>NW_024121144.1:0-707500 GCF_016745375.1 Pimephales promelas
CGGAGCAGCACGCTTTCACTGCCCAATGAAGCAATGTCGACCTTTCATGAAATGCACAATAAAACGTCTAAATGGCATTTAAGGCTGTTGAACCCAGAATGAATGCCTGGAAATCTCTCCCACAGCCAAATTTTGTCCTTTAACACTTAACAATGTTTTGTAAGGAGATTAAGAAAGTGGTCCCCGGAGGGCCCCGGTTAGGGTGAATCATGACTACATAGACAAGAGAAGCCTTTTCAGAGAGCCCCGCTTTCAAAATCATCACATCTATGTTTCATAAACCTGTTTTACATGACAGCACCGCTGCGTTTGTCCTGCTCGATTGTTCACCGCAGTCAATGGAGAACGCCTACGAGCTCTTTTGATGAAAGCCGCGCACTGAACTGAGGAACTCAAGGCCAAACGCACATTTCAGTTCAAAGGGACATGCCGTTCAATTAGGATCTTGGCAGAAAACTCAAGAAAACCATTTCATTTTCACTTGAGGTTTTAATGGTTTCTTGTTTCTGCATCTCATATGTAGCCTGATTTATATTGCACATGCATATACTGTATTTATCCTGAACACAGAAAAAATATTTTCATGATTTGCTATTACAACATTATTTCTTTTCAACAAGTCAAATCAACTTATTATTATACTTTAGTTCAGATAACATAATATTTTGAGTTTCTGATGATTAAATCAATCACCTTCATTGTATTAAATCAATTTTTCCATTTCAATGAACTTAAATTTTTAAGGCAGCCATGGTTACTTAATTGTTTAAGTTGCCAACAATATCTTTTTTACCAATCTAATCTATCATCCACATTTTAGTATTTAACCTTAAATAAAATAAGATGCTCTGGGTGTTTTTAGCGCATTGCTAGCATGTTTAAGGAGAACATCAGACAATTTCTGGTCCCATTGACTTCCATAGTATTCCAAGTCAATGGGACCAGAAACTGTCTGGTTACTGATATTCTTCTAAATATCAGAAAATCGGCTGAATGGATTCGAAAATGGTAAAACTCAACTGTTTAACTCTGGGGGAGTTGTAAAATGAGCCTATTTCCAAAAAAAAAAAAGTGGAGTATGCCTTTAAAGAACCAAAAACACGATCTGATGTCAACAACTTGATTCGTTCAGTATGACTATAAAGTGAAAAAAAAAAAAAATCTTGAGGACCAGCACTTTTGACATAGGCCAATTAGAAACCAACTAGCAACCACGCAGAACACCCTAGTAACCACATAGCAACATGGTAAATTAACCTGGTAACCACTCACAGCACCTTAGAATCGTAGCAGGGACTTTAAAACGACACGTACCATTAACATTTTTTTTAGTTACCATACTCATAGCCTCCATAACCATCCCTTCTTTATATATTAACCAACATTTCAAGACTATTTAATACATTTGCATATCTTTTTTTCACAATGTAGCTTCAGTGCATTAATAGCTTCATTATCATCTTATATAACTGATGTCGAATACATTCTTGTTTCAAATGCATTCACTTAACATTTTTATGCCTTCATCTCTTGATTAATCACTGTATATTTGCTGGTTGTTTTGAGAACACTCTTTCATGATGACATTCTGACTGCATTTCCTCTTGTACACAACTGAGAGATATGTTTTAATCAAAAGTAGCACATTATGTTTTAATCACCTGAACAATGTAAATCTCGACAAACACCAGAGCTTGCCTTGTTCCGCCCTGCATGCAGAGAAAAGATACAACTGTCACTTCCTTCACAATCTGAATAATGCATGTAGTGTGGAGTGTTTGTGATCTCTCTTTCTCAAGCACATCACTCAAAGTTAATCAATCATAAGCAGTAGTACTGCAGCATATGAAGAGGAATATTATAAATTCTCTGTCACTTAAGGCAGTGAAGTATTAAAACGCTGCTTTTGCGTATGGACATTTGTGACTGTTGTGTTACCACTTGAAAATATAATAGCAACAGTTGGATCGGCTGCATCCAGAATCGCTCTTGAGTGGGTCCATATTTTGAATGAGTAATTTCTTCACAACTGCTTTAGGAACGTGTGTAGTTATGTAATCTGGGATCCCGTGACCTCATGGGATAGTACACTCTAAAAATGCTGGGTTGTTTCAACCCAAATTGGTCAAACATGGACAAGTTAACCCAACTTCAACTTTCACTTTCAACTGTACATTTTTTAATTACATTTTTTTTAACCAACATTTGGGTTTGTCCATATTTGACCCAAATTTGGGTTGAAACAACCCAACATTTTTTAATCACATTTGTAACCCAAAATTTGTGTTTGTCCATATTTGACCCAAATTTGGGTTGAAACAATCCAGCATGTTTTAATTACATTTTTTAACCCAACATTTGGATTTTTCAATATCTGACCGAAATTTGGGTTGAAACAACCCAACATTTTTTAATTACATCTTTTAACCCAACATTTGGGTTTGTCAATATCTGACCGAAATTTGGGTTGAAACAACCCAACATTTTTTAATTACATTTTTTAACCCAACATTTGGGTTTGTCCATATTTAACCCAAATTTGGGTTGAAACAACCCAGCATTTTTTTATTACATTTTTTAACCCAACATTTGGGTTTGTCAATATTTGACCCAAATTTGGGTTCAAACAACCCAGCATTTTTTTAGACAGTAAATTGTCCATCGTATATGCACACTACAGAATCTCACCGGAAGAGGTAATCAAGGTACTTTTTGTCACATACTGTTCTTTGCCTACTATTTATATACACTGACTCTAAACAATGCTGGCTTATTTGAACCCAAATTTGGGTCAAATATGGACAAACCCAAATATTGGGTTAAAAATGTCATTTCAAATGTACCTAACCCAACTTAAACCCAACATTTGGGTTTGTCCATATTTGAACCAAATATGGGTTGAAACAACCCAGCATTTTTTAGAGTGTAAGTATGCGATTTTGGTTGCAGCCATTGTCACTACACAGACAGATTTTTACCCTTCATCATCGATGACATCACTTCCTGTTCACCAACAGTTACCATAGACACAAGAGTCTTCCCTGTGGCTCTGAGGTGAGTGCCTGGTTCTAATGGAAAAGCATCTTTGCAACTGATTGGGATGATTTGATTCTGTGCTTCCAAGAACAGTGTGTTACTGATATCCTGAGCCCACATCATTTTCTAAAAGCCCTCCTGAGTGTTGTAGACTTAATTAAGTAAGTTTGGCTACAGATTAAAACAATGCAATAACATTTAACTGTGATAACTCTTGCAACAAAGTCAGACACTTTTCGAGGTGTTTAGTTCAGTTCGCATAGACAACAAGGCGAACACAAACATATGTAATTGACTGCACACGATGAATAAAACATATGTAAGAAAAAACTACAAGTTACAGAAGATGGAAAGGTAGTCATTTTCTCCGATTAGCATGATGGAAACCACACACTGTCAGATTAATGCAGCAGCAAAAACAGTAATGTTATTACTTGGCAGTGAGCTCCATGCCACAAATCCCAATCAAATACACACCCATAGCAGCGGCTGGACGTCGATGTGCCTTTATATATTCAGGTGGGAAAATGTACCAGCAGATTTATAAAGAGAAGAAACATTGCATTAGCAGGGTATTGAATTATGGCACGTAATATAGCTGAATGGCTTTCAATTCGGCGAGGTGACAGAACAGGAACGACGCACCACTAGGTCGGACTCATTTTCATTTTTCATTACACACAAAGAGAATCTACTTTCCCAGGTTCAATAGCTGCGCACATCACACTAGCACGGATGAAGGACAATAAAGTTTTGGCTTACACTCAGTGTTATTTTAGTATCGTTGAAATACTATTATAGTTTTTATACACTATGTAATCCCTGTAGTAGAACAAATAAAAAAAGAGCATTTTGTGGAAGAACATTGTTTTGGTTGTGCTTTGGCTCTGAATGACTGCATGTTATCCTACTGCTCAAAAAATGTTCCAGTTTAGATGGAAAGGATCTCAAGCTGAAGATGTTACTGAAGCTGTAATACACACTATACTTCCAAAGCACTACAGAAATTACCCTTCACAATAGATACCGCTTTACAATGAACTCTGTTAGAGAGCGACACAAGGTTCGAGATGTAGCGGCTCCGTGTCAACTTTTCTCGCTCGCTGTGATAGCTAACCTCTGCCACTCTCACACCACACACACATCAAAGTAGCCGATAAACTTTTTCTATTTACGAATATGACACACACAGGCCAGTCACGTATATGTGCAATTTCCTGCGAAAACGGTCACGACGGTTTTAAAATAAACATATATTGAATCAGGCTAAGACAAAAACATGGAAGAAGGATTGATGATGTATTTTAAATTAGGTTAATTTTGAGTTACATGGTGTACATTTAATTTATTGTTATATATTCAGATTCCACTTTTAGTAAATGTTTTAGTAAATATTTTTTTTAAAATGTCTAAATAGTTTTTAATATTTTCTATTTAGTTTTAGTTATTTTAGCACAGTAGGAAGTTAAAAATAAATTAAGATGAGAAATGGTGCCTTGGCTACTAGCAAAAATAAAATAAAAAGTTTATTTCAGTTTTTTAAAAAGAAGACACACTCGTTTTATCGTTTGATTTTCAGTTTATAGCTCATTTAAATATAATAAGACTGCTTATAGTTTAGCTGCACAGGAAAAAAATAGTAAAGAAATTCCCACTCCAAACAGTGCTGGGTTGTTTCAACCCAAAATTTGGGTCAAATATGGACAAACCCAAATATTGGGTTAAAAATGTAACTTCAACTTTCACTTTCAACTGTAATTTTTTTTAAAGCAGTTTCAACCCAACATTTGGGTTTGTCCACATTTGACCCAAATTTGGGTTGAAACAACCCAGCATTTTTTTTTAAAAAATGCCATTGGCAAACTAAAGCTGTCCAAAGCTGACACATGATTCATTTCAGTTCGGCACTGTCCCAAGGGGCTTCACTCACTGATTAGCTGTTGAAAATGTCTCGTGATCAGCCATCTCCCTCCTCGCACTTTGATTTTCCCTATCTTGTGCAGTGGCACGCTCAACAAAGCCAGTTGAGAAACTGCGGTGTGAGATGGAGATGAGCAATGCTGTGGCAATATTATACATCAACCACATTTTTAAATGGTTCAATTTAAACAAAGGCATAAAGAAAAGAAAAAAGCCTCACATACCTACAAAATCAACAACAATAAGCTATTGGCTGAAAATGCAACCAATCGAAAATGCCAGAATGGGTTTAGGAATTTAGGAACGATCACTCTAAAAATGCTGGGTTGTTTTCGCCCAACTTTGGGTCAAATATGGACAAACCCAGCCATTGGGTTAAAAATGTATTCAATGGTTTGTCCATATTTGACCCAAAGTTAGGTTAAAAAAAACAGCATTTTTTAAAGAGTATATATTTGAAATAAATTCTTGTCTGACATTTCAATTTGTTATTCATGTCTTTATAACTGTTTAACATGCTGATAATCAAATTATATGGGTTAAGGTGTAAGGGAAGCGTCAACAGTGTTATAGTGTTATAATTACATGGTACATAGCAGTAAAAGACACTTAATATAAAGTGGGTCCACTTTTTCATGTAGCCAATCCCGTCGACGTGTGGGCGGGGCTTTTCTCCACTGACTTGCTCTGATGTTCAAAGCATTTCTGATGATGCTGATCTTTAGAAGGATGCTGTTTGACTCAGAGATGGCGAACGGGAACATGGTTTATGTAACATTAGACACACATTATTAACGTAAAGGCTAATCATATCATTTACCATTATGTGTCCGACGTTATAGAGAGCGATACATAAAACGCATTAGCATTCTGACGCATCGACTTTTAGACAATTCACTTTTCTGCTTCTTCTTCTTAATCAGTTTCTGGTTTAAACATACAGTTGAATAACACCAATATTTCCTTGTCTAGCGTTTACAGCAGTTGACCGAGTGGATCAGGTAGTCAGAGCTGCTGTGATTGAGTGGAAGCAGGGACTAATTTGTTTCTGTTGTATCGTTTCTATTCTGCTTTTTTCATCTGATTAATTATTTCAGGTTTGGCAGTCTCTCCAAAAACACTTCACTGGAGGAGCCAATTAAAACACACACACACACACAACGACATCAACATGCACATTGCCCGCATCCTTATTGACATTCTGTCATGAAAATGCTTCATAAACTGCCCACTCAGTCAACAATTAGCCTTTGCTGAATCCCCAGCGCCTCACAATGCAGAAAGACTAGAATCATAGTCAAAGACTGACCTTGGCGCGGACGCAGGATCTTTGAGCAATACTAATGTAAAGACGAACTCAAACAAACCTAGTGTTTTATTCCCATGAAAAACAAATCTTTCAACGCAACGCTAACTGAATATATTTACCCTCTATAGAGCACTTGAACAATAAATATTACGCCCATCTTAGCCAAGATGACAGATTCTTCAGTATGTGATTATAAAGTGGTTTTAAAACAGGGTGAAGGAGAGCACAATCTCAATGATTGGCATGTGATGGACAGAGTCACAATGGGGAAGGCGGATCCTGCGGCATACAGAACGATTCTGACACAGTTTCGCACGGCGGTTTGTAGATGAAACATTACTTACTGATTTATTTTGTAAATCTGTGTAACTGGTAATGGCCAGCTTGGAAAATGTGACTCTGGCACACAAAAATTAAATCAAAAAGACAAGCTGGTGAGGGGAAGAGCATTCAAAGAGCATTCATGCTACTTTTGGGTAAGATTTGTGAACACACATTCACTAATCAAAAGCGTGAGGTCAGAAAGATTTTTTTTAAGCAAAACAACTGTTTCTTGAGCAGCAAATCATCATACTATAATGATTTCTGAAGGATCATGTGACAGTGAAGACTGGAGAAATGATGCTGAAAATCGGATCGATCCCTTTGCCTTCATAAAATAAATGAATATATTTCACGATATTACTGTTTTTACTACAAACATTTTTTTTTTAAATCACACCAACGTCAACATTTTGAAAAACTTACTGCAAATGCACTGTAAGTGTTTTTGATAAAACCTTCTGCTGAATGTGTAAAAACTGGCCACTAAACATCTTGATAAACCACTTTTATGAATATGAATATTGTTTTCAATGTTAGGCCTAGAAATAAATATTTAAATTGACATAAAATGAAACATTAGACAACCTTGGTAAATAGATTTAGTCACCGGCATCAATTACACTGAACCCTTCAATAGGTTTATCCTGGGCCAGCAGTGTGGACCACACCTGGGTTGCTACGTCTAGTGTATCTGCGGGCACAAAACGGGTCTCAGAAGAGCTTCCTTCAGGCTGTTCTTTTCTCAGATTCCCTTCTGTCACAGTAAACACCCAAAACTCGCCTCGTCGGCTGCTTAATCTCCCCGACAGCCCAGGCATGACATCCTTTCCCTCGGCTCTCGTTCCTGACATTCCTGTCAAGCCATCCGCTCGCTGTTCGCACAGCTCAGGAGTTTCAGGCATTAGAAAAGAGCTCTCGTACACCGTCCTGCCTGGCCCTGTGTCTGGAAAAAGAGAACGTCCCTGCCATGACCTTTTTTGGCAGATGCCGTCGTTCAATGTACCCCCACGTATCCACGACAGGCTTTGAAAAGGGGTTGTTTTGCCAGCAAATGGCCTGCTGTTGCACTCAGCGATGTGAAGGGCCTGATCCCAGGCTGTGGCTCTTGGCAGACGGTCTGGCAACTTCCTCACCCATTTCCAGAGCCTTTCGGATCAACATCGCTCCTTTGGCTGGGATAAAGAGCCGCTGAGACCCCTTGCTTTCACGCACCGTTAGCCCGATCCCTGAGAATGTCCAAATCTCTTATTCCCCTACTGTCCACTGAGAGTCTTCTGGACTCATTCAGCCTTGAAAGGTACTGAGAACAGTCCAGTGGGACCAGGGCTATATTGTTCTAACCAGCCGGTTTATTTATTTTCCTCATTACGGATTCGGATGACGTTTTTTTGAAAACAGTGTCGCACAACAAACTGACAATGCTGAAGATATGGTGCTATTATGAATAATTTCTGAATTTATTAACAACAAAAAAAGAAAAACTAGTTTTTGAGGAAAATGTTCTAATATAGACAGCTGCTGATAGGTCAATCAATCAATGATCTATCTATCTATCTATCTATCTATCTATCTATCTATCTATCTATCTATCTATCTATCTATCTATCTATCTATCTATCTATCTATCTATCTACACTGTAAAAATGAATATCTAATCAATAAAATTGTGGCAACAGATTACAAGCAATATTATTTATTAAATTGAACAAATTAGAATTGAGTAATAGTTAATAAAATTAACATTCTAATTAATTCTAATTTGTACAATTTAATTAACAATATTGCTTGTAATATGTTGCCACAATTTTATTGATTAGATAAAGCATATTATTTTTTTCAGTGTATCTATCTGTCCGTCCGTCCGTCCGTCCTTCCTTCCTTCCTTCCATCCATCCATCCATCCATCCATCCATCCATCCATCCATCCATCCATCCATCCATCCATCTATCTATCTACACTGTAGAAATGAAAATGCTTTTTCTAATCAATAAAATTGTGGCAACAGATTACAAGCAATATTATTTATTAAATTGAACAAATATATCTATCTATCTATAAAATGGTGGACTATAATTATAGTGTATATATATATTCAGGACGTTAGTACAGATCTCTATATTTTAACGCACAGACCACAAAGATTTCCAGCAAAGCAAATATGAACCATAGAAATGAAATTTGACTTTTAAAGAAGCCCCCTAGATGCTCTATCATGAGCATGTGTGCTGTTTCCAGAGAGATCATGTATCACAGGTATATGTATCATTGGACTGTGTATTATCAGTATGTGTCTCTGGTCACCCTGTCTGACAATATGAGACAATACCTTTGATCCTCCAGCCTTCAGGACTCGTACACACCGACAAAGACACGGGACTTATAAGATGTCTGGCTGGAGGACTAGCATTTCAAAGGAACACAAGCTCATGAAAATGCAATCGTGTTAAATTGAATGCAGCAGCTGTAAGTCTGCTTGTGGCATCCAGTAGCCAGGTATCAAGTTTCTCTCCAGGATGGATTTGTTTCCCAAATTTTACACAGCTATCTTGGATCTGAAATTATTTTATGTAATGTCCTACTTCTTTTTTTCCACTTCAAGAACACTTTTAATCAACCAGCAGAGTGTCAAAATTCCTGCCAAGAGAAAGGACATTAAGAGGCTTTCTTCAGAAGAGGAAGGAAGAAAAGAAAATCAATATTCGAACACAAAATTAATCTGACTGTGAACTTCTCTTCAAATGGCGAAAGAAATGGGACATGAAAGATGACCTGCCATAAAAACCGATATCCCACAATGCCATCTGTCAGAGCAGAGGAAATAATGACAGCGACTAATGAAAGTTGAAGCTGGATTCAGCAGAGGTTTATATCAACAGAGAAAAAACTTGATGGCGGTGGCTCTGCTGACTCAGTCCTGATTAGCTCGGTGTTATTTAAGCACAGCTGGCCGTGTGAGAAACAATTGATTCCACCAGAGCTAATGGGAAACATGCACATTCGGAGGGCTGCAGGTAATCAGACAAACTGGAAATCTATTTTTATGAAGCGCCGACCTGTTTGCATTATGACATAAGAGTCTACATTTCTCCAGTCCGACACTGTGATTGCAATACCCAACCCTTGAGAGAAGATAACTCGCAACCCGCTTGCTTTCAGGTTGAGCTTTCCCAAAGCAGCGCAGTCTGATCCCAAGAAGTCATATAACTGACGTCTTGGGACGTCATATGTCAACATCCGCTTTTTTAGGGTACCCTTAAACGTCGGTTAGATGACGTTATCGGATCCCAACCCTACCCCAGACCTAAACCTACCCCGTCACCTAACTGACGTTAAAGGTAAAGCGTCAGATGTATGACGGCCCGGGATCGTCATGTAACCGAAGGGTACCCTAAAGAGGCGGACGTTGACGAAAAAAAGACCTCCCAAGACGTCAGTTATATGACTTCTTGGGATTAGACTGTGTTACCCAAAGTCCTTTTAGGCAAGTCGTGCCACTCGGTCGCCATCATGGCAACGCCTCCGGGCAGCTATTTCGGACTAACAAGACCAGGCTCCCATCTAAATGAATGGGCAGAGAGTCAGAACTGCACTTTCACTGGTCACCGAGACATAAAAACTGCATGTATAGAAACAGCAGTAAAATATTATAAAAATGGCTGAAAAAGTTGGATGACTTTGCCCCAAAATAAGGTTTAAAACGGCCTTTTCCCCACAGGTTATACGTTTACTACGCATGTGCAAGTGTTCTTGTCTCCAAACTTCTTTTTACCCCTAAGCGAAGAACAAGAAGAACTGTACAGTGAGTATGTTGGGGCCTTAAAGGGATAGTTCACCTAAAAATTCCTCTGTTTGCATTCAGACTACGTAACACAGTCTCATCCCAAGACATCATATAACTGACGTCTTGGGACGTCTTTTGACCATACGTCAACATCCGCCATTTTAGGGTACCCTTTAACGTCAGTTACATAACGATCTTGGGACGTCATACAACTGACGCTTTACCTTTAACGTCGGTTAGGTGACGGGGTAGGTTTAGGTCTGGGGTAGGGTTAGGATTCAATAACGTCATCTAACCGACGTTAAAAGGTACCCTAAAACGGCAGATGTTGACGTATGGTCAAAAGACGTCAGTTATATGACGTCTTGGGATGAGACTGCACTGGACTACAGTACAAACTCATCCATCCACCCCGTCACAACAGTAGAGTTAATCACCACCCTTTTTAGATAAATACCCGAGTCTCCTGTCTGACATTACACAGGCTGAGATAAGGTGATTGTGAGCAACAGCCCTCCACGGTCTTCACTAAAAGCTCTATATTTCATTTTCCAGCTCTATGTAAAGTCAATGGCCTCTAAAATAAACTGTCAATCCACAAAAATCCACTATATCACACTGCAGCGAACACAGATCCTTTCTCTTTCTTTTTGTTTTATGCTTTTCGTCAGATGAAAGATAAAAAGCACCTTGCATGACTCTTCTTCCTCCTCACCTTCCTCCTTCCTCTCTGAACAGCAGATTTCAAAATTGATCCATGTCATCTAGACGATTTCCATTTCAATCTATTTTTACACCTCATGGAAGGAAGGCCATTTGCACCAGGGAATCACTCATATGCTTTGCTCCGAATGATGATAAATTGGAGGGCCGCGGTGAATAACGATAAAAAAAGGATTTTATAAGTTACCATTCTATTCACATTGGCTTTCTTGTAATGCTGTCAGGCTGAATCATGGCACTGTGTTTTCCACCGAGTCACATGTGGCATAAGTTTGATTTAATCTGCGCATTAGATATTAAAGATTTGTAATACCAAATCGGCTTTTTACAACATGGAGGGGAAAATGCAGATGCTTAGTTGCATGCACAGTTTAAATCCCTTTTCCAAATATTAATCTCATCTGTGCACCAAGGTCAAGGTTATAACAGATTCTCAAATACACAATCACATCTATGAATAATAATATTATTAAAAAGTATGATGGATATGTGTTTGTACAAACCCAGTGTGTGCTCACACACCTGTTTCCATTACACAGAATACATTTAACCACCCAGGAATCATTTACCCAGAATCTTAAAAGCAAGAAAACGCCAAATACATTAATATTGTAAAAGTAGTGAATAATTAATGTAACTGTAACACAGTGGCGCCTTTAAGTGAGACTTGTTAAAAAAATGTAAATATGATTTTCTTTTTCTTATCTAGGTCATTGTAGAAGAAACTGAGACTGTTGGTCTTCAGTTATTTAAGTAATTTAAGAAAAATATTCATGACACAGTTATAATGGCCTCATGACAGCCAATGTCAAAGCCAACTACATGATATTTTGTCAAGTTGATGTATATGATGTATTGGTTTATGTCAAGATGTCATAACAAAGACATCTCAAACAATGTCATATTTGCATTCAAAATGTCATTATTGAGCGAAGGACACTTAATGACACTCAATGTCATGTCATGGTTATGAAGGTGTCATGTCAGCCTTATGAACACCCCTTCAAGTAAAGTGTTACCAAATATAGTCCGTTTCAATGTATGTATACTTTCGTGGAATCCTGTGCAAGTCATGAGTTTGCCATAGAGATGAATGGGAATGCTAATGGATAGCTTTCTCCAGGTATTATAGACCGCCCTGTGCTATATTAAATCATGTCTCAATTACGGGAGGATGAACAAATTCTCTTCTTCCCCATCTGAGCACTATAGTCTCCCCAAGGACTGAATTCAAAATCCACTGCAGCAGTTCCTCAAATAGCTAAAGTAGATGATAATTGGATCCATAGTTAGCCATCTGATGGGAACCTAACCAGTTCAGTCTTTAAAGCTTTTACTGTGTCTTTCTCACCAAAAAGTGAGAATAAGATGGAAGGGACAAGGACAATGAAAATAAGATGAAACTTTTGCTTGCTCCACAAAAAAAAAAAAACTAAACAAATGAAAACTTGTCCCATCAAGACTACCCCTTTAAAAGTGACCACCCTCCAAATGTTTAACACAACGGCCTGCCAAAAACTGGCAAAACCCCTCAAGCGCAAATCAGCCTTTGTGCTTACAGAAACCGTGCCAGGTTTAACTGCATAGCAAAGAAAGGAAGAGTTTGCCAACATCATTGATGGGACACAAACATTGATGCATCGTCCTCTTTTCTGTTTGGAAGCATTCAGAGAAAATGTTCCCAAGCCATGCTGAACGAACCGTACGTTGTCTGGTTAAATGAATGAATCCACATTGGCGCATTTATTGGAGGATATAACTTTGAGTGCTCCTTTCAATGACCCTGTAATTTTTCAGAGTTGATGTAAAGTGCAAATGAATAATGGACACATCAAACCATAAATAAAGTACATCTGGATTATTGATTAACCAAACAAGTTCAGAGATTCCGACAGTAGGCCTGTTAGTGGAGGCCGATTCTAACGTATTGTCGAGGACGAAGGAATAGCCTATAAATAACAGGTAACACTTCAAAATAGACTTTACTGAACATTCAGTATAACACACACACTCATATAACAGAAGTGACAGGAACAAAACAGAACATAATCGTGACACACACTCTTAGAAAAAATGGTTTCATCCCCCGCTTCATATATGGAACTCCAAAATGGTTCTATATAGAACCATTTTTTTTTGGTAAAAGGTTCTATTGACCAAGTATGGAACCCCAGGGTTCTATATAGAACCCAGAGGAACCCTTTTTTTAATAGTGTATAGAACCTTTTAGGGGTTCCAAATACGTAGCACTGATAGAAGCTTTTAAGGTTCTATATAGAAACTTTTCTTCTAAGAGTACAGACGCCAATTGAAACAAACAAGAGACAATTATTCACCACACGTCCGGTTGAGTCTTCTAAATGCACATAATATTAATATATTTAAACAAAATAATATTTAAAACATATTTCTTTTTTATTATAAAATGTACAAAAGTAATTAAACATTATTTAGCAAATCAAGCATTTATTTATTTTAAAAACTATTTTAAAAAGAGAAATATTTATAAGAGTTGAAATAGATGATATTATTATTTAGTTTCTACCAAAAAATGGCAGGATATTTTGTAGTAGTGTGTAAGATGATGTATGAGATGATGAAAAATGTAAAACATGTTACAATTGCCCCTGGTCTCAGGTCCATGGTAAATAGCAGTGACAAACGAATTCACACTCTGCCAGACAGTTCTGCTGAAGTAGACAACATCTTATTTGAGATTATGCTCAAAAACTGTCACTATTTTTCATTCTGTGGGAGAATGGGCTATGCATTTCTTATTTCAGTAATTGTTGAATTGGTTTAGAAAGTCAGTTTCTCTACAGGCATGAAATGTTAACATAAAAAGTCTTGTTATATTGAGTAATAATGAATATTAAAGTGCCTGTATGCTATTTCAAAGGTTTGTTTAGTTTAAGGGGTCTCCTACAATAGTTTTACATGCATAAAAGGTCAATAAAACACTTTAATTTCTCATAATTTACATTGCACATCACCTCATTTCTCAAAGAGTCGTTGTTCAAAGATTAATTTGCTCAAAACCCCTCCTCGAGTTAATTATCTCAGAATTACGAGAATTTTTTATGGAAAAAAGTTTTTTGCTCTGTTTTTTTTTTTCTGAATTAATGACTTGATTATCTCAAAAATTAGGAGTAACTCATTAATTCATAAAAACAGAGTGAATTTTTTTTTCAATAAAAATACCTCTCATAATTCTGAGATAATTAACTCGCTATTTCAGAAAAACGGAGCAAAAACTTTTTTTCAATGAAAAACTATCTCTTAATTCTGAGATAATTAATAATCTGATAATCTGAGATAAGCTGATAAACAGCTTTAAAACACACTGCATGAAAGGTAACATTTAAAATAGCACATAAATTAATACATAAATTAATTACAGTATTCATTCTTTAAAAAAAAAAATTTGGTGCGGTCCTGCATAGCACATTACTCCAATGTGATAAAGTGCATTAGCAGATGTTTGCAGTGTGTGAAAGTTTTCAAATGAGGACACAGGCCTTTAAATAAACTGTCCAATGGAAGTCTAGGGAACGCGTGACTATTTATTCTGCCGGAGTGGGAAAGTTTGCCGCTAATGAAGCTGGGACTAAAGCCTCTCTGGACTGTGAACACCTTCTCCTTTAATCTTTATTTATTTAATGAGCACCTAAACCCTGCAGTGTTAGTAATTAGCCCCCTTTCTCCTTCTAACTCCTTGAACATGAAATCACAGAGCAGAGGCCACACTCAGTGCTGAGGGCAGGGAATACACAACAGCAAAGGAGAGGAAGAGAAGAGCGAGCGCTCTCTGGAAGGCAAAAACAACGTGCCGAGATTCTGGCGAGCAGCTTGTCTGATTAGTGCTGATTAGGGTCTAATTGTAGTTCTCCAAAACAAGATGACCTCTGCTTTGTTTACTGATGGGATTAATCGTGCCCTGGCAGAATTAAAAATCCCAGCTGAATGAATTCCTTCCTCATTAGATTGAAGCTTTTTAAAATGCAGACTGCATAAAATGTGTTCCATGTCCCAAAGGTGTCGGATTAAAGTTCAGAGGTGTTTTTGAGTTGTTCTGATACTTTTATGCCATTGAAGAGTAAACAGTTCACAAATTCACAGGGGAGAACTACGCCTAGACCTTACGTGGCACAAACAACATCAGAGCAAGCGCAAAAGAAATAATTCTAATGAGAACTCGTCAGATATGTTGAGATGATTTGGCTATACAGTGAGTGCCAGTACCGCATTTCTCATTGTTACGCTGGACCGTGTGCCGTCCACTAGGGTTGTCAAACGATTAATCGCATCCAAAATAAAAGTTTGTGTTTACATAATATATGTGGGTGCACTGTGTATAATTATTTTGTGTATATATATGAAGAGTTCAGATGCCAAAGCCTCTAAATGCCATTTGAAATTTTCATCTTTAATGATGATTTTTATCAAACTTGTATATTTAAGTTCAGTAATTTCACTTAAATAACAATTAATAGGTAATTATCATTGCCATTTAAGTGAAATTACTGAACTTAAATATACAAGTTTGATAAAAATCATCATTAAAGAAGAAAATTTCAAATGGCATTTAGAGGCTTTTGCATCTGAACTCTTCATATATATATATATATATATATATATATAAATACACACACATGCATCTATAGTTAAGAAAAAATGTTATTTATATATATAAAAAATAATATTTATATATAATATAAATTATATATAAATCTATATACAGTATATACATGACAATATTTCTTAAATATATGCATGTGTGTGTATTTATATATATATATATATATATATATATATATATATATATATATACACACACACACAAAATAATTATACACAGTGCACCCACATATATTATGTAAACACAAACTTTTTTTTTTTGGAAGTGATTAATTGCGATTAATCGTTTGACAGCCCTACCGTCCACGGCCTGCGATTATGATTATGAATACTAAAATAGGAAGTTTGAATCTGATTGGATGTAATGCAACAGAATGCAATTATTGTGCACTTCTCCTTTAAATTCCTGACTTAGCGACCTCCAAAAAAAAAAAAAAAAAAAAACACAATCTTTAAGCACACAAATTCTTCCTCAGCAACTATAGAGCAAACATACCAGCAGATCCTTTAAGCTACGGACATGGCAGTCTTCTCCTTCACGGTGCATAAAAGATCCCCGTAAATGCCAGCAAAGGGACCTTATTACTCTTACTATATCTTTAAGTCCAGCTGTTGCTGGTGAGCAGGGGGGATTGTTTGGATCAGGACAAGTGCTTATTGTCAAGGTTTAAAGCGCAGACAGGTTTGCTGATTGCCATTGATGTGTTCCACCATGGGGACCCAGTAAGTGAGCTGTCCTCAGCCCGAAGAAATGTAGGCCTAAGTTGTCTAAAAGATTCTCTGTAGGGATATGCTGTCCCTCAGCATGAGGCATGGATTTAATCACTTAACCTGTCAGAGCACGAGTAGTAAATAAAAAACTCTGCTCCCACAAGCCCTTTCTCCGAAACGCACAGAAACACACACACACACACACACACAGGAAAATATTCCCATTAGCACTGAAAGCCTTTCTTAAATGTTTAATTTCATCTCCCTCAACTAGCATGAACACTCTGACCTAAGATCTTGAGAGAGTTTATTACTGTACGGCTAATGGTCTAGCACAAGCACAGCATCTTTATCTCGGCACATCAGCATTAAGCGGATAATACTCCAAATGTGATGAGACAGTTAATAATGATGTTGAAGCAGCCACACAGATGCACATTAATATTACAGTTGGCATCAAAGACACGGGACCAGAGCAGACGCCAATGACACAATTGCACATTTCTTCCTGTGGCCTATTACATATGACAATGTACTCTTAAGCTCACCTTTAAGATCATTAAAACCACAAAACCAGTGGAAACATGTTCGATTTATATTACGATTGTGTGCGTTTAATTACTCCAGTCCAAATCACATTATCTGTAGTTTAGCTTAGAAAAATATATATATATATACTGTACACATGCAAACTGTTCAAAGGGCTTTAAACAATTTCAGAAGATGAATAAGGGTCTTATCAAGCGAAGCGATCGCTCATTAAAAAAACAACAACAACAACAATGTTTAAGTTTTATAAGCTCAAATGGTCGCCTTGCTCTGTTCTGTGATGCACGTTCGCGACTCTCCTATTCGAACTCGTTTATCAAAATGAACAAATCTTTTCCAGAGTCAAGTCATTCATTTTGTTCGTTGAATGAAACAAATGACACGAAAAAAGATTCATTCATTTTGATAAACATTTGTTCATTTAGATGAAAGAGTTCGAAAAGGAGAGTCACGAACGCGCATCACAGAACAGAGCAAGGCGACCATTTGAGCTTATAAAACATATATATATATATATATATATATATATATATATATATATATATATATTTTTTTTTTTTTTTTTTTTTTTAAATGAGCGATCGTTTCGCTTGATAAGACCCTTATTCATCGTCTGGAATCGTTTAAAGCCCTTTGAACAGTTTTCAATTTGCACTGAAATTGTCTTTTGGACCTTGAACCGTTTGGTTCCCATTGAAGTCCATTATATGGAGAAAAATCCTGGAATGTTTTCATCAAAAACCTTAATTTCGTTTCGACTGATGAAAGAATGACATGATATCTTGAATGACATGGGGGTGATTAAATTATCAGCAAAAGTTTTTTTTAAAATTGAACTGCTTTAATTTTGTGACAAAATACAACCGGTTAACACTTTATGGAAAGCTTCAAATTATTTTAACAATTCAATATGTAGCCTACATATTAACATATTAAGATATCCCTTTGACATTAATAATATTTAGCAACAAAGTCACCCAAAATCAAACTGTTTGCCAACCATTGGCTCTTGCTACCAGATCTTGGCACAAAACCCAGACCAATGCAAAACACATACTTCAGATGTTCCCTTCATTGCAATCTTGGAAACTTCACTTTATATATCCATTTTGAGAATCTATCCTTTGTGAGACTGAGCACTAAATGTCCCCAAGATAGTGTATAATAATTATATTACATTATTTTGGATAAAAAGTATAAAGTGCCTGTTTAAGTCAAGGAATGGAAAGTGACATTTTCTTTAAAGTGCAATGGTTAATCTTCATAAAATGTCAATATACTAAGCAAGCAATGTAAAACAAGGCAAAACTCAAGCTTGACATCTTCAATCTTTCACATAGTCTGTGTTCTCACAAACAAACACATATATTAATGCTGATTATGGCAATATACTTGAGCTCCATCCCTTTAAAAAGACTAATTTATCAGTTAAAATGTTAAGTCCGGGACTTAATTGCTGAAATCGAAGCCAATAATTGTGCATTTTACCGTTTTGTCGCTGCAGCGGTATGGGGACTGCGTTATGGTGCTCATTAGATGCCCAGCATGACATTAATCTTCATTTAGAGGGCCAGCGAGAGAAATGAACTGAATATTTCAGGCTTCAGTAAAACAATGCACGAACAACAACACAGAAGAAAGCAATATTGCCGAAATGAAAGTGTAAACTCTCCCGAGTGGCTTTCTATTAGTGGAACTGGTTGTTCTGTTTATGGAAATGCAAGTTTTCATAGACTGTTAATGGTTAATAGTGTATTCTGGAAGTGAGAAATCCAGAAATGTAATTCATGTTCAGTCCTAGCATAATTACTGACTACTTCCTGTGTGTTTCTGGGCGAGGGGGGACTATTCTTTCTCCATACAGAGCTGTATCTATAAAAAGACCTGCAATCTACAGCCATAAACAAAGCCATTAGCTATTGGAATGCAACACATTTTGTAAAAATATCCATTAGTAGGATAGCACTAACATGTTATTGCAATAGCACTGTTAAAAAGCAATGACATTTTGGAGAAAACATGTTTTTGTGGGCCGTACTGTGCCTCTGGGATGACAAAGACTTTGTGTGGCACAGATTGGACAACAACTCGATTCGCGGATGCCTGCGATTGGGAACGAAGGAGAAGAGAAACAGATTGAATTATCATCACATCTGAAAACAATGATTTTCTTTCCCCATTCCTGTCAGGATAAGTATCCCAGCGTGAATCTGGGACAGATGCCCACTGTATTCGAGTTCATTTGAAAATTTGCACGCCATATTAGTGGCACAGCTGCGGTACACATCAGAGGTGATGTCTTGTGCCACACTCTCAAAATGAGAATATAGCTTGAGTAATTGGCCTTTAATGCGAAATGATTACTTCTCTTGGTAATCATGTCCTTTGGCGAAGGCTTTTTAAATTTTAGATCACTGTAAGTGCATTTTGATCATATTTCATTCTTTATCAGGTGAATTTTTTTCTTTGTTTCTAGATTTTGATCAATAAATATTATAATTTAAGTACATTCTTCACATTATTTCAACTTAAATTCAAAATAACTTCAAACCTGCTCAAATAAATTCAAATTATCTCACATTGGGTCAATTTGGGTGTCTCTGCCAACCTCTTGTATAAAAAAATAATATATCATTATCTTTCGTCTTACGGAGCCCCTAAAGGGACCTTTGCAAAAATAAATATTCTCGTGAGAAACTATCAATTGTGAGAAACAGCAGATGGAGATTATGCTCAGTAATCTACTGCTTTTCCTGCACTTCCTGAATGTCAACGTTGAATTTACTGTCGAATTTGAACCACTGAATATGTGGAAGCGAATTTGCAAAGCGAAATAAAATGGACCGAAAATTGCCTGTTGAATATTATAGCTTGTATTTTTTAAACAGTTTGAATATTCTGGAAGTGAAATATGAAAGGTGAATATGGATGATTTTAGTAATTTAATAACGAAAACGGGTTTGAATTGAAATATTCACAGCTTAAATATTGAACCATGCTGAATTTCAGCCCATACAAATGCAAAAATACAATGCATTAAAAGGTTAATACAATGCATTTTTTTTAAGCAGTGCAATTCAACAGGATTTTTTGTTTTAAAAACATTTGCAATTATTTTATTTCCATTCTTGGACCACTCCAATAAACACAACATTTTTATTTCGGGTCAAAATGACCCGAAGAAGCAGAACTGCAATTACTGCAATAGTACAAATTCAAATTCCAGCTCATGAATTCAATTGTTATTCTGAATTCTGAATTTTGCCCAAGCATGGCAATCACACGTCCCCAGATATGCACATAAACAAAAAAACATGGGTAAGTCCGAAGGTCCCGCTCAAATCGCGAAGGACCGACCTCAAATCCACAAGCAACCCAACGGCGTCTCATCAGCATGATACTTAATGCTCTACGCTCTGTATGTCACTGAATGCTTTTTCTTTCCTTCCAATGCAACACTCAATCTCCATCCCCAACCTCATGGCTGTCTGTTCTTCTGACTCACCCACACCAAACTTGCCAGGAAAAAGTCTTATTTATCTGTGAAATGAGGCAAAAGCCTCATGGGATTCCACTGCATCACGATCAGCTTATTAAAAAAAAGAAAAAATTCACACTGTCCTATCCACACACATGTGCATCTCTTCAACAACACACATCACAGCTGAAACATATCATGTGACTTTCTTGGGTCGTGGTAAATGAGGCAGTACTTGATGCTGTCTCTCTGAAGAGCATCTTAGTCTGCTGTTGCTGAACTATGTAACCATAATGTGTTTCTTCTCCATAGGAAGGAAACAGGCTATGTGAACATATTTATCACTTATATTTTAACCATGCTGATACAAGACAGCTCTGTGATGGTGAGTCACAGATTGCAATGATCTATATATATTCTGGCACATACAAAATTTAAATGCAGGTAAAGTGGAAACATTGGTTTTCTGTATTTAATATTTCTTTATCTCTGTAGAGAAAGTATACTGTGCACACTATTTTGTTGATATATTCATTATACTTGTGTAGCACAATAAACTTAACTTGACTTTACATTATCTGAGATTTTAAATGCAATTCTTGACTCAAATAATTTCTTTATCAGACTTCCAAAAGATCTCCGCACAAAATTGGATAAAAAAAAAATGTTCAAAGTAATGTGAGGAGGTAAAAGCGGGGCTGTGTCCGAAATCGCACACTTATTTGAGACGAAAGCCATTTGTAGAGGCGTCCGAAACCAAAGTTGACGTTATCAAGTGCACGCATTCAATCCCATAATACACCACAATCAAGTGTATACAACTGATGTACTCTCAAAGGCTAGATAATACCCATAATGCACTGTGAAGGTCACTCCCTCAGGTGAATCATAAATCCATCTATTTTCCAAACCGCTGGTCCAATGTGGGTACAGCATAATACCATACAAGTATACATTCCTTTTTAATTGATTATTAAATTGTTCAATTAATGTTTATACATGCTAGTTCAGCTTTGAGTGGTAAATATCTCAGTTTTTATGGGACTGTGGATTGTTTAGATCAATCTGAGAAGATTTCAGATCAATCTCTTTTGATCATGTTTCACATTTTATTGTGTCATGTAGTGTGGGGCGCTGGTCTTGGTCTTGTCTTGGTCTCGGCCCCTAAAAGTCTTGGTCTTGTCTCGGTCTCGGTCTCGGTCTTGGTCTCGGGTTAGGTGGTCTACTGATTAGTGCAACCAATCACACAACAACTATCTGGCGTGTCATTTACACCTCGAAACAACAACTTTTGTATAAAAACTGGCGACGTCCTGGCAAGATACTTGACTAGTTGACTGATTGTGGCTGATTTTACTTCCTGGTTCATCTGTCACACAGGAAACGAAGGGTCAGGTTGAACACTGTGGTGCATTGTGGGATACGGTTTTAATGGCAGTATGCTTTGTCTTATACTCAGTAGATAAACTGGGATTTTGAAGCTCCTTTATCCAGCCTCTTTAGGGATCCACGAAGGACGTCTTCTCCTACCATGTTTGAGCTTTGCTAGGAACCATGATAGTGACTTCATTTTCGGGACCAGCTCTGAACAGAAGATAAAGGAGGAAATTACCCACATTTAAAAGGCAGCGCTCATCGGGATGAGTTTTTAGTTTGAGTTTCTTTCTCTGACAGAGGATCGAGTCGGTACGAGATGAAGGCAGATGGGCGGTGAGCGAGAAGAGGATCTCTAGAGGGATTATGCTGTATTTCTGATTCTCGTCCCTGGTCTCCCCACGTTTTAATATGCGCCAGAACTCAATCTCACACCCTGAGTGCTGTTGATAAGCCCGAGCATGGTGGCATCAGACCCCAGAGAGGAGTTTATGTAGAGCTGGTGCATGGCAGAAAATCGAATTTCTCCATAGACAATGAGGTCCATTTGTACAGTCAGGCCGGATGAAAAGAGTGCCTTCCGTAGTCACTGTTTCCCACAGATTCACATATTGTTCTCCCTTCTAGACTGAAAAACATTTTTAATGGAAGTTAAGGAACTTGTTAAGGGCCGATTTAATTAAATGGCACGACTTGCCGCATGTTTTGTGACTATCTTTAGTTGGAGAGCAGACTCTTTTTCCCTTTTTCCCCTCGATGTTTAAAGACAACATGCAATTAAAACAGACCCTACTTCCTTAATAAATGGAAAAAATGGAGAATTAACTTACAATAATTAAGTCCCAAGAGTTTTTCATTCAATATCATTATTATTAGCTTACAGTTTCCGTCATGTTTACGTCAATATCAGCTGTGGGTTTCCCATTATGACTGCTGTTTTCTCGACGCATGGATGGCTGTCAATGAAGTCAGTGCCTGTGACGATCATCTCCAACCAGTCACTGATACATTTCCATTACTGTGGACATCTGCTCAGACAGTGATTCAGCTCATTTGAGTCTACAATGATGATTGGAAATTGACTCCATATTATTCTGTAGGTTATTTAGAAATTATTTACTATAGAACCAAAAATGATGCCAATCAGCTTTAAAATGACTCATAAACGTTGACCTGAAAAAATGTACTCCCGCAATTTGTTTGTCAAACTCAACTCAAAGAGGGCATATGTTTCATTTGAATGAAAATAACAGTTTATATGTGCTGTTATTTAATTTAATAGCAAATGTAAACTGAATGGCAACATCTATTTAATGCATGGGGGAGGCTGGGGCTAGTTGTCACAGTTTTCAGTCCAGGTACGTTTAACACTGAAAGTATATTTTTGTAGACATACATCTTAAAGTAAGTCTTTTTTCCCCATTGAAATTGTCAATTAAAAAAAAAAACTGTTACTCAACACACTTTGATATATATATATATATATTAATCGATTAATCATGATTATTCACATCAAAAATAAAAGTTTGGGTCCCACTTTATATTAAGTGGCTTTAAGTACTATGTACTTACATTTAAAAATAAGTACAATGTACTTATTGTGCTCATGTTGTATTGTAAATCACTTTTGGTGCTATTGAGGTGGGATACACGTAAGGTTAGGGACAGGTGTGGTGGTATGGGTAGGTTTAAGGGTAGGTTTAAGTGTAAGGGATGGGTCAGCTGTGTAATTACAGATGTAATTACATAAATTAATTACGGCTGTAATTACATGCTGGTATTTTTTAAATATAAGTACAATGTAAAAGCATGTGTGTACACAGTAATTCCTTTGTATCAAATTATTAATTTCAATGTAAGTACATGGTACTTAAAGCCACTTAATATAAAGTGGGACCAAAGTTTGTGTTTACATATAAGCATGTGTGTGTATTTATATATATATAAATATTTTCCTTTTTGACACATTTGTTATTCAGTGCAAATTATATCTCACATATCATCCCCTCTTTGCACAATAAATAGCGAAAAAAATAGCGTGTGCACACCACAATGGAAATTCAGTAGGAATAAATGAAAGATACACACATAAAAAAATGGCCTGTGCAGCCAAAAGTAAGTCGATTCCCAACACTATGGCTTGTGTAAATGTGCCTGTCCAGTCGGGCTCCATCTCTGAGCTGATGGATTAATCATAAGTAAACCCGCCGTTTGAGAATCACTGCGGTATAATTGCGTGGCAACACAATCTGCTTTCAGGGATGACGTTAATGGGCAAAGAGCCTCGGCCAGCCTTTTATTTGGCTGTCAGCATGTAAAAGGTTCCCTACGGCGCAGAGCCCTCACTGAAAACCAGTCACCATTGTGTCACATGGACAGACACCAGAGGTTCACAGTTTTAACAGCCCCGTAAGTCGCCAATGATTCAGATCAATCTCTCGAATGTGTTTCGCCCGTGCCTGTGTGAAGCGTGGGTGTCACACACATGGTATTATGCAAGCATGGGTGTCTCTGTCGTAATCCAACATCTGAGATGGCAAGACTCGCAAAAAGAAACAGCCTAATTTTATTATCAATGATTTGAACATTATGCTGTGGATCTTTGAGAGATTATTGCATTAAGAGGAGCACGTAATTCAATTAAAAATACAGGGCTGAGGAACGCACAATGTCATAATCCCATTTGATATGCGATCAGTCGCAAGAGCTGCAGCACAAGACTCTGGCCGCCTGCCCGCGAGCTATGAACTCTGCTGACGGCCCCGACAAATGCACTTTTATTTTCCTTGGGGAGCTGCTTTTCAGGACATGATTTATGTGAGCATGTTCTCCACAGAGACCCAAACGTGTGCTTTTCAGAAGGCTTGCACCGTCGTCTCTTGTCACTCGCCGCAAATCTGCAGCTATTGTATTCCACGAACAATGGGGGATATTTTTAAATCAAACTTTACTCTGCAGAAAAACTGTTCAGTTTCCAGCAGCCGATGTTCGGTTAGGTGTGCAGCACGAGCCCCGCAGGACGAGAGTCGAGGCTAAATAGAGAGGGCAGAAGCCAATTTCAAGAGGTTGCGGTTTAGCTTTAGCTGCTCTTCTTATTGACCTTCATTACAGTAGTTTGTACACTGTATAGGATCAGGTCCAGGAGACTCTGGTTTCACCAGAGGCACTAAACTTGCTTTGTAAAATAGATTAGTGTGTGTTGATTCCTTCCCATCCCTTGAATGCGAGTCAGTTCGCTAAGCGGCTATTTTAATGTATGAAATTTTAATGTATGATTTTAATGTATGAAACAGTTTCTTACTGTTTTTCATATTTTTATTTTTAAGTGGTCAAATAAAATCAATCAATCAATCAATCAATCAGCTATTTCCAGTGATGCCCCTAAAACTTCAAACGACCTAAATGTAGAAAGAAATATAAAAAACTTTGTCAACGTCACATTTGAATGACATATTTCAAATAGAATATACAACGCATTCTCATAAAGTGACGATTTTTACAACGCGTATATACAGTATCCAACGCACATGGCACCCTTTAGCGTCAATATAACACGCTTTGGTGGTTGGTTTAGGTCTGGGGTAGGGTTAGGGTTAGACCACTAGGAGGCGCCATCTGGCCCATATATACCTGCGTCTCATATTGACGCTAAAGGGTGCCATGTGCGTTGGATGTCAAAAGCGTCAGTATATGACGCATTGGGATGAGAACGGGCTGGAATATAACAACAGTACAAATTGTGGTTCTTAAGTTCAAATTTCACAGAAACAAACCAATGTTTCTCTTTGGTCCAGCTAATGCACATGCACATTTGAGCAAGGACACACATTTGTCATTATTACATTAAAGGATTAGTTCACTTTTGAAAAAACTTTTGCTGATAATTTACTCACCCCCATGTCATCCAAGATGTCCATGTCTTTCTTTCCTCAGTCGAAAAGAAATTTAGGTTTTTGATGAAAACATTCCAGGATTTTTCTCCATATAATGGACTTCAATGGGAACCGGATGGTTCAAGGTCCAAAAGACAGTTAATAACAGTTTCAGATGCAGCTTCAAATGTCTTTAAACGATATCAGACGATAAATAAGGGTCTTATCATGCGAAACGATCGCTTATTTCAAAACTTATTCCAAAAATGTAACTTTTCTAAGGACAAATGCTAGCCTTGCTCTATTCTGTGAGGCGCGTTTGTAACGTCACGTATTACGTAATTACGTTCAAAAGGTCACGGGCGACGTAGCCGAAAGTGCAGAGTCAGTGTTTACAAGTTGAATGCATAGGTTGAACGTGCAAACTAGCTCAAACACCGTTTAAAAAAAAAGGAATTAAAAGGAAAAACAACGATGTCGGACGATTTTGATTCAGTACTTCCGGCTACGTCGCCCGTGACCTTTTGAACGCAAGTACGTAATATGTGACGTTACAAACGCGCCTCAGAGAATATAGCAAGGCTAGCATTTGTCCTTAGAAAAGATTAACACTATCTTTTGGACCTTGAACCATCCGGTTCCCATTGAAGTCCATTATATGGAGAACAATCCTGGAATGTTTTCATCAAAAACCTAAATTTCTTTTCGACTGAGGAAAGAAAGACATGGACATCTTGGATGACATGGGGGTGAGTACATTATCAGCAAAAGTTTTTTCAAAAGAGAACTAATCCTTTAACTTAAATTAACTGGTTATTGAATTGAACCAAACATTGCAAATTACCCGTTTCGCTGTGCCTCAAACATAAACCATCCACTTGTCTTTGACAATGGGATCATTTTGATGTCTGTACAGAAACGCAAAAGAGCTGTTTAATTTGGACGCGTGTTCTTTTACTCTTCCAGTAGTCCTATTGTTGGCAGACACAAGCGTGTTGGATTGTGTCAGAAACTGTATACTGTCTCCAGTGTAGACAGCATCAGTGATTATAATGGATGCGACACAATGCTCAAAAAGTGTAAGCAAATGTCAGCCTTTAAGCGACTGAATTCCAGTGGTGCGATGATGGGTAACTATTCAGCAATATCTTGCTCTGGAAGCAGTCAAATTCAAATGTATTTGCCCATGTGATGTCACAGATCCAGCAATAATGCTTTGTTTATACAGTATATAGACCTCTTATATGTCAAAAGGTCAAGGCAAATTGGATTTCCCAACCCATTGCCCCTTTAAACGCTTGACTGGATTTTTATTGAATAGGAGGATGGAAATCCATCAATATAGTACATAAGGAGACCTTTTTCTTTCTTACAGTGCCAATGGCAGAGGGAGTGTTTTTTTCCCCCTCAAAGCCTATCCACAACTGTGATAATTACCCATCCTGCTTTCCTCTGGCTCATCAGCACCAGTCATTCACAAAGGAATGTAATGAAACAAAAGAGTAACAAGGGAGATTTCAGATGCCGGCACAATGCTGCCACATCTCCGTATTCGTTTGTTCTCATAGTCCCAAAGTCATAAAGATTTTCATTTCACAATTGCAAAAACCTTGGGATGTTCCCACACACGTTCTACAGTTTTATTGTTATCCTTCTTACTTTTTTTGGGGTGAGCTTTGTCACAAATGGACAGACTGAGTGGGATTTTTCCAGCACAATCAGTGCTGAAGTGTAACAAACAAATCTGAAGCTCATTGCCATATCTGTGCACTTCAGACATGGTCTTTACAGCCATTTTTCTACCATCAAAGGGAATGGAGAGAGCATTGATCTGCAGGGTTTCAACATCTGTCCTGAGTGTCATACACAATGCATGCCCATTTTCATGAATCTATTGAGCAAACTGACATACGTGCTGAAGCTGGAGAGGGTAAAACATATTTCTATTGTTCAAACTGCCATTGAATCATGCACTCATGACTTCATAAAGACAAACAGGCTTATGAGCATGCGTATAGTCAAATTTACGATAATGTTTAAAACAACAAAATCTGCATTCATTTTGTTCAAAACACTTAGGAATGAAACGCTAACCATGAATGAATGAATGTGTATGGTAACATAACATTTCTTTTGATTTCTCAATGCATTTTCTCTGGTGTACTTAAAAGGTAAATAATATATAGAAATCTTATAAATGATAAAATAACTATTTAGCTTAATAAAGCTTACATTTCAATTACTACAGGATCATGGCTGTAAGTAACTATAAGAAAATAAGCATATTGTAAAATGAGATTAAATATAAGGGAACCGAGAGGTCATGGCCAACAGTAAAGAGCAGAGAAAATGAAACTAATCAAAGGGCAGATATGGGAAAACCATCTAGGGATAAAGAAATGGACAAAAGAGAACTGAGATAAGAGAACTACTGAGTAATATTCAATATCGTAAAATTGAATGTTGGATTTGAACTCGGGTCGTCCATGCATAAACTACACAGGGCAATTTATCAATGCACCATTCCATCAGGCTGTATCTCTTCCTTACAAATGGCTGAAAAAGAGGTAAAGGGCCCAGAATTTCAAGCTATGGGCCTGGGTGGAAATCCCAGGATTCAATTTAAAAATCATTCTGCATCTATTGCACACAAGCATAAAAAACGTTTTCAACAATGGACAGCCAAAGCCTTTCATGAATCTGTTATTGAGCTTTTGAAGTCTGCATGCAATACAATGTAGGACTCCATCAGTCGTCACACTATCCTTTCCGTCTCAGTTTCTTATGTATGTCAACCTATTCTCAACATTGAAGTCATATTTCACAGGAACAGAAGCTCCGGTATAAGCGGCCACCCTCTCCTGGAGCCTGGCCCCATGATCGGCTGAGACGAGAGAGGTTAACCTCCACACTTCACAACTCCGAACAAACAGGGGAGAACAACAGAACTCCTCAGAGAGACATCTTGCGGCTAAAACTGCAGTCTCACTCTGCTTTTTTGTATAACAAAAAAGAAATCTATCCTTTTATCCAGTCAACTTTTGTAGCATTCAGAGCGAAACTTGAAAAGATGGTGTTACATACAGTAGGTGCTGGAAAGAATACTAATAATACAGAACGTGTATAATGACTGCCTCTCAGGACGTTTGCACTTTTAACAAGGACTTTTAAAGAGCATCGAACATCCGTTCGAGATACATAAACTAAACTGCAAGCATAGTGTACTGACACAAGCTTCTAATCACCGGCTAATAAATCTCCCCTTTCTCACTCTTTTGCCTACAAATTATGCAACCTTTAATAGCTGAAATAAATTCTGCAGTCCACCTGGCTCATGAAAAAGAAAGAAATAAAGAAAGAACAAACAAAAGATCACTCAAATAAACAAAACGAGAGAAAGTATGAAAGAACAAACGAAAGAAAATAAACAAACAAACAATGGATAAACTAATGAATAAATGAAAGGAAGAAAAATCGAGCGTGCAAATGAATTAAAGGAAAAACTAAATAAATAAATAAATATGAAAGAAACAGAATGAAAGAACAAACAAACAAACAAATGACAGAAAGCACTAACAAATGAAAGAACAATCGAACTAACATATTAAAGAATGAAAAAGAACAAACACAAGAAAGAAAAGAAAGAACAAAAACCAACAATGAATAAAATAACAAACAAAAGAATCAAAAGAAAGAATAAACAATGAATAAACAACTGAAAAAACATAAGGAGGAACAAAAAAGAAAGAACAAGCGAGAAAATGAGCGACGTAATTAAACATGAAAGTAAGAAAGAACAAATAAACAAAAAAAAAGACTGAGGGAAAGAAAGAAAGAAAGAATTTATGACATGACATGTCGAGATCATGAAGTTGTGGCAAAGTAAAGCAAAAGCATGCTCTTTTATGATATTATTACTTGGCAGCAGAGTAGTTTAGTTTATAAGCCTGGTGGGCAGGCAGCTTATTGCTAAAAAAGCACTGAATAAATGTAACATTAATATATTAATCAGAAATGAAAATCTGAATAATACTTACAACTGTGCAAACACATGTAATCACATGTAATGGTGTTTTCAGAATCGATATGCATGTACTGTAGCTTTAAAATGACTTTTGTTAAAGGCATTTGTGAAAATGTTACATGGTTCTATGTCTTTGTCAGGGGCTGTTAGAGCATCTTCTCTAAGTTTCTTGTGAAGAAATGTATATATTTATAACTTTTTTTTGCCTTGGTAAACTAACTTGAACATCATGGGCGTGTGGAGGCCTAATGAGGAGTCTGAGATGTTGTGTGTGTGGTTGGCTGGCTGGTGGCAGAATGTTTCTACATCAGTCTTAACTAAACAACCCCCTCCTGGGCGGCCTGTTAACCGCACTGCAGGCACAAACACATCTTGCAAAAACTCTACCGTTTGAGAGACGTATTCCCGGGAAACTCACACATCTCTGCAGGTATGCCACTATCACGTTATGTCACGGGGAGACGCTTGTCCAGCATCTCCACTGACCTGAAACTGGAAAGCAATGTGCTGATGCAGTGACTATTGAGAATGTCACTGGCTTATATATGATCTATCAATGGAACATTGCTTTTACCCATGTTTTATTGTATATATAAAACAGCTTTTTTTTTTTTTTTTTATAAGAAAACAACATCATTCGCTTACCACATCTAAAAAATGGTGGGTTGTTTCAAATATGGACAAATATGTCAAATATGAACAAACTCAAATGTTGGGTTAAAAATGCAATAAAAAAATTTTACAGTTGAAAGTTAAAGTTGAAGTTGGGTTAAAATTTAAAATTACATTTTTATCCCAACATTTGGGTTTGTCCATATTTGACCCAAATTTGGGTTAAAACAACCCAGCATTTTTTAGAGTGTTGGCAATGAAACTGACCACATGTTCAGAGTCAGTGTCGTGTCTGTGAAAGTTGTAGGCCGCGTCGGACACTGATTTAGAAACAGTCCATCACTGACAGACATAGAGTATATTTCAGCTTGGGTGAGTCCCTGATCAAAGTAAAAATCTCATTTTTTAGGACTTTCGTAGATTATTACTTGGCAGAAGAGTAGTTTAGTTCATTAGCCTGGCAGTGCACAGTTTATTGCTGACACGCATTGAATAAAATTTGACATTAATAATAATCAGAAATTGAAATCAGAACCATTTAATAATACACTCCACTCTAAAAAATGCTGGGTTGTTTTAACCCAACTTTGGGTCAAATATGGACAAACCCAACCATTGGGTTACATTTTTTACCCAACGTTAGGGTTTGTCCATATTTGACCCACAGTTGGGTCAAAACAACCCAGCATTTTTAGAGTGTAAACAATGCTGGGTTGTTTGAACCAAAATTTGGGTAAAATATGGACAAACCCAAATGTTGGGTTAAAAATGTAATTTCAAATTTTAACCCAACTTCAACTTTCACTTTCAACTGTACATTTTTTTTAATTGCACTTTTTTAGAGCATTTTTTAGAGTGTACTTACAATATGCAAGCACTATATTGGCCATAAAAACGGTGGAAGGTTGTAAAATGCAGCTTTTTAAAATTACTTTTGTTAAAGACTCTTCAGAAAACTTTACAGACTATGTCTTTGAAAGAGGCTCAAAATCCTTCGTAAAAATATTTATAACTGTGGAACTTCAGTCTATAACCTGCACTGCCTCCAAGTCCTTGGCAGAAAACAAATGCTGTGAAATGCCACGAAGAAACCACCACCTCACAACTTCCGAATATTCCTCTAAATTTTTCATAAACAAGGGCATGGACTGATGAAAAACACGGTACTTGCTGACCTCAACCAAAACCCAGATTTATGCTTTCATAGTACATGCACATTTTTCTTTGGCAGAGCAGTCTCTTGATGCCAGATGTGGAAAAATGGACCCTATCGGGAGTCTTTTATGAGTTATATCCCTGTTTTCTCAATACAAGGTTTGTGCAGTCCCGAGGGTGAGCTGTGAACAACCTGGGCATAAGCTTCAGGGAATCACCTTCACAGTGAATTCATCCCTGAAAACAGGGTCAGCTCACAGCAAAGAGGACATACTTCTGTCAAAGTCCCTGAAACAATGAACGGATTGGATGAACGGAAAGCCTACCTTCTGCTTCTTGGATATTTTCTTTCCAAATCACTGGTTGTTGGGCAGTTGGTCCTAAAATCAAGCCACTACACCTCATCTGCAATGATAAAAAAATATATATTTAGAAAACACAGACATTATTTAAGCAATATCGTACTATAAGTAAAGAGTGCTGCCGCACTGAATATCAGCAACGTTGTGATTTGGCGAGTTGTCATGTCTTTTAAGCGTTTTAAATTTATACCATTATACAAACAATGGTCTGATATTTTTGAATGTTTTTAATTTTCATGAATGATTTAAATGTTTAAAACATGTTTAAATGTTTTGATTGTGACACCATACCCTAAAACACTTTCATGTTCTGAATCTGTGTGCCAATACAGAAATTATATGTATTTATTTTACATGGATTGGACCACATAGTTTTGTTCTAATGAATAAAAAACATCACTTAAGGATTAATTATTCATTTAACATGCTTTATTCTCAACTGTTTTCTTCGACATGTTTTCTTCTTAAAGAAACCTTGGGATGTCCTTACATATAAACAAAAACCCATAAATCACGAGTTGCAATCATATTCCAAGGTGGAATATGCGGTGGAATAATCATATACATTACCAGTGCCACCACGTGACACGCCCCTGCACTAACACTAAGAAATATTGCTTTGGAGTAATTTACCTTTTTACCGGGTTTCTCAGAAGCGGAAGTCATCATAATTGGGTAAAAACCTCTGTTCACCTAATTTGCAATATAAAGCAGCATAACCAGCTGTATTTTACAGCTAAAAATAACTGGAAACATATGACACCGGAAGCCAGACACATTAAAATTACAAATGGCCACACCCGCTCTTACCTGAAAATAAGGTGAATAGTGCACCATGATGAATGAGAGACTACATTAAATATATTTTTCGGCTTCCCATTTGCTCGAATAGCAAAAGAAAAACTCCACAATGTTTATTTCACAACTTTCGAAAGAGTAAAGAAAAAAATAGAGAGCGATTGTTAGCTAACACTGTCGGAAGATAGAAGGATATCGACACCACAGCCTCTGTTTTAGAAACACCCTCAGCAGCGTTAACTAGTTTTATTATTATTACTTTTTGTAAAGGCAATATAACACAATGTAGGCCTATAGTGTTATAAATGTACATAAATGTACAACTTTGCATAATTTACGACGTTGATGATGACCGTTAGCATCATCAGAGTCTGTGAAACAATTCAGTTGTTGGCTAATTGTGTGTGACTAACTAAAAACGAACCTTATAGTTTGTTGTAACCTAACTAAACTTGAGTTATTTATTGTAGAAACTTTCTCATAGCCTACTCCCTGTTACTTTAATACATAAAGTCGCCAAAAGACAACCCAACACACTACGCAATCAGAAATTAATACCAGCATATCCATTTTCTTCTGTCTCTCTTTATTTCTCCAACGGTTCCTGTCTGACAGACGTTGCTGTTTAGCCAATCAGGTGCGAGAGCTTCTCTCCGCCCCGCCGCTATTGGCTGTTCTCAGGAGACTCGGGGGCTGTTCCGATATTAATGACCGCTGGGCAGAGAGACATCGGCATGTCAATGTGACAACCGAACGAGCGGCTGCAGATGCGCCTCTGAACGCGGAGGAAGGAGGAGGTTGTCAGCGCGAGGGACTCTAAAAAGCTTCCAGACGGCTCTCACCTGCTGGATTTTGCCTCATTTGCACGGCATAATATCAACGTTAGGACCGCTGTCATTTCTCCATCCGCGTTAAAAGAAGAACACGCGCGCGTATTTTTATTTGCGTGGCGCGCGCGCTTCCCGCTGGAGCACTGCGCTATAGATGAACGGAATAGGCTACATGTCGCTTGATCAACCGGAATGACTTACGTTGAAACGGTAAGTTGTAATATTTGTCAAATCAACCTCATCTAGTTTGTTCATAAATATACATTTCAGTCGTTTTACTGCATGCCTATCCACATTCAAGTTGAGGAGAATATGCGCCAGAGTGAGAGAATATGCGTCAGAAGGAGCCGAAATGGAGGGGAAATGGATAACAAGCACGTAGGTAGTTGAATAAATAGTCATGTCAACCTGGAGCACTGCTCAGAATTCCTGTTGCTGATGTCGCGGTTGGAGAAGCAACGCATGTGTGCATCATCAGCAACAGGAAACCTGCTCCAGCTTGGCATGCGTATTTTTTGGACACAAGGCACGTCCTGGACGGATAGCCACAGGCAGTCTTGCATCTGGCTGTTCTCAATCTCCCTTAAATCACCCTGTTGCCGTCCAAGATGTTCTACAGCACCCCTATAGCACATGCATTTCAAATGCAGTCGCCTTGAGCATCCACTGTACAGTAGGCTAAGAATCGTTAACTGAATATCGCCTTGAATGGAGGCATTGTGATTCGGATCCATTCGTGTGATCTGCATTCATTGCTTCAGTCTACTTTATACCATGCACAGCACAACATCCCCAATGCAGATGATGACATTGTTTTTTAACACAGAGTTAATCACACAACCAGGGAGTTTGTCCTCCCACATCTTTTTAGACGGAGGCGGTGGGGAATCGTTGCACACGGGCATCGTACTTTCTGATACACAAGGCAGAGATTGCAAATAGCAATTCGCATCTGCTTGCATCCAATGTGCATCAAATTAAAATAAAATTAAAAAGTGATTAATGTAAAGAGCATGCATGTAAATATGTGACCCTTAGTTACTAGTAAATATATACCAATAGATCAACTTGTTTCAGAGGCAAAAGTAACATGGCCTGGAATAAAAGTATGGAACGTTTTGGCTAGAGGACCTTGTCCTGGGGGACAGCCATTACCGGGCCTGGGGGTTCACTAACGCTTTACAAAGCAAAAATGTTGTGTATATTTGAGTCCTTGGAGACTCTTTCATGACAAACTCTCCAAACTTAGGCCTGAGCGGGCAATTTTTAATCAAAGATGTAATCACATGGGCCATTTGATGGCTGCTCTAATTAACAGACAATAAGTAAAACCCTTGTTATTACGGATCTATTAGACATGGCTTTTGTGAGCACACTGAAGTCTAACCGATTTTAGTCCCTTTTTATATGACGAGGTGCTGGAAAATTGCTTTCTCTGATCGTTACATCATACCAAGCAGTTTGAAAAACAAAGCAATGCTCGATGTGCGGTTTGAAATGTAATTTATGCAGTAAATATGCTTCCATGCAGATCATAGTGCTTGCACACTTATCATAAAAGCATACACCATTTATCTTGTCCAACACATTTGTTTTGTCCTTGCTATGTAAACCATCAGATTCAATACTTTATTCGATTATCAAAACTAACTTATTCTGTCATTTCAGGTCAGCTTATTTTTCTAGTCAACATTTAACCAGCTGCTGAGACATACAAGTTTGCTAAGATAACAGGTGTCAGAGAAGCCCTCTTGTGCATGTGTGAGTGAAAATAATCTCTCACATGGCACACAGTTAAAGCAGGAGTTGCTAGATATTTCTGTGCAATTGATTTCTGTGCTTTGATTGCAAACATTCAAATTCTAACATTAACAACAATGGCCAGATTTGAAATGAACAGTCAAGTTTGCTTGAGTGCCTGCACTGTAAAATAATATTGTTGGTTTAACTTAAACAAACAAACAAAAAAAAAACTAACCTGATTGCCTTAAAATTCATTGAAAAGTTCATTGAAATGGAAAAATTGAGTTAATACAATGAAGGAGAATAATTTAATCACCAGATACTCAAAAAATTACGTTATCTGAACTACATAAATTATCTAAGTTGATTTGAAAGAAAAGAAAAAATGTTGATTACAAATCATGAAAATATTTTTTTTTACAGTGTGTGTGACATTTTTGCTGACTTTGCTTAATGGTTGAGAGTGTTTACCAGTTTTTCAAATTGCAGTAATCAAATCATTTCGGCCTATAGTGCCAACGGTAATCAGTGTGATGCATTCCCAACTCCCAAGGTCATCTAACTGTGTTCAGTATTATATTTGCATTATTTGTATTAAATTATATTAATGCAATAAAGATTTAGAATTAACCATGTGGTAATGCAATAATGTTAACACACACACACATAGGCAAAAAAGTAGGGCTGACAAACGATTAATTGCGATTAATCGCATCCAAAATAAAAGTTTGTGTGTACATAATATATGTGGGTGCACTGTGTATAATTATTTTGTATATATATAAATACACACAAATGCATGTATATTTAAGAAAAAAATATAATTTTATATAAAATATAAATTATATATAAATCTATATACAGTATATACAAAAATATTTCTTAAATATAGGCCTATACAAGCATGTGTGTGTATTTATATATATATAAAATAATTATACACAGTGCACCCACATATATTATGTAAACACAAACTTTTATTTTGGATGCGATTAATCGCGATTAATCGTTTGACAGCCCTCCAAAAAAGATTACTACCTATAATGGCTTCTCCTAAATCTCTGTCTATTGAAAAGGTCACCACACTCCACATTCTTTCATTGTTTCAAAAGCCTCGACTAGTTCTTTTTTCAAAATATAGATTTTGATAAGAGATTATGATAGCAGCATATGCGTTCAGGAGTAAACAGAGCAGAACCATCTGAGGTGCACTACTGTGCTCTCCATCTGTTCTTAGATAAGAATGATACCTGTAGTAGAGGTATCCGGTGCGGAATAAAGCACACACTGGGAGAACTGGGATCTCATTATGCAAAAACAGTCGAGCTAGAGATGTTAAGAAAACACTAAACCATGCACAGCTACACTGATAGATCGACTGACACTTGCTATTGGGAACAAGCTTTCAATCAATCAGGCCCAATTAAAGAGAAATGCTGTATTTGTACCCTGGGGAATTTTATTGGTTTTCATAATTAGGTTCTTCATGGAGTGTAGCTTAGTGATGCAGTTATCCTGTGCGTTGTGCACGCTATCCTTCCCTTAGGCTAGGTTATGTACAGTATGTCAGAGCAAACAGCAACGTAATGTTACATATCTCTGTATGACCAATATGCAAGAACACCGTGGATCAACTGTTGGGGACAGATGAGTCCGAATGCACAATTAGAGATGTAAAATTATGATTAAGAATGATTAAAGCGACATATAAACATTGTAGATTCTAATTCATGTCAATGTGTTATCTACATTTGCACCCAGGGAATCAGTTGAACCCGACTCAATACAAGCAGTGATGCCTTCCATTGCTGGAAATGGGTAAATAAGGAATGAGAGATGGAGACAATGTCGATCCTTGATGGGGAATGTAGTAACTAGGCAAACTGGTTTATAGCAAGAATAGGCATTTAAACCTTTTAAACGTGCCTTTGCTTACATTTAATGACATCACGTTTTACTCTTTTCCACCATATTTAAGTAATATAATATTTAAAATGAGGTAAATATTATGTTTACCAAATTGTGATTTGACAACAGCAAAAATGAAATGTGGCATTTCACTTACACAGAACTGAAGCCTTATCTACTTATTTCACTGTTGTTCTTTTTCTTGCAAGCGCAGATTTACCTAAAAAACAACAAAAAACAAAACAACGACAAAAAAAATAAAATAATACAGTTCTTGTTAATTTATGCAAGTAGGGGTGGGAGATATGGAATAAGGAATATCACGATTCACGCTTTTATTATGATTTTTTCATGTTGGTTTTTACCGTTTTGCAAGTGTATCATGTACAGCCAAACTAATTTCCCCATTTAAAAAAATGTAGCCATTCATGATAGCCATTTTTAAAAATAAGAACAAAGATGCACATTAGATGAAAACTACAATAAAATATTAAAAGGAAATAAACTGCTTTGTTTTCTCTCAGTAGATTTATTTAACAGTAGTGATAAATTGAATATAAAAGTGTACAAATAAAATACTTCCCTGACTTCCCTGTATAAATTCACACTGATTCATATTAAAGGAGAACTCCGGCGAACAATGAACCTTTGGTCTAATAAAAGATCGGTACATATAGTCAACCATTCTCTGAGATTTGTTTTCATGATAATCGAATGTAAAGAGTTTTATCTCTAAAAACTGTTTAGCGTATAATGCTAGTAATGGGGGCATTAACTTAGTAAAAAGAAATCGCTAGTTTATACCACTAACAAGGCTCAAAATAGCCCCACACTAACACAGTAACATAATGAGGCTCCATACATCCAAAACGAAGCATTAAGAACTTTGTAAGTGTACAGACCGTTTAAAGATACTTTAAAAAGACAGTTCACTTCATGTATACAGACAGGAGCCATCTTAAAAAATAGTCTCGATAAGTCAAACCACGAACGTCGTGCTGAGTGATCAGAACTGTATGAAGTTCAACGAACTTCTGAACTTGTATGAACAGCGTTCGGGGATCGACTTATCGAGACTATTTTTTAAGATGGCGCCTGTCTGTATACGTGAAGTGAACTGTCTTCATTAAGTATCTTCTTATTAAACGGTCTGTACACTTACAAAGTTCTCAATGCTTCGTTTTGCATGTATGGCGCCTCATTATATTACTGTGTTAGTGTGGGGCTATTTTGAGCCTTGTTAGTGGTATAAACTAGCGATTTCTTTTTACTAAGTCAATGCCCCCATTACTAGCATATACGCTAAACAGTTTTTAGAGATAAAACTCTTTACATTCGATTATCATGAAAACAAAACTCAGAGAACGATTGACTAGGTACCGATGTTTTATTAGACCAAAGGTTCATTGTTCGCCGGAGTTCTCCTTTAAAGCTACTGAAGTTATTGACCGAAGAGCAGTATGCGATTTTCTCTTTGCCTATACAGACACTCATCCAGTTTTTTCCAACTGTTAATGTTCACTTAAGACATAACTGCCCGTGTTTATGTAAACCTTGTGTGTATTTTAGATAACTTAGTTTAGTACTCAAGGGCTGTTTGACACTCATTTAGTGTGGGCACGGTTGGGGTGTCACACTCAGAAAAGCATGTGAATAAAATGTTTAAACGACAACGCTTTAAAACGCATGTATGCATGATTGTAAATACCTGCAATGTCACGTGAGCCTAAATCTACCTCTAAATTAGCATGTGATGTGAATGTATGTCACATTGTACAGTATGTCGTACGGAGGCGCCAGAACTGCACTGTAGCTTGATACTAGCATATTGTGGAGACATTTCACGATCAAGTCATGATATTGCACACCCCTATTTGTAAGCATGAATTAGAGAATATAATCAGTCAGTTACACATTTTAGAAATTGTCCATGTACACTTTTATACTTTGAGGGAGAGAAAAGACGGTGGTGGAAAAGCTGAAACCTTTGGGGTCCATCGGTTAATTTGGAACATTGATTCTGCATTAACCGGAGACTCGGCTCTGATTTTGTGAGCACAGGAGCAGGTGCAAAGGGAAATGTTCATTGTGCATTGCACTGGAAACATTTTGCACACACATCACATAGCAAAGCCTGTTTAATGGAGTCGTCCCTTATCTTTTAATCGCAAATCAATGAAGTAAAGGGCAGGGGGAGGAACAGCAAAACAGGTTACGCCACCCACTGAGAGGTCTATGCAAACTGGCCCTTTGCGTCATCTCCAGGCCTGATTGAACAACTTACAATAAACATACGAAGAGAGGTGGAAACAAAATGAAAGCTGCAGTGAAACACAAAGAGGACAGAGAGAGAGAGAGCACGGGTGTAAGAGTAAGAGGAGGGGTGTCTTTCTGTAGACATTCGTGTGAACCTCTGCCCTACTTTCTGTACACGTGATCTGTATGACACCCGTTTAGCTAGAAATGAAATTCTACAGCTACAGCATTGTATATATTAAAATTAGGGCCGTCAAACGATTAATCGCGATTAATCGCATCCAAAATAAAAGTTTGTGTTTACATAATATATGTGGGTTCACTGTGTATAATTATTTTGTATATATATAAATACACACACATGCATGTATAGACCATTTCACAAGATGTAAACAAAACTGGTCCAGAAGCACTTCCTGTTTCAGTTTTTTTAACACTACATAAAAAGCTGGGATAAAATACAACCAACAGAACATTTAAAACTGAATCAAAAAGAACAAACATCTTTAAGATGTTTTCTTTACATGTGAAATAAAGAAAACAGTTACAAACTGAAACAGGAAGTGTTTCTGGACCAGTATTGTTTACATCTTGTGAAATGGTCTATATTTAAGAATAAAAAAATATTTATATAGAAAATATTTATATATACATACAGTATATACATGAAAATAGTTCTTAAATATATACAAGCATGTGTGAGTATTTATATAAGCACCCACATATATGTGGTAAACACAAACTTTTATTTTGGATGCGAATAATCGCAATTAATCGTTTGAGAGCCTTTATTAAAAATTAAAATTAAAAGAACAGATATGTTCTAATCCAAAGAAAGTATTTTGTGCTTATGACAATTAACAAAAAATTACCTGTAAGTGAAGTAGTATAATGGCTAGGAAGTGGAAACAATAAAACATCATAAAATCAAAATACACAAATGCACTTTTTAGAAAAGTGTGCTTAATATGTGCAATTTAACTTCTTTACAGTGAATAAACAGTGTGTTGTAGGGGTAGATACCAGTTAGGTACAAGGACGGGTCAGTACTGGTTTACAGGATTACCACAAATGAAAGTAAAAAAAATAAAATAACCCCCCCCCCCCCCCCACACACACACACACAATGAAGAGACGGATGCAGAAAATAAATAAATAAATAAACAAAAATCAACAACATTAGAATCCCAAGAGCAGTTTGCTACTGCTATTTTCCAAAACCCTTTGGAAAGAGGGGCTTGCTTGAGCTTTAAGAGGACCTCAAGCTTAGTAATCAGTCCCCAGCCCAAGATTTACAGCCCATCTCAAATCGCACGTCCCAAAGCAAACATTGGAGCCGGGCTGCCACCGTTCAGCCTGAGTTACTTCCCAGGGTCAGCAGGCCTTCTGCCCACCGGACACATTTATTCAAACATGCCCCTATATTTCACAGGCCCAATCAAGATGATGCTAGCTCTGTGATATCAGGTCTGGCAAATAACGACGGGCAACGATTCTCCGGCTCCTCTCCCTCCCTCCAATTTCGTTGACTTACTCTGCAGTGCATCAGGACGGTGATTAGAGGCATCCATCTTAAAATTCCATTTTCACTGGAATTAGTTGCATTTCTCTCTGTCTCTGAAAGTGTGCCGCACTATGCAAGGTATTGCCACTTACGCTCTATGAGCCAACGGTGTTGTTCCAAGTCCTTAAGTGTGTACATTCTCACCTACACTTAACTGGGTTAGGCCTAATTTCCTTCATTTGTCTTTGACTGGAGTTTTTAATGGGTGTGCATGGTGCAGTACCTTTATTGATGTTACACAGTCATTGGAGGTTAATACAGGTTTAGTTGTATTAGTATGTTTCCTCTCCTGGGAGTATTTTTTGTGTGTGTGTGTGGCCTCCAGCCTCCAGAACACAATCATGAGCCAACAATACATTGTTTACCTCTGTAGAATCTAGAGCTTTAACATTGTTATTTCTGGAGGATAGTGCAACGGTTTTGTAGTCTTAAAGGGATAGTTCACTTTGAAATTAATTTTTGGTATGTTTTAGCTTACCTCAAGGGCATCCAAGATGTAGGTGTCTTTGTTTCCACAGTAGTTTCAATTTTTATATTTTTAGGTCAAACCGTTCTTATCTGTCAGTCATATGATGCAGGTCTATGGCCACCACCTCAAAGAGCATGCACAGAGAAGTCCAAATTAAACATGATTTAATGACTCATAAATGTAAATACACATTGATGGCCTAAGACACGAAACGAGCGTTTTGCGTGAGAAAACGAACAGTATTTATATCGTTTTTACCACAGCCACGTCCAAAACATACCTACACCTACATCTTGGATGCCATTGAGGTGAGCTAAAACATATCAAAAATTAATTTCAAAGTGAACTATCCCTTTAAAATGACTAAAACTTTCTTGCCAAATAGTTTTAGTTACCTTTTTAGCTGTAGTTGAATAATCTAAATAATTGTGTTCTGAAATATTGTGGACATACCAAACAGTTGCAGATAATGCTGTGGAACTATGGAAACCTTGATGTAACACACTCTAAACAGCGCCAAATTATTCAAGCCCCATTGAACTACGCCTCTTTATTGTGCATTGGTAAATGGTCCTATTCACTATGTGAAATCACTGAACACTGAAACTCTGGCCCTGCATCAAAAACATAACCTTGTCTAAAAGGGCAAGATAATAAAAATAATCCCGCATAACCGAAAATGCGAAGTAGTACAAAAATATATTAAATGTGAACCGTCTCTAATAAGAGAAACACTTCGTTTCACCCTTAAATTATTCTACACTAAAAGTATATTAAGGACTAATTCATATCTTGGAAAATATCTGGAAAAATCACAGATCCAGAACGATCACAATTTAGAAGAAGAGACTTGAAAGATCAACTTTGCACATTAAAACTATACAAGCATGCTTACACACTGCACTAGTAGTGAACCAGCACTACCAGAGAGCTCCGTTTAACACCTCAGGAAAATAGGCCATTCTTGTCAGTCAGGAGATCTAGATGCATTTGGCTGACACAGGTATTGTCAAGCATCCAATTTCCAACCACTGTGAAAGCAGCCGCACACCTATGAGGTCTAATAAACACCCAAATTTAATAGCACTCATTACCCGCTAGACTTTACAATTTGCAATGAACAATTTGACTCTGTCTATGGAAAGAGAGTGTAGTTCCTAGTGTCTCTGTTTACAACACAAGTGTAGGTCCTTGATGGCGAGACATTAACAGATCAGATACTCTTTTGTAATGATGATTACCAGACGAACAAATGAAACTGCCCTGTATACCATGTATTTCAAACAGATTCTGTTGCCACAAATATCAAGGTCCCTTTATTGCAGCTTTTTCTGAATGTTCTTGGCTTTATGAAGAATCTTGTTGCCTTGGAAAATCACAGATTTCGCCCCCTCAAATACTCAACACTCTCTCCTTCACAGAGCATTGAGGGATGATCTCCCATTTCTCCATGCATGTCTGCAAAGCTTTTTTGTGGAATCTTTACTTCCTCATCACCTTCCTTAGCCACCGAAGTTGAAAAGAGGGATGATGATTTGATGGAAAATTATCTCTCTTTTTGTCTCACTTTCTTTCTGACTATACTGTAGCTTCCATGATAACCCTGGTGATGCAGAGCTCTCACATAATTGCTGTTGGACTTTTCTTTAATGCTCTTCTGCATAGGAAAACAACGATAGTTGCTTTTAACGGTGCAAACAAGTGGTATAATACTGTTGAGATAAAATATCTAATATTCAAGGCCATGGTATATGTTGCTTACAGCCCACTAAACAAGAAAGTAATGAGAATGTTTTGTGCACACAGCTATAACATGTCATCATGGTGCATTGCTTCTCGGGAATGTACCCTTTTGAAAAATAAGCAGCAATATTAATGTCTACAACAAGTCAAACACAATAAGCTTTGTAATTCCCACATTTTAGGACAACTTCGGCTTTGGAATCCCAAATAATATCTTGGGTGAAGGACACCCATATCCATATGTCAAAGGCTTAGCGTGCAAGGTAGTGCTGAATAAAATGTCAGCAGACATCAGAGTGCTTTAATGTGGCTTTTGTAAATGTCAGCATGCCTCCGTCTTGCCTTAGTGATGCCCTTGCATTTTTCGATAATTATATGCTAATATTTTTCATCTCTTTCTTCTTATTTTCCTCAGGTAGAAGTGGATTAGGATGATGATGGCACCATCCGTAGTATCAAATGAAATGAACAGCCTTGTGTCTGCCTAGCTGAAACCAGTGCTACCTGAGGTTTATTGGTGACCTTTTCTGCCTAACCTGTAAAATTGCATACACCACCTTCAATCTGAATAACGGGAGACTTAGCAACGGGACACAGCACATCAGTCAGGGCCTAGGGAAGGCCCTCTGTTGGATTCAATAGTGATCACCACAAATGGTTGATCATTTTTGAAGTGAAGTGCTTTTGCTGCAAAATCTTTAAGGACCAACTCCTTACTGGTGGGAACTGTGCCAATATGAAGGACATATCATTTACGGATTATTTGCTAGTGGGCCTTGCGGTGACTACGTTTGTTCTTGCTGCAGAAGAGAGAGTCAGTTGTCCCAAACTTTGCGTATGTGAAATTAGACCCTGGTTTTCCCCTAGCTCCGTCTATATGGAGGCCCCTACTGTTGACTGTAATGACCTGGGACTTTTCAACCTGCCCATGAGATTGCCATCTGACACACAAGTCGTTTTACTTCAGACCAACAACATTGCTAAGATTGAACACTCTTTGGATTACCTGCCCAACATCACTGAGATTGATCTCTCACAAAACAACCTGTCATCAATAAGTGACTTCAACATCGGCCACCTCCCTCAACTCTTATCCCTACACATGGAGGAAAACTGGATATGTGCTCTACCAGACAACAGGCTTTCTCAACTGACCAACCTTCAGGAGCTCTACCTGAATCACAACCTCATCTCCTTTATTTCTCCAGAGGCTTTTCGTGGCCTTCAGAGCTTGCTGAGACTGCACCTCAACTCCAACCGGCTTCATAGTATAAGAAGTGAATGGTTTGAGCCATTACCGAATTTGGAAATTCTAATGATTGGGGAAAATCCTATCCTTTCCATTCAGGATATGAGCTTCAAGCCTCTAAGGAACCTGCGCAGTCTGGTCCTTACTAGAATGAACCTGTCACACATACCAGATGATTCACTTCTGGGACTTGACAATCTGGAAAGTATCTCGTTCTATGATAATACGTTCTCTAAGGTACCCCATGGTGCACTCAAGCATCTTAAGAGCCTGAAGTTTTTGGACCTCAATAAGAACCCCATTGGGAGAATTGAAAGGGGCGACTTTGTGGACATGCTCCATCTCAAAGAACTGGGCATTAACAGCATGCCTGACTTGGTGTCCATTGATAGTTTCGCCCTCAACAACCTCCCAGAACTGACCAAGATCGAAGCCACCAACAACCCTAAACTTTCGTATATACATCCAAATGCTTTCTACAGGCTACCAAGGCTGGAAACTCTAATGCTAAACGGTAATGCTTTAAGTGCCCTGCACCGTATCACAGTAGAGTCCCTCCCAAATCTCCGGGAGGTAAGCATGCACTCTAACCCTATCCGCTGTGACTGCGTTGTGCGGTGGATGAACATGAACAAGACAAACATCCGTTTCATGGAGCCCGACTCCCTGTTCTGTGTGGAACCTCCAGAGTATGAAGGTCAGCATGTGCGGCAGGTTCACTTCCGAGAGATGATGGAGATCTGTCTGCCTCTCATCTCTTCAGAGAGCCTCCCCACACAAATCAGCGTGGAGAGTGGGAGATCCGTGTCCCTGCACTGCCGTGCCTTTGCTGAACCCGAGCCAGACATATACTGGGTGACTCCGTCTGGGAGGAGGATCATCCCAAATGCAGTTTTTGAGAGATTCTACATGCACCCTGAAGGCACCCTTGATATTTATGATATCACTGAGAACGAGGCTGGATTGTACACTTGTGTGGCACACAATCTTGTTGGGGCAGACCTCAAATCTGTCTCGGTGGAGGTGAATGGATACTTCCCACAGCCTGTCAATGACTCACTGAATGTCAACATCCAATCTGTACAGACCAACTCTGTGTTGATCTCCTGGAAGGCCTCTCACGGTAGCCTGGCACCAAACATTAAGTGGTATACAATGCCCAGTGCAAACCATCCAACCATGGCATTCACAGCTAGGGTACCATCGGACATGACTGTTTACAATCTTACACATCTCAACCCTGCTACACAGTACAAAGTGTGTGTGGACATTCACAGCGTCCATCATAAACACGACACCAAGTGTGTCATTGTCCTAACTAAAGGATTAGAAGCAGCCGTAAAGAACTCCGAGAGGTGGGACGTGGCACTGATTGCTGCATTCGGTCTACTTTTCATTGTGATCTTAGTGGCTTGCTTTCTGATTTATGTCTTTATGAGGAACCACTGCAGTTATGGAGAACTGAAGCGATGCCCTTCCAAAGTGGCTCTGATGTCTGAGACCAGCCAAAAGTCTCCTTTTACAAGGCTGTGGATTTCTGGGAAAGGGATGCCAGCGGCTGTTGAGGTTAAAGCTACAGTCATAAATGTGTTGGACAATGCCTTTTAAGCTGCACGTGCAGAGGACCACAAATACTACAAGCAAACTGACAAGGCGAGAGTACTGTTCCAACTTGCCATTTATCTTTTTGCCTTGACACAGACATCAAATTCAAATGGAAGGGATGTCTGAAAATCTATAACTAGCTCTATACTGTATCCCCTCATCATGAGCTGTCAGATGTGGCAAATGGCAATGGAACAGTGGCAACTAGCGAGAAGTAGAGGGAGAGACTTGCTGCCAAAATATGCAGTGTGATATTTGTAGGCTATTCACTGACAACAGATGATATTAGGACCCCAAGAAGGTGTTGTTTCTCATACCTGACTGTTACATGTGTAAAGAGTAGTGGAGCAGTCTTTGTGGTCCCAAGCAATACCGTCTGTGCTGTACGACAACCATAGGCGCGTTAGAGACCTGACTGTTTGTTGAGAAGGAAATCTAGTAGAATAGAAGATCACGGTGATTATGATGTGAACTTTTGATGAAATATGTTGTTTTTTCTATTTAAAAGCAGATCTGTCTTTTCATGGCTAAAATTGTTATATATTCTATCCAGAAATGTAACAGGTATCTTCTGTGCAGTAGCCAGGCAGTAAACAAGTGTGAATTACTTGCAGTATGAAAGGTACTACTTAAGCAACGAGACCACACATTTGCTGAATAAAACACAAATGTACATTTTAAGGAATCTATATACATACATATATTATATTACTATCAGGACTGGATGTTGTTAAATGCAGACGCTTTAAAAGCATCTCTCATATAAATTGCCGTAGGTTGATCATGACAGGGTAAGTGCCTACTCCTGAACTACTACTTACATCAGAAAAAAAGAAAAAAAAATCACTTTTGAATGTTACTTCTAATGGTTTCCTGAGAGATCCCTGGAGAACAGAGCCATGATTCCAGCCTCATGCAAATTTGTGCCAATACTATATCAGTATTTCTAGCATAAACATGGTTTAAAAGCATTGCGTCCTTGCTTTGAGTGTGAAAAAGCCATTTTTATATTGACTGTCTTTTCTACCCTAAGCACATTAGTCAATCAGACCAACGTGCTTAAGGTAAATGTAAAAACTAAATAAATGTCAGCATTTTTTTTTTCTCATGTTGGAATAAGGATGTTTACTGACCTAGTTTCTGGGGAATTAAATCATTTACCATTATGAACACGTTTCTTGAGAGAATAATAGAAAAGGACAAATTCTGTCATCATTTACTCACCCCTCATATTATTCCAAACCCATATAACCTTTTCTTCTGCCCAACACAGAATCTCCAAGCTGCTCATATCTATACGATGAAAGTGAATCGGGGTGGATGCGGTCAAGCTTAAAAGACAAACAAACAGTGCAAATAAACTAAAAACTTTGAATGGAAAAGAGCAGTTTAGATGTTCTGCTAAGTATTTTCACTTAAGTAAGCCAAATGTGATCGAAACAACATGAGGGCAAATGGCAATCATTTGTTGGTGAACTATTTCTCCTGTGGTATACGGAGGGGACTGCCAGATTCAAATCTAAGACAGCCAAACCAGCAGCAAAGAATCACATTGTATTTGCTCCATTTAAGATCCGGGACAGACTCACAACCCAAAAAATTACAAACATGATGAATGCTTGTCAGTCACTGACTGACACGGAAGGTTTGTCAGACGGGTGTGCTCGTACATCAGCAAGGCTTTCAGCGGTGCAGACAGGCCTTTTAGAGGCCGGCTATCACTCAAACACGAGGAGAGCTAAATTATAACTCAAAATCTATACCGGTACTGTTCAGGCAGGCTGGAGTCCACCAGCATTTGCCCTCGCTTTTCAGTCACATTTCAGGTTCAGGTGCTTCTGGAGCTAGACAAGGTCACCATGTACCTGTACCATATCAAAAGATAAATTATATACTGGCAGAAGTACGGGACTATTCATCTGAAATAGATTGTGGAATCCAGATAAGACTGATAATAGAAAGCATTGGCACAATACATGATTATGATTGTCCAGATTCCTGTGACTTTAGCCAAATGACATTTTATATGTGGCTGCCACTGAACAAACATCTGTATTAAACCTTATATACATTGAAAAAAAAGTCAGTGAGATGTCACAATTTAGATCTTAAAGAGGATAAAACAAATCATCAAAACATATTTCACTTAGGCCCTGTTTACACGAGAACGCTCACGGGTGAAATCATCGGATGTGCCTTCGTTTACATGGCAACAGCGTTTTTGGGGCTTAAAAACGCAAAAAAGTGAAACCACTCTCCAGAGTGGAAATCTTAAAAGCGCTCCACCGCTGCGTCCCCGCATTTAGGGTAAAAACGCAAAAGTCTGCTTGACAGTGAAGGTTGTACGCAGGCGCGCGGACTTTGTGTCGTTGTGTGGCAGTGCTTCACATCGCCACCTAGCTGCCTGGAGTGCATACTACATTGAATTTAACACACTTTTGCGTCACCAAATGGATGCGGATTTCCCACCCAAAACGCTTGTTTAAACGCAGAATAAAAAGTGATAACGCAACGCCACTTTTGTGTTTTCTCTTCAGAATTGTTTCCGTGTAAACATAGCGTAAGTCCCCATTCACTGCTGCATTTTAGTAATTTTTTTTAGTTTTAGTATTTTATTTTTTATTTTTAAGCCGAAAAAAACGAAAACGCTGTCGCCGTGTAAACGAAAGGCACATCCGATAAAATATTTTTACGTTTTCACCCGCGAGCGTTCTCGTGTAAACAGGGCCTTACACAGATGAAATAACTCCAAGGCCATCTAATATGTATAAGAATGCATCTGTCTGCATATTAAACCATTTCTAGATGAATAACTTTAAGGAAGGAGAATGAAAGATTTTGCCACTGCAATTCATAGAACCCTCAAAGCTTAAGGGGCCTAAACATGATATCCTAATAATTTCACTAAACACCATTTTGTTGAACATTCTACCTAAACTGTCCAAGACAAATTCAATTCCACAAAGCCTGAAAACCTGTAATACTGTAAAGGACAGCAGTCCTTTTCGCTTAGGTAGTCTCACTAAGGAGAGATTAAATTTCCCATAGTCGTGTTTGTTTATTAGCCAAACCCAGCTGGACATCTGAGTTATTGCCCTATTAAAAATTACATATTTGCTCTTGGGCCTTTCCAGCTACAGGCCACCATTGCAATAAAAAGCAAAATGACAACAATCATTTATAAAAAAAATTTCATAGGCACCCAGAGATTTGGATAATTACAGCACTTAAAATCTCTGTGAGCTCACCCTGATGTGACCTGGCCTGCAAAATGTGTCTGTGCCACAACCCACAGTGGCACAGATAAAAATAAATAGAAAATAATGTGTGATTTAGTGCTAACTCGTTCCCAGTAATGCAGGGGCAAAATGAAAAGGTCAATATAATGATATTACTCTAACTACTCAAATTAAACTAAATATATTTGACACACAAAATAATGCAGTTAGGGTTCAATTGCCTTTTCTTTGAAAGATCTTGCATTTAACCAGACAGTATTAAGTTCTGAGTGGTGACCACACTGAATGCATGTCCTGAAGCGCACCACAGCCTCCAGGTGCCGTCATGAGGTTAACAAAATGGTTTACTTACAGATAAGCAATAATGAAAAACAATAGTTCTTTGAATGCACCTGTAAAATGCTAACCAACACAGCCACATTTTACACATTTGAATATTCATTTTGACAAGCTTTCAAACTTCACCTCAATGGCGAAAACAAATAATATATTGGCAGTCAGACCTGTTATGGCTCATTAATAATACTCCGTTTCTAAGAAAATACCTCAGAGTGAAAAATGAGGACAACAACAGATTCCTTAGGGAGCCTTTTAGCCATTTGGCACTCAGATTCCTGCATGGATCGTTGCCTTCCTGATCATTGATCGATTGCTTTGTCTTTTAGCCCGTGTGTTTGCAAAAAAAAAGAATATCACAAAGGCTGCTGAGAAGCCCAATCAATGGATGGGCTAATGAGCTATTCACACCAGTGTCTGCACTCAAAGAGATGGGCAATAAAAGACATCCAGCTGGACAGAACCGACATAAACAGGGTCACAGGTAGCGTCAGAAATTAAATTCTTTATTAAGGATTGATATTTGCCTCCATGGAATTGACTTTCAGGGACAAATTTTACTTTTATGAGGGCAAGTTATAAATTTATGCCAAATACTTGCATAGAATTAATTAATCTAAACGACACTATAGTGTCTAAACACTCAGACAGTATTATAATATATAATACATAATACACTGTAAAAAAGAAAACCGTAATTTTTATGGTAAAAAAAAAAAAAAACTTTACGGTCAAAAATACGGTAGCATCGTTATTGATTTTACAGACTTACAGACAGATATTTTTTTTACAGTGGATAGGGTCTTCTGTTCTCAGGAAAAATGCTTTGCAATTAAACTGATTGATATGGGAGGAAAAAAAAACATTGCATGCTTTAGTAAAGAAATTTAAACTATAAAATAACCAGTACAACGGAATCTCCCTTTCAAACTGAACCAGTTTAAGAAATAATAGAATCTGTTATTCTCCAACTGGGGAGTGTTGTTGACCTAAATTTTGTTCATTTAAATTAGGCTGAAGTAAAATATAATTATTGAAGTGAAAACTTGACCAAAACAAATGTAAAAAAAATTACAAAAGCACAAAACAAACTAAAATCTGAAAAAGCTATTTCTACACTGTAAAAAAAATATATTTTCTTGATTTGTAATCACAACATTTTTTATTTTGTCAAATCAACTTAAATAATTTATGTAGATCAGATACTATTTTGAGATTCTGATACTTAAATCAATCTCCTTCATTGTATTAACTCAATTTTTCCAGTTCAATGAACTTAAAATTTTAAGGCAACCAGGTTACTTCATTTTTAAGTTAAACAAACAATATTTTTAATATAAAGCTAATATAAATATAATATAATATAATGCTAATATAAAGCTTGTTGAGAAAGTAAATATGTTGCTGAAATCTACTTTTCTACAGCCTCTTTCTCTCTCTCTCTCCACACACACACACACACACACACCTCCCAACACTTTTTTTGATTGTTTTATAGGTTTAAAGCAGCAAAGTACCCCCTGAGGAACACGTGTCCCTGGTTGGGAATCACTCAATTACACTATAACCTTGTTATCAGAGATATAAAGAACAAATCAAGTGTTAAGTGTTAAAAGTTTGTGATCCATAAAATTACTAATTTGGTTAAGATGAAATTCCTACAGTCCATGAACACCACAATGCTGATAGTCATGATAAAGTTACATTGAAATGTATGTAGAAGCCGCAGATGATATTAAAGTTTGTAACCATTCTGAGTGACATCTTGATATGTGAAAACGGTGAACACAATTCCTTTAAAAAGATTTTTTTTTTTAGCTTTAATACATTTCATTTCCATCTTTAAAACTTGTGCATTCCACATAGTCCTGCTCCTTGTGGCACATCCGAATATTAGAGATGCCATATTCCCTTAGTTCATTACACGCTTCCTTGAGAACCACAATAACAATTGCCTGCGCTGCAGAAAAAAAAGTATTTGATGTTCATTATACTTTGTTGATTTCTCCCTTACTCGTTTTTTCCTCTCTCGCCTTTCAAGCTGCTTCCATTCCTCCCATATAAAACGAATCTCCCAAATTACAGCGACGCTGCAAAAATATACTTCATATTGATAATAATTGCTTTCAGCATTAATTATCTATTTATGTTATTTTGCAGTTGCGATGAGGCATGCTGGTTGTTAGCAGCTCTAACTGGTGACAGTCTGCGCCACTTGTTAATCTACGATTATGAAACGATCTGTCATACTAATTGAGTAACTCTACAAGATACCTAAAAAAATATGCACTGCCAAATCTGGAATTCAATCTTGTAAAAATCTAGCAAACAAATTCTCTTAAAACACCCATTCATACTCATCAATCTTTCAAAACAGCCCCATTAGATGAAAAAAAAACCAATGGCTGCAAGATTCAAGATTCGTTACACTGAGGGAGAGGCCTGTTGTCTACTAGGCGCTTTACCTCTGGAAGAACATTGGTGATAATGAGACCTGTCCAACTCCCTCTGAAGTCTTACAGGCCATTAGCGAGATCCGAAGCAGGCCCGGTTCATCACACATGGATCCGGGTGCTTAAGCCAGCACCATCATTAATACCAGACCTGAGCTGACTGCTGTCTAGCCTATGTGGGGGCATGTTAATATATGCCATTTCACAGCTATAGCCACAGAGATAGAAGAAGTGTGTCCAACTCAACCTTCAGCATGGGTTAACCGGAAGTGAGACATGCAGGGCCAACTGGAATGCGTGAGAGTGTATCCATGCAGCTAATGAGAGGAATCAATCGGGAACATGGCCGTCTCTAAAGCCAAAGCCTCTCGCTCTGTGGAGACGCTGTCAGGAGCTGCTGTTCTTGAATCTTCCTCGTTCAAACCGACTGCTACAGTAACGTAAAGATATCGCCACAGGGTCATTTTTCAAAATGAACAGAAATACATCATATCGACGCACTCTCTGAGTGCAATCTCTTACAGCTCCATGTCTCCTATTTTAAAAGGAGCTGGCCTACTTTTTCTACTCAGACATATTCTATGATGCTGATGCAATGACTAACAGATCAGATCTATGACTTGCGACCAGAGTTCAAGCCGTAGAGACGCACCCGCTTTGAATACCATGATGCAGCAGCAAGCCTAAAGCCACTGGAGCGCTGAAGGACTTCAAACCCAATCCCAGCGATCTGGAGTGATGTCACTGGACACTGTGCTTTCACAGCAGAACAAAGCCAGCGCCGTATTTTTGTGGGCCTTTATGTGAGCCATGCAGAAAAATTGACGGCCTTGAGTGGAAATTGGCTCCGTCATCAAAACAGAATGCTGCAGACAAATGCAAAGTTCACGAAAGCGTATGAAGCAAACAAAAGCGTACCAAAATAGACAATGACCGAAATTTGAAACAAATCAGTTTGAGTGCTGACAGAAGTGAGCAAAAGCACTTCTTCTGAAAGCATTACCATGGCACTTTGATATATCAAAGAGTAGCAGAAATATTGTTGCATTGCACTCTAAAAAATGCTGGGTTGTTTTACCCCTCAAATTTGGGTCAAATATGGACAAACCCAAATGTCGGGTTAAAAATGTCACCTAATGGCTGAGTTTGTCCATATTTGACCCAAAGATGGGTTAAAACAACCCAGTATTTTTTAAGAGTGTACGTAGAACTCCAAAATACTTCCAAGAACACATTGTGTGACTGGTTTAAAAAACGTGGTACTATGTCAGAAAAAAACATGGTACCTTTACTTTGCTCAAAGGAGTAGTTCACTTTTAAAAAGACTTTTGCTGATAATTTACTCACCCCCATGTCATCCCAGATGTCCATGCCATTCTTTCTTCAGTCGAAAAGAAATTAAGGTTTTTGATGAAAACATTCCAGGATTTTTCTCCATATAATGGACTTCAATGGGAAGTTTGGGAAGCAAACGGTTCAAGGTCCAAAAGACACTTTCAGTACAAACTGCAAACTGTTCAAAGGGCTTTAAATGATTCCAGATGATGAAGAAGGGTCTTATCAAGCGAAACGATCTCTCATTTAATAAATAAATAACAAAGTTTAAGTTTTATAAGCTCAAATGCTCACCTTGCTCTGTTCTGTGATGCGCGTTCGTGACTCTCCTGTTCGAACTCGTTCATCAAAATGAACAAATCTTTTCCCGAGTCGTTTGTTGAATGAACCAAATGACTTGAAAAAAGATTTGTTCATTTTGATGAACGAGTTCGAACAGGAGAGTCACGAGTGCATCACAGAACAGAGCAAGGCGAGCATTTGAGCTTATAAAACTTAAACTTTGTTATTTATTTATTTAATGAGGGATTGTTTCGCTTGATAAGACCCTTCTTCATCGTCTGGAATCGTTTAAAGCCCTTTGAATAGTTTGGTTCCCATTGAAGTCCATTATATGGAGAAAAATCCTGGACTGTTTTCATCAAAAATCTTAATTTCTTTTCAACTGAGGAAAGAATGGCATGGACATCTTGGATGACATGGGGGTGAGTAAATTATCAGCAAAAGTTTTTTGAAAAGTGAACTACTCCTTTAAACCCACCCCCTTATATTAGCATCACTGTACCATTATTCTTGTACAGGATGTTATTTGCAGGATACTTAGATACATAGAATACCATGATACCATGGTGCTTGTAAAAACATGTGCCTGAAAGTGCTTTGAAAAATCGTCTTTTGTATAATATTCCTAAATCAAGAATTCACAAGAAGTCTCCTTTTTTAAGTGCATCTCTTGTAGCAACCCGGTCTCATCCCAAGACGTCATATAACTGACGTTTTGGGACGTCTTTTGACCATACGTCAATATTCGCCTTTTTAGGGCCCCGTTAAACGTCGGTAGATGAGGTTATGGGATCCTAACTCTACCCCAGACCTAAACCTAACCCTAAACCTAACCCGTCACCTAACTGACGTTAAAGGTAAAGCGTCAGTTGTATGACGGCCCGGGATCGCCATCTACCGACGTTTAAGGGGACCCTAAAAAGGCAGATATTGACGTATGGTCAAAAGACGTCCCAAGACGTCAGTTATATGACTTTTTGGGATGAGACTGTGTTACTTGTAGCAAGCAGAAAACCAAATTAGCCTCTGTTAGACGGACCTGTGAGACATTTTGGATTTGTTTTTTGCATTTTGGATCGATTCAGAACCCAAACCAGGTGAGTCAGAAAAAAAGTAATGGAATTAGGAATGGAAACGGCAAACAATAGAGTTTGATCAGCTTCAATCATTTTCAACCATTGCAACCATTGCACGCCTCATTTGACAGCATAAAATACCTTGTCTTGTTTTCTCTGCACCAGCGGCAGTAATAGCGTCTTCATCACAATCTAAACGGCAGATGCAGGGATGACCGAGTGTGCTTCCCTGACAGTATCGAGTGCATGCGTGCAACCTGATTCCTTCTGAATTCCCACTAATAGATCAAACATACCTTTTATTTGCATCATGATAAAGCAGTAAATCACATCCATCTGCATACTGACGACTCCACCCATGCCTCTGTATCCGCTCTCCACGATTCCCCCAATGCTGGGGTCAAACACACACTAGGAGAGAGGGAAGAGAATGATAGATTACACAAATTAAACCTCCAGAGGATGACAAAGATGCAGACTTTCCACAGCACATTGTGAATGTTCTTACTTAATGATCCTTGCTAGAAGCTTGTGCATAAACCTATTACAGTGCTGACCTCAGACCCTCCGTGAGCCCGGGATAATCCTCCCAGTGCACCAAAACATGAGGATTTTGAAAGAATATCAACCCTATCCTGCTGGGACGGCAGCTAATCAATCGAAATCGTATTTTGAACAAGCACTACATTATTTTTCTTCCCTAAGGGAATTATTTGTTGAGGCTAGCCGTTAGCAAAACAACCCGGTGCCGCTTCTGCTTTGTACCTAAATAGAATTGAACAAGGTAGTGAGGGTAATCAATTGAATCGAGCTATATTTCATGCAATATGTCATGCTAAATTAGCCCTGTAATCAATAGCCACGCTAGATAATTATACATCCCGGCATGGACCATGTAAGTAATTTAGCGATCCATTACTTAATTCAGTGCAAAAATAACTCAATATCTAGATGCTGGAGCATGCATCTTTTAGCGAACAGCCATATAACCATGAAAACACTGAAAGGGAATGTTTAAACCAACAGTAAAGGCTATGCCACTGTTAAATATCCACAAGTTTAGATGAATTCTGACCTCCACGCCCTGAACAAGTCAAGCGACCATCCTCCATTTCGCCGTTGCTCGGTTGATTGACTAAAACGATGCGCATCTCAGTGGGCCAATCGGGCAGTGCCAGAACCAGGGCAGTCCAACACTGGCAGATGGACAAATGAGTGGTCAGGTGCCTTCACAAGGCTCTTTGAGTGATGATGATGATGATGAGCCTGTGTTTGGCAGGTCACTCGCACAGATGGCGAGAGCCTCGCCTTCCCGCCGCTTTCCAGCCGGCTTTACTTTTTCATTGGACGCCTGACATCAGTATCATGTCTAAGCGAATCGGCTGTTCATGTGGAAGAAGTCGTCAGAGTAGCTCAGACTTGTACACACCTGCTCCCCACAGAGTGAGCTAAGTTTAGGAGGGAACCGTGATGTAGCAACTTCTTAGCGAACATAACATGCGAAAACATGACATATCTCAGCAGGGTGCCACATGTCGCACAGCACGTCCTTTACAAGAAACAGAAAGAAAATTCACTTATCATGCTGGAAACAGTGACAGCATTAGCTTACACACACATAAACTACCTCGCTTTGGTGTTCAAGTCGACATGACTAAATGACATTATTCTCCGCTGAATAGATGCTCCATCTTGCTCGCATAATGACAGAGGAGCGAGGTCATTGTGCGCATCTTTGGTATGCATCAAATACAGTTCGGTGGGAATGGAGCTGCCTATGACTGGAATAGCAAATGACCTTTGTTGTATTGATTCTGGCGTGGGCTACACAAGGCTGTCAGGCCATCTCAGAAGCGCTCGGGGCCCTTTAGGAGACCGAATAAAGCCGTGAGCCGCCAACTGAACACTCTGCACCATGGAGTTTTGTTGGGAACACCTTTTAAATGTGCAATAAAGACTTTTATGCGCATTTTTTACTGCATCAATTAAGCTTACAGCCCCTGCGCAATGCTCTATATTGGCATGTTCAACAGAATTATAAATTTATCCTTTACTATGCAAATGTTGAACCTTCAGTTGATGGTCTCCAGGAAACAGACGCCATCAGTTATTCCACTACTTTTCAAAGTTTGGGAGAAAACTTTCATCCGTGTAATCAAAAGAGTAGAATTCAGTCTGCATTTTTTAGTTATACTCATCTCTAAAACATTTCATTGCTTAGAAATTGCTCTTTTTGAATGTTTTTAATAAAAAAAACATATTTAAGCTCTACACTGTACACAAACTTCATTCCAGCAACAATAAATTGATTTAATTCATTGTTGCGTTCAAAAATGTCTGTTCAGTAAATGTCTTTTATAAAGCAAAGCAAACATTTGAAGATCTCATAAAGATGTTTATAGCTAGCATGTGGTAGAATGGCACAGACACTTGAAGGTAACTATCGAGACTCTTGAGTACAGTCAAATCAATGCTTTGTGGTTTCATTTAACAAAAGATAACAAAAGTAAAGGTCCTAATTAAAAACGATGTGGAAGCAGTGCATGGAGAAGCTCTCTTGTTTTTTTGATAGATCTCAAAATGCTCTTCTAGACCACTGGCAGAAAAGAAATGACACAAACACATAGGGCCCTATTTTAACGATTTGAAACGCAAGTAAATTTGTGGGCGGGTCTTGGGCGCTGTTGCTATTTTACCGGCGGGATAAATGACTCTTGCGCCCGACGCAATTTTAAAAGGGGTTGGTCTGAAATAGCTTCATTATTCATAGAAGTGTTTTAGGCGTAACGTGAAATAAACCAATCAGAGCGTCATCCAACATACTCTTTAAGACAGGTGTGCATGTTGCATGGCGGATTGTTATTATAACAGCGGGTTTACCAGGCGCGTTTACAGCCGAGGAGACCGACGTTATTGTCAGGGTAGCGAAAGACAGAGAATTGACGTTGTATGGGGATTGGAGATTTTTTCCTGGTTCTTGACGGACAAACTAATTTGTCAGATGTCCTTACAGTATGTACATATGTATCTTGCCATTATTGGACAAACAGCAATTAGCCTGAAAAAAATAAATGGGTAAATGTGTAAGCTAGATTTAGGCCTACATTCTTTTACATCTTCATGGACACCACAATGATTTCCCTCATGTGTTAATTTGTTTCCTTGTTATAATGTATGATTTGCAAAAATAAAAACTGCTGCATCTGTGTTGATGAGAGAATCAAAGTGTATGCGCGTTGTGCCCCCGCTACATTATGGCCAAGCATGCACGCTTAAAATAGCATTATGAACAATGCGAAATGCGCCACTGACTTTAGACTAGTTTTTTTCTGGACAGTGGCGGAGTTGTTTTCTGGAACTGCAGAATGGCATTAGGGATTGTTTGCGCCAAAACACGCCCTTTTTTTCTGCCGACCCGCCCAGGGAGCGCAAGTTCATTCCCTAGTTTACCCGATGTGTCTTTGGAGGGAAAAGCCTGCTTTGCGCAGATGCAAAATAGGAATGATACATGCGTCAGTGTACAAAGTCATTTGCGTCGGGTGCAAGATAGGGCCCATAGTCCCTAAGAACAAGGCTAATCACTTTGTTGTTTACTATACTTTACGACCATGCTCAGATCAAAAAGAATGGGAAACACTGAAAAAGCAGCAAATTAAACCTCCATCTGAACAAAGCTGTCCTCTTTCGTGAATATATAATATTGATCTTTTGACCGACGGCGCAAAAGACTAGCTCGAAGCTTCAAACACCCCCTTCCCCATTTTCACTGCTGTCAAGATTTGTGATTTCAGCACCAACAAATCCAATAAGGTTTCAACCTACTTATACATGAGCAGTCCTACAAATCAATGTGGTTTGGGATACAGCATGAGCGTGGTGAAACTCTACAAGGATCAATAGCACAATAACACACCTGGAAGGAGCCCAGGCGTGACACAAAAGCAACATCAGAACCGCAGCTTGTTTAAGCCGTCCAAAGAGATACGCTGTCAAAAGCCTGTACGCGGGTTACAAAGGAAAACTGCTGAGAACAATGAGGAACAAACGGCACATGTGAAGGCAGTGGTAAACACAGACAGTCCTGAGTGTAGCAGTTTATTTACATCCCAATAAACACAAAACACAAGAATTCAAGGTGGACTCTTCACAGATTGCATGCATGAATTATTTGCGCTTCATAAATTAAAGATTTGAGTCTTTGTTGCTGCTCGTCTGGGCCGCGACCCCGATCTTATTCAACAGAGAGGTGTTGAAGAAACAGTGAAGACATTGTTTGGGAGCACATGTGACGAGAAGCAGTACGTATCACAAACGTGACCGAGAGAAATGCAATGGAAGTGTCCTTTTAAAGTAGAAAGTAACCCATCTGAAATTCCTTTTCTTCTGCTGTCTGAGCGTAAAAGTTTGAGGGGGAAAAAAAAAATCACATATTTATTAATGCAATGCAAATATATATATATATTTTTTTGGAGTCCCCTGCATTAGGCATGGATCTCACTTGTGTGGGTTCATAATATGCTTTGCTTTTGTACAAACTAGCTGTCTCAATGAAGCAAACCATATTGATCTTCAATCCCTTAGGCATGAGCCCTCAAAAGAGTACACGATGTTCCATGCGGCGCTAATGAATGGGGCTACACCTGCGTGTTCCTCTGTCCCGTGTCTCTTCGCGACCAGTGTGTTCCTTCAGGCCGAGAACGTCTCACGCTTATCTTCCCCAGGCACTCGCCGTCACGTGGGGACAGACCTTTCATCCGTCTCCTCACTCCATGCGCATAAACTACAGTACCAAGTCCTTGAGTATCTGTCGGTCCTCTCGCTTATAATCATCTTGTTATCCTCATTTACAGGCCATACGGATGACAAAGTTTGGCCTTCGAAGATATCAAACACAGTTGCGTCAAACCGAGAGAGGAAGCCAGATTCAACTTTCATCATTTCTTTCTTGCAAGACTATGGTAATACGAAGGGAATCTGAATGGTTAAAGGAGCTGATCAAAGGCGAAACCCATCAGAAGCCTTTTATTTCATTGCACGAAAACTCATCATATTCAGAGGCAAAAGATCCATGTGAACCACAGCGTTCAACACCCTAAAGCAAAATGGCCACCACATATCAGCAAGGCCACGTGCCCAGTTTCATATCTCAGAATCAATCCGACAGGAACGTCTGAGCAACGTCGAAGTACAAGCACATCATCCAGGTCTGATTTGGCCCTCAGGCATCGCAAGACGACCCGTCTTCAACATCAGAGCGAACCGTATTTAGTTTCTCATCTGTATGCAGAAACATGTGCTCAGCGCACATTGGTTTTTATTCATTCAGTCAAGCTAAAAATCAAGCCAATTTTTCTTGTATCAGGCTCTTTCATTTAAACACGTGCATTTGTGCAGAAATTTCATTTCGAGCGGGTGTCAGAAGTCAACATTTAATCAGTATAAAAACTGGACAAAGTGCCTTTATTAATATTCAAATTCCCACTGATGGGGCTGGTAAACACATTGCCGTAATTGCACAGATCTGTCCTTCAAACACACTAACCATTATCCGGGCAAATCACGCATCGGGCTTTGCTTTTGTGTACTCCTTGCCTGTCTAAAACACAGAGAAATGAAGTAAGGAAATTGCTATTGATCCATATTCTCTGAAACACTGCCACATTATCCTCATGATATGCAGCCTTCGGTCGTCAATAATGCATTCATGTGGGGATAAAAAATGTGGCTGTTAAAATTCAGCAGTGTGTTCAATGTATATGCATGAAAGCTGAACCCTGTCGAGCAATTCAGCCTCTTAACAAAACTAATGTGGGTGAGACAGAAAAGACAGTGTGGAAGAAAGAGCCAAATCTACATTATTATACACTGCCAGCAGCCACGGGTATTAAGCAGATCTCCCAGTCAATTATGGGTGATGCAGAATGACAGAAGCACATTTCTCCATATGGATATCATGGCATGACTGTACACATTGCCTCTCATTCGCTCTCTTGTTACACAAGCGTGTGTTTACCTAGAGTAATGTAATGCCAGGGTCATTGTTCACCCTAAAATAAAGAAATCATATTTGCACATTATGACATTTTCATGACAATGAAGCAAATTGTCATTACTGTGGTGAAATAAAAAAAGAAAGTTTTAGGCCGCACTTAATAGCGTCTTATCTACTATGTACGATCATTTGAAGCAATACACTTTATGGCCACACACACACTGACTGCAGCTAAATTCTCTTGTCAATTCACCTTTTAGTGATCAATCCTGTTCTGTACACACACACTTCAGTAATTTACAGGAGTGACAACCGAAATTACTTCGGAGAATTGCAGTTACAACCACATTTACTAAATTCTATGTGTGTACGTAACCAAACTGAACAACTAGGGTCCTATCTTGCACCTGGCGCATGACTTTGTACACTGACGCATTTATCACTCCTATTTTGCACCCGCGCAAAAAGGGGGCTTTTCCCTCCACAGTCACACGTCGGTAAACTAGGGAATGAACTTGCGCTCCATAGGCGGGTCGGCGCTAAAAGGAGGCGTGTTTCGGCACAAACAATCCCTGGTGCTATTTTGCAGTTCCAGAAAACAATTGCGCAAATGACCATAAAAAACCTGGTGTAAAGTCAGTGGCGCATTGCGCGCACAGTCAGATGCTATTTTAAGCGCGCATGCTTGGCCATAATACATAGTGTGAACAATACGCATACACTGTAGATGATTCTCTCAGCTACACAGATGCTTTTTATTTTTGGCAAATGATACATTATAAGGACAAATTTTAAAACGATGGGAAAAATAGGCATAAAGCTTACACATTTACCCAAATTATCATATACATGTTTAACCGAAGCTAATTTGGGCGTTTGTCCCGTCCCCAATGTCCCGTCTCTTTCTTTTACGGCCCTGACGAGAACATCGATCTCCTCGGCTGTGAACCGATTGTGAAGTGCGCCTGGTAAATGCGCCGTTATAATAGTATTATAGTAATAGCCATGGAGCAAGCGCACCTCGTTCATCACGATCTTAAAGGGAATGTGATATGACGCTCTTATTGGTTTGTTTCCCGTTATGCCCAAACCACACCTATGAATAATGAAGCTACTTCAGACCAACCCCTTTTAAACTTGCGTCGAGCGCAAGAGTCATTTATCCCGCATGTAAAATAGCAACAGCGCCGAGATCTGCTCACAAACTTACTTGCGCTTTGCATTTGATACTTGATACTTGATACTTTTTGATCGTTAAAAAGGGTCCTGGTTGTTAATGACGTATTTTAACGTGCATCAGAAAATGTGGTACGAGCCTTCACACATTCGTGTTGCCAGATCTTTCTAGAAAAACGAGATGGTTCTCACTGCAGAACATGATCCAGATCCAACTCCTCCCACCTTATATACACCAAAAACTACCCAATTCCACCCCTGATCCCTAAACCCAACCCTAATCCTACCCAGCTCCACCCCTTTGATCTTGATCCGACTCCACCCCATGGATCTCATGTACTGCATTGAGGTGCTACTGAGAAAAACAGCAAAAATTAACAAACCCACAGTAAACCGAAATAAATCCAAATGCTGAAACAAAACAGACCTGCTCACTTTAAAAAAACCTCATTGATTCAGTTTTTTTAATTGATGAATAGAGATGACATGAATAATAGATATTTCTTGACTGTTTTAAAGAGATTCAGTCACGTAGAAATGTACATTTATACATCCGTTTAAGATCCTTATATCACAGCTTCCTAGAGCCAGTGAGGGAGAGATGACACAGATACTCGAGAGCACAGGGGTCACGGGGCCGATAAACCTCAGCTGTGGGGAAGCACATGGCTCATGTGAAGACTGTGGCATAATGGAGAGCCATTCAGATCAAAGGTGACAGGACTCAGCAGGAAGAGCGGAGGGGAGCTGTATAGCCGTCCTCAAAATAAAGCACTTCCTTTGAGTAACGGGAGGTCAGATCTGTCTGAATACTGAGCTAAACACATACAACCACAGAGCTGTACAGAGGTTAGAGGCTATATCATTTTTTTTCTCCTTCAAATTCTGAAAATTGTTAAACAATATCAATTTTATTAAAATGTAATTTCTAATCTTCCATCTACATTTTTGACATTTCAGCTGTAAATGTTAAAAGATGAGGCATAAAAACTCACATCTATATTCCGAAGCAGCGTGTAACTTTTATGGCTTATGAATATTAATTAGGCAGCATCCAAGAAGATTACCTATCAATGTCAGTGCAAGCTAATTAATATTCATGGGGTATTTACCACACAGTCATGTCACCATAGCTCACTACCCAAATCTCTGCTCTCTAAACGTCCAGCACGGCTGATGCTGCATATTTACATTTGTCGCTATTATATAACATCAGCATCACCACAAAGCTAAACAACTTGATTCTTCAATAACAGCAGTCATTTTTACCACTTTTCTTGTTGTAATGTCCATCATTTCACCATGGCGCTGAACTCATGGGATCAACCCTGCACTCTTATAAGAAAAGGTTCTATATAGAACCTCAAAAGGTTCTATCAACGCTACGTTTTTGGAACCCCTAAAAGGTTCTGTACGGAACCCTTTATAAGGGTTCAACAATAAGAACACTTTAAGGTTCTTTGTAACCAGGAAAAAGGTTATATGGAACCTTTTGGGTTCATTCATTATCATTTGTTTTGTCCTTAAATATTATATATTATTGACAAACATCAAGACCCTAAAATGTATTTATGAATGCAAGATATGGGGGTTAGAAAATAAATATATTTATATCATTGTATGTAGGTAATCAATATCACACGAAGACAGCCATTTCAATTTTTCACCTCCAAAAATCAGCATGATTAAAATGTGATATTAAAACAGTTTAACAAAGAATAATTTAATTACAACAACAAAATGTTGCAGAATAATGTAATATATGTATGAATAATAGCCTATAAAGAACCTTTGTGCCAAAAGGGTTCATTCTTGTCATTATAGAACCTTTTTTAGCATTAAAGGTTCATTGGAGTTGAGTTAATGCTTCATATCTAGAACCCCAATTAACCTTTTTTTCTAAGAGTGTGGTTTTCCAATCACCAAACATGTTTATATTCAAGTTAGTAATAATTCCATTTCAGGGATTATTTTGTTCAGCAAATATGAGTATAATAGCAAAGCATTTGTGATTATGCATGAGAAGGATCCAGAAAGTTCTTTACTTAATTTTCACACACAATGTGAACAAATTGCCACGTGTAAAATGTAGTGAATGTGTTAAAGTCTAAAGAGTCTCATTCCACTTAAAGAATGCTTACAGGTCACATTCAGCTCATGCCTCGAAGTCAGGCGCCTGAATGCCTGTCCTCCACGTTTGTATTCGAAATTACCACATTATGCAATTTTATGCTCCATAATCAACTCCTCAGGGAGGGTTTTATTCAGTGGCATTGGCTTCTTTTTCTTTCCCCATACTTCCTCTCTTTTCCTCTCTTCGCTGTCATAGAGGTGGATGAAACTGCAGGAGACATCTGTATAGTAATTTGCATCTGTCCAGTTTTGATCACTGATTGCAGTGTGATTTTACCTTTTTTTCTTCTTTCTTTTTGTCAGAGTCTTTCTCTTAAAAGAGAAATTCATCACCTCAGAAAATAATTTCACAGTTGTCTCACAGATCAAACAGGCTCTACTATACATTCGGGGAAATCACTTCAGAAGACATACGATTTTACATCTTCTAGATTGAAAAATAAAACGAGAGTGAGATTGGTAACAACTGGACATCTTGAATCAAAGCTGAAAATTTAACCATTTGTTGCACAGACGTTCAGAAAACTCAGAAACATTAAACATAAGTCTTGATTTAAAATAGAAGTTTTAAAAGCATCTTTAATCAACTTAAAAAGCAAAAATGACACTGTAGATTCATTTAAATTGATTCAAAACTTAAAAGTAACAAAACAAATTAACTACACTCTTAGAAGAAATGGTTCTATTTAGAACCAGAAATGGTTCCATCCCCCGCTTCATATATGGAACTCCAAAATGGTTCTATATAGAACCATTTTTTTTGTAAAAGGTTCTATTGGCCACGTATGGAACCCCAGGGTTCTATATAGAACCCAGTGGAACCCTTTTTTTAAGAGTGTATAGAACCTTTTAGGGGTTCCAAATACATACCGCTGATAGAACCTTTTAAGGTTCTATATAGAACCTTTTTTTCTAAGAGTGTATGTTTCGTAAATACTGTTATGCATTTTACATAATGATGCATTTTAATTATATTTACAGAGACAATGTTGTGTAATGTATGTATACAAAACCACACACCTAGGGCTGTGCGACTAATCGTAATTGATTTCCAATTTCGATTTTGGCCTCCAACGATTATAAAAAACAAGAGGTAAAATGATTATTGTGCCGCTGCCAAATTGCTACGTGCTTTAGTTCCTCCCTAAGCCAAACTTAACCTCCAAATCAGCCAAATAAAGTGAGTGTTATAAAATGCAAACTGCAGGACGTCCCTGTCATTAAAAGTGCATTAAGCTGCTAAAGAGACGCTGTTCCCCAGGCGGCTTTCTGTGCACACACTCCGAGACTGAGAGGAACGCACATGAGCAAATACTGTGGACTCACACCTAGAAGGTCAAATAGAATGTGAATGTACAGTTGAGAAAGAAAAACGTGCGTAACAGTGTGTGTAACAGTATATTGGATCGGTGCATTCGGTCTTAAAGTGACAGCAGCCCGTGTAATTATCTTAATCAAACAACAGTAGACGACTATAAAATCACTTACTGCTCTTGGATGAATAACTGTTGTAGCTTTAATAGGGATTAATCTATATTTAATGTATACAGCGAAGACTATGCAGTTATTTTTCATTTGATTAAGTGTCTGGCTACTATAACTACTATTACCACTGAATAGCACAGTTAGTACCTCTTCCTGAAAAACCTAAAGTACTGTTCTCCTGCATTTATCGGCCCATTTTGTTTGAAATTAGTTTCTTTGTTCTTATTGTATTGGTGACAGTTTACTTGTATTTGTTTATTTATCTGATATGTAATGAACATTAAATACAAAATGCGGTTATAGCAACATTGCTAATTTACATCCGCAGTTCCTAGGCAGGTACACACAAAGACACATACTATACCACACTACATAAACAACAAATACCCAAAACACATTATTTAAAATTTCTAACTAAAATGTTTACTCGTCACGAGCCACTTTTTAAGATGATCTTTAAAAGTGTGATAAGTTAACTATTCCAATATCTACTCCCAATTACAGACAATACTTTCTGTCCCAAAGAAGTTCGCCTCACCTTGTCTTCTGTAAATGTTTTTCTGACATTTAAAATGACTCATATCATGAAATAAGACTTTGATATAATCCTGATTTCAATATTGACCAAAATACTCCTGATTATGATTTTTGCCACAATCAAACAGCCCCGTGCACAACTATCAAAAATAGCTACATGGCCCAATCCTTGCACCATTATGGCTCTCAACAGTTGATAACTAAGCTCAAACAGACTTCAAAACGGACAAACAATCCCGAGGCAGGAGGACACACAAAGCAAATTGGACTGAATGAATAATGTAAAGTGTAACTCCTGGTGCAGGTAACACGTACAGGCAAAGCCTTGTGTTCCGCCAGCCTGAATTATCATCATGTGGGTCGTTGTTCTCTGATGAATCTAGCGCTGTTGTCAGAATAAAGAAGAGATCAAGGGGTGTATGTGTATGTGTATAGCAATGAGAGGTTGATCTTAGGATGGGGCCGACTGGTTTGTATTCTGCTGTCGGGCTGAGGAGAGTGAAGCGGAGCATCTTCGCTTATTCAGGTGGGGGGCGAGGGGTAGCGAAATGCTGGCAAAATCGCCTAATGAGGCATGAAGGCAGGGCGGACTCAAGCAGAGCAATTACCCATTCCCAGGTAGCAACAGCTGCAAGCTGACTTAATGGAGTTGGTGATCCAGTGGCTGAATTATGATGACAGAGGGATTACCATTGCTGTGCCGGGCCGCTGTCCACTTTAGGGGCCTCAGGGAGGAAAAAAAGTGGAATGGAGATAGGAAAGTAAAAAGTAAACATATACATGATACCTGCTGCTTCCCTGAGGTGTGTTTGCTTTTGCCAATGAAAGGAATAAAAATGCTCCATTTGAGCTTTGGCCCAAAAGTAGCGGGTAATGGAAATGCCTCACAGTGTGCTTGATGAGCCATGGAGGATGGAGGCTATTTAGGAGGGTTTTAGCCCCTCTGCATTGTAATGTGATCTCTTCACTTTCACTTCTGAAAACAACAGCAAGATCATCATCTAAATGTAACTAGTCCAACTCGACCCTCTCCAAGCAGGATTTGAACCGGGGTCTCTGGGAAAGGCCAGGGGAGTGAGGTCTACACACTTACTCCACTGGGATACTTTATTTTACAACTCCCTCAGAGTTAAACAGTTGGGTTTTACCGTTTTCGAATCCATTCAGACAATTTTCTGATATTGAGAAGAATATGAAGAGTTCAGATGCAAAAGCCTCTAAATGCCATTTGAAATTTTCTTCTTTAATGATAATTTTTATCAAACTTGTATATTTAAGTTCAGTAATTTCACTTAAATAACAATTAATAGGTAATTATCATTGCCATTTAAGTGACATTACTGAACTTAAATATACAAGTTTGATAAAAATCATAATTAAAGAAGAAAATTTCAAATGGCATTTAGAGGCTTTTGCATCTGAACTCTTCATATCAGTAACCAGACAGTTTCTGGTCTCATTGACTACCATAGTAGGAAAAAATATACTATGGTAGTCAATGAGACCAGAAACTGTCTGGTTACTAATAGTCTTCTAAATATCAGAAAATCAGCTGAATGGATTCAAAAACAGTAAAACTCAACTGTTTAACTCTGGGGGAGTTGTAAAATGAGCCCATTTGCAAAAAAAAAAGTGGAGTATCCCTTTAATCCTCACTTCCATCCTTGGCACAGCACCAAATGTAACCGGTCCTACTTGACCCGCTCTGAGCGGGATTCGAACCACCATTTGCCATTACCGGTCATTAAACAGATACAAATTGTACATGTCCCTGACAAAAGTCTTTTCAATGATCTATTTTGTAGAAACACCTGTTATTAACCTGACTTTTAATTAATCAATTGGTGTTAGAAATACTGAAACTGAAGTTGAAGATAGGCTTTCTTTATTGTGACGTATATCCAAGAAAAAGACACGGGTGGGACTTGATTTTTTTTTTTATCGGGAATTGATTGAATCCTTGGATCATTGTCGTTTGGTATGCCATCGGAGAAGAGATGCTGCTGCAAGTTATTTTGATAAAAATTTTAAATGGTATACAATGATGTGTGCATGGATAAATCATTACAAATAAATACTACAATATCTCTGGATGGATGGATCCCAAAGTTTTGAAAAGCAGTGTATATATCTGGACTAATATCTGAAGTATTGCGTGTTTAAATTTCTGGGTTACCCATGAACTACCACCAATTTTCCCTTCAGCACACAACTCCATGGTGATTGACCTTGTAACCTGCATCCACAATGTTTTGTGTCAACCGTTGCATGAAAGTTGTTAAAACAATTTCCCCGGGGCCTAGTCCAGACCAGAGAAAGCAGCTACCACTGAACTAGTCTGAACCCAATGCATTTGTAAAAGCATTTGACCTTCCTCTGCCCTGCACTTGTAAAACTGCCAACCTTCATTTAGTATCAGACTAAGTCTCCAAAGCCAGGCTACACCAGTCACATTCTGTACAGTAACATTAAAACGGAAGCATCAAAGTGCCCGACTTCTTCGCATTATGGCACAATTTTAACCGCTTTAACCAGTGAGTTGGGTTTGACTGAAACCTGTTCGACAACCATCATTACTTTTACACTTTTGTTTTTTCCTGCTAGTCAGCGTCACAGAAATGAAACTGTTCATCTTTAGATTGCCACTATTCAAAAATCTATACGCAATACACATATCTGCCAGTCTCCCTATAGATGTCCAGAGGAGAAATCAATAGAGGCCATACCTTGAGGTATTACTCAAATGAGCAGAGAATATTACGCGGCATCAGAGTGAAAGGGACAAAATAGCATTAAAATGAAGAAGTGGAATCCCTGAGCGTTTTCACTCTCCCACGTCTCCACCGAACTCCTGCAGTCTTGAAAATCTAAACACCACGTGGAGAACAAGGTGGGAGAGCGAGTTTCTATTTCCGAACTCCACAGAGGCGCCGAGGCGGAGAGTTGCGTGGATGGAAAGATCTCTTGTGTTGGGCTGGGATGTTACGGTTAGGCCTGGTCTTCCTTCATGATAGGATTTTAAAACTCTAAAAGCACTGTAATAAAAAATGGATCAAATCCTGTTTAAGAAAATAGGTCAGAGATCTGCTTTTGCAAACTGTAATCACTGCAGGGCAGGTGGGGAAATTGGCAATGCTGAATAAATCATATCTCGCAGGTATTCGCATGTCCCGTGGGGAGGAATCAGCCTCAGGTATCCGAAGATTTACACGCTTGGCGAGGCTTCAAATACGATTTTCAACCTAAAGCTTCACCTCTATCCCGCAAACGGTCCTTGGAGGATGATTCCGAGCGCAAGCGAGACGCGTGACCTCTGAAACCCTTTTCTTTAAATCAAACGTGCTAACGTGGTGAGCGTGGTGGTGTGTGGGATGGTGTGTTAATTACAGTGTTAATGCAAACACTAGGAGGTGATAACTCTGTGGCTGTAAAGCTGTCATTGCAATGTAAAGATTGACCGTGTGTCCTTGGAACCCACAGCCAGTGTTTGTGTGCGAGAAAAAAACGCTTGTTCTGCCCGCCGGGAGGTTGAAGGGTAAAAGAAAGCCTCTCAGATCACGGGGCTTGAAGAGATCTGCGCTGCCAGGAACGGAGGTTAAATAGATTTGTGGGGAAGATTGCACTGAGATTCAGATTTGGGATCCCAATCATATTACTGCGACAACCAAAGGTCAAATATCTGTAGATGGATCCATATGGGGGCAAACAAACTGCAATGCACACAATATCTCATTCAATAAAGGAAATAGGCTTCTTCCGTCTTCCCGGTTCTGCAGTTAAAACAGAAAGCCACGTGAGAAAACAGGCTTTGCTAATCCTCCCTGGGAGCGTAGGGCTGTTTGCCACAGATTGCATTCTCGGCACAACGCACAAGGGCATCGTTGGAAGGTCCTGAGGAGGTACTGAATAGGCTTCAAAAACATCTGATAACGACAGTGAATCCAGCCAATCAATCGTCTGATGCGCTGCGGTCGTGGGTCAGAGCCAGCGCCGAGGGCTCCCACGTAAACGCATGCTTATGACAGCAGATTCGCTCCATGCCGCTTTCCACTACAAAAGACAACTCTAAACAGCTTTGAGGGAAGACCTGACTGATAACAACCAAAAATACATTAGCATACTCTGCATAACTTCCAAAAAAACACCCACAGCGGCAAAGACAGATGAACCCATGTGGTGCACTTTCTGAATCATCAAATGCTTCATAGTATGTTTCTTTTTCTAGTCTAGATTTTAAAGGAATTATACCGCTAATAAAAATTAAGCATGCATAGACTCTAAAAAATGCTGGGTTCTTTCAAATATAGAAGAACCCAAATTTTGGGCTAAAAATGCAATTAAAAAATGTACAGTTGAAAGTGAAAGTTGAAGTTGGGTTAAAGTTTGAAATTAGATTTTTAACCCAACATTTGGGTTTGTCCATATTTTACCCAGCATTGTTAGAGGAGTGTGTCTATATATATATATAGCATTGTTAGAGGAGAATATATATATATTGTGTGTGTGTGTGTGTGTGTGTGTGTGTGTGTGTGTGTGTGTGTTTATTTCAACCTAGAATTGAGGAAAGTCAGCAAAATAGAAATAATAAAAGCACTATTTTGCATAAATTAACTCTGATCTTTAATCTAGTCTATTCTTTGTTTGTTTATATGAATAAATTATTTTCATTATTAAAAACATACTTAAAAAATAAGAATAAATACTATAATAGAATCTAACATATTTATGAAACAAGTTATTTTGATTTGGTGGTGAAATATGACTCATTTCTTCAAGTGATTCCCCCAGTATTGTGGTAAAAAAAAAAAAAAAAGTTACATACAGTTGTCGTGACCTTAATCTTCTCCTTTACCTCACTAGCAACCACACAATAGGCCAAATCCAGCTCACACTCCAACACTGTCATTTGGACGACTGTGTTTTCATTGAAAGCGTTTTCTGCAGAGATGCTACAGGCAATTTTCAACATCCTCGATCTGAGAGCCTATTCATGAGGACAGGGAATGGTGAAGCAGGAAAAGAGAAAAAAAGTGTGACAGGCTTCATTAAAAAACACCACAATATCAAATGGAGGAAAATCTCTCCTGAGCTGGGCTAAATCTGAAAAAGCTCAAACCTCCTGTAGTCTCTACTCTCCACCGCACACGCAGCGAAGACGGTGTGAATCCTTCATTCAAACAGGCCACAGAGGAGAAATAAAAAGAGACCTCGTTCCACAAATCAGAAACGGTTTGAAAAGTCATGTGAGATGAGCGTCGCGAGAGAAGCTCGAGGAGAGAAAACGATCTGTCCTCTTTTTGCAATCAATGTTACCTCTGAGACCGAAAACAGAAGAGGCAGCTGATTTGTCCTGAGCAAAAGCCAGCATGAACAAAACCCACATGACAGGTTTGATGGGTAACGTTAACGGCCGAGCAGACAGGATGGACAGCGCTCCATTTCACATCAACTAAGATCAACTAAACTGCCATCTCCAGCCAGAGATGGAAAAAACTGTTAAAACGAACCAAAGAACACAGCAGATGAAGAGCAGTAAGGGAGTCACAGCAAGAAAGGGAGAGAGAAAGAGAGAGACTTTAACAATATTACACAATATTAGAGCTGCACGATTAATTGTTAAAAGAATGCAATCTCATTCCTAAATGACAATGAATCGCCTTTGTCTATTAAACCTTATACACAATCATTCTGCAACATTCAAATCTGCTTTGTTGCCGCTGCTGACCCAGAGACAGCAGTTTAGCGTGTTTAGCTATAAAAACAGCTTCACAAACAGTCTTTTTCAACCACACAGTATCGCTATTTCTGTTACAACTATTCAAATAAACTCAAAAAAGAGCAACTTGCCGCTTGAAATAACAACTGTATTGATTACATTGAATCACGCATTCAAGAAATTCATTCAAAAACAGATTTGTCCAGTAGTGAAGCATTTATGAGTGAGTCATTGAATCATTCATTCAAACCGATTCATTCTGATTAATTAAACATTCAACATAGACTGTGGTAATTAATATTTTATCAGAAATTCAAGTGAATTACATGCTTTTTGTTTAGTTGTCCATTCAGAATCATGATCTCTGTAAAAAAAAAAAAAAAAAAATGTGATTCATTATTTATCTAGAATTGTGCAGCTCTACACAATATTCATTTTGCAGGTGATCAAATGTCAATAAAAGGACAAAACAGTGAAATAATACAGGCAAATCACACAAACCTTTAAAAATAAAAAGTCTTTATAGTACTTTTTGGTTGGGAATCTTATTAAAATAAATCTTATTGTTTCAATCATTCACCTAGAGCATTTTAAGGCTAATTCACAGTGCATTGGCAGATGGTGACCATCACTAGATTACAGTAATTACATCATTTCTCAAACCGGCAAACACTGAACATGTAGCAGTTAATGCGCTAAAACAAGCGTTGACCAATATTGGCAGACGTACTCTAGAATTCACACAGAGAACCCTAGCAACCATCCAGAACACCCTAGCAACCAACTACATGAATCACACTAGTAGCAATTCTGAACAGCAACCATCCAGATCACCTTATGATCATCCAAACATCTGTTGTGATCATTCTAACAATTGTCCAGATCACTCTTAGCAACCAGCCAGATCACCCTAGAAACAACCCAGAATATACTAGCCAGTGTTGTAGTCGAGACCACCGCATTTGAGTCCGAGTCGACACCGAGTCCATAGAGAGTCGAGTCCGAGTCGAGTCCGAGACCAGAGACGGTCGAATCCGAGTCGAGACCGAGACCAGTGAGGGTTGATTACCTAATTTACTTTTATTTACTTAAAGAAATCCTTTTTTTATTTTACTGAATTTACTTAGAGTTTAAAAAATATGATCAGTTTAGGGTAAAAAGGCCACATAGTAGGTGGTTTTAAAAGTAATTTTATTACAATTTGTCATGCGCAGTTGCACACTAGAAAATCACCAATCACTGGGCGTGTCAATCGATTTAAATAAATATTTTATTAACAGACATTAATAATCATGAAAAATATTTTGAATTGAACTCGAGTGGACAATAATTCCGAGTCCTAAAAAAAAAATGTTCAAGTACGAGTCCAAATGGACACGAGTCCATGACAAGACCAAGACCATTAAAATATGGTCTCGAGACCGAGTCCGAGACGAGTCCGAGTCTCGAGTACTACAACACTAATACTAGCAACTACCTCATCAGCTTTACAACCATCCAGAACACAGAATAGGAACCATTCATATCACCGCTCATCACCCAAATACACACCGTGATCTCCCTAACAACCTCCCATATCACCCTTGCAACCACACACAAGCACATCTAGAGCACATCTAGTCTTTTATTGGTGTTCCAAACAAAAAGTAACTGTCTAGTGTTGCGTGAATCAAAATTCAGAGCTCAACACTGAATATTAGACAATGAAATGTATTTGTTGGACTTTGTGGATGAGGGTTGTTTTTTTAAAAAAATTAATTTTATTGTTCATTCTAACGACACTTTAGGATGCCTCAAAAGACAGATAATAATTAATAATAAATACATTTTCATTAAAATTAATTAAATAAAATCAGTAGTAGTCCTTGAAGCAACAGCAACAAAAACAAGTGTAATCAGCAATAAAAAAAACCTCACTTGAATCAGTTAATTAGCATTCGAGTGTTTATTGCTACAAGCCCGCTGTACTTCATAATGATTGGCTAAATTAATTAGACAATTCTAATAAAATCAATGTTGCATCGCAGGTCGTTAAAAGCACAATGCCAAATGATTCAAGAAAGAGATGTAAAAGAGGAAAAAGCTCATCCCTTTAACACATTAACATACTGCTAAATCTGCAGAACAATGTGGAATAACGTTTTCAGGCCAAACAAATGTTGATTTGCAACTTGATTGTTTCTATAGACCTCACATAAGTGAAGCCATCAACATTCGACCCCATAGCACTTAGGGGTCGAGCAGGCTATCCGATTCACTTTGTCATGGACGCATGTCTCTGTATGCATGGCATTATGATCAATAAAGAAGGAAATGACATATACAGTAAAAACATGGAATATAAAGCTACTGGGATGCTGGGGCAATGAAAACGTGGACCCACTATTACTAAAACAAGACTTTATCAAGTTTTCTAGCTCTCCATTATTAGCTTAAACACCAATTCTGCAATGTTTCAGCATCAATCACAGTCTATTCATGATCTGCATCCGGTTACTTTAAACTCATCAATAACGCAATCAGGAGCTCACAGCTGAGAGGCGTTTGATTTCATGTCCTTTATTTACCTCTCACAATGTAAAAATCACAGTACAAGACAAGCGCAGGCCTGAGGTCTCCAGCCAATCAGGTGTGATTTTGTATAGATGGACAAACAATGCGTATGTCAAACGCATTATTAGCTCAATTGCTCTGATTGGTTTCTCTCGCTGCTGAACACTGGCAGCATTAAGAGAGACGGCAGCTATCGAGCGCTCGGTTACAGTCTGATCTGGTAAATACACATACACTCTCCATCTGCACCGTTCTGGGAGTAAGAAGGTGCTACTTACTGAACGTGAAAGAAGCTCAGCTTAACAAATAATCGTGTAGTAAAACAAGCATCAGAGTAGCATCATCGCTGTGCATTCAGAGTGTAGTGGCAAAGGTGTAAATTCACTCTATATAGCACAAGCGGGGCTACCATAATATGTGAACAACATGCACGTGTTTGTATTTTTAAGAGAATAATGTTTCTGCGTGGTTATTAAAAAAAGTTGCTGCGCTGTTCACACCACACGACACAACGTGATTGATACGTAATGCATTACACGAGTTGACAACAACAACTCTGTCACCCAACGATTCTATCTTGTCTACAAACCATGTTTTGTCACGAAAAATCACGCGATAAAACGAAGCGAAAATGACGCGAAACAGCACGCGCACCAATACCCAGCAAATAATACTGACCTCAACCCATGCCTTGCTCTGATTGGCTGTAGCTCATGACATCACATGAGTCGTTTGACAGCTCTGGATATCTAGCATGCTAGATATTTTTCTGGGCTCGGCAACGCGTCTTTGATGCGTTGTTAGATCTTTCATACTAACAGATTGGCGAGCGTTCATCACCCACTAATCCCCCGAGATTTGCATGCGATAACAGCCTGACCTGCCGGCGAGCTCAAAGATTTGCAAATCGGGTTTAAATCGGGCTTAAAATCATGTAGTGCGAACTAGGCTTAAGTTATGTTCTGCTAAGAAAAAAGTCCATTGTAATGCAGAAAACATTCGATTATTGTTCTTAAGATGCCACCATGTAGCTTCTGTAACTTGCACTAATTTAAACAAAAAAAGAGAGAGACAGCAACATAATATAGAAAACATGAAAGTAGGGGCTGTATGTTGCCATTGAAATCAGTGAAATATTTAGTTGAGTTGTCATACATAAAAATATTTGACAGATCAATGTCATAATCAAGTATCCCAATCTAAATTAACCATCACAATGAAGTACATCCAAAAAAAATGGTACAAATGGTTCAAAACTGACTCCCCTGCTTCAATTGATAGTTTGTAGTTTGACTGGCTAAAGTAGTTTCCTCAACATTTTATCTTCGTTTATCAATGTCAAATCACTTCACCACTTTTGAAAATGTGTTTTCCCTGATGTATTCCAGCTGTGTAGAATCACCAATCAATTAATAGCATAGCGACTTGTTTGCTTGTGTTAGCAGGCCGGTTTGCGAAATAAATTATCCTTATTTCTGGGCATTACTCTGGCATGGCAGCTGGTTTTGTGCTCAGATCAGGCTGGTGAATAAAACAGCCTCATTAGGGAACACCTGTGATTAGAGCCATGAGCAACTAATGTGCACAAGGTCTTTGCATTCTGAAAAGAGCTGGCCAGTATTAACAGAGACAAAACCAAACCTGCACTTAGATTGGTGTTACTTACGTGTGTTGACTTGATAATCTGGTGCTTAATTATCCAACGCTGCCTGCGGTGGTGTGGGCAACCCTGGCACAACACATTTCCCTGGCCGCCAACCCTCGGCTTTAGAGCTGAAATACATGGGCAGAGTTCACAAACAGAAGACATTGAGATCATAATCTTGAAAGGCCTGTTTTTAGAAAACACATAATCGCTCAGTCAATGAACAAATCGAAATTTTGCATGCTACTGAGAGGAAGTGTACAGCATACACAGAGCCAAAATATTGGTCCTCTGCATGCTGCCAAAACAGCGCAGACTCACCGAGGCATGGACTCTACAAGTTGTCCTGTGATCTCTGGCAGCAAGACCTTCACGTTTGTTGCGAGATGTCCCTCCTCTGGCCACTGTTGGTGGGAGGAACACTCAAGCCTTGCCGTATCAGCGATACTCTGATCTTTATTCCTGCCCATTTGTCCTGCATCCAGATATTAATATGTGGCCTTGTTAGGAGATGATCAACATTATTTGCTTCACCTGTGACTGGTTATATTGTTTTGGCTTATAAGTGTACACCGTGCAGTATATTCCCCTATTTTTAAAGGAGTGGTTGATTATGATTTAATTTTTCTAACTTTAGCTAATGTGTAATGTTGCTGTTTGAGCATAAACAACATCTGCAAAGTCCCAACGCTCAAAGTTCAAAGCGGAGGGAGATATTTGTTTTGAAAGAAATTGCCTTTTAAGGACTATAACAAACGGCTGGTAGGGACTATACAACATTCCTCAAGGGTTAGTGACATCACCAACTCCAAAATTTACATAAACCGGGTCCCCAGAACAAGATTTATAGATTATCAAGACAGAATAAATGACTTGAAGATAACTACACATAAGCTACATAAATGCACTCTACATGTTGTCACTTCTTGAGTCTCTGATCATTGTCTGACTCCGGTTTGAACATAAAAGGCTAAACGTTTTTTGAAATTTTCAGTGCTCTCGAAGCTCCGCCCCCCTGTGCCGGGAGCAGAAGCTCATTTGCATTTAAAGGGACAAACACAAAAACAGTGTGTTTTTGCTCACCCTCAAAAACATGCTATTCGCCCTTTCAGGGTTTGGGCCCTAAATATAGCTGCGAGCAGTGATTACGGGCCCACGGCGATGTGTGTGTGTGTGTGTGTGTTTAATATGCTAAATAAAATTTCTGTGGGGTATTTAGAGCAAAGACTTATTTTACATCTTGTAAAAAAAGGGTATTATAGCACCCCTTTAAGGGAAAAAAATAGCAAATTACTACGAAACAAATTTTATAGAGCTATGACATGAATTAGCATGTTTTATTTAACACCCAGCTATCAAAAAAAGTTATTTGCTTATTTTTTATTTTTTTTTTTGCATCAAAACTAAATTGTGTATGAAGGATCACAAATGATCTTACTTCTGGTTTATTTGTCACACACGAAACTGAAGGTCACATCATTGTATTGTGGGATGCAATATTCCTTTAGAAAGTATATAATGAAATATACTGGAAAAACAGAAAGAGTAATATTCTAGTGTTCAATTCTTATAAACGTTTCATATAAGCAGGGATTGCAAGCCAGAACGAAGACACATTAAAAAGAGAAGGGCACATTTGCATCGGATGCCAAGGAATGCAAATATCTCAGGATTTATGAATGATGGTGATGGATTGTTTCAGGCAAACTCTGCAGAGTAAGCACACACATGGCTCTATGGAGTGATACCTGAAGCCTCGTATATCACAGCACAGGCAAGTTACCACAGACAAATAAACTCTCTTTGAGAGTTCATCCTTTATCATAGTCAAATATTTGAGTTATAAAACGTTCGCTGGGGCAAATGTTTTATAACTCAAATATTTGACTATGATAAAGTATGAATGTGATTTAATAGCTCGACAAGAATTGTTTTTAAAACTACGGATTTTGGCACTGGTATTCAGTAAATAAATTGCACAACACGCTTGCTCTGAACGCTACATTTCCCCTTTGGCGTTGTATTCACTTAGGGAATTTTAGATTTAGATTTGTCAAACTCGGACCCCTGTGAAAACACGAAAAACACATAAACCATTGAGGAAAAACAAACACACAAAAACATAGTTCTAAGCTCCTTTCTGGAAAGTCATTGCGTGACAGAAGTGTAAAACAACAGAACTGTTGTGGCCTGCTACAAGGTCACAGTAAAACACGTATTAATAATCATTCACTGGCTTAGAGCTCCATTTAACTGACTGATGCGGTTTGACAGCTCTCAGCGACGGATTCGGTTAGCTTTCCTGAACTTCAATTAGAATGAAAGTTTAATGCCATAACTTTGGAAGCCTTGACACTGAGTAAAGCCTGACCCTGATCGATCTGGCAAAACCAGGACACCTACAGCAAACCTCCATAGAGACCTTTTCCAGCTGCAGTCCAATCTCTTCACAATAGTCACATGCAACAGGCCTCAAATGTGTAGGCAGGTGGGAAATACACACATACATACACACACACACACTGTGGTGACAGGTTAGATGTGCAGCTGCCTGCCCCTGCTTTCTTCTGCTATGACAAAGAGAAGGAAGTTGAAGGCCGAGCTGCCACACTGTTTGATGACAGTGACAGGTCCATCCCCTCTCAACGGGCCGAAGAACCCGCACTTGATTTACACCTCAGACTCGTGAAATCACCTTCCCTTCCGGAGACAGAGCCTATTTGATTTAGACTGGGGCAATTAAACTGAGCACTGCGGGGCTGAAAGAATGTAATATGATCAGCGCGACGATAACGCCGAGTTCTGCCTCTCCAGCTGATTCACCCGTGATTGATTTAAACACACTGTTAGCATGTTTAGCACGTCGCTATTATTATTAGCAATTTGCTAACGTGTTTTTAGCCTGATTTAACACATTATTTAGCATTTATGCTAGCATGTTTCTAGCATGACTTGTCAATAAAAAGCAATCTAGCACTTGAAGCTCTGCAATTGTGATTGTAATCACATAGAAATCTGGGACATTATACATTTAAAATATTTTTGAAAGGTAGTGTGTGTAAACCAGGCCTATATTTAATCAATTAAATAGTAAAAACATTTAGCTCCCAATATTAAACTCAAGTGTGAACACTCAAATCTATCAAACATGCAATGCTAAAAGGTTTTTACACTGTTGTACTTTTATAGTAGTAACAATAACTGTTCTGCCTATATTATTTTGCTAGAAATGATGCATTTGTGCTATGAAAAATAGAAATAAAACATACAGTGCCCTCCACAATTATTGGCACCCCTGTTTAAGATGTGGTTGAGGACTTTTAAAAATTCTCCCTTTTTTTTAAACAACATAGAACCCAAATGCAAAAAAAGAGAAAAATCCAACCTTTTATTTAAGTACATTACTTTGGTGGTAAAAAAAATGTAAAAATTTAGAAAAATAAAAACTTCAAATCCTGTGTCCCACAATTATTGGCACCCCTAACAATTCCGCTGAAAAATGTAATTGATTTTTAAAAAAAATATATATTTTCTGTAGTTGCTAATGTTGGTCAGGATATCTAGGAACTTTTAATTAGTAATTCATGACTTCCTATTTCCCTGGGGTATAAATATGACATGACACAGAGGCCTAATTCTCTTACCCATTTGTCAACATGGCAAAGACAAGAGAACACACCATTCAAGTAAGGCAGATGTGTGATGACCTTTATAAGTCAGGCAATGGCTACAAGAAAATAGCCACTCACCTTATATTGCCCATATCTAAAGTTAGAGGAATCATTAAGAAGTTTAAAACAACAGGAACGGTGACAAACAAGGCTGAAAGAGGTCCCAAGTTTATCTTGCCACAACGCACTGTGAGGAGGATGCTAAGAAAAGTAAAAAAAAGTCCTAAGCTCACTGTCACAGAATTGCATCAAATAGTGGCATCTTGGGGTCACAAAATCTCCAAAACAACCATCAGACGCTCTCTACATGCCAACAAGATGTTTGGGAGGCATGCTAGGAAAAAGCCTTTTCTCACTAACACTGACAAACGTAAACGTCTGGAGTTTGCCAAGCGGCACTGGGACTTCATCTGGGATCGTGTGCTTTGGTCGGATGAGACTAAGATTGAGCTTTTTGGCAACAAACACTCTAAGTGGATCTGGTGTAAAACAAAAGATGTGTATGCCGAAAAGTACCTCATGCCCACCGTGAAGTATGGTGGAGGATCTGTGATGCTGTGGGCCTGTTTCTCTTCCAAAGGCCCTGGGAACCTTGTTAGGGTGCATGGCATTATGAACGCTTTGAACTACCAGGACATTTTAAATAAAAACCTGATGGCCTCTGCCAGAAAGCTGAAGATGGGTCGTCATTGGGTCTTTCAGCAGGATAATGATCCAAAACGTGAGGCAAAATCTACACAAAAATGGTTCAGTCACAAACTCAAGGTCCTCCCATGGCCATCTCAGTCCCCAGACCTCAATCCAATCGAAAACCTGTGGGGTGAGCTAAAGAGGAGAGTGCACAAGAGAGAGCCCAGGATACTGGATGATCTAGAAAGATTTTGCAAAGAAGAATGGTCAAAGATCCCTCTCTCTGTGTTCTTCAATCTTGTGAAATGTTATAGGAGGAGATTAAGTGCTGTCTTGTTGGCAAAAGGGGGTTGTACAAAGTATTAACATCAGGGGTGCCAATAATTGTGGGACACATGATTTGAAGTTTTTATTTTTTTAAATTTAATTGAAAAATTAAAATTAAAAATTTAATTTAATTTTTTTACCACCAAAGTAATGTACTTAAATAAAAGGTTGGATTTTTCTCTTTTTTTGCATTTGGATTCTATGTTGTTTAAAAAAAAGGGAGAATTTTTAAAAGTCCTCGACCACATCTTAAACAGGGGTGCCAATAATTGTGGAAGGCACTGTACATGACACAAAATTCAAAGCATTCGGCTAGACAGTGGCGTGTCAGTTGTGTGACAGATGTTTGAGTCTTTGATTCGACTCAGAAGGGGAGGAGAAACCATTTGATCTGAGTCCCAAACTAAAGAGCGTCTCCCATGACATGAACATCTATCAGCCGCTGTACCTGCTAACCCAAATCATTATTTACATTCACAGCACACTACACAAAAAGAAAACTCCCTCAACTAGTCTGGGGGATTTCTATCTTTGCATTGAGTGACATGCAGACAGAAGTATTTGGAAAAAAAAAAAAACAAGTCCTGTCCTTGTTTATAGGCACAAGGCATTTCTTAAAATGCAGCATGAGTAATTGAACAAATCCCAGCAGTCTTTACCGATAGACGCAAATGTGTGGCTGTTCGCCCCAGACTGCTCCGGGTTGCCTTGGTAACGCGGAAAACCTGGAAGTTGTAAACATCCTAATACTGAATCAAAGACATCTAGTTACTTGTATGGATTCCCATTTAAAAACTAGGCAACTTCTCCGAATTATTAAACGCTTTATGGATTGAGGCGACGCATCGTAACAAAGGCACTAATTAAAACCGAGCAAAACGTATTTCAAAGAAAATAATGAACGTGGGAAGAAAAAAATAAAAACACGGCAGACAGTGAGTATATATAAAATGCCTTTAGGCTATCAGGCTGAATCCGCTGCAGGTGAAAAATGTGATGCCAAGACAGAAGCTCTGCTTAATTTAAGACTATCACATGTGCTAATTCGTTTTAAATGAAAACCTTCCTCGCCATCGTGTATGTCCAATTAGTACGGCGCGTCTTCAGGATGAAGCATTTCCTAACGCATTTGCCAAAGCAGACAGCTGAACATTACTCACAAGCTGTCAATTATCTCCAGATTACGTCTTTTTTTAAACGATCCTTCCCGTGTGCCATTACATTCTGGGAATAGGTGAGAAATTAGCTACCTCTCAACATATTTTTGACTGTTTTCACAGACTAAAGCCAAGCTGACAAGTTGAAAATGATGCAAGAACATTACAACCCAGATCTGTCTTCAGCAGAAAGCCAAACATTACCAATATTTTTCAAGGGGTGCTCACTGCACAGCAAAATTAGCTCTCTGGGCGTCATGGGTTGAGCTTAACCTAGTCTGGCTCCATCTCTGGGGATCTAATGGGTTGAGGGATGTGCTGTTGGGTTGGTAAAGGGTGTGGTTGGAACTTTTAGCTCCACAAATTTTGCCCATATTACATCCAGATAGGCGGAGCTGGACTTCACACTTCTTTTTTAATGCAATCGCATGCAGGGGCTTGAGAGACGAGCGATGTCAAATTTTGATTACCTGTCCACAAACACACATTAATGCATTACTTGATTTTAATGAATGAAACAGTTTCTTACTGTTTTTCATATTTTTATATTTAAGTGGTCAAATACAATCAATCAATCAATCAATCTATGTTTATGAGCCGCATACTTTATGAAAACATACTGTACTGTTCACAATACCCCACGTTTACATGTTTTTGAAAGAAGTCTCTTATGCTCACCAAGGCTGGATTTGTTTGATCAAAAATACCGTAAAAATAGGCTGGCATCAAGACCTACATCAAAACTCATCATTTACCAGGCTCAATCGATGGGCGGGATAAACGGTTGTCTTTCAAATTCTCTCAGTTGGTTGAAAATGGAATTATATTAAATTCATTTCTGATCTCACGTCGACTTTAAACAGTGGAAGGGTCTTGTCTATTTAGAGCACTTACAACATTGAGAATTTTGCATAATGTCTTCCACACTGCGTTTGGGAAGATGGATCGTAGTGGGAGAATTCAAGGTCTTCTTTTTCCAAAGCTGGCATATGTCATAATTCAAACAGCAGGAGAATTCAAGAAAATGTGTTTTATAGATGAGTGCTAGAGAAAAATGAGAATGGATAAGCCAAGCTGTATTTTCTTTTTTTCTCTCTTTTGACAGGAGCGAGTTCCCCTTTCACATGAAAGATCTCGTTTACGAGAGATTAGGATACAACCGGTGTGAAATATGTAAAGCTGAGAATCCCTCAACACTGAGTGGATTTCTGTCCCACTGATGGATGAGATGATCAGAGAGAGGTGTAAGTGAACGAGGGAAAGAGAGATGGAGAAAATCCAAATAATCAATGCAAACAGTGCAATCCGAATGCAAAGAAACATGCTGTATTACTGAGTGTACGATTGAACAGATTGCAAAAAACTTTGGTAATTAAACTGTTTCTATCTGTGCAAAACTGCATTGATGCAAATATTTATGCTATTCATTTATTTGATCCTTATTTTTGATGTGGTGTAAACTTGATCTCTTAAGAGGTTTCAACATCAAGTCCCATCGCACATTTTTCTTATTCAAGAAGCCTTTCACTTGGATATACCTGACAATAGGAGAATCATGTCTACTTTAACCTTCAATTACCAAATTATATAATTCCCTATTCATTATTTATTTTCAGTTTAAAAAGGTTTATGGGAGTATGTGGGTTTAAAAAAAAATCAGTGACAAATCTTTCCAAGCAATAATGATTTAAATTTTATGATCAAATGTAAATACATACAGTAGTATGAAGATTGTTATTCTTAATTAACTGACAAAATATGCAAATGATCTTAGTCATCAAAAGAAAACAAGAGGCTTGTTTGTCTTTGATAAAGAGATCTTCATATCAATTTATAAAAGACATAGTTTTGCCACAAAACTTTGGTTTGATAAACTGCTTGGCAACTGCGCATAGGCTAATGAACGACTATATTTATGTAAGAACTTTTTATTATTAATTAGTTATAATAATGGTCTCTTTTTCATTCCCCAGTTGCAGCTGTTTGTTTCTTAAAGCAATAACCCACATGAGGCCATCAGTTACAGTAAACACGGTAAACTAATGTTAACACCACATTTATTTGATAAATAACCCATCTGTGCATTAGAACACTGTGTTTTACTTTTCTTTGACGTGAACAAATGGCCGGTGAACAGTGTCGTGCGGCATCACTAAACTTTAAGACTTGATTTTGCTGACTTGGCTCTTTGCATCAGTAATGACGCTGTTGATTAATGAAGAAAAAAAACTAGACGAAACCACCAATGAGGTCCACAATAAAGAGCGTCAGGATGCTTAGGGCCTCCCCAACCAGCATTGTTTTAAGAACATTAGGGTGAATCGAAACATTAAACTAATTTCCTCTAACACACCCTGGTCCTCAGTAGCTGTACATCACGGTACGTTTTAATCATCAAATGCTCCCACAAAACCACTTCATCGTAGTCAGAGGTGGAAAGCAAACATGTCAATTAAATTGTATTGCCTGAAAAAACAAAAACACACAAAAAAACCAAAAATGAGTTAGAGTCAGCAGTGTTCAGAGGCAGCGCGTGTAATCCATCATGGAAACATTAATTATGAAGGAGGTTCTCTCAGGACACAGATGGTAATGAAGCGGCTGTCTACGGGCCCCTGGAATCACACAGAGCCTGTTTACACCAGGGAAACCCCAGCTCTGAGGACCAACTGTCATCTGCCTGCATTTACTCCACAGATACTCTCATTATACGAGGACACAGAGCCGAGAGTAAACCACCTTCTGTGACTGTTCTGACACAATAACCACAATCTCCTGCCAGCCCTGACAAAATGATAGGAAGGAGGCGTGGAGAAAAAACATGCATGATATTGTCAATTTATTCAAACCTTATTCCAAACCTGTGACTTACTTTCTTCTATATATATATATGCAGCAGAATCCTCAGCGTTAAATGAACACTGAGCGTGTGAATTATATAAACAGTGAACACTAATCACCATAATAGTGACTTAAATTCAGGTTTTCTGCTTCCGTGATTCTGTTTGTTAACAATCATCACTCAATTATTGACTTAATTATCAGCTTAAACACTGCTCCAGTGTTCATTTAACACTGCTCAGAGTTTATATAATTCACACTCTCTTTACTATTACTATTAAGTACTATTAATGCAGTAAGTAAAATCCAAAAACATTTTAATGTTACCTTGTAATTCACACTTACAACTTAAAAAAACAAAAAAATAAAACATTGTTTCTATATAGATATGATCATTGTGGGATTGTAGTTCTTTCCCTCACTAAAACCGCTAAGTAATTGTACCTTTAATTTTTGTCCTATTTTTGAAATTTTGTCCTAAATTTAATCATGCATCTGTTGCAGCCGTCAGCCTGCATTATTTCAACTTAGTTTCAAATAATTGTGTTTAATTTGTGGTGAAAACTACATTACCCATGATGCTGTACAGAAAATCCCACCAATCAGAGTCGAAACAAGCAAAAGTGCGGTAAAAGATCTTGTTAGCCCCGCCCACTCCCAGGAAGCACTGCAAATGGCGTAATCAAGTCAACATCTCTGAGCTCTCAAAATACTTCAATATTTGAATATGTATGCATATTTTGCAATAATCTTAAAAAACATTGTTTCTATAGATTTAATCAACAACTTTAAATGAATAGTTGTATTTTTCCCATCGTTTTCAATTTGAGTATGTTGTCCGCAATGCGCTTCATGGGATTGTAGTTCTTTCCCTCATTAAAGTTTTTTTTTTTTTTTTGCTTCAAGTTTTTTGCTTCAAAACAAAAGTTATAATGTTATAATGCATGCCTTCACATGCTGTCCGAGTTGGGCGGGCCACGTTGTGTACAGGTATATTTACATATATGAATAACCATTTGAAGTACTGCAAAAAATATTTTCAAGATTTGTTATCACAACATATTTTCTTTTGTCAAATCAACTTTATAATAATTTATTTAGTTGAGATAACTTATTATTTTGAGTTTCTGATTATTAAATTAATCTCCTTCATTGTATTGACTCACTTTTTCCAGTTCAATCAACTTAAAATTTTAAGGCAACCAGGTTACTTACTTTTTTAAGTTAAACCATCAATATTTTTTTACAGTGCAGCCTGCATTCGACCAAAAAGTGTGGTAAAGCTATATAGTAGGATGTATGATTGACAACTATTGTCATTTTAGTCTTGAATCTTGAATACACTGAACTCGACAAACTCGTAATTGGGAAACTTCCGATGAAGCACATGAAGGCAGCATGAATCCCATATGCTCCCAACAGGTCAAGACTTCACTAATGTGGTGAAAGCAGGTTAGTCTACCTCTCTCAGCATCTGATGTCCCTCAAGACACAGATGAGCACTGGAGAGCTCTGTTCTCCACGGGTCATGCTGCTCTGATTGTGGGGTTTAAAAGCTTTTGACCTTTTAAACCCTCATCTGCATAAGAAGCGGTCAGTTCAGCTTCCCTTTAACTCACAGGAACCCACCAACCAAAAGCGCAAAGAGACGACCACATAGCACGTCCCCCGGGATTTACCAGACGGCCCGCTTTAGCCTTAAAGCACCGATAGACTAGTGAAAAATGAGCATGTGACACGTGCAAAATAAACAATGCCTCCGCGCTGGAAGTTTAGTGGAATGCGCCGTGAAATGTGACTGCGGCAATATGGAAGTGTCCTTAAAAGAGAAAGTGAGTGAAATGAATATTATGTAAATGAAGAGAGGTCTCACGTGCAATGGTATTTCATTAATTTTGGAGCTTTGACATAATTGCAAGCTCTAAATGTATGATCGCTCCACAAACGCAGGCCCATGGGGAGTCTGACATTTATTGAGTTTCACCTTTGTGGCAGCGGAGAATGAAAAATGGCTCGCCCGCCCGCAAGAGAGGAAAGAACAGCCGAAAATAGCACATATAGGAAGCGACCGAACGGAGGAGTCATGCCGTGAGGTTACGCCACCTGGATCAGGGGAGGAGACTATACGGATTGAGGGAAGGTTTAATTAGACGGCGGATGTTGATGAAGGAGGAGAGCGTGCGAGAGGCTTTTCTGGAAGTGTTTGATGTATCAGAGGAGATTTATTTTTCCTCTCGGTTTTTGGCTTAGTTAGCGAGGGGAAAGTGGAGCACTTAAACAAGGAAACTAAAGAGTGCTGAAGAGTTTTCGTGATGTTCATGACTCATTGGTCAGAGACGCGGCAGATTTAGCACTGGCTGTCTTTCTTTTTTGTCATCTTATAACGAGTCACAACAAGCTTCTCTTTATGCGAGTGCACCTTGGAGACAGGATTTAGCTGTTAACGTATTTAACTGCTCTTTACATGTTAAAATTTGATTGGTCGGAATCAGAATATTGCAGTGAGAGGGGAGGGGCATTCATTCTTTAGAATAGAATAGAATAGAATAGAATAGAATAGAATAGACTACAATACAATACAATACAATAGAAAAGAAACAAACAGATTTTACTGATTAGACTTTTTAATGTTTTAGTATCTTACACTCACTAAGACGGCATTTGCTTGATCAAAAATACAGTAAAATACTGTACAAAAGGACAGTTTATTTATTGGACATATGTATTTTATTTTTTTGTACTTTAAATATTTAAAAGTCTTCACTGCCAAACTTGATCCATTTAATGCATTGTTTCTGAATAAAAATATTAATTTATTTATTAAAAAAAGTCTTATCAATCTATTAATATAGGCATAAGTACACTCTAAAAATGCTGGGTTGTTTCAACCCAAATTTGGGTCAAAAATGGACCAACCCAAATGTTGGGTTAAAAATCTTATTAAAAAATTTACAGTTAAAATTTTGATTTACATTTTTAACCCAACATTTGGGTTGGTCCATATTTGACCCAAATTTGGGTTGAAACAACCCAGCATTGTTTAGAGTGTATAAACTAAATATAAATAAATAAATAAATAAATAGGTTGAATTGTTGTGATAGTGATTTACAATATATTAGTAATCGGATTTGTGTACGTCATACAAATTTGTAAAATGAAATAAAATAAATAACTGGGTGTGTATTATCTGAATGAACTATAGATGTATTATCTGAATGAACTATAGAACTTAAACATTAATATTACAGTTATTCAATTTTATACTATAATTATTTCATATTTTGACCGGATTTCAAGTAAAGTTTTTGGGTTTGGCCTGATGTGTAGACACTTTTTGTATTCCCTATACTGAACACTGAGTAAATGAACACATTTGAGCAGTGGTTTTCTCTTGCAGTGCCCCTAACTCCTAGGCTCACCACTCCTCAGTGTCCATTGATAACAGCCATTATCACCAGCAAGAGAGAAAGAAAGATGCTTGCCATTGGCTAAAGGTTATCCAGAGGGGTGGGGGTTTGGGCCGTCTATGAAAACAAACCCACCCATTCCGCATCAGGTCCAAAAAACAACAATAAAACACACCTGCCTCTTTTTATACAGCTAGCAATGTAACTGTCAACTGTAAAAGCTGTTAAGTGCCTCATGGTCAGACACATGCTGACTGACTAATGGAGGTTCCTTCCAATGAGGGAGAGTGAACCTTGGCAAACATAAGGAACAATAAGCAGCAGCCATTTCAAGCTTTTAAGAGTAAAACAAAAGACTGTTTTAAAGCAATCGATACTAAATAGAAACAGAATAAATTATTCAACAATAAATGTTGTGCCCAACAATGTTGACCCACAATGAGTGTTCATTTTGGAAGTATTAACTAACTTAAAATATTATTAAAATCATTTTAAAAATGCTAACAACAGAAACATCATTACTATTATTATTATTGTCGTTGTTGTATTAATTTATTAAATAATAGTCTGATGCATCAGTTATTATTGTTATAAAATATATAAACACAATATAAGTTCTTATGTAAAAAAAAAAAAAAAACCTAACTAATTGACAAATAAATTAATAAATGAAAAGTTCACTATCAGTAGCAGTAGAAGTGTGCATATTTGGATGCGGTCAGAGAGACCAAGGAGAGAGTATTAAGATGTGAACAGCCTCCATCATAAACATAGTGACTAATAAACTTTATGTACATCTGCCTCTCATAAATGAGTTCATAAGATATGCCTAAATTTAAGACTGGCATTTAAAAATGCCCGGGTTTATGCAAATGATGCCTGAGGTGAAATGCTGACATGCCAATGTTGGTCCAGATGTAATAAATAATGTAACAGTGAGCAAAATTTTAAGTACAGACCAGATTTGCATTGTACTATACACAAACTAAGAAACTCAAACAAACAAACAAAAATGGTAATCACTGATATTAATATCTAATTGTGGTTGCATCTCTGAGGTTTGAAAAAAAAAATGTTCAAAGCTGACTAATAATAATAATAATAAAAAAGATTATATAATGTGAATTTCATACTATCCAGTGGCTTAAGTAAAAGGAAGAATTTTTAGAAATGGAGGAGATCATTTATCAATAATATATGTGGGTATAATCCCACATGAAGCCTCAGACGTTGCCAAGATAAGGCGTCACGGGCCTCTCAAATTAGAAACAGGTGTACTCCAAGATTCCTTTACCTATAATGGCATGTCATATGAGCAGCTGCTTTCTATAATTCATTCTGATTCCATATTTAATGTGGAGTGGGAGCAGATTTCGCAGTTGAAGGCGTTTTTGGAGAGCATCGAGACCTGCCTCCTGTAGTGGCTCCTTAAACAGGATTAACTCAGGAGAAGCCGGATGTACCGTGGCAGAATTCATAAACAGCAGCACCCCAAGGGATAAAGAAGTTGGTGCACTAGAACCAATTGCAGTGTGCTTGTTCAGTAAGACTTTTCTAAGCAAGGAATTATTTGTGATGTTGATTCAAGCACAGCCATGATCAGCGGGTCCTATTACATTTTTAAAGGTATCGTACAACTTGTTGGACAGGAGTTATATAAAGCAGAGATGGACTATTCATTCTTTTGGATGGATGGATGGATGGATGGATGGGTGAGTCGGTGGGTGGCTGGATGGGTGGGTAGATGGACAGACAGATGGGTGGGTGGGTGGATGGATGGATGGGTGGATGGATTGGTGGGTGGATGGATTGGTGGGTGGATGGATTGGTGGGTGGATGGATGAATGGATGGACAGAGATGGACTATTCATTATTTTGGATGAATGGATGGATGAATGGATGGATGGGTGAGTCGGTGGGTGGCTGGATGGGTGGGTGGATGGACGGACAGATGGGTGGGTGGGTGGATGGATGGATGGGTGGATGGATTGGTGGGTGGATGGATGAATGGATGGACAGAGATGGACTATTCATTATTTTGGATGAATGGATGGATGGATGGATGGATGGATGGATGGATGGATGGATAGATGGATGGATGGATGGATGGATGGTGGGTGGATGGATGGATGGGTGGATGGATGGGTGGATGGATTGGGTGCGTGGATGGACGGATGGACAGACGGATGGTTGGGTGGGTGGACAGACAGATGGCTGGGTGGATGGATGGATGGATGGGTGGGTTGGTGGATGGGTGGATGGATGGATGAATGGATGGATTGGGTGGGTGGATGGATGGATGGGTGGATGGATGGGTGGATGGATTGGGTGCGTGGATGGACGGATGGACAGACGGATGGTTGGGTGGGTGGACAGACAGATGGCTGGGTGGATGGATGGATGGATGGGTGGGTTGGTGGATGGGTGGATGGATGGATGAATGGATGGATTGGGTGGGTGGATGGATGGACAGATGGATGGACGGATGGATGGACGGATGGATGGACGGATGGATGGACGGATGGATGGACGGATGGAATTCCTAATGAATACAATCAAGCCATAAAAGGTTCTCACTGAAAATCCAATTTAATTAAGAAATATTTCAGTCAATTTTCCATTGACTTTATGACAGTCTATGCTTCCCTGATATGAGCTAAAAACCACATAAAGTACCAGATTATTAGAGATGAGCCTTTATATCCCCATGTTCTGCAAATTCCCAGTGATAAATACAGAACGGATCCAATCTTTCCTCCAATCAGAGCATATGGGTATGAAAGGCCTAGATTACAGAGATAAACTCAATGTCTGCCAATGTGTTCACTAAACCTGCATTCTATTGCTAAAATTCGCCTTTTTTTCTTAAAATTAAACTAAATCAGAACTTGATTTGAACACTCCACATGCATCAAGAAAAGCGGTGATGACAGAAGCAGACAGTCGCACAAACAATGATTAAAAGCTTGTTTACATTTGCTCCTTATAATTACTACTGAGACTCCAAACCCCATGCAAATTTCAATCACTGAAGTAAATCTCACCAGTGTATTTGTTTGTTAGTGCATATTAGCACTGCACCTGTCCAAGATGATATTCATTAAACGAGAGGGTGCAGACACACCAGTCAATAGTCTTACTATTTATCACACTATTTGATTTTTTTATTTCCGATTTTATATCTTGTTATTTTATTTTCTGTAGCATGGGTCTAAATTCCAGATGAACACTCGTCCTCATCCACACAAGAGTCCTTAGAAGACTGTCATTTCCTGAGCAAACGGCACAGAGCGGTTCAAGCTCAGCCTCCTGCTGACATCAGCAGATGTGCTCACAGCGGACTCACTGAGCGCTCGCTCGCCGTGTAGCGACTACGCGCATTTGGCTAATAATGAAGCTGTAGTTTTGATGTTTTGAAACTCATGCAGTGACCCGTACATTTGCTCATTCTTTGAGTTGTATCATAATATGACCCAGAATGCCATATTAAAATGGAACCTCATTAGGGGCTCTATTTACCTAACCTTCCCTGGCCACATTACGACCTCATTTAAGCAGCAGATTATCATTAAACCATCTCTTTTTTCTGCGTTTGGCACAGGCCCATGTCATCTTTTCTCGCAAAATGTCAAAGTCTAACCTCAGTCAATTCAGAGTGGCCTATCGAGAGAATACGAGAGAGAAAAAAAGCCTCCATTTCGCTCCTATCAATCGTGGAAAGCTTTTATAGATAATTACGGCTTGCATGCATTTGCTGCCGCCATACCTTTTTTTTTATAGTGCTTGTGGGTGTAAATGAGATTGAGGTAATTAAAAAAGCTCGCTGGTGATTCACGCCCTGGCGAGAGCCAAAAAGCATTTCCCTTTTGTGAGGTCCATTCGCGCACTCGAAACGTCAATGTGATGAATGTAAGTCAAGGTCACGTATGAAAGGCCTGTTTAAAAAGCAAGAGCTGCGATATGAATGATGGGAACTGCGGGAGGTGGGAAAGTGAAAGCACTTTGCCTAAAACCACCCGGTAGCATGTGATAAATGTCGGCGGTCAGCGGTCTACGGCTTTGAACCAGAACACAGTGCTGGAGAGGGTGAAACTACAAGTCAGAAGGTGAAACGTGTCTTTCCACGGGAGCAGAAACACCACGTGAAATTCACATTATAGGCTTTGTAATGAAATGTCATAAAGCCAATCTTATTACCACCGACACGTAACTCACTCTCAGCCGTAATAAGACTCAATGATGACAGTGCTTCAACTGAAGTAATATGCTGTCAGGCCAATCAACGATGTGCACTGTGAGGGAAACATATAAAGCCTGTAACAAACCAAGTCAGCTAGTCTTTTGAAATGAAAAGACATAGTCAAGGTGTTTGTGCGTTTGATTGACGGAGATATTTCACTGAGACCGGATATAACCCCGCTAGTGTGAAATGATTTGGTACTTCTGCTCTGAACATTGTGTTAGTCTGGAAATGTTGTGACAAACTTGAAAAGACTCCTTTGATTGGCCCGAGGGAAAGCCGAGAGATAAACTTGTTCCAGGAAGCCATCAGCCAGCTTTTCAGGGAGCCTCTTTCCCCGAAAGATCACGGCTAAACCAAGAGCCCTGAAACCTACGGAAATTACTGCACACACACCAAAGGAAGTGAGAATGTCAGAAAGACACTGTCTGACCATCTGTCAGCTGAGAAATGTCACTTTCCAACAGAATGAAGAGGGAGAAAAAAGTGGCAATGGTTAAATCTTATTGCCGTGACCTCTTCAGAATAACGTTACCGTATCACACTACCGTTGAAAAGTTTGGGGTCGTTTAAGTTCACTTTTCAAAAAACTTTTGCTGATAATTTACTCACCCCCATGTCATCCAAGAGGTCCATGTCTTTCTTTTTCAGTCGAAGGTTTTTGATGATAACATTCCAGCATTTTTCTCCATATAAATGCACTTCAGTGGGAACCAAACGGTTCAAGGTCCAAAAGACAGTTTCAGTGCAAACTGTTCAAAGGGCTTTAAACGATTCCAGACGATGAATAAGGGTCTTTTCAAGTAAAACGATCGCTCATTTAATAAATAAATAACAAAGTTTTAGTTTTATAAGCTCAAATGCTCGCCTTGCTCTGTTCTATGACGCACGTTTGTGACTCTCCTGTTTGAACTCGTTCATCAAAATGAACGAATCTTTTTCCGAGTCATTTGGTTCATTCAACGACCGAAATGAACAAATTGACTCGGAAAAAGATCCGTTCAAAAACCTTAATTTCTTTTCGACTGAAAAAAGAAAGACATGGATATCTTGGATGACATGGGGTTGAGTAAATTATCAGCAAAAGTTTTTTTTTTTCAAAAGTGAACTACTCCTTTAATCTCTCAAAGAAAGGATTTAACTGTCTAAAACTTTACCCGCAGGCTCATTTTGCATGAGAGTAAACTGTCCTTTGCACAAGTCAATCTAAACAATGAGCCAGCTCATGGAAACCTGCAACCCAAATATGTTTTGTCTGCCTTTAATGAATATGCTGTGCGCCAGTCGTGAAAGAAGCCTTCAGAGAGTGTTTTACAGCTAAAAAAATAAGTAAGAATGCTATTCAATTATCTCCCTCTTTACTCGCAGAACCAAATAGCCTTCCTCAAATTGAAGACGTTGTGAGTTGATTCAGGCAAATGGACTGAATCGCACTCAAGTATTTATAGTTTCGAACGCTCTAGTGTACATCCTCGCGGTGATGTAAAACTGTTATTTAGCCGTGAATTGCCGCAGGAACAAAATTACTAGCTATAATACCAAGAAGCCAAATGAAAAAAACATTTCACACAATGGAGATTTGTACTTTTCTCTGTTATCTTACATTGTAAACCCGTACAGCGATATTAACAAGTTTATTTCACTCAAATAATACTGAAAGTTTCACTGTACCTATACAGAAAAAAAACGTTTTTTTGTAAAGTGTTTAATCGTTGGTTATATAACAGGTGACTATTAGAGCCTGTGTTTTGGTAGATGGATTGTGCAAAATGTACAGTGTATGCCATGTTGTGTACATGTACAGTAAATATCACAGTCCTTACCTCGGTGCCTCCCTTCATATCAGCCAATGAGCCGCCAGCAACCCTAAATGTGCAAAATAAACAGAAATTACACACTTCACTTATATATTATTGTTAAGATTATCATTTTTCCATATTGTTCATAGTTCCCATTATAATGACCTATATTATGCTGATCTCAAAGGTGGATTTAAATGATTTAAATAAAAAAAACTCAATAACATTGTACTTGCCTTTCGTGCTTGTGAGTCTCAGATTCCCGATTTTTCTTCATTCCTGCTCGGCTGAGTTTAACATGGCTGAAAATGAAGCGGTGAAAGAGGAAGCGGCTCCCCTGGTCTCTAACCAGCACATCTGTCATCTCCGGTCTCTGGCTCACCTCACCCTGCCCCAACCTGGCAACCATTAACAACCCTCCATTTAGGAGGCCAAAGGATGACGGAGAACAGGAGGAAGCGAGAGAGATAGATGCACGGGACGTCCCTCAACTGGAGGCCTTCGCATTCTTCCTCGCCATTCCAGGTCATTACTCCTCCTCATCATCCCCCTATTCCGGCTTTGCTCAAGTCTTCCATTTGTTCCTTTATTGGACTGGGACTGAACGAGCTGTAAAAGAACATAAATACGCTCAGGCGCTGCCAGAATCGGATGAGAGGGATTGTGACGTCTCCCCATTTGAGGGGAGAGAGGGCAATTTATTTGCCGAGGGGAGGTGGGTAAGTCATCCGTGCATTGCTGTGGAACAACAGGGACATGATGGCCATAGATCACCTGCGGCACACCTGCTCCCATGAAAACGCCAGGGACATTACCAGCTCCCTACAATGCCCAAATGCTATTCTGTTAAGGAGAATTATGGATTATTACAGTGTGTTTGGGACACAGTGCAACAACCAAACAATGTAAATGGCTATAAAACATGGATAAATGGCTACCTTGAAAGAGCGCTTTCCATAATGCAGAAACAACATTCTGGACTTAATTTCCACTTATGCATGAACAAATGCTTGCTAGTATTAGATGACGTTACCTAATGTTTGGAAACAGAAGCAAGACCATAACCATATATTTGCAAGGAAGAATGATGTGCCCATGCAATCTGGATTTATTCGCCTACACTACTTTGATTGGGACGTACACTATATGCACTGTTTTGGGCGAACGTAACTGAACGTACTGTACTGATGACTGTATTACAGTATTACTGTGAATGCGTTAATTCTGGTGCCTGTGAACGCACGCTCTCTCAGTTTAACTTTGTATAGGGTGCCAGATTTCTATAGAGCCTTCAATGCGAAAACCCAAGATGGTCCTCACTGCAGAACATGAAATCCACTGGGAGGAGTCGGATCCAGATCCAACTCCTTCCACCTTACATATACCTAAACCTACCCAGTTCCACCCCCTGATCCCTAAGCCCAGCCCTAAAACTACCCAACTCTACCCCCTGATCCCTAAGCCCACCCCTAAAACTACCTACCTTTTTTGTTTTGAAGAATTTTGGGTTAATGCATAAAAAATGTGCAATAAAAAGTATAACCTCAATAGAGGTTGATCATTTTTTATCCGCATAAACTACAATGGAAACACACTTAGCAAATAAATCCCTCGGAAGAGGCTTGTCAGAGCTGGGAATGATCGTTGACCGTGTTTTATAACAATAAACAATATATAACTACTGTTTCACTACAGTTGATGCGCTGAGCAGCCATTTTGGATTCTGAAGTTGCAGATTGCAGAGACTCCCAATCAAAACTCTTGACTGGAGGGGGTGTCCCAGTTAAAAGTTCCTACTAGGAACCATGCATTTCCCACTTCCAAGGACATGCACCATAATTGGCTAATGTTAAATGTGATATTAACATTTTGCGCAACATTTAAATTCACAACTTTGGATGTAAACATAGCTAGCATGGCTCCTATGCAAAATGGGATGAAGCCAAAGTTTATTGAGGATTGCTTTTAAAACTCGGCACTATACAGCAAACCATCTGTGAACAGTGAGTTTAAATTGCATCATTGCTGTTTCTGTTTTCTGTTTCTGAGCATTTTCTGTTTACCGGTCGCAATAGGTCACAGGTAGTCTTACCAAGCCCACATGATGGTGGGAAATCACACATTTCAAACGCACTGGAAATGGTTCATTCTGCAGGAGGATTTTGTTTGGACTCAGCTACAGATGGCAGAAACAGACTCTCTGTGTGGTCGCCACTACCCTCACATCGACACAAACTCTAGTTTCCTGTTGCTCTGTAATTAGAAAATATGACAACAGCGGTGTGTCATGGCAGGTGGATTTTCCGCTGGCAACTTAAACCCAGTGAGCCAGCGAGATAAAGAAGTGTGAAGAAGAAGTTTAGAAAGAGTGTTTTGACTGACACAAAAAAGGAGAAAAATGAAACTAAAGCAGTGAAGAAATGCTTACACTGAAGGTCTGTTTCCACGGTCTTCACTGTTGTGTGACTCATCAGTGCTAATGGGAAGAGTCAGGTGGAAAATGTAAGGAGCATCAGTGTTAATTGACCTGACACAGGTTCTTCACTAAAGCTGTTGGAAGAGCAGGCGCTGACACGGGGAGAGGTGTGGATGCCTTAAAATAGGGAGATGGCAGCTTTTTAAAACAATATTACATTAAGCTATGCAGGTGGCAGTATCAGAGGTTAGCATTAATCGACTCCAAACTTTTGAATGGTAGTATACAATGTTTAATCCTTGCCAATGCAAATAAGCATGTAATACACTTAAAGGAGTAGTTCACTTTTGAAAAAAACTTTTGCTGATAATTTACTCACCCCCATGCCATCCAAGATGTCCATGTCTTTCTTTCTTCAGTTGAAAAGAAATTAAGTTTTTTGATGAAAACATTCCAGGATTTTTCTCAACATAATGGACTTCAGAGGGAACCAAACGGCTCAAGGTCCAAAAGACACTTTCAGTGCAAACTGCAAACGGTTCAAAGGGCATCAAAATGAACAAATCTTTTTCTGAGTAAATTCGTTCGTTTCTTCGTTGAATGAACCAAATGACTTGGAAAAAAGATTCGTTCATTTTGATGAATGAGTTCGAACAGGAGAGTCACGAACGCACATCACAGAACAGAGCAAGGCAACCATTTGAGCTTATAAAACTTAAAATGTGTATATTTATTATTAAATGAGAGATCGTTTCCCTTGATAAGACCCTTATTCATCGTCTGGAATCGTTTAAAGCCCTTTGAACAGTTTGCAGTTTGTACTGAAACTGTCTTTTAGACCTTGAACCGTTTGGTTGCCATTGAAGTCCATTATATGGAGAAAAATCCTGGAATGTTTTCATCAAAAACCTTAATTTCTTTTCGACTGAAGAAAGAAAGACATGGACATCTTGGATGACATGGGGGTGAGTAAATTATCAGGAAAAATTATTTTAACAAGTCAACTACTCCTTTAAGATGCTTAGCCCACCCCAGATTCATTTGATTGGTCCATTGTTTTAAAACTGACCTCTCTGTGTTGCATGACAAACGTCTATGCATGCGTACATGAACAACAGTTTAAAATGTGAATCCTGTATGAACAGCCTTTAGAGGGAACATTGATATTCATGATTGCCATTGGCATTTTCAGAGCCAACATTTTTTAGATGCTGTTTGATGCCAAATACAACCGTCTTTCCATCCCTCACCGCCTCGTTTCCATTAGCGTCAAATCACATACGGCATCGACTTTAACTAAAAAACTTCTTCGACAACTGTTCTCACATATGAAGTGTTACTTTCAGCGTAGCCACCATCTGGATACTGTGTGTGTCTGTTTATTCATGCAACACTCACCATTTAAAAAAAAAAAAAAAAAAGAAATTTATCAGCGTTGTATCTTCCTGAGTACAGCAGATCCATTTGGATGTGGGAGAAAGCCGACTAATCTGGTTAAAAGCTATCTGGAAGTTGAAGTCGACCACCTTGTCTGCTTGGATAACATCAGCCCGGCCATCTAAATGCATTAGAAATGACTCCGGCATCTGGAATCCCTTCCTTCAAGCTCTGTTTAAGAATACATACGCCCAATCCAGTTATTATGAATAGATGAAACGTCCACATTGACACATGAGCACTGAGATAGACGCATGTTTCAATACTCTCCCATGAGCACACATTCATACTACTCAGAAACGTTAACCCACATTTGACCTACTCCCACTCGAGTAATTTAATTTAGAAAGTCATTTCTGCTTTCGCATGTTAAAATTTGAGACGTCGAGTGCACAAACCCGCGCAGTATCAAATATAACCCGGAAAACAGGCGGTAAATATTTCAGTGACCTTTTAAGAGACGAGCAAGCAAAGGACATGACTCCCAGCTCCACTCTCAGCGGGGGAGATTAGAAACAAGGCCACAATCGTCACCTTTTAGCTACACGCACACACAATCAGTCATTCGCTGACGCACCGAGCGTTTAATCAAGAAAGTGGAGCTGTTTCTTTGAACATTTTCAATCAGCTGCCTGCTGTTCACACACACACACACACTCACTAATTCTTCCGATTACAGTGACATTCTCACTCACACTCTTTAAACTTTTGAACAGCAGGTCACGTGACTCAGCTTTGCCCATATTCGCCCTGTAATATTTTGTCTGACTGCGGGGCCGGCATCAATCATTATCGCAACACGTCTTTCCCATGGAGGGCGCTGTAAATAGCGGCACCAAATGCCATTAATCATGGCTGTGCAAACAACTTTGTATTGTGTCGGTTTCATTGAATACAAAGCGCTCTCTTTTGTGGCACATTAATCAATGAGCTCCGCTCATTATTGCAGTATAGATTTGTGCTACTGATACATAATGCATCACTCATTTGTGGCTCGCATGAAACCGGATATGGAATAATCCCATGCGTGATTGAGGGGAAACATTCATCACATGCCACTGTTTATAACAAAAGGTGTGTGAGCCACGGTTTTGAAACGGTAGCCGTGATTTTGCCAAGACATGTTCCCGCAACAACATTCCCTATCCCTTAACCTAACCCTACTCATCATTTAACCCTAAAAATCAAATGAAAATGCCATAGGTGAGAAGAGAATGGTGTCGAAGCCCCTAACCCTTGTTGTAAGCCTTGACGTTAACTAAAAAACTATCCCTCAAATCTGATTGGTTGATTGGAATGTTGTTCCACAATCAACAAGGATGTTGATCCAGGAACATTTTCTACTTGCTGAAATCAGGGTTAACCGTCTTTACACAATGCGAATCAGCAAATTCTCTCTTATTTGAAGAAGTACACGTGGTCTAGAAACCACATGTTCATTTTCTCGTATTTGAGGCGTGGTTTACGAATGCCCAGAGCCATATTATTGGGTGCTACGAATGTCTATTAAATGCGCCTGTGCTCCTCTGTGATTGGTTTCCTATCTCAGGGGAAAATTTGGTTCATGGTGTCCAGGCCATAGAAATCCATAATAAAGGCTATATGTCTTATGGCGGAGTCTCTATCGTCATCACCGGCGGCCATCTTGTCACAGGCAAGCTTTCTGGTTCTCGTTGACGGATTTACAAACATTATTAACGTGGTTATAATTCTGGATTATTATTTATTTAAACACTAATTATTCATATGTATGCAGTGTCATAACTACATCTCTGACGTTTCTAACAAACCAAACCGTTTGAAAATCGGTAGAAAATTGAGCAAGTTATGGTTATTTAAAAAGTGCATGCACCATTAAAACACAATGTTAGGAGTGAGCGAGCTGCCTGTGACAAGATGGCCGCCAGGTGCGTCGACCTCCATTGGCCAGCAGCGCGGGCGAGACATCTAGCCTTTATTATGCATATCTATGCTCCAGGCTGCCTGGCAGCGTGAATAAAATCGCGCCGCGACAAGACAGCATGGGGAAACCCAGGCTAATCACACACTATAATCACGCATGTTATTGACAATTAAATTAAAAATTAAATTAATTAAATGAGCCTATTATATTTTAATTTTATATCAAAAGCAATTAGTTTTATTTGTGCTTTATTGTGCTTTTTTAATAAAGTGCATGTATTATCATATACTTCTATTGTCTTTGTAATATGGTTAAACTATTCTGCAAGCATTTATGGTGAACTAAATATGATTTAATGTAAGTTCTATTAAAATGTGTATGTCATGTATTAATTTGTAATGATGAAATTGCAATTTTAGCACATTTTAAATTATATTTACCTTGATGGTCACACTTTAGATTAAGGTACTATTAACTTTGACTTGTGCCTTAATAAACTTGTAATTCCTGCTTATTAATAGGCTAGTTAGGGATGTAGATGTTATTAATGGATATAGAACATGGTCATGCAGAATAAGGCATTAATATGTGCTTTAAGTTCGAATTAGCAGCAATGTCCTAGTAATATGCATGCTAACAAGCGACTTAGGTCACAATGAGAAATGGACCCTAAACTAAATACATTATAGTTCAAATTATAAGGAAGCACGGTAACACTTTACAATAAGGTTCATTAGTTAACATTAGTAAATGCATTAACTAACGACGAGCAATTCATTAGTTACAGTGTTTATTAATCTTTGTTAATGTTAGTTAATATAAATACAGCTGTTCATTGTGCGTTCATGTTAGTTCACAGCGCATTAACTAATGTTAACTAATACAACCTTTGATTTTAATAATGTATTAGTAAATGTTGGAATTAATATTAACTAAGATTAATAAATGCTGAACAAGTATTGTTCATTCTTAATACATGTTAACTAATGTAGTTAACTAATGTTAACTAATGAATGTAAAGTGTTACCGGAAGCACTTTACATGTGCTTTAGTAGCCTAGTCAACACATCAAAATAAGTGTATTTTTTTGACCCAATTAGCACCCATTTTATTTTGTTTTATGACGGCTTGTTTTTAAAGTGCTCAATTGTGCATTTGTGCTGCGTGCCTCAGAATGGCATCTGGGTAAGAGACCTTGGGCAACAGGCGTGTTGTTCCTCTATCAGTCATTCCAGAAATATGGCTCCTTTAGATGACCGAGTGGAACAAAACAAGGCGGCCGCGATGCTAATGAGGGTTATTTTTACTCACATTTTTAATTATCAAATGCCACACAGTATGCATTTAATGATTTTGTTTTAATAGAATTGCAAATTAATCGACTTGCCTACTTCCACCGCACATTTAAACCGTTCTGGGAATTGAAATAATGTAGAGTCAATGGAGCAACATATTAGGCGTAGATGTTCATCAATAGGAGAGCCGGCCAAGGGCCACCTAAAGAGAGATGCTAAACAACGGAGCAAGAAGTGAGACTAGCTTATCATAAAGCAGGCACACGGCGAGAGCAGACCACATCTCCTGACGGAGGGGGGAGGGATTCTCTTAAAAAGAGCTGGGCTGAGATGCACCTTCATAGAGCTCCATACATATTTCACCAGGGGAGAGGAAGGCTTTACTGCTTATCTTGGAGAGCAATCCACCTGAGCCACTATATTGCTGCTATCCAAGGGCCCTTGACAGATCGTATTTGTTTGTGTCTGGGCCGTCTCATTTCACGCACATGCCACTGCAGCATTTGAGGAGAGAAAAATGCAATCCTTAGCCAATCAATTTCAATAATATTCTAAGTGGTTAAATGTTTTTAAAATTCCCATGACTTAAAGATGTCATGTGATGAGATGTCATTGTGATGTCATGTCATGTGATTGATGGATGTATTTTTAATAAACAAAATAAAGGAATTTAGGAAATCAATTTTGGAAATCAATTTTGAATTAATACTGATCCTAAAATGTATCATCACCATTAAAATCATTACTTAACAACAACAACAACAAAAGTTATTTATTTTCTACATATACCTTTTTTATTAACTTTAACATTTCAAGTTAGTATTACAAACAAGATCCCAGATGCTAAACTGCTGTAAAAAGTCAAAGGTTATAATACCGAATGCATTAGCTAATGCAGATGACTTGAATCTTGAAAATTACTTAATAATATCTCACAGTCTTGTTTTTGTTATTGTCAAATTAAATACAGTCTGACTAAGGTCTGTGCTACAGCTTCATAATTGATGTCCTCTGTTAGACTTTCATATTGTTGCAAGCACTGTGGTGAAATTCAGCTTCATTTTTGGTATAAAAAAACCTAATAGCTTCTCTAACAATTTTAAAGAATCACTTCAGGTGATTCACTTTTAGATGAGATGTTCACAGGTGGTGGTGAAGTAAGACGTGTTCACCAGCACTGGGATGTTATCATTTAGACGGCTGGTAAAATATTGCTTCTACGGTGCAGCTCAATAGCAAAGGATAATTTTACAAGCTGCAAGATTGGGCTATAAAAGTAGCTGTATGTCACGTATCAGAGTGACCTTAAGGATGTTTGGTGGCGGATTGCCTATGCGCAGCATAATCATGTTTCAAGCACTTCAACGGCAAGAACCAGCTTCATTTTCTGACATTTCCACCCACCTGCAATTTTCAATCCATCAGTCCAAGTGCTCTCGCACGGATGAGAACAAAAAGCATGAACGCTCGATCTAAAAAAATAAAAAATAAAACACGCAAGGCCAAAAACATCAGTGCATCTAACCAAAAATATCCTTGTGCTAAGCAATGAAACGTTGAGCCATTGCAATATATCTCACTTTGCGTATCGTCTGCCAAGAGCTTCACAGGCGGCCAGTGAAGTGAGACTTTTGTTTTATTACATAATCACCAGGCAAAGAATGTGGACTAAAGCTTTCAAGGTTTATAAATGATTCAAAAAGAAACAAAATACACAAAAACAATTAGTCTACACGACTCTCGCACTACATATATTTCTTATATGGCTATATAAGAAATATACGTAGGGCTATATGATCGATTTGTGAGAACGAATTTAAGTCAACGTTAACTGAAAATCTCGTGACATGGCTTAAGAATGCATTAAAGGTACAATATGTTAGAATTTTGTAATAAAATATCAAAAAATCGAGTCCAAAGACGAGTCATATCCAAAGACGAGTCATAACTTGACAGCTTTATAAGACAGGTGAGCAAATGTACATAAAACAAATCAATGTTATAACGCTAGCTCAACATGATGAAATGTATGGTCAGTATATTCTAATGTTGATCTAGCTTACCGCTAGTTTGTAAGTATATCATTATAACTTTCAACACATTTAAAAGCTGTTTAGCAAGTCCCGTCATTCAGCTCATCACTGCGTCATCAACTTACGCCTTTGTTATTGTTGGAAACTGCGCCCTCTTGTGGCAAAAAAATCTTACATATTGTGCCTTTAATCATATTTAAAATGAGATAAATTAGATATAAAGATAATAAAAAAAAGTTTTTTAGGAACATTTACTAAACAAATAAAGCTATTCATATAATAATAATAAAACAGAAAAATAGGTTAACTTGTTTGTGGGCGAAGTGCAGATATTCAGCCTCCCCTCTCAAAACTCGCCAACCTTCATTCAAGACAGCGATAATAGATCTTGCTAATGATAAGTGGCCCTTCAGGCCAGTGCGAGAGACACAAACAGACGAAGCCATTTAGAGGAGATTCACGGCAGTGCCATCTAAAGACCCCATTTCACAGGAATCCGCTTCTACAAAGAGGAAAATAGGTGGAGAGGGATGAAATAATAAAATAAATAAATAAATAAAAATCACCTATTGATACTGTCTGTGCAAATGCATTTTTTTTTACCACCCTCAGCTGGGCTGTGACAGAAATGGATGATTTTTATTAACAGCCCTTGCTTCCTATCTACAGTATCATATATCTCCTCTAACAGTGTAGGCCGGGAAGTGTGAGAGAAAGAGAGGGACACTTTTTGGGAAAGGCTGCTGCTTTAGATTCTTGTCAGGTGACATATTCGGCGAGGCGTAGAGAGCAGCTTTTGTTTTCGCTGACGCTTTGTTTTGGGCTCTCCAGGGCTGAGCTGAAGACAAAAGTGCCATTTAGCCTCATCAGGTGTGTGGTGACATGTTTGCTCCTCTAATGGCATGGCTTTCAACTTCCACAGAGTTTCTGTGTGCTTCATGCAACGGCATGCTAATGTAGGCACGACGGAAAGCAAGAGCATTCAATTAAGGGTGCGTTTGCAACAACGATGTGCTAAAAACAGAAACGTTTTTTCTTTGGGTCTTTGAAAAGTTTTGCATGTAGATGACAACTTTGTCAAAATGATCCCAGTTCATGCGGATCATAGACTGTGAAAAAAAGATGGATGACACCCCTCCGCTCTTTTCCATCGGTCTAAACTGAAGCCGCCAGTGTCCCAATATGGCGCTGACATCTTGGAACTTGAGTCTGCGCACTTGTATTTTCGGGACCAGACATGCGCAGTCGTGAGCAGGAAATAAAGCCGCGAAATCAAGGCCCCGCCCTCGTTCTTGCAGAATCAAATGCAAGCACACGCCCCGCACTTTTCTTAAGTGGCCTCAGTCTGCTTCGTTCCTCTCCAATGGTGTCTGGTGATTGCAATACCTCAATAAAATAAGGTAAATATAACTACTAGCCACATAGTCAACATTATGAAAAAAAGTCTACTAAAAGTGACTACTTCACACAGAGAACCTGTCAATCACGATGCCAGAGCACTGTTTTTATCAGACTAAAACAGACTTTATTTTAAAAACAAACACTTGAAATTACATCAACGTGATAGAAACTACAGTAAATGACAGAAACTATCTTTGGAAAAAGGAAATGTGAAGTGTAATTTAATTGTTTAGTTGGTCTCACGTCTCGCTGAATAACATGGGGAGGCGGGGTTTATGACATATACTAGGACCGGCCACCGGGGGGCGATCGAGAGGTTTTGACTTCACTTTTGAGGGCTTGTGTGGCACGCTTGGTGTGGATCCATACTGATTTCACGCAGCCGCCATTTTGAAATCGAAAGCGAGGCTCCGGTGGGAAGAATCCCGGAAGTACAGATAGACAACAATGTCTTGGACTACCAACCAGAAGCTGCTGCCGCGATTTAAACTATTAGATGATAATATCCAATATAGGATATGGATATAGTTCGTTCCTGCTACTTTTTTATGTTCTGAATGTATATTTAAAAAAAAAAATATTTATAAATATATAAATTTCACTATATGTAGTTTAAACTATGAAAGAAATGTATGTACATTTTTAGAATGACAAATCTCTACATTAAACACAACAATATGCCATTGCATTCGCAACTCTCCTATGATTTAAAGCACCACTTCTGGTTTTCTTGCCATTTCAAAATGACAGGTGCGTGAAATCAGCACATTAAAAATGATTTAAAACACTGCATTACGTATGCCAGGCCAGTAGATGGCGATGTCACTTTGTAAAGAAACACTAAAGACTTTTGCACAGTTTACAGGAACATTCATCTCCATTATAAAAATAATACATTGTGCAGTTTCCAACATTGCGGGTGTTTTAAAACACTAAAGACATAGACTGAACATGTGATATGCATGATGTCATGGTTTTCACAAACTGACAGTCTCCAAAACTCCTTTCCAGCCAAAGCCTAAAAAGATTAAAAGTCAAAAATTGAACACTGTTTCTGGAGTCAAAGCAACGTAAGAGAAGTCAATGTAAATGTTCTTGTATGTGAAGCACTTTTCATAATGCGAATTGTCCCACGGCGGCTTTACCAAGAATAAAATGTGCCTCAAACCACAGTGAGCAAACTAAAGTCTGTGAAAAGGAAAACGAAGGTTGAAAAACAAAAGAAAAGGCATTAAATTACCATAAATAGTTTCTAATACAGCCTGCCTCTGACCAGCAGGATGATATGCATCACGGCAAACAAAAGGCTTTTGACCCCAACACAGAATGCCAACTGCACCATTTGTATAATAAATCAATAATACATTACTTTGTCTGGGAAAATATCTCACTACTGTACTGTGTTATCTCACTTGCTAACCAACCAACATTAGTACAGTCAACGTGTCTCTCTGAAAAATGAACACTGACAAGAAAAAAATGAAAGTTCGTGTCTACAGGCAACATCTCAGAGGATGCACAACGTGAGGGTAATTTGAACAAATATCAGAAAAATATCATTAACTGAACAAACAGGCATTGCCCTGAAGCAGCAACACAAAAGGATCATGCATCATTCTTTGGGTTTTCAGACATTGACATATCTTTCAGTGTTTGAAACACAGTTATGCCAAACATTTTATAGATTTTACGTGATATCGTAAATTATACCCTAAATTAAAAATACCCTGAGGGTAAAAGTATCCTACTATATATATAGTTCAGATGCAAAAAATGCCATTTGAAATTTTCAGTACTGAACTTAAAAATTATATATTATATAATTATACAAGTTTGATAAAAATTATCATTAAAGAAGAAAATTTCAAATGGCATTTAGAGGCTTTTGCATCTGAACTCTCTCTATATATATATATATATATATATATATTTAAAGTTGCTGACTTAAATTAAGTGCAATCAACTTGGCACAAATTTTTGCCCTCATTTCAACTTAAATCACATTAAACTGACTTAAAAATGACTTTAAAGAGGTGGAATTTCCTTAACTTGATTTGATGAACTGTAAAAACTGTCATAACTTATTGATAATTTGTTTCAGTGTGTAAATTGATTTCACTTATTGAAAGGTGCTACTCTGTTATTATAATTTAAACACACAATGAAGGTCATTAAGATACGATCACAAGTGTTCATTATGGTAATGAAAGATTTTTCCTTGCAAGTGGGACTCTGTAGCGCCGACCTGATGGCATTAACTGAAAGGATTGGTTATGTTTGAGTTATGTTTTGTCAATTGTTTACATGCATCAAGCACTAATTATGCTTAATATGTCACGTAAAGGCTTTAATGCATGTCAGCTCATTCAATGTGCGGCTGTTTTTATATTATAATGCAAATGTCACTTTTTGTTGTACATCAAAACGCAATAAGAAAATGTCAAATTTTGTCAAAAATCTTGGGATTGTCTTCAAGGAAAACTGCAAAAATGGCCCGGCAGCAAGGTGTAATGGTTACACACAGCTCACAGACCCTTTCTCACACAACAGCAATTTACTATGATACACATTCAGCTCCAACAGCCATTGTGCTCTGTGAGTCTCTCGGTGTGTTTTATGGCAGAGTCGGCCGCAGGTACACACACCTCTGCTGCAGCACACAGCTGGACGCTGAACGCTTTCATCTCACTGAAAGCTGCTATAAATTGTATGCCTGGGTGAAGTCTAAACACTCAGGGAGATCTGTCTCTGTGAATCTCAAATCCTCTTTACCGACACACACTCAAAAAAAACACACAGGGAAACAAAGTTTGCTCTCAGGGAAAATAAGACATCTAGCTGAATGATCTCTCTCTCTCGGTCTTTTTTTCTTCTTTTTTAAAATTGTACTAAAAAACATTAGATATATAGGCTACATTTATATATTTTTAGCCTATTTTTAGTCAAGTTTATTTGAAATATTTCTAATGCCTGGTTCAGATTACACAATTTTTTTTTTGTCTGTTACGATAGTCATTGTGTCAGATTACGCGATTTTGACTCCTAAAATGTTGTCGTGTCATGGACAAGACACATGTCAGACTACACGTTGATTCCTGACCAGTCATCGCATGCCTTCTTTAACGAATCTAGTGGTGAGTGACTTCCGGAAACGAACGTAAACAAACAATGGATGAAGCGGTGAGTGTTGTGTTGTCTGTCCTGTGTTCAGAAAAAAAGTAAAAAAGAAAGAAAACCCCACAATGTACACGTTCCTGGATTGCTCGAAGAGGAAAGTATGAGCTTGAGGTAAAATATTGTTTTCTTATATACTTTTCCTTTTAGTTTTAACGTTAGCACCATTGTCTATCTTTCGTTTCGCCATTTTTGAAAGTTGTGTACGGAAAAGCTTCTGTGCTCCTATTGGTCAACCTCATACATGTGACGGAACCGTCGTGGACGACCGTTAAAAAAATTAAAGAAGCTAGTCTTTTTGTCATGAAGTCATGAAGCACTTGTCGCCCACTATGACACACTATACGAGATGATACGATCGAATCTTGCGTCCCGACGCCCGTTTTCTTTTACGAATCCCCATGACACACCCTACGTCACACGGATCGTGCCAAAATTGGGCTAAAATTATGTAATCTGAACCAGGCATAAGGCAATTATGCTATGAGGCTAATGATATGTAAAAAACACTATTAAAACATTAGCCTAAAATAAATAAATAAATTAACATATAATAGGAAATGTATTTAAAATTTAAAAAGATTTATAAAATAAAAATTGTTTTACAAAACTATGCCCAGCCAATATATATAAATGTAAATAACAGAAACATATCTAATTTTAGTCAAATCATATATATATATATATATATATATATATATATATTTAAGGATGGATGGATTATTTGACATGTGGGACCAACATGAGGCAGACAGACTAGGATCTGTGTTAATCAATATCAGTCCCTCAATGTTAATCAATTTTTGCTTGTAGCTCAGCCAGAGGAAAACTAGCACGGATGTCTCTCTCCGAAGTCTCCAAGGCAACCGGCGGCATCCCCATTTCTTTCCAGTGTGTGACACCTGACCACGACCCCTAGACATACAGCAATGACAAACAAACGGCTGCAATCAGAAACAGATCAGCTGACGCAGGTTTCTGAGCCCCTGACTGAGCCTCCTTCACAGACCTCGGGCACCGTTTGCCCTGCATCCGTGCCCTTCACAAACCCTCGCCACTTGGCCAAACAGCCACCGGCTCTGACAGATGAGCATTTCACTGCCCGTCAGTGCCAATATGTGCCAGATAACACACCCTTTTCTTCTGCAAATGTCAGGAACATGCACTAATTTCTAATGCATTGCTGTCATTCCTCAGAAATCAAGGGAAACATCATGCCTTTTCCACAAGAACACTAGCCTGGTTAAAACCAGACCATTCTCAGTTGTAACTGAGTTATGGTCTGGCAAAGTGTCATAGACAAATAATTTCCAGAGGAGCGTCACCAACGGACGTCGCGGGTAGACCTAAAACCAATCAGAGCGATGAAGGAGAGCGGCGGAGAAACATCTCTGAGTGTTGTTCTTTGCTCGGTTTTTAACAAAAAAGAAACATTCAAATCGCTTAAAACAGATTCGAACGAGTGATGTTCGACGGCGGCATCCATCTTTGTAATGTAGGCAACAAAATCTACTTCAAAATCGCAGCGCTGTCGTCATCGTGTAAAGCCCGTCCCAACGTTTCTGATCGGTGCCGCGATTTCGACGGATTGGAAATGGGCTTGAATGAGCTCTGTGCCAGACTAACTTTCAGAGCAAATCTAAATTTGCCGGAAGTTATGTGGGTTTTCCCAGTCTACAAGAGCAACACTAAAAAAAAAATTGCTGGGTTGGATCCCAATTTTGGGTCAAATATGGACAAGCCCAGCCGTTGGGTTACATTTTTAAATTGCATTTTTAATCCAATGTTTGGGTTTTTCCATATTTGACCCAAAATTTAGTTAAAATAACCCAGAATTTTTTAGAGTGTAGACAACCTAAAGTAGTGGCTAAAGGGACAAATAAGTCCTTTAATATTGTGTTCATAACAATGTAAACCTTTAGATTAGGGTCTGATTCTCACTGTTAACTAACTACAACGTTTGCCTCAAACCTATAATTACTGCTTACTAAGGAATAATGGATATGGTCATGCAGTATAGCTTTATAAGTACTAATAAAAAGCCAATATCCTAGTAACATGATAGTAGTCATAGTGAGAGTTAGACCCTAAACTAAAGTTTTACCAATCTGTTACCCATTTCAAAGCTTTTTTCCTAGTAAATATGTAATAAAACCACTAGTTAAACACCTTTACTTTAAAATAGAGATTGGGTTTTTTGGGGGAAAAATGGGTTACACTTTATTTCAATGGTCCACTTATGAAATTCTTCTAACAATAAGTATCTTTTCAACTATATGTCAACTAACTTTCATTGTAGTATTAGTAGACTGTTAGGTGTACGTTTTCAGGTTATATTAGTACAATACGTTGTTTGCAGATAGTCTAATACTCTAATGAGAGTTAGTTGATATGCAAAGTTACTTATAGTTAGTAGAGTCTAAAGTGGACCATTGAAACAAAATTGTTACCGAAAAATACTATATATTAAAAGTATGATGGCTACAAAGTACAACATGACTCACAATGTTCACTTGCAACAGAGTCAGTCTGTGAGAATTCAAGAAAGCTAATTATGGTTTTGCAGCTTGCACTATGATCCATTCGAAAAAAAAAAAAAAAGAAAAAAGAAAAAGAAACAATGATGTGGTTTCAGACATTGTTGCCGTTCATCATGCGTGTCGCTCAAGCAAATGAAAACAACTTCTCCAGGGATTACATTATCCTGGCTCTCGCTCACTACAGATGATTCCTGTCAAACCTAATTGTCTTAAACACACGTGCTTTGAGCTTTCTAACCAAATGAAGCTCCCTCAGCTAATCTAATGTTATTACGTGCGGAAAAACTTTTCTTTTTAACTTGCAATATCGCATTAGTACTTTGAAGAAGGCCTGTTTTAAGCGGGTTTTGACTGGCCTCTCCTACAGTTGTGCTAATGAGGTGTAAATGTGTTTAGTTGTGCCAAGGTCAGACAAGCATCCACCAGACCAGGAGACAGCAGCCACGGGCAAGCTAATGAGGCAAACCACCACACCGCACGCAAAAACAGGGCGAGAGCAAGACCTGGATCATCCTAGAAAGGTTTCCGAGGCTTCTGCGCAGAGAGAAACCCTTTGTCTTGTTATCGGCAGTGGGGTTGAGGGACTGGAGCTCACAGGGGCATTTTGTCTCATTAAACGAAAGCAGGTTTATATACAGTGCATTAGCGTCCGCCCCCTTTTTCAGGGACTATTTTTTTCATTCATTACAAACTTTGATTTGAATCATAACCGGTTTTGAAAATGGAACAAAAAGAAGACCGTGTACTGAAAGGCGGAAAGACAGTCCCATAAAGCATTGAGAACAGCATAATCGATAAAAAAGATAGAGAAATATATAACTGCTCATTTACCAATTATGATTTTATATGTCTATATATACAAACATTTAAGTATTTTGAGAGCACAGAGAGATTCGATTACGCCATTCGCAGTGCTTCATGGGAGTGGGCGGAGCTTAAGAGCTATTTTGGTGCTTGTTGCTTGTTTCAAATCTCTGATTTTATGCACAGCATCATGGGTAATGTAGTTTTTCCACAGCATTTCTGCAGTTGATGCGATTGATGGGTCCAGCTCAAGGAAATACAATGGATTAACAACCTTTTTGCTCACAATAGGTCTGTTATCGTTCAAAATCAATTTCCCTGTGGAGAAAATGAATGGAGTTTTTACTTCCAGAACCCGACTTTATCAATGTTAATGAGATTCCAATGGTCGGCAGAATAGGAATGAGAAAAAATATTGTTTGATTTGCCTCGTCTGGATGAAAGGAAGGCAATACATGGAGATTAAGTGATGTTGAACCCTATTTTTTTAATAACAATTAAAAATGTATTAAAAAAACAATTATAAATTACAATGACATTAACTAACAATAACAAAAAAGTCCATATTTTGCATCACATAGATTTTGATTGAATCCTCCCTTACACACATGCTTGCACACGCAAAGGGCAGCAGTGTTTTCCATCTTTATCTCAACATTGATTTCCGTGCAGCGTCCTCAAATAAAATTTGATATGATGAATATTAAACAGACACATGCCACAAGGGACAGACAGACAAACATTGGCACGGGTAGAGGGTTATCCACATCATGGAATGTGATTTGATAACAGAACATTTGAGTTGTGTTCATGTTGGAAATCACATTTAAATATATTTTGTCGGCAAGCAGCTTTCCACCAAAGAGACCCAAGAAATATTGCAATAATTGTGTAAAGTTGAAGGAACACTGTCAAAAAATGTGGGGGCGCAGACAGAGACGTGGCACTTGGGGTTCAGAAATGAGAAGTGATGGCCGCAGCATGTCAATCAAAGGGGCGGATGGTCCAATACCGCATGAAATTAAAGGCCAGTACAGTCATCTTTATCTGTAGCCAAAGTTTCAACCTCCTTCCAAAGACTCTGCTTATTTCCCTGTCCACCACTGACAGCAAATCGTTACTAAAAGCATATAATGGCAAACTTTGCCTCTCTTAAATGCCAGTACAGTGCCATGTGCATTAATAATAAGGATGAGCTTCAAAGGTGCTGCCACACTGCACTCGGCCGACAACTAATAAATATTGAAAAGGTTGCATGAGCCACAGAATGCTTAATTGTGGTCGTGTGAGAGAGAAAGCAGAGAGAACGGGACAGTCCAAAACAAACTACATTGATGATATTTTGTCATTTACAGCTTATTGGATCATTTGACATCTACCCATGCTCATTATCCTAAATTTCAAAGTCGCTATTTTCCATAGAACAAAAATTAAATTGAATGAATGAATGAAATAATCAAATGAAACAAAAGCAATATTATAATATATACATAAAAAATATATTTTTTTAAAAAAAGGTTGTGGTTTTCCACTGTTGAAATTAGATTATCATTGGCTGTGAATTCATTCAATATTTGTAATATATATATATATATATATATATTGTTATGAATTTTAGGCATTGCATTTTATTGCATTGCATTGATCAAGCATATTTGTTGCTGCTATAATTAATTAAGTAAACTTAAACTGGGCTCTATATGAGTTCAGTGATTCAAGTCAGTGATTTGTGAAAAAAACCCCATAAATTTAAGTCACCATTATGGTGATCGGTGTTTGTTTTAGGCTTGTTTTAAAATGACGGTTTTCTCCTTCAGTGATTCTGCTTGTTAACATCAGGTGTCTTCAATGTTGGCAATATAAAATAAAGAGTTCTTCATTAATCTTTGACATCTGTCTTGTCCTTTTTTGGTGTAAACTTTACTCATTTTAAATGGTTAACTTTTAAGGAATAATTTGTGATTAATTATTACTCAATTCTAATTTGTTAAATGTAATTAATAATATTGCTTGAAATCTGTTATCACAATTCTATTGATTAGATAAAGCATATTCATTTTTACAGTGGGTGCAAATACAGAAACACTGTTTTTATTTCTGGATCCTAAAAAAATAACTTCAAAACTTGACTTCACACTGACCGAGTTTCGTCGAATTAGGATCAGAGCTCTAGGAGGAGTATTTCAAATTCCATTGCATGTGTTTTACAAACAACCCTCAATAGCTGACGTCCTGTTGGGCTGGGGTAAAAAGTAAGAGTGCAAAGTATATATGAAACGATGAGATCTACATGTGTACCTAGTTTCATATTATTACATGCAAACGAGTTTGATTTATGGACCAAGTTTTCAGACCCTGTTCCAGGGGGCGCTGTCGAGCCCCCCTGCCACGCCTGGGTACCATCTTCAGCCCGGCCGTGTGCAAAGTTTCAAGAGTTTTTGAGCATGTTAAGGGCCCCAAAAATGCCTAAAAGGTAGTAAAATAATATTAATACGTAATAATAAGAATAAGAATAATAATAAATAATCCCAAGGAAAACAATAAGGCCTTCGCCCTTTCAGGGCTTGGGCCCAAAAAAATGAATCTCAGCAGATATTCACCAGTTTAGCTCATAAATCAAATTCACCTGCTATATTCTGATGAGCTTCTAATAAGTCCACAAGGGGCCGAGTCACTTCCTTAAATTAATCTTTTAATGGACTTTCCACCTTCTAAATTGGCCAGCTTCCTGTTGGCAAGCCCGCAACGATTGCAGGGGTCATTTTTCCACGTCCTCCAGACAGATAAAATCAGCTGCAGGAGAAATGAGACAGCTCTTCCTGTTGCTCGTTTCCACGCACACACACACACACACACACACACACACACACGTGTTTGATAAATTAGGCTGCTTTTCCAGGAAAGGAAAATGGAAGTCTTAATTTACAACCACCCGCTGTATCGGCGCTGAGGAGAAATGCAACTCGCCACACACACAAGTCCCCCAAGGAGCTCTGCTGATTGGCACGCCGAATGAATTCAGTGACCTACAATAATGTGAAATTCATTTGCACAGGCAGAGCAGTTCCACATACTTCAGCTTTTCTCTCCCAGATCAAGATCTATTGAACCACTGGTCCATCTAATATACAAATCACATTTGACACACGGGCCCACTGTGCCGAACAGCACCGATGATATAACAATCCAAACTGACATGAAAGAGAATATTCTCCCCCGTTTTCACAATCCCACTGGATTGTATTTATATGTGGATACATTATAATAATACTGGACCCGTTCAAATTCCACAAACAGATATATTGCTTAAAATAAAAAAAAGCAATGCAAAGCCAAAACACTAAATGGATTTATGATGATGGGAACAATGCAACCACTTTGATTAGATAAACATTACTTGCTACAAGTTTGTTTTGCAGGACCAGGTGCTCATCCGCTCATCAATTGATTTCCAGCACAGATGGGATCAGCGGCGGAGCTCTTGAGCTAATGGATAAGCAGAGATGAAGGGAAATGCTCACCCTCAAATTGACCATGTAAACAGTGTGCAGGGCTCTCAGGAGTGGCCTTAACTTGACTTGTTGTTGTGCTTTCCTCTACTCCATCTTAACTTTCTCTCAATCCCAACAATGCACTTAAAGGCAATGTGTTCAAGGCCGCATCCACTCTCTTTTTATTTAAAACCCATTCGCCATCAAACTGAATTGTGCGACTGGATATATTTTGCTCTTCTATGTTCAATCTATGTTTTCACTTCCCTCAATAAAAAAAGTTTGCCATCTGTTTTCACATTTGTATTTTTTAAGCGAGCACACATGAATGCCAACAATTATTTGTTGTCCAGAATTAAAATAAAAAATTTTGATTCAAAAAAGACACATTTCTAGCAAATTGCTAAATAAGGACTACAACTACCATAGGGAACTACAAGAACGAGATGGGCTGTCCGAAATCGAATACTCGATTGCTCCCGATTGCTAAATAAGTACTTTCTATATATGTATGAATGTGTGTAGTATGAATGTAATTTGGATGCATCTCCCGTGGCCTCATGGGATGATAAAGTGTCCATCGTATGTGCAACTTCAAAAATAGACAAGGTCAAAAGACACATAATGTTTTTCACCTATTGTGGGGAACTATGCGATTTCGGATGCAGCCATGTTCTTAAAGGGATAGTATCGCGGTGAATGAGTGCACTTGATAACGTCCACTATGGTTTCAGACCACTACAAATTGCAAATAATGCCCTATTTGAGGATATAGGGGCCGCTTTTGGATTCAGCCACTGTTTGTGGATGCCATAGAAATGAATGAGAAGTGCAGTAAACTGAATCATACGTGTCACGCAAGAGTAACGGAATCACACACCTTTCGTGCACTAATTGTGATAAAAGGTGAATGTTGGAACGACCTCTTCATGGAAAGGAACAGATGTGGCCGATATGAGGAATGTAACAGGCCCTGTGTGGGGTAAATTCTCACTCCACTCGCCCTCTCGTTCACCACGGTCTTTCATCAAGCCTCTGTGCACTTGGAAGCAAATCGGCGGTGTGAGTGCATCATTCAGCTTGCACAGTTCAAGCATGGGGAGAGGTCAGCGAAAACCTGGGATTTGTGCCGTGAGAGGTGTATCTACGGGTCGGCAGGACATTTTGACACCACCGCAGGGAGATTATCACCTCTACCAGAACCCGAGCTGACGATGAAATGACTCAGCCATTGCCAGATCTGACCTTCTGGGAAGTTTTTTGCATTCACAATCCGTTCCATGCCACACTCTCTCAGTGCATCTGCTCCCCTCCGCGTGCAGCGTTCACAGGCGTCCCGATGCGAGCGAGAAAATTACGGCTATGTCATTTCTCCCACGCTGTCTCTCTCGCTACCCCCATGTCGCATTAATAAGCGATGCAACAGTCTCTAAAAACAGCAACTTGCACGACAATATCCTGCATTCCCCTTTTTTTTGAGGTTGTAAGTAAAACATATTGGAGCATGTTTCACTAAAAAATACTATTTTAGTTTAATGTTACTTCCAGTTCTTTTGCAATGATATGTGAAATTTAGTGACAATTTTAAAAAGTAAACACACCATTTTTTTCAGTGTAGCACACAAGTCAAGACATATGTAAGGTGTCATGCCAGTCTTATGAACACCCAATGTTTTTTTTATTTTTTGCAAACTTTATTTTAGTAAATTTACAAAGATTTGCCAAGTAAAAACCTAAACATATTTTTCAGTAGCTTTAATTAGAAATCTTTAAATTAAATTTACTTGGAATATGGAATTAAGTAAAATTTACAGAAAACAAATCATTTCAACTTTGCTAGTAAAAGGTTGATTAATATCATTTAGTTGAAATTTCCCTTGCCTTTGCATTACATTTCACTAACACAATAATATTGAATTTTATTAGTCATTTATAGTATGTGCTTTAAGTAATTTATATTACATCATGTCAGATGTTGAGCATCATGTGAATGCAAAGACCTCAGTACCTGGTAGACAATACACATGGCGGAAACATTTGATGGGTCGTTTTTGTGTTTGAATGAGCAAAAAAAATTTACTTGAAATGTTACAAAATGGCAAGTTACTAATACTGACAACAAAAATCGATGATAAGACCAGTGAAAAATGAACCTCATTAATTATTCAAGGACCAGTAGATGATGGGAACCCCAGTATTAGCAATTTTTACTTAATTTTATTGAGTTGATATTTACACTTTCATTTCTACTCGCTTGAATTAAGTACTGATATGGAATTTACTTTTTTTTTAATTATTATTCTTGCCTGAACTAATTTTTTCACGTCAATTACATTGGTTTGTTTTCAGTAGTATTTAAATCACCAATAAATTGCCAGGCAGCAAAAAGTGTATAGTGCTAGTTTTTGATATATCAAAAAACTAGCGCTATACACTTTTTGCTGCCTGGCAAGCACTAGCGTTCATTCTAGAAATGCAAATCTAGTTTTTTGACTGTCATTTTAATATCCATTTTAAGCATCATGGTCGAAACCATTTAATAGCACTGCAAGCACAAATAAAAGCAGCTGCTAATAATGAAACGCTTGTGTCGAAAAGATGCTTGGTTGTATGTGAGTTATGCGTTATAGCGTTGCCTGTCAGCCTGCCATAACAGCCGCGCTCAGGGTGGAATTTAATTAGCCAGAAACGACAGCAAGACGGAGAGACACTGAAGCCTCGCGGTTGCAACAGATTTTGATCTTTTATTTCTGCATCTGAAACCATAAAGCATCTTGGAGCTCTGACAGAAATGTCAAAACCTGGCACGGTTATACGATATGCAAATAATGCGTGCGTACGTCTCACCTATCTCATAACATTTCTGTCTTATCTATTGTTTTTCAACATTTACATGAAATATGTTTGGCGATGGCCTAAACAGACGATTTTTTTTCCCCTACTGTCATGCAAACAGAAAAATTCTCCTCACTGTCAGTTATTAAGCCTTTTTGTTGACGCTCCTCAAAGACATTCCCTCAGTGGAACTTAGCATAATTAGATGATCATGAATTCCCAGATCCAATCAGCACAAGTGTTTCCTGTTTCTCAGGCAATAATAACACGAGAGCTCTCTAACAAGCTAAGCGCTAACAGCCTGCTTGCTTCATTTTTATTACAGATTAAAGTTGGAATCGCTCAGGCTAAATCGCTGGTAGAGTATGGTTGTAACTGTGGCACAATCATGGCACGAATGATTATTTGTTTGTCCGCAAATTGGTCTCAATCACAGCATTGCTCCTTGCTAAAGGTTGAGTACACGCGCAACAATGATTTTCAAACGCGTTTTTATTCAGTGACCTTAATCATCCCCGTTTTACAGAGTCGATTAAGTCATTTCACCCTTGAAAAGCGAATAGATAGTGCAGGTGCTGGGGAACCAGCTGGTTAATGGTGCATTAACTCACATAATTCTCCCCCATAATTCTAAAGGCACATGCAATTTATCTCTTTAAGAAAAACATCTGAATATTGAAATATTGAAATGACATCCCTAATATATACATTTAATATGTACTGTATATGTATTAAGTATTTATTAAGTAAATTAAGTGACACGTGTCCTGTCCCTTTGTTGAGAAAAATCATAAGTAAGAGCAGAATAGGGTTTGTGCCGACGCAAGCTGTTAGTAAATCTGGCCCTTGCACTGTAATGGATTTTTGTAATATGTACAGTACAGTATAATACTGTTAAATATGCCAACAGTATAATACTGTAAAAAGCCAAGGATTATGGGAAAATATGTGTTTACTACTGTAATTATTTTCTACTGTAAATTCTAATGCAGTAGTTGTCCTCATGAATACGATATACAGTACTATTCCTGTAAATTAAAATATTGTACTTGTACTGTAAATGAAAAATACAGTACTCATACTGTAAATATTACTACAATTGTATTACTGTTAATGAAATTACAGTAGTGACACTGTAAACACTTTTACTCACTGTGAAATTTACAGCAACCTTTTTACAGTGAGTTTTCCCAAAATGAATAAAAACAGTGACATTCAAACTCAAATATAACTCTGCAATGATTAAATATGTTAAATTACACAAATATAATTAATGTATTTAATCTCACTTTATTAACCAATTGCTGTTGACCTTCGATAATCAATTTTAACCATGATACACAAAAATTAGCATCACATTTGTGTTTCTTTCTCTCTTTTTTATTCCTAGTAAGTGAGTGTTGAACTTTCTTTTCCAGCGTACTATTCTTCCAGAAGGGCAACACAGCTGAAAGCTGCGCCCTCTTAAGGCCAATTTATACTTCTGCGTAGGGTGCGTGTAGTAAGTACGGCGTAGCATACGCACAGACGCGTACCATACCGTGTACCATTCGTCGTAGCCTGACGCGCACCTCCTCAAAAATGTAACTACACGTTGTGACTACGCGGACCGCAAGATCTGTGATTGGTCGGCTTGGTAGCATCGCATTTCCTCCTACAAATTTCTGCATGTACCATCTCACGCATCTTCTCTCGTTTCTGCGTTTAAGTTTTTGGAATTTCACTAAAATGAACTGTTTTTCCACCTCAATAAGCTCCAACTCCAACATGATCCACTCTCTTTCAGTCGCTATTGCTTGTAGTAACCTAGTCGTGAGGAATCTAAACACAGTGAAACATTAAAACATCCGCCGCCAACTAGCGTTTCGGAGCAGTACTGCAGAGCAACCAAGACCTGAACGCAGAAGTATAAATGCTCACGACGGCGTCAACTATGTGCGTACCCTTGATGCAGAAGTATAAATTGGCCTTTAGCCTGGCTAACGTCAGACCCAAGACTCATTGAGACTTACCTAGCAGCGTGAATAAAATCGGTAGTATGGGGAAACCCAGGCTAGCGCCCTCTACTGTACAGGAGTGAATTGGCATGAATAGGCCTGAGGCTTCTTCATTTCACTTTTGCTGTAAAAGGACCTTTACATTTGCCAAAATAGAACTTTTTTTTTTTGCTATTAACAAACAAGCAAGCCCAGTCCTGATGAGAAAAAGTCATGTAAAGTAATTTAACACGTTACTTTCCATAAAAAGTAAAGACAATTCGTTTGTTATGTAATGTAATATTGTAATGCATAAAATGGCAAATATTAATATTTGAAATGTATTTATTTAATTGTAAAATTTTGTTTCGTTTACATTTTTAAATGAATGGCAGCTATACTATATGGGGTAGCAATTCTCTTTGATATCCTTTGCATTCCAGAGGCAGGAAGAAGCAACTTCCAAACCAAGATACTTAAACCTCAATAGCATCCGTGCAGCTCCCTCTGAGAGAACTTGCTTCCACACACTAACACATGATATATAAAGTGCATTCATATACACACACAACCTGCCGGGCAGAGTTTCAGAGCTTACACACAGTAAAAGACAAGCACACACAAGAATGAGCCACTGGTAGGTAAAAAAAAACAAAAAAAAAAAGATATGGCAGCAGCCACAACATCATTTCTAGCAGGGTGTGCATGTGCGTGCTTCGACTACAAACACTGGCGTTTTCCCTTCTACTGTAACTGTAATGACTGCTAATCCATTTAAGCTTTTTATCTTTGTAGCTCTGGTTGGAGTATATATGGAAGGACACTAAAGCCCTATGAGAAGTGTGTTTAATTCAGAAAACTGTGGTGGACAACCCCTCATCCCTTGCGAAATACACAGATACTCTGTGTTAAAAGACACCATGATATCAAGAAAGCCTTGAATGGCCAAAAATACGGTGTGTTACTGTTTTTGAAATTAACAGCTAAATACCGTATTATCAGCTACAGAACAACACTTTAATTTAACAGCTATATGCTGTAACACAAAAACAGTAACACACTGTAAAGTAATGGCAACCACAGCTGCCAATAGTTTACCGTTTTTTTAAAAGACTATTTTTTACAGTGTGTGGAGTGGGATTGATAGACCAATACACCTGTAAATATGGAACTACTTTTATTACATCATATACCTTTGGATTCACCCCTCTCTTTTCGTGTTGTAAAGACTCATGTCCCTTCGCCTCACTCGCAGCCCCCTGTTTGAGACTGATCAATACAGGGCCACTGGCATCCATCAACAAATAACTATGCAAATAAAAATCAATGGAAAATCTCACCAACAGGAAATCTCTAGCTCTCCAATTAAAGCACAAGCTGGAACAAGGGCGATGCTGGAACGGTTGCACTCAACTACATTAATACAGTGACAAGTCCCTTCTGGAGAAGTGCTATATTAAAGCACTTTTCTCCATGTAGGAAACAGAAACATAATGCTTATTAGAGGTCATGAATGCTTTATGAATTTGTGAAATAACACCAAACGATTTCCTCCAAGAATTACTGCCTGAGATGATTCATGTTCGTGCGTGTTTGACTCTACTCCACTGTTTTGTTTCCTGTTGTGGTGTACACTGAATAAAAGGGTAAATGTGCAGTTGTTCACTAAAATTTAGATGCTACTATATGACCATATGAACCACATTTAAAATTAACATAAAATATTAACATATGCTGGAAATTAATTAGCATGTCATTACATTTTAAATGTATTCATTTAATTGTTAAAAAAAACAATAATTTTTTGTATTTTTTTTAATAAGAAATGTAATATTGTTCTTTAAAAAAATAAACAAACAAACAGTAGAGGTCCCTTATTATGAAAAGTTCTCTATAAGATGTGTAATAAAATAAAATATTAACATATGCGATAGGAAGTAATTAGCATATCATATTTTTAAATCTATTCATTTAATTGTAAAAAAAAATATTTTTTGTAAGATATATGTAATATTTCATTATATGGATATATGGATGGATGGATATATGGGTGGATAGATGTATGGATGTATGGATGGATGAATGTATGTATGGATGGATGAATGTATGGATGGATGGATGGATGAATATATGGATGGATATATGTATGGATGGATATATGGATGGATGGATGGATGGATATATGGATGGATATATGGATGGATGGATGGATGGATATATGGATGTATGTATGGATGGATGGATGGATATATGGATGGATATATGCATGGATGGATATATGGATGGATATATGGATGAATGGATGGATATATGGATGAATGGATGGATGGATGGATGGATAAATGGATGGATGGATATGTGGATATATGGATGGATGGATATATGGATGGATGGATGTATATATGGATGGATGGATATATGGATTTATGTGGATGGATGGATGGATGGATGGATGGATTGATATATGGATGGATGGATGGATATATGGATGGATATATGGATTTATGGATGGATGGATGGATGGATGGATGGATTGATATATGGATGGATGGATGGATGGATATATGGATGGATGGATATGTGGATATATAGATGGATGGACATATGGATGGATGGATGTATATATGGATGGATGGATATATGGATGGATATATGGATGGATGGATGGATGGATTGATATATGGATGGATGGATGGATATATGGATGGATGGATGTATATATGGATGGATGGATATATGGATGGATGGATATGGATGGATATATGGATGGATGGATGGATGGATGGATGGATGGATTGATATATGGATGGATGGATGGATATATGGATGGATGGATATATAGATGGATGGATATGGATGGATATATGGATGGATATATGGATGGATGGATGGATGGATTGATGGATGGATTGATATATGGATGGATGGATTGATATATGGATGGATGGATATATAGATGGATGGATGGATGAAGCTATACTAAACTAATCTAAACAAACAATTCAAAACAAACGCCTTTTTATTTACACAATTAAGCAATGTTTGAGTGCTATCCTAATGGAAAGGCCAGCATTCAATTCTGGCCTGTTCTAGAAATCTTGGGTTCATATGTGGGGGGTAATACTAGTTTCATGCAAAACATAAAAAATACTTTCTAAGCATTATGGATTTCATTAGTTGCCTTAGCAACTACATAACAAGTGGCCACTAAGACCCCACCATCACACGCTCTGCCATGGGTCCATTTCCACGTCAAAAGTATTCGAAACACTCGCACACACACTAAAAGCTTTCTCCACAGCAGGAGCCAGCAGACATTCAGTGCGGTTTGATTAGTGAAGGCGCTGATGTGTTGTGGTGAGTCTGAGAGGGTGTGTGTGTGTGTGTGTGTGTGTTCCAGCTGCACAGGCGAGATGTGGACGTAATTGCTGTAAGTGTTGGGCAGCTGGTGTGGAGGAGGCGTCTGCGATCTGCTCTCTCTATCTCTCTCTGCACTCTTTAACATTGCATCTCTAGCACACAAACAGCTATTTTGGAAACACACAACCCTTGACAGCACACTTGTCAACTCACAAATGGATGTGCATTTTACTCTCCTCCATCCGTTTTTTTTTTTTTTTTTTACCACAGACCTCCTGAGATGTTGGCGGCTATACTAATGAAACCCTGGAACACCTGCAAACTTGCTTGGCGTCGTAAAAAACAGTTGTATGCTACAGATATAATTCATATACTCACTTTGTCAGACATTTAAAGGAGGGCGCTCAGTTAGCCTCACACCTCAGGGGCTTCCTCGCAGGGGCAGGAGGAGCCCAAGCCTTTCTCCTCTCTTCATTAATCATCATTAACACTGACGGCCCGACTCTGCCTGCCACGCTACCACCTTTAGCATCTGGCCCAGGATGGAGAAAGACACAAAGGGGTTAGTGAACAAAAAGACGAAGATGAAGAGACAACTTTCAAGCCATAGATCATAAAAACTCTTGTAAACTCATTAAAATCACACGAAACGCCGTTTTATTTACACAATTAGCAAATCCTGGTTTTTGGAATAAACTCCCTGTTATTCCCACAGAAGTATCTAGTAACACTTTCATCTGTGAGCTATTACTTACTAATTATTTGGATCCGTATTATATGACCCAATTACTCAAGTGTTACTAAAGGCATTTTCTAAAAGTATACTAAAGTTCACCAAAAATCTCAAACGGTTGCACAAATTATGGCTAGATCAGTTCCAATGATCTTCACTTTATAATACGAATCCAAATAATTAGTGATTCTCACAGAAGTATCTAGTAACACTTTCATCTGTGAGCTATTACTTACTAATTCGTTAATAAGAGTTTCTTTTAGTTAATAGTAGTGATTATTAATAAACTTTTTCAGTAGTTCTCTGGGAAGAATTAAACAAATATTAGTTATTGATTAGTTAATAGTGAACTACCACTTTCATGCGCTATTACTTACTAGTTTGTTAATCAGAGTTTCTTGTTAGTTAATAATAGTTACTAGATTGTTAATATTGTGTTACTCATGGGTCTTGTGTAGTTATTCATTAACGAAGGAACCGTATTCTAAAGTGTTACCAACTAGCCTATAACGTAACAGCTACGCGATGACCAAACGTGTTTGTCAGAAAATATAGAACATTTTTAAATAGTTTTATATACACTTTTACCTACCTCACAACAAAGCATATAAGTCCACTATTCCTTTGTGCAGCAGCAGGGTTGGCGCACTTCTCAAAAATAACTCCAGGTGTAGTGTTAAAACACGCTCCTAAACACCAATGAATGAACTGCAAAATACAACACAGCCGGGGAGTATCCAATAACACAAACTGTAGTCAGAGTTAAAAAAAATAACTCCAAAAAAATAAACTCTTTTACACTTTTTTGCCTAACTCATGATTTTTCAACTCCTGAAATTTTTTTGAGTGCTATCCTAAAGGAAACGCCACCATTCAGTTATTGCATTAACAAAGTGTATGGCATTCAACGTCATAAGTTGACCTCAGACAACAATTTAAAAAAATTTAAAACGCCAGTTCATGACCCCTTTAATACGAGAAGTTTACGAGATGTTTTTAGTAATTAGTAAGTAAATAGGGTTGTTTTGATTTCACATTGACTTCAATGCACGACAAGAGCATTAGTGTAACTATTGTTGCATTTTGTCAGCGTGTCGGTTCCCAGGAGACTCTCTCCATGAAGTCATCTGACTGGGCCCCGGGGATCTGCAATGGAGACATCATGTGAAAATAGGCCTCACATCTGTTCAGGCCAAACGGGGGCAAGTTTAAAGCAAGACAACTCACTTTTCACTCCTGTATCTGTGTATGCTCATATTCCTCAGTTAACACAAAACACAAGCCCTTCCAACTACAACCCTCACAAACCCCCATGGACAGTGGAGAGTGAAAATAGAAACGCAGGTGCTGGCGGGAAAAAAAAAAAAAAAAAACCTCTTGGAGAGGAAAACTACTAATGGCCATGCTTGAACAGAAGGGGTGAAGGGAGGGGCGGTACAGTTGGAGAGAAATAACTCATTTCATTATTTAATGGCATTGCACCGTTAAAAAGAGCTCACGAAAACAATTGGTCAGCAGCATTTACAGTCCCACCTGTTCGTCAACAAGCACGAAGAGGGTTTTAAAAATCAGCAGAGACATTGAATTATTTATCAAATGTCACAAGACCTCATTAAATCCTCAAAAGCGCACTGCTCACTCCACAACTCGGAGCCCTTTGACTCCTCTCAGAGATTAAATGCAGGAGGGCAGGACGGGTTCAGACTCACTCGCAGACCACGATTAATCCTGCCCTGGATTTGCATTCAAGTCTGTAAATGTAAATCAAGCAGTGTTTACATCTGCGTGTGACATAGCTTTTATTACGCCTAATCGCAACGAGTTCATAATAGGCTTTTGATAAAAGCTGAAATATGTAGAACAGGCAACTTCAGTCATTTTTGTGTAGCCCTAAAAAAAAGTATTTCGACAATTACTCTACATTTATCAAACCAAGTCGCATCTGCAAACCAGTGCAAAAGAAAATAAACAATCTGGTTTAAAAAATAGAATAGAATAGAATAGAATACAATAGATAAATACATAAATAATAAAAAAGATATAATAAATAGAATGAATTAAATAAATTAAATAACAAAATATAATAGAATAAATAAAATAAAAATAATTATATAAAATGAAATAAAAATAAATGATTAATACAAATATAAAATATAAATAATTAAGATAAAAGTTAATTCATGAATTAAAAAAGAATAGTAATACAAATATGGTGTATATACACTGTAAAAAAATATTTTCATGATTAGTAATCACAACATTTTTTCTTTTGTCAAATCAACTTAAATAATTTATTTAGTTCAAATAACATATAATTTTAAGTTTCTGATGATTAAATCATTCTCCTTCATTGTATTAACTCACTTTTTTCCATTTCAATGAACTTAAAATTTTAAGGCAACCAGGTTACTTACTTTTTTAAGTTAAACCAACAATATTTTAGCGTATCTACTGTTTTATATCATTTAAAACAAACTTGTGAAATGTTTGGCTTGAAAAAGTATGCTTTTGCTGTCTTTATTTAATATAAATGCCTCATGGTTTGGCATTTGTTATATAAGACATTTGCACATTTTTAAGTGCGGCTTAAGTGTCCAAATACCGTTGGGGCCGCTGTGTAGCAAGACATATTACATTAGCATAATTCTCTCACTGTCCAATAACCTCGCAGGTTCAGTTTTAGTCAGTAATTACCAGCATTGCTCACCAGGGACAAAAGGCCACATCTTTATATCCAGTAGTTTGATGTAATTTGCACTGTGGCTCGCCAATTCCCAGAATGCTCCACAAAGATGTGTTTCCCATATATTCCATGGTCAGTTTACTCAAGCTGCCTAAAGGCTCTTTTTTATCACACACACACTAAAGCAAACTATTAAAAATAAAAATGTTTAAAAATAATGTTATGAAGTAAATGCTGTAAAGTAAATGCTCCGCTACGAGTGACCCAGTACCTCAGGACAGGCTCGAAGCAAATTGCAACTAAAGTCATTTTAGCCCAATTTTATCCCATTTTGCCTTCTAATATCAGTCATGTTTGCTGAATGTTCTGTAGTCCTGTGAGGCAAATCAGCGTTGCGTTACAGCCATTCAAACCCCACTGGAGTAACACTGAGCTTTTATCCGGATCTCATGAGCGCCGGCATCAAGGCCAGTGGCCCCGTGGCCTCGCAAGTTTACAAAGCTTAACACCCGTCTAATGAGAGAGCAGTCTTCCCTTTGTGCCCCTACGGTTTTCAAACCTTCTCATCCATCCAGGCCTTCGTCTCCTTACCTTTTTTTCTAGACCCTGAGACAGCGAGAGATTTAGAGGTGCGTGGAAATGAGATGGAAGCTCTTTCCCTTGTGTGCGTCCCTTTAAAAATAAAATGGGCTTTAAAGCAGTGGAGGGTGTGAAACATGATCTATAATGGTGCTTGGGATCCTAAAGGCCAACAATGGACATCAACAATATCTGCACTCAGATCGACAGAGGCTCAACCTTGTGCCGTTAACGGTTAGGTGCCTGCATTTGTCAAGATTTCATCATTAAATGAACGCTTAATCCCTCATGGCCGGCTGCAAGACTATTGACCAGAGCCACGTTAAAACGCGCTTCAGCGAGACCAAAAAAGAGGAATAACAATGTGACTGCGAATGGATGCAATCACCTGTTTCTGAGAAGTAAACTCATTCAGTATGTCAAATAATCAAACAGGCAATAAAAAGAACAGCCTTGGGTATTTTGCAGCTCTACGGGTCACCTATACTAAATCGATTAGAGAAATGAAGCGATTTTTTACCTCGTGAGGCCTGAGGGGTGACGAGGGGTCACACACTGGTCATCACATGTTACAATTACCAAGAAGCCATTCATAACCATTCAGATAAAACCAACCGGGGAACATCCCTGACAAATAACATGATCATTTGAAATGACTCCCAACAAAACAACTAGAAAACCTCTCACATGTCTTTCAGAAAATGTAAAAATAAAACAAGGCTATAGTTCAAAGTAATTAATTTAATAATTTATATACAATTTAATATGCAATTTTCTAAGAAAAATAAGGTACAATTTATGTTAAAAAATAAGCCATTATTTATTGAGTTGAAATAAACACAGAAAATTGTATTTTTAAAGTTCATTGTAAATTCATCTAAAAATTTCACAGTCAGATTCCATATGTATGTATTTTGTGTAAGTACACTCTAAAAATAGCTGGGTTGTTTCACCCCAACTTTGGGTCAAATATGGACAAACCCAGCCATAGGGTTCATTTTTTTAATTACATTTTTAACCCAACATTTAGGTTTGTCTGTATTTGACTCAAAATTGGGTTAAAACAACCCAGCATTTTTTAGAGTGCAAGGAAGGAAGGAGGCATGGAAGGAAAGAAAGAGGTAAGGAAGAAATGAAAGAAGAAAAGAGGTAAGGACGGAAGGAAGGAAGGAAGGAAGGAAGGAGGTAAGGAAGGAAGGAAGGAAAGAGGTAAGGAAGGAAAGAAAGAGGTAAGGAAGAGATGAAAGAAGGAAAGAGGAAAAGGAAGGAAGGAGGTAAGGAAGGAAGGAAGGGAAGGAAGGAAGGAAGGAGGTAAGGAAGGAAAGAAAGAGGTAAGGAAGAAATGAAAGAAGAAAGAGGAAAAGGAAGGAAGGAGGTAAGGAAGGAAGGAAGGAAGGAAGAAAGAGGTAAGGAGGAAGGAAGGAAGGAAGGAAGGAGGTAAGGAAGGAAGGAAGGAAGGAGGTAAGGAAGAAATGAAAGAAGGAAAGAAGTAAGGAAGGAAGGAAGGAAGGAAGAAGGTAAGGAAGGAAGGAAGGAGGTAAGGAAGGAAGGAAGGAGGTAAGGAAGAAATGAAAGAAGGAAAGAGGTAAGGAAGGAAGGAAGGAAGGAAGGAAGAAAGAGGTAAGGAAGGAAGGAAGGAAGGAAGTAAGGAAGGAAGGAAGGAAGGAAGGAAAGAGGTAAGGATGGAAGTAAGGAAGGAAAGAGGTAAGGAAGGAAGGAAAGAGGTAAGGAAGGAAGGGGGTAAGGAGGTAAGTAAGTAAGGAAGGAAGGAAACAACGGATAAGATTAAAATGTAAAATAAAAATAATATTTTGTAGTTAAAGTTAATTTAAGTAATTAAAATTAATTTAATAATTTATGTTAATTATATTAAAATATGTTTAACATATTTCATGGAACATTTATTAAGGATGAAACACAGAAAATAGAATATTATTATTTCACTCTAAATTCTTACAAATTCTTCTCAAAATCTTACCCAGTCAAATCTCATGTATGCTCATATAAATAAATACATTTATAAATAAATAAATACATTTGATTGAAATGAAATAGTTTTAATTATTTAAAATTTTATGTAAATGCATTTGATTAAAATAAATATTTCAAATAAATATTCCAAGCAAATCTATATATATACAGTATATCAGCTGATCTGAAAGTCTAAACTAAAGCTCACGTTCTGTTTTCTAAGTAACGGCAGATGATTCAGAGTGGCACGCTTGCAGCAGCGCATCATATCCGTCACAGGAAGAAATGCATGATGACATGCAAGTTTGTACCTGTCAGTTCTCATTGTCTCACAGTCCAGCAGCGACTCATGTGTTCACCAGAACAAGCAAACCCGGCAGCTGCAATGGGAGAATCAGGCTTTAAAGTAATGCAGATCAACACATTTTAACATATATATTGTATGAAATGAAAACGACTATTGGAACTTTATACAGTATATAATTAATTGAACTTTCCAAACCTGAACTGCCAAATCTGTCCAATTCAACATACCGCGAATGACAGAAGCTATAAAATGCCTTGCTTTAGAACGAAAGAGTGTGGACGGGGATTTGTTTTATTAGTACTATATAAAGTGGTCCACGCTGGCAGGGTGCTGAGGCGTTATAAGCAACCTTTCACAACCCTTGGCAGGACTAAAGGTTCCTAATGGTGTTTCCTGCCTCCCAGTGATCAGTGCACATGCAAACCTGCCATCATGACACACACTCTTAGTTGGTTTGTAAAGAGAGAGGATTGGGGGGGGGGGGAGCAAAGTGCACTGATCTGTCTCTATGTAGGATGAAGACTCATAAAAAGCACGGCACAAATGCAGACGGGCAGATTTCTGCACGGCAGACGTACAGCACTGTGCATTAGATGACTAATCTGGGACTTGGCAGGAATATGTGTTACTTATGTTGCGCAGCACAGCAACAATCTGCCACATCAGCGCCGATGTGCTTATTGCTCATACTTAAGATAAATATAAGTAACGGCTTCCAGTTTGTGTCATTTCACGGGACACATCTGTATATCTCAGCAGTGATACGGGTAAATGAAGAGTCTCGGCTCTCTACCTTCACTCAGCCCTTCTAATCTCCACAAAGCCCTTCTCTTTATTAAGGGATTAAACAGTTGACAGTCTATGCATACATCTTCATTTGGCCCTGTCTCCGATCAAGGGTCCACTGCTGAACTGTAATAAAGCACTGTCTCCAGACCGAGGGCGATTCAACGCATTGCAGAACTGATAGGCGGCACGGCATGCTTTGCAGAGCCTAAACTCTGAAGCAAGACTTCTTTCCGAAGCGTGTGACACTAATTCGGCTCTGTCCACTGCAGGAAAGGGAGAGATAAACCCACTCTCTTGGTCGGATCCACGTCACACTTGCTGAGCCGACAAACGTCTTTGTCGCCCAAAGAGTATTTACATCAGTTTGCACTTTTACGCTTAGTGAGCAACGTTAAATTGTTTATCCGCCGACGAGTACATTCAAATATGGATTTCTCAGTTTTGCTGCCACGCTTTCATCGTGTCCTCAATATGTCAAGGCAGTAACCTGACTGCCGCCGCCACATGAGAATCAGTGTCTCTTAAATGAGAGAACTTGCAGAGAAATAAATCCGTTTGAATGTTTGCATCATGTATAGTGCGAGCGTTTGATGTTCCAGATGTATATTTGTGCTATTTCTACATGTCATGCTAGGTTACCAAATGTAACATTAGTCTTGCTCAATAAACACAACACTCGAGGCTTTACACTGACTGATGAAACCAATGTGTAGCATACGCTAGTAGAGCATACGCATTAGTGCCCCTCCGGCATTCCCGAAGTACTTTTTCCACAGAGTTCATCATTTGTATATTGGTGGTAAAAACAAACACACTTCTTAGCACATAATCAGAATAATGAAAATTGCTTGTAAACTGGAGGGAAGAGGAAATAATAATCATTGGAAATAATCTCATAATTGGTTCATATGTATAAAAAAGTTATTGGCTGCGTCTGAAAACATAGCCGTCTGACTTGTTGCATCGCTGACTTGATGACTTTCTGAGCAACGTTTGCGCACGAAAGTACCTCACGAAACTGATTTCTGAGGCAGCGTAATGGTTTAATGATCCAAAGCAACATATAGACAGAACTTTGGTAATAACTAAGCAAATATTTAATTACTACAATAGTAATTTCTCACTAGAAATGACATCAGAAGTGGGAAACATTGTGACCACCAAACTGACCACCAACCGCAACTTTCAGACTCCATCTTTATTTTTCTAGCTCAACTGGCACAGGCAGTGCAGTCTCGTCCCAAGACGTCATATAACTGACGTCTTGGGACGTCTTGTGACCATACGTCAACATCCGCCTTTTTAGGGTACCCTTAAACGTCGGTTAGATGACGTTATCGGATCCTAACCCTACCCCACCTAAACCTACCCCGTCACCTAACCGATGTTAAAGGTAAAGCATCAGTTGTATGACGGCCCGTCATGTAACCGACGTTTAAGGGTACCCTAAAAAGACGGATGTTGACGTATGGTCAAAAAACGTCCCAAGACGTTAGTTATAAGACTTATTGGGATGAGACTGTGTTAGCACAGGATTGTGGGATATCAAAGGCAGCGAAGGATACATCGATGCTGCCTTCAGAAATCAATCAGATGAAGGTTTCTTAAGAGACAGGAAGTGAAGCTAACATTGGATTCAGACGTGCCTTGATGCTTTCATGATCCGAAGGCAGCATTTTAAGCTTTCGGACACAGTCATCATGATCACTTTAAGGCTACAGGCTGAGTTTGCCCTGGATCAAACAGTAACCTCACATCACCCAAGTCAAGTCACCTTTATTTATATAGCACTTATCACAATACTCAACGCATTCTCATCCTAGGGAGTCATATAGGTGACACGTTTGACATTGCGTGTAAATTTGACGCACATGGCACCCTTTAGTGTCAATATAACATGCTTTGGTTATGGGTATAGGTTTATGTCTGGGGTAGTGTTAGGGTTAGACCACTAGGAGGCGCCTTCTGGCCCATATATATCTGCGTCTCATATTGACGCAAAAGGGTGCCATGTGCGTTGGATGTAGACGAAATGTCAAAAGCATCAGTATATGACGCCTTGGGATGAGACCGGGCTGGAAGATCGGAACTTATTTAAGTTTGACCTCTGCAAAAGTTGGCGTGTTGTGAGGTCACTGCCATTATTAGCAAAGAATTAGTTCACATGCTAAGACAGGCTTTCCTGCACTAACTTCTGCCTCCTCCGTTAAACACGGATACGGATTATTCGTTGAGAAGCCACTGGTGGGACGATTTAATTAACAAAGACGTGAGATGGAGACTTAGCGAGAATGACTTTCAGGGCTCCCTCTCATTGAAGTGCAGCTTTGCAGATCTGAACAGTCCACTTCTCCTGACGATCCCTCTCCAATAATTATGGTCTGTTCTCCTGGTAATTGGCCACAGTGTCATTTTGCGGCGCGGAAAAGAAGGGCCTCTCGGTACAAGACAACCTCAGCCTTTTCTCCCCCACGACTTCAGGGTAATTTCTTAAGCAAGGCAGCACGTCGCCTCATGAATAAAAAAATCCAGAGATGGCTGCAATAAAATCACGCCGGCAACATATTAATAACACATTTACATTCATCTGTGACTCGTCTCCCATCGTGATGCAAGCCTGGCAATTAGAATTCAAATGCTTTTGAAGTACGCCACACTCACAGGAGTCTCTGCATTGCTATTGATGGCTATCGTCAACATTAAGATTTGACCAAGCACCTGTGGTGCCGTGGAGTTTAAAGGGATAGTTCACCCAAAATCAAACACTTTAAATGGGTTGTTAGGGTCATGCATTTGTTTTTGTTTTTTTTCAGATAAAATGAAAAACATTAGCCAGTGAAATGCCTTCAAAGAAAGCATAATGAGTCTTTTTAGTGCTTCTAATGTGAAACGCACTTTGATGTCTCTAAGCGAATAATGGGATACACCAAATATGCATTAAAATGCATAGCACACTGAAACCTTTCCGTATTAAGTGAATATTTGTAAACAATTAGTGAGCCATCACCGAAGGTAATTTCCACTGAGCTTGTTGCATTGCATTTTAGGATTGCCTTTTCACACTGGACATCATTTTGTATTTAAATTTGACCAAAACAAGGGAATTTAGAAGGTAGCACTTGCCATCTTGTTGCTGCCTACAATTTGTAACAGCCTTCATTTCCAAATACACGTATAACGCTTTAAATGCTGCCTATGGATTTGAAACAGGGCAGTTGTTTAATGGATTTCTAAATAATCTACAATAATAAAACTTTATAATCTAATCATAGTTCTGCATCACAACATTAGGCCATGTGTCCACCAAAGCATTTTTAGCCAGCTGATGCTAGATGCTCTGTTGAAAACGCTGTGCTTTAGGCGCTTGATAGCGTTCTGGCAGCGAGCGTTTTATTCCGTTGAGACGTTTCGTTGTTATGATACAGAATATCCGCATTTTTATTTTTCATCCATTTTGTTCAGTTAGCTCTGTTGGTTGATGTCGTTGTACAGAAAGAATGTTGTGACAGTTGGTCCGTGTGGTTTTAGCCCCGCCCCTCCTCCACTGTGATTGGACGGCTTGGTAAAAAGTGACAGATCCAAAGTTTTTCAACATTTTTCAACTCTCGGCGACCAATAAAAAATGCTGGGCTCTCTGCGCTTTAGCGTGAAAAAAGCGTTTACGCACCTCGTTACGCTCATGGCGTTTAAAAAAAAACGCGGTACTCCCATTGAAAACAATTGAAAACATACGCCAGGCACATAGAAAAACGCTTTGGTGGACACAGGGCCTAAGCGTACCATAAAAGTATCATAAAATTAAAATCAGTCCAAATTTAAGCCAAATGTGGGTGATTGAAAATCTTCATCTCCATTGAAAAATGGAAAATGCCCTGCAGAAAATTACCATTTCCTCTTTTCGTTAAATTTACAGATATTTTCTTCAACCTCCATTCGTCTAACAAAAAGCTAACGCAGACACACACACACATCCACACCTAAAGGCAATTTTGTGTTTCCAATTCTCCAATGTTGCATGTCTTTTGTGTTAGTGGGCGGAAACCGGAGTTCTCAGTGAAAATCACGCCAACATGGGAAGAACATGCAAACTCCACAAAGAAAGGCCACCTAACTCAGCCGGGACCTTTTTACGGTGAGGTAACATTGCTTACCCACTGAGCCACCGTGCCAAAATACTGGTAATACTCAATAGGGAAAATTTCTTCATTGTACATTTAGCCTTATTTTACATGCAAAAGATGCAATATTAGTCCATTACAAACTCTAAATTCCATAATAACACATTTACACTCTCAGACCATCTTGCTAATCCTGATAGCTATGAGGCTGAGGAGAGACCAATCACCTTCAACTACTAATGAGTCTGTAATACACTGCTGTGCCCTCCAACACTGAATTTGACTGTTAAATATAAGAGTAAGGCTCATTTCAGTGGTTTTATTACTTCATGAATAGTAATTTACTCCATTCAAGATTTTAGCACCAACGTCATTAATAATAAACACGCAGCTCAAATGCAAATAACTTGATAAAATGACTAGAGATTTAACCAATAATCATTTATTTATAAATTAATTTGACCATATCGTACCCCACTCTGTACATGTATTAACCCTTAAACGCATCCACTACCCATTCATATTTTTTAAAAGTTAGATATCAACTTTCTTAGTGTTCCTCAATCTATTCCTTATAAATAATATACATATTTTTGTAAAAAGTATATATATTTTTTTCCCAACAATAGTTAAATCTCTGATGACTTGATAAGTGCAGGCATAAAACAAAAGAATATACAAGTATCATCAAATGTCTCTGCGATTTACAGCAGAGCAAATACTGTACGCTATCAAATAGTGTTACTGTCACTTGATGGTGGATCTGGTGAAGAAGCTGTTAGTGATCAAAATATTGATTTTGAAAATGTTGAAAATGAAAGCTAAGAATATGGTTGAGATCGCAAATATGATCCAGATGCTGAATGTACTGGGAAATGAGCTCTGACGAGGACAGTGATGATGATGATATTAAACATCTGCTCAAACTGAACCCTTCCAAGCTGTGAAAGGGAACAAAATCTGCTTTATTTTATTCTTCTATAATTGCTATCAAAGGGAAGGTTACTATTGCAGCAGTTAGAGAACCATCCGTGTTAGGCATAGATACGGGTCGAAACATTCATGTACTTAAGAGCTAATGACTACACGCGTAAAGCAAATTAAAAATTCCTGCTATGACTTCTTTGTGGTTCTAAGCTAGATATAAGCAACAAAAATATGTCCCCACATTTATTTTTCACACAGGCACCTGACTGGACCAAAATGGGTCCTTTATTACCACAACCCTCACACAACAGCAGCACACATTCAGGTCAATGTTCAAACTATCGCATTCTACCTGACCCGACAGATGCAGAGCTCACAACTGGGACCAATTTCCCCAGCTCCCTCTCCAGAGGGTTAGTTCATTATTCTTAGCCGGGGCACAGTAGGGGGTGAATTCATCTGGAGATATTCGCTCCTCTCACCAGTAGCAAACACTCCTGCAGCCTTGAGATTGGAGGCTCAAGGTCTTCAAAGCACACAGCAGCTTATGGTTCTCCACATTGGGAGCAGGTTTGTTTGGTTGTGCTTTACAAGAGCGTGATTGTGAAGAATGCAAAGTACAAGCGACAAATGAAGAGAGAATTAGACAAAGGAAGGAAAAGATCTACTATTCCTCTACTAAGAAAGACTCGTTTCCCTTTCTAAGAACTCTACCGTATTTGCATTTGAAGGTTATGCGTCTTTCTCCAAGCTCTTTCAGTGCCGCAGTTATTGCAGAACACGCTTTTATGCAACACTTCTCACACATACTAGAAATATGGCATTTGAAGAACAATGGGAAAAAATATAGAAAAGGAAAATGAAATAACACTGGCAAAAAATGAATGAATCCAAACACGGAAAAACAAAAGCGGAAAAAATGTATAACTGGTGCTCTCATTCATTACGATAGACAGTCCTGTGGGTGAAAATGCCTTGTTGATGCTAGAGGTCGGAGAATGGGCCAACTGATTCAAGCTGATAAAAGAGCAACTTTGACTGAAATAACCACTCGTTACAACCGAGGTATGCAGCAAAGCATTTGTGAAGCCACAACACGCACAACCTTGAGGCGGATGGGCTACAACAGCAGAAGACCCCACCGGGTACCACTCATCTCCACTACTAATAGGGAAAAGAGGCTACAATTTGCAAGAGCTCACCAAAAATTGGACAGTTGAAGACTGGAAAAATGTTGCCTGGTCTGATGAGTCTCGATTTCTGTTGAGACATTCAGATGGTAGAGTCAGAATTTGGCGTAAACAGAATGAGAACGTGGATCCATCATGCCTTGTTACCACTGTGCGGGCTGGTGGTGGTGGTGTAATGGTGTGGGGGATGTTTTCTTGGGACACTTTAGGCCCCTTAGTGCCAATTGGGCATCGTTTAAATGCCACGGCCTACCTGAGCATTGTTTATGGCCAACATGTACCCATCCTGGCTACTTACAGCTGGATAATGCATCATGTCACAAAGCTTGAACCATTTCAAATTGGTTTCTTGAACATGACAATGAGTTGACTGTACTAAAATGGCCCCCACAGTCACCAGATCTCAACCCAATAGAGCATCTTTGGGATGTGGTGGAACGGGAGCTTCGTGCCCTGGATGTGCATCCCACAAATCTCCATCAACTGCAAGATGCTATCCTATCAATATGGGGCCAACATTTCTAAAGAATGCTTGTTGAATCAATGCCACGTAGATTTAAGGCATTTCTGATGGCTTAGTATGGTGTTCCTAATAATCCTTTAGGTGAGTGTATTTATGTGTGTGTGAGTGTAGACATATGCAAATCAGATTAAATAATAATTAAAGAAAAACCAATATTTTTGATGCACAAATAGAAAATAACAAGCCACTAGCTAGTACCACTTAATAATACAAAAATGCAACTTAAAATTGAATGACAGAGACCGAGAACAAGCATTTTAAACTCCTCAGCTTCATGCCTTGAACTGTTTGTAATTCTAAAGCAAATGCCAATTAAGTGTGGAAATGACATCCCTGCAGTGTAGGCGAACAGACTATTTGTAATTGAAATGTCAGATGAGATTTTTTAGCACATGGCTTGATGGCATAGTCAAGTCCTCTCATTTGAAAGACGTCCCTGGTGCCGTGACCCGGCAGCGCGAGGGGACGTTACGGTCAGAGGTTTAGAGGACAAGCTAAACTTGAAGCGAGATAATTAGTCAGATTGCACAGAAATGTCTATGCCAAATGAACCAATGAAATCTCACTGGATTAAACCAAACACATACGTTGCAGGAGAACCATATTAGCTTGACTGAAAGAGAAAAAAGCCAGTAAGAGCGACCCTACCAATGCAGAAAATAAGAGTTTAAAATGAGTTAGGTGATAAATAGCAGCACTGTTTATTGGCTGCTTGTCAGAGACGCTTGTTTTCACCTCTGCCAAATGAATGCAATTGTGTGTTATTGTAAGCCAGAGAGAGTGAGCAAGAGAGAAACAAGAGAATCAGCAGTATTAGTATTCTGCTGTGGTGCTGGCTGCACTTTGTCAGGAACGGCGCTCTAATGGAGGATAAACGTCCTGTTTTCATGACCTGTTCTCCTTACGCTCCTCGCTCCCCTGCAGGGAGAGACTGCCATCTTTGGGCAGGAGCACAGAGCCATATTTCTGTTTTTATCACCCTATTTTTCTCTCTATCACTGCCACACACACACACACAGACCCTCTCTGGCTGCATGTAGCGCTTGAGTACAACACCTTAGATACGCCGAAGACATTAATCTCCACTCGTACACTTGACCGACTACTAAAATGAATCCATACCACACCTGAATCACCTCTCTATCAGTACACAGTCCCTTTAAACACGCTGCACTCGTCTCTATTCTTTATCAGACGGGTGTATACATACAATCTAAAGAGACACCTAGCGTTTTCTCACATCAGATGGTAAGGAAGGGAAGAAAATTTCATTGCAGCTCGGTGAGGCTGTTTGTATTAGCTTTTGTCACAGTGAAATGGCTATTGCCGTGAGGAAGGAGATTTCTTTTCGCACTATCACACTATTTTTTATCACAGGAGCGTGACGAGAGTAATATCTTTACCGTTGTCTCAATGGGTTCTGTATGATATGATTCAGTGTATAGTATCCTGAACAAATTAAGAGCGTTGATCCACTAAACACTTCAAAAATGATGATACAATAGCCTATTTATCAAAACATCACTGTATAACATCCCATTCTGCTATTTGTTTCTTTATTGTGTCTTGACTTCTTGTAGCCTTTTTAGGGTGGCATTCGAAAGGAGATGTTTGACATCGTATTTCAATATTTCAAAAGATTTTTATGTTTGGGGACGATCTTTGCACATATCCAGAAAGAAACCTAAAACGATCTTCAGTTTTGAGTTTCAGAGAAACAATCACCAAGGGAAGCTTCTATACAAACCTGTGAAATTATGCCTTCTACGAAAGCATCAACGCATTCTCATCCCAAGGCGTCATATACGACACTTTTGCCAAAGCGTAGACATCCAACGCACATGGCACACTTTAGCGTCAAATGAGACGCTTCGGTTATGGTAGGTTTAGGTATGGGGTAGTGTTAGGGTTAGACCACTAGGAGGCATATGTATCTGCGTCTCATTTGACGCTAAAGGGCGTTGGATGTCTACGCTTTGGAAAAAGTGTCGTATATGACGTCTTGGGATGAGAACGGGCTCAAAGTATCTAGAGCTAGAATGGCATCAAGGCACGTCTGATTCCAATGTTCATGTCTGCCAAGATACATCCGTTTGTGTTTGGAGATTAGTTGAAAGATTGGGAAACAAATGTCGAAATTTTAATACGTCTAGTTTTAGTTGAGTTTGTTCTATCATCTGATGGCATTATGGTGCTTTGGAGGCCTTTCTAAAAGGCACCGTCTTTTTGAAAGGTACCATCAGAAAACACTGCTGTCTTTGACAAAGCAAAAAGGTGGCTGGCTTCAATTTTGGACACAAAGTAGAAATCGGAGAGTCGGTCCAGTCACTCGACCAATTAAGCGCTCAGTCATTGGCAATTAAGCACTGATAACAGGGACGCTTTGGCTAATTGTACGGCAGGACTGGTTCCAAAATTCAGAAAGCCTTTACCTGAGACAAAGCAAAGAAGACTTTGTTTGGCTTCTTTGATGTACCAGCCAGTGATCGGCTTTTGAAAGTATTGTGTACTAGCAGACGTTTGTGATGAGTTCAAAGGCGTTTTAACTAGGGGTTTCATCAACTAGTCGACTAGTCGACTAGTCGACTGTCACAACCACTAGTTGGCGCTGTTGGCCTTAGTCGACTAGTCGGAAACAAAATGATGACATATAGATTTATTTTTTTTGTTAACTATCCCTTTAAATACAAGCGGCAGTACTATATAAAGCACTAGGGCGCACCTTCAATGACCTATTTTAGAACATTTTTCAAACGTTTGACTGGGTTTGCGTTATGCATCCGATCCACTAGATGTGCTAAAGGGAATGCAGCGAGTGCGCGGCGTCGGAGGTGAGGCGTTTATTTAGTAAGCGTGAGCGCGCTGGGGCGGGCACGTAACTTACATTCGCAGCCTGCTGACAGCAGTGTCTGTTCGTGTGTGTGTTAGAGAGAGCGCTCGTGAGCGGGAGATATTTTATACGAGGTTGAACTGGCCGTGTGACAAAGCGGATGGATTATAAAGCTTGAGAAAAGGCCAGATTGAGAAAATTAAAGGCTTTTAAGTGCGCTTTATAGTTCGGAAAATACGAGTACTACTCTCGCTTTTAGACCAGCACGCGACGTGTTTAATATAGCCGCATATTAGCCTACACCAGATTTTCTCTCAAATGTTTGCTTTCACTTTCTATATGGGGAGGCTGCACTTTAGACATAGCCAATTCTGTTTATGTAAACATTGTGTGTATTTAACAGTATTGGCATAATAAGACTTGAAAGATAACTTAGTCCAGTATTCAGGCGCTGTTCGACAGGCTTCTAATGCCTGTGAGCGTCGGGGATATGCCGCGCGCTCAGGAAAGCGCACGTTAGAACAGCGCGTGAATTAAATGTTTAACCGGCAAGGCTTATGCAAACAATGAACTTTTGTGAATTGCAGTGTCCCGTACCTATTCCTTAACGTGTGATGTTTAGGCTACGTCGCGTTGTACAGTTGAGAGGCGCCAGAACTGATAGAATGCACTGTAACACGATACTACTACCATATTTCTTCAAAAGCAGATCGTGGAGACATTTACTATTCGTGTTGTCGCACACCCCTAGAATTTAACGACTAGTCGACTAGTCGTCGACTGTTATGCAAAACTAGTCGACTAGCAAAAATCAGTAGTTGTGAAACCCCTAGTTTTAACGTGACGGCTTGACAGGCTTTTGTGGTCTTTTGTCAAATGCAGAACAATGAGTTTTGACAATACTTTTAATGAGGAATCCATTTGTTGAGTGGAGTTAAGTCAATAAAAGTCATTATTAAAGAGTTTATTAAGGCATTGTATTTAAATATGCAAATGCTTTTCCACTCTAAGAAGATTTTTCTTCACCCCCAGGTGGAATGATTGGAGGAATGGAGGACTGTTAATTGACAAGTAAATCCTTTCATCTTGTTTGGGATAATCTTTTCTGCCTTACTGGAGCGTGATTTGGTGCGTTTCCAAATGCCCAAATGCAGTGTGAAAATTTGACGTATTTGCTTGTGCGATTTGAAACCTCGCACCCCCGTGATGCGCCTGCCCCCCTGCGGCAAACGGTGCATGAAGAGCCGTAAGACTGTCGCTTCCCATCACTTCCTCCTCTAGCATTCAGTCATCCTGTCTTAGACATCACTCCTGTCTATTACAAACTGCCCGGGGCGTGTGGAAACACACACAAGCGAGCTTTCTGAATATTTCCCTCTCAGAATTGGCACTTTTTCATATCCACATGTGATATTACATATCCATGCACGCCCTGCCTTATGAAGCTGAAGATTCAATATTGGCATTTTCATAACTGCAGCCTAGATTTTGAATCTTTGCAAACAAGCTAACCTGCATTCATTCATATTTGATATGAAACATTCTACTGTTGTGTTGGAAATTTGCAAACAAAATTCAAGACAAGAAACTCAAAACTGATACTATTTACTGAATAAATGTTCTATCGTGCATAATTCATCACTGCATAATATGTGAAAGTATAAAATGCTTGTTTTTCTAAATGCAATCTGTAACCAAGGCCAAATTAGTGGGAAAAAGCTGGTCATGAAATGCATTTTTTTTAAATATTGTTGCATATTTTCACCATATTGTTGAATTAATAAGCTATTTTCTATTGAGTTTTTGACCCTCTCTTTGAAACACTCAGTAGGCGTTCCATATTCAAGACTTTGAAGTGCTGTCAAATCGATGAATCGCATCTAACATAAAAGTCTAACATAAAAGTGTTTATATATATATATACTTTTGATGTTGAAAAATGGCAACTGGTAAAAAAAAAAAGTAAGTACTTGGAGTTACCAAAAGTGTGCAATGCTAAATATAGGTGTCTAAAACGTTTTGAGCTTGTCCACTTTTGACCACTTCCAGAGGTGGTGGAAAACACATTGCTTTCGTACTGTAAACGCTCATGTGGTCAAATGTCTTTGAACAGCCACAAAAGACTGTCTACTCTCGGCATATTGCTCTAATGTGTAAAGATTATGGGAAGCACTCTAGCCAGATGGGATTTAAACTTTGTCTGCTGAAGACCCAAGTTTGGCTTGAAGATAAAAAAAAAATCCACCAAACACTCACTATTCCTGATTTCTAACACACACTCACAGCGTTCGTTGTGGTCTTACTGCTATCAGAGCAGAAGCTGCTGTTCTCTGTGTTTTTCTGTCGTCTCTGCACGGTTATATAGAAATAGCAGGAGCTTATTTTGTCCGTTAGATTGAAAGATCTGAAAAAGCCCATGTTTTTATCCTCCCATCCTCCCCGCAAAGAAATCAGGGCAGAAGAGGTTGTGAACAAACCAGTGATGGATTAAAACACCAGGTGTGAACAGGTATGTGTCTGCCTCGTGATCCGATCGACCAAAACACATCTTAATACCAGGTGTAAAAAATAATCCTGTAAAAAAACCGGTAAACTACTGGCAGCTGTGGTTGCCAGCATCATACACTCTAAAAAATGATGTGTTGGATTTACTTAAAATATATATGCACCATTTTTGCATCATACTTTTTAAGTAATCCCAACTTGGAATAATTTTACTTAAAATTAACAAGAAAATCTTTGTTATATGTACTTAATTATTTGAGTTCACGCAACATTCTTTACTTAAAAATGTATGCATCACGTTACATATATTTTTAAGTAAAGAATGTCACGTGAACTAAAATATTTAAGTTTATTTTATGTAAAATTATTCCAAGTTAAAAATTTACTTAATTAAATGATTACAGATTACTTAAAAAGTATGACGCAAAAATGGTGCATATATCTTTTAAGTAAATCCAACACAGTGCAGGCCATGTGAGATCAAAACAAATCTTAGTTCTGTTTACTTAACATTTAAGCTCATTTATATATATAAAATAAGACAATTAAATCAGTTGAACCAACCATTTTAACTTATTTTAGATCTTCAGCTTACATGTCTTAAAATAAATTAAACATGCAAATCACACACAATAAAGCATTTCACTTTATTATTTATTTTTTACCCAAAACTTTTAAATTGCATCTTAAAATATATTAAAATAGAAAATAGTTGTTAAAATAATAATAATAATAATAGTCACAATATTACAGTTTTTTCTTGGATCAAAGAAATGAAGGCTTGGTGGGCAGAAGATATATACCATAACTATGCGGTGTGTTACACCGTGTCCCAACTACACGCGACGTGGCGACACGCGATAAAAGGTAGGCTATCTTTTCCATGTTAATCAGAGTTTTTGTCCTAACCAGACGCGACGGCGACACACGAAGTTTCTAATTTAGAAACGGTTCCTATTTCCTATTTCGGCTGACAGAATGAAGAAATTACACTGGTTATGAGTATACGGTCACTGTGCCACAAGCGATAACGGATAATTTACCTCAGATTTTGAAAGCATGTAATATAGCGTTCAAAATGAATTCTATGCAAACATACAACTGTACTTCATAACAAAATTAGTCAATGAGTATATTTTGTTAATGTTTTGATTTTTAATAATGTTATTTCTTGATTTGATTATGTCCTTACCCATTTCCAACGCGAGTGCGGGCCAACAGTGCGCTTTCATAGAGAGACTCTGCTCACACCATAGGCTCACACGCTGTTCTGAATGTGTGGCATCTCACAGTCGCGTCGCGTCTAGTGTGGACAGACACACTTAAGTGTCCTGTCGCTGTAATTTTATCGCGTCGCGTGTAGTTAAGACACGGTGTTACTGTTTTTGTGTTACAGCATATAGCTGTTAAATTAAAGTTTTATACTGTAGCTGACAATACAGTATTTAGCTGTTAATTTAAAAAACAGTAACACACTGTATTTTTACGGTATGATGCTGGCAATCACAGCTGCCAGTAGTTTACCTTTCTTTTACAGGATAATTTTTTACAGTCATACCAAAGCATCATTCTTAGAGTAAGGAGTTTGTTTAATTCACTTATATGTTTCACAATACTACAATGAAACACAGGTTAACCTAATCAAACCCACAACATTTCCCACTGAAAACTTTGTTTCACTTACAAATAGGTCTCATTTTTATGAAAATGTCCTGCTTTAAGGGTATTCTGGAACTGATCACAGAGGACAACAGAAGACAAATTGCCTCTGTATCTGTTGTTCTTTCTCTCTCTAATACAACCTAGCACCAACTTTACATTTTCTGTTTGTTTAGGAGTGTTCAAAGCTCTTTTATGAGATGCGAGAGACAGCTCTCCCAAGAGGAACGTGGAAGCGGCGTGACCCTTCTCTCCTGCGACAAGGATACTCAAGTGAAGAGCGATTGGCAAACAGCCTACTTCATCCAATGCAAAAATACCCAACTTTATCCCAACATTAAAAAGTGTACAGAACAAAGTGTCAAGTCTAATTCCCCACCACTGGGAAACATGCAAAAAGGCCACATAAATCTGAATTTGGAAGTGGAAAAACTGGCAGCTTTTTTCTTTTCTTGGTAGGGTGAAAAACACAAGCCAAGAGCTTATAGGGTTTCTGTTTATGTCATTTTCTTCCTGCAAAGCACCAGCCTCTATAGCCTAGCTCCGTCTTCCTATGTACTTCCTCTCAATTTTCATTTTCCTTCAGTACTACGTCTGGGAGTGGCTGAGAACGACGATGACATTGATGTTTGAGTGGTTTCATGACCAAACATCAGCGTTTGGTTATGGCAGATCCAGAGTGGCTCTGGTCAGATCCAATAGTTTTAAATTTCAAAAGAGTACCCATCTTCAAGGAAACTAATGCTTTTCAATGGAATGAAATGAAATACAAATGAAATAGACGAGAGTCTGCCCCTCACTGAGTTGCTGAGAAATAATACCACAGCAGATCTGATACAACAGCTCGGTCTTGCCCACCATGTGGTCCACTTTCATATCACTTCTCCATCAAAACACAGACAGGGTACAGAGAGGGAGAGGGACCAAATCTGTCTTTCTTTTCTCCTGCTCTTGTTTTGTGGATGGACTCTAGTGTTCTCATAAGTCCAGGCTGAGCTGGTGAAAGGATCGATGGCCGCAGACAGATAGATGGGCAGGCCTATTTTTGGCTTCGTCTCTGGCACCCTCTGGGCCACTTTTGCCTGAGAACATTGACTGATGTCCTGTGAAGCCGGGCAGTGGGCATTACAAGATAGACGCCAGCGCACGGGAGACAAACAGGGTAAAAAAGGTGTAAATGCAGGGAAGAGTCAGTAAGCTTCTGAATTAAGACAGAAAGAAGTCAACATAAGAACCAAAACAGAAAAATGAAAGCGAGAAATATCATAGACTTATCACTGCACAACGAGTGTTATTAGATAATACACAAAGCAGATAACTGTTGTAAAATCACTGTAATGTCTCTGGTGGCTTATTTGGTTTAGTATTATCAATAATGAGATCCAATGTTAAATATTCATTTAAATTCAACATATTTAATCCACAATGTAAATACATTGATTGTAGCCTGCCAAGTAAATATTTATTTAATAATATAATATAATATAATATAATATAATATTATATTATATTATTTTATATTATATTATATTATATTATAATATTGACTGTAGCCTGCCAAGTAAATATTTATAATATAATATAATATAATATAATATAATATATATAATATAATATAATATAATATAATATAATATAATATAATATAATATAATATAATATAATATTTTATAATAATATAATATTGACTGTAGCCTGCCAAGTAAATATTTATAATATAATACAATATAATTATAAATAATATAATATAATATAATATAATATAATATAATATAATATAATATAATATAATATAATATAATATAATATAATATATAATTATATAGGCAAATAATATAATATAATATAATTATATAGGCAAATAATATAATATAATATAATATAATATAATATAATATAATATAATATAATATAATATAATATAATATAATATAATATAATATAATATAATATAATATATAATTGTGACAGGTCCTAAGCAACTCACTATACATGATCCCAAAATAAAAATAAAACAAACATACATGCATGAAATAATATTTTATTATTATTATATAATACTGTATATAATTATAATTTATGTTTTTTTTTTAAATAAAACACTTATTTTAATTTAATATTCACTTGATGAATGTCAGAGGTGTGCGTTTATCTACTATTTTATAAAAGTGGCATACACAATAAAATCATTGATTGCAAAAAATTAATATTTTGAAATAACTATTGGCACTGGAGGCAGTTGTGCTGCTATCCTGAACTTTTTGAGGATATATTTGTCTCCTTGACTTCCATGCTTGCCTTTCACACCTCTTAAAGCCAGATTAACAGAGGAACTCGTACATCAGCAATAATGAGCGTCATGATGAGTTGCAGAATCATTTCAACACAGAAATAAACAACAGCTGCTAGTGAAAGTGAAGGTAGAGCGTGTGCTAGAGAAGGTGTGATCGATTGCAGATCTCAGGCGCTGAAGTCTCACACTAACCGTACTGGTTTGGAAAACGTAGGAGTGGAGATATATTAAAGTGCGATCACAGTTTAACCCATTGCCTGACCTCCGATTCAAACTGAATCTTATTTTTAGTCTGGATACCTTTTCATGCCGCACAGCGATTGGTTCCTGCTGGTGCAAACTAATTGGACGTGACAGATCTTAAGTCTCGCAGTTAATTGGACAAGTGACTTTTGAGATCTTCTGCAGTAAAACTCATCAAGCGCCATTAGAAGAGGCTGTTTTGTATAAAGCCATAAAAGTCTTATGTGAGACTAAACAGAGAATCTAATACCACCCACACAGCCTCTTCTCATTCAAGGTCATTGAATAAAAAGTTACCGTTCATCATCTTGTGTCATGTTGAATTAATTGTACCTCTAGAATGCGAATTATGAGGGCGAAATCCGTCAAGAGTGCCAGCGTATGGACCCAGGGCGTCTCTTTCTCCTTGTCATAACCAATTAACATAAACATTCTGGGTCACGGATTGTCTCTAGATGAATCTTGTGTTACTCACAACAAGATCCTCACAACAAGTCGTTCAACAAGCCATAGTTTCATTATTAAAGGAGCGTGCTTCAATCATTGGGGCATATTGGCCTTGCTAATGGAAATTATACAATTATAAAATTATAAATATACACTGCCCAGCCAAATAATTGGATTTGGACTTCAATCAGCAAATGCTCACAAAGTCTTTCATTGTTGCAGTGATAGTTATGTTTCTAGCACAAACCTAAACCTAACCTGTTATATTACCAGTACTGGCTTAAAGGGATAGTTCACTTTCAAAATAATTTTTGGTATGTTTTAGCTTACCTCATATTTATAGGTCAAAGCGTTCTTGTCTGTCAGTCATATAATGGAGGTCTATGGTCACCACGTCAAAGAGCATACACAGAGAAGTCCAAATTAAACATGATTTAATGACTCATAAATGTAAGTACACATTGATGGCCTAAGACACGAAATGAGCGGTTTGTGTGAGAAAACGAACAGTATTTATATCGTTTTTTACCTCGTTGTAACCACAGCCACGTCCACGTGATCTGAGAGCGTGGGCGCTTTAGTCTGCGGGTCAAACTATATAAATACTGTTCGTTTTCTCACTGCTTCTTCGTGTCTTAGGCCATCAATGTGTACTTACATTTAAGAGTCATTAAATCATGTTTAATTTGGACTTCTCTGTGCATGCTCTTTGAGGTGGTGACCATAGACCTCCATTATATGACTGATAGAGAAGAACAGTTTGACTTAAAAATAACAAAATTGAAAATACTTTGGAAACAAAGACAACTACATCTTGGATGCCCTTGAGGCAAGCGAAAACATACCAAAAATTAATTTCAGAGTGAACCATCCCTTTAACTACACTAAATAAAGTGTAACCCCAAAACACAATGACAATAAAACAAAACTCTTCAGATCATTAGTGCTACAATAAGTTTAGTGATTCAGCCTAAACTTATTTCAGTTCGTGGCCAAGGTAATATTTATAAATTTTGTTTAATTCAAGATTTTTCAAATAATATTGACATTTTATTTTGTTTTTTAATTCAATTAACATTAATGTTTTTAATAGTTTTAGTCAACAGTAGCAACCCTAACCAGGACGAAACAGGAAAGAGGTGTATGACGTCCCTGTTGGAGGGCAAACTTAACTTGAGAAAACCAAATGCAACATTTAAGATCTGAATACACCAAATGTTCTATTGTGCTTGTTTTTACTCCCTCTATGATTACTATAATAGCTATAGCTGAAGTCTTAAACCCCATTTAAGGCAGGAAAATGCACTGCAATTGCCCCTTTGTGATGTAAACGCGATATCAAAAGATTCACTCTTTCATTCAAGAGGATCATTTGCTCAGTCGCTCTACAGCTGCGGAGAGACGTCTAACAGCGCCTGACATTCACACAGCTCTCCTTCCTGAGGACATTACAGGAAGTTTAAACATATTCAGAGTTCCTGATGCACGCAGATATCAGTAATAATATCACTCAGCGGGAATCAGATGTTTGTATAATAAAGAGCTGAAATTGTGATGATCCAATCAAGAGAACGCTCACACACTGTGCATTCAACATACATTGCAAAACAACTGAGACTGACTTGTGTGTGTGTCAACATGGCACATTTACATGTAATGATCATTAAATTCAGTCATTTGTAAGAGTCACTGAATAAGACACTGCTTAAAACTGAAAACATTGTAAGCAAAGTTATTTTCAAATACTTAAAATCTGATATTAAACTGAAAAATCTGATTGGATAAAAGTTGTTGAAATAAAATTGCAAACCAGTCAATAAATAATGTTTTTTATAAAAATAAAAACTCTTTGATAAATGCATTTAATTGAAATAAATAAAATAAAAAATACATATGCATTATGTTGCTATATTTATTGCAGCCAGCAACTAATTAATTCAAATAAAAAAGGTAAAATGAAACCATATGTAATAAATGCTAAAATGGTTATTTTCAAATATTTAAAAGCTCAATGGAAAGTGCTGAATTCTGATTAGACACACACACACACACACACATACAGTCATAGTCAGAATTATTGGCACCCTTGGTAAATATGATCAAATATGTATTATAGGTATATATATATGTATATGTAAGATTTTAAAACATATAATATATAAATATATTTTAAAAACTTTAATACAAAAATATTTGAATGTCTTTAGTGGTGCAATTTGCCTCATTATAAAGAAGTTTTAGAAAATTGAAAAACAATTTCAAATGAAGCAGAACTCACATGAGATGAAGACTAAGACATCTAAGAGATATCTGGTAAATACTCTGACAACTGGTCCTGCCAACATCGGCTTCATCAGAGCAGGGCATCGGTGGGCAGGAGGTCATTTCTGGGAGCCAGCCGCTGGTTTAGCACCTGCATCCTTCAACCACCACCTATGAGTCAGCCATCTCTAACAAACAGCCATCCCACTGCTGTACTGCTGTTAAACACACGTACAAGGAGCCTTGGGACTGTGTGATTTCATTCTGCAGGAGTCAGTATTCAGTCTCTTACCTTCTCAAGTACATCTTCACAGCCTCAGACAGACGCAAACCTTCAAGGTGAAAACTGTAGAACGTCCGTTCACACACTTTTATAGCTGTATGAAGACAGTACATACTTAAACATTCATCATACGCAAAGAAAACCGGTAAACAAATCCCCACACAATGTGAAGCTTTTCAACACGTATTCTTCTAACCAAGATGTGCTGAGAGAAGTGTAAGTCCAGATGGAACTTTTCCTTAAAGGGATAGTTCACTTTGAAATTATTTTTTGATATGTTTTAGCTTACCTCAAGGGCATCCAAGATGTAGGTGTCTTTGTTTGCGCAGTAGTTTCAATTTTCAAAGCGTTCTTGTCTGTCAGTCATATAATGCAGGTCTATGGTCACCACCTCAAAGAGCATGCAGAGAAGTCCAGATTAAACATGATTTAATGACTCGTAAATGTAAGTACACAATGATGGCCTAAAACACGAAACGAGCGGTTTGTGTGAGAAAACAAACAGTATTTATATCGTTTTTACCTCTTGTAACCACAGCCACATCCAAGCGCTTTTGTCTGCACAAGCGCCGTAAATGATCTCTATTGCAATTCTGTTTGGTGCCATTAATGTGCAAACATCTTACCTATAGTTCACCTTTAAAGGGGACCTATTATGCCCTTTTTCACAATCTTGATTTTTCACAAAAAAAAAATATATTATTTTTCACATATTTTACATTATTGCGGCACCTCTTTCCCCAGTCTGTCAGTAACACTTTGTTCAGTTCCTGCTTCTATGAAGCCCCATACGTTTGAAAAGCACAATGTGCTCTGATTGGTCGGCTGAATGAGTGTGTTGTGATTGGTCAACAGTTTTGAGTGTGTTTGGGAATTGTCACCACCCTTACCATAACCGTGAGTTTCAACACACTATTAACTCAACTAGGCCTCGTCCTTTTTCTCCGTGTGTGCCTTGGATGTGAATTATTTAAATGTGTAATATTGTGACGTGTGTGTTGCCCGAAGAAAACGTCTAAGAAGACTACAATCGAGGCATTTCAGGAAGTTCTGCAAAGTAAAAAAAAAAAAAAAAAAAACTGTAAAAAAAAAAAATAGCATTTCGAGATCAAAGTCGAAAAATGTCGAAATTAAAGTCGAAAAATTTCAAGTTTGACTTTGACTTTATTCTCTAAACGATTCGACATTAATTTTGAAATTTTTCGACTTTAATCACAAAACATTTTGACTTTAATCTCGAAAAATGCTAGATTTTTTTTTTATAAGAAACAGTGTCCTCTCATATAGAGAATAACTCTCTTTGGAGTGACTTTGTAACTTTGCTCAAACAGCAACATAACACACTAAAGGAAGTTGGAAATGTATAAAAGCATAACAGGACACCTTTAACACAACACACCCTGCTGTATCTCACCCGTCTCTCCTCTGCTTGCTGTAGGACATACGCATTATGGGATCTGATACAGTCCGGACAATTGCACACGTCATCTTTCATTTGCCTGCAAAGAAACATGCCTATATCATCAGTGCCAATTGTGCAGGAGTTTTTTTTTTTTATATGATGAGGTTTATTGTGGCGTGACAGCTCCACTTGAGTGCATTATATTGCTTTCTGCAGACGCAGAGTGAGGCCGACAGCGCATGTGACAGACTACATTACAACTTGCAGTCTGTCTGCACCAACAGACACAAACTCTGCATCTCCATTACTCTAACAGCGCTATCGTGAAGCCGATACCTGCAGTGCCATCCCATAAAAGCCCATTAAATGTGAGAGAGGGACAGATAATGCAATGAGATCGTGACAATGACTCCTTGTTTCCTAACACCCCACATGGATGCAACACTGCAACACATATTATGTGATTTAATATAGCGGTAACTGTATATCTTACACAGCCATGAAACCATTTTAAAGGACAAAAATGAAGTGTCATTTGCTCATTAGGAAGATACTGAGAGACAACGCGGATGTTTAGGATGGAAATCTCTGAGCACAATCGATGGACTGCGGGTCTAATTAACATTTGTAAGCACTGATTTTATTGGAAACCCCTCTGCCTGGGATCCTGACCTCGGGAAATCGGTGAACGACACGTCACCTCATCTGTTAAGACAGAAAGGCCGGGCTCCACAGCGTGGAGTTAATCACCTCAATGTGGCGGCAAGCTGAGAGAGTGAATTCAGATCAATTCCTCTCAGATAGGAGGAAGAGACTGTGCTTCATGCAGGTTTCCCCCCTTCATTTGATTTTCCTTTTACTGTCATTCCCAGTTTGAAGACTTTACTTTGTGTAATATAACAAAGACAATTAGACCAATTCAGCGTGCTTATTGTAACTTTATATATATATATGAAGAGTTCAGATGCAAAAGCCTCTAAGTGCCATTTGAAATTTTCTTCTAGAATGGTCATTTTTTATCAAACTTGTATATTTAAGTTCAGTAATTTCACTTAAATTACAATTAATAGGTAATCTTCATTGCCATTTAAGTGAAATTACTGAACTTAAATATACAAGCTTGATAAAAATGACCATTCTAGAAGAAAATTTCAAATGGCACTTAGAGGCTTTTGCATCTGAACTCTTCATATATTGCCTTTTTCCCCATCACAAATTTTAGGAGTCATGGGTATCATTCAAAAGCTTGAACACCCTAAATGAATCCTGTGAAAAAACATTTTGAATTGAACATTTCTTTACCATGGAAACGGCCCTTTAAAACGTTTTTAGAGGGGTGAATTTAGTGATATCTTCAAATTTAGAGCACATTTTAGAGTCCAAAATTAGTAGTTCACTTTAAAAAAAAAAACTTTTGCTGATAATTTACTCTACCCCATTTCATCCAAGATGTCCATGTCTTTCTTTCTTCAGTCAAAAGGAAATCCAGGATTTTTCTCCATATAATGGACTTCGATGGGAACCAAACGGTTTAAGGTCCAAATGAGAGTTTCAGTGCAGCTTCAAAGGGCTTTAAACGATTATACTATAATGCGCAAAAATGCTGAATATACTGTACAAATCTTTACTGAAGGAATCATTTCACCAGATTACATTCACAGGCTTGAACGATGGTTTGAATACATAATACATTGGGTATGACTGCATGCACTGCAATGGATTTTATACTCCAATCAAAACCTGCTATTGTGCAACCTCTGAACTACAATTGCTTAAGGCACACAATTCAAAAATAAATGCCCTGAGCAATATTTAAAGCGAGTCTTCCTGCTGTGCTGCAGATATCCACTGGTCTGGGCCATTAGGACCATCTGTAGAGCCACATCTACCTTTAAGTGCTTTTAAATTCAGACAAGCTGTTTGTGCCGTGAATGTTTTTCCTTAAAAAACATCAAGGTAATGTTGTTTACCAAGAAAAGCGCTGACGTGTTCTCGAGTCAAAGAAATCATTGAATGTTCCCCCACTGCAGCGTGCGAGCCCTCAAGCCGGGCCTGATGAAAGCCAACAGAGCGACGAGAGTATCTCCAGCATTCAGCGACCCTTTCTCAGTGCCGAAACAGGCCTCGGGCAAGCCAGAAGAGCTCTCTGGTCAGATTAAACTACAGCATGAAAACACACAGAGTATCAGATATTAAAAGGTATTTTCATGCGTCAAAGGAGCTGGCAAACAGTGAAAATACACGACTCCAGGAGTGAATGGCTAGAAAGTGGTGAGACATTGTTTGTGTACTGAAGGAGTGAGTCATCTGATGACCGACTGAACAGGGTTATTCTTATTCAACAAGAGGAGAAAGAGGGCACAAGAATGATCCCATTATGATAAAAACGGCTGCTGACTACATGCAGTTAAACCCATGCAAGAGCATTATTGAAACATAACTAATTTAGTCTAGTGTTGTCTCTTATTTTAGCTTGATAAAAGTCAAGCTGAGCAGCCTCAGGAGGGAAAAGAGATAGATTCACTTTGTTTTTATGCGTGCTTTGATGCACTTTCTGTTTTAGGTCAGAACCCATTCAACAGTCCTCTTCCATTCACAGAGCTGAAATTATAGGAAATAGATCAATTGGCACGTAAATTGGTCTGTAAAGCTTTTTTTTGATTCTTTATTAGACAAATACTGCAATGCATCACAAACACAAAAACTGAAAAAAAATATTCAACACACTTTGTAGACTGGTTAGCATGTATAGTATTGGTGTTTATGTACATGTAAAGGTTGTTTAGCCAATTCTTTTTTTCTATTACAGTATAAATCTACTGTAACTGTCTGCAACCAAAAATTACGGCAAAGGTCACATTAAAGAAGGCATGAAACGGAGGTTGCGATAGTCTTTGCTTCCCTTTTGTGATTGTGGCGAGCAGGACGAGGTCATGGTTAATTAACTTGCCAACTGAGAAAGCCAAAGACAACAGTAGTAGCAAGGGACCGAAAAACTCCATCAGGTGACCCAAAGGTGTCTTAAAACTCCATCAGGTGACCCAAAGGTGTCCTAAAACTCCATCAGGTGACCCAATGATTTCCTAAAACGCCATCAGGTGACCCAAAGGTGTCCTAAAACTCCATCAGGTGACCCAAAGGTGTCCTAAAACTCCATCAGGTGACCCAAAGGTGTCCTAAAACTCCATCAGGTGACCCAAAGGTGTCCTAAAACTCCATCAGGTGACCCAAAGGTGTCCTAAAACTCCATCAGGTGACCCAATGATTTCCTAAAACGCCATCAGGTGACCCAAAGGTGTCCTAAAACTCCATCAGGTGACCCAAAGGTGTCCTAAAACTCCATCAGGTGGCCCAATGGTGTCCTAAAACTCCATCAGGTGACCCAATGGTGTCCTAAAACTCCATCAGGTGACCCAAAGGTGTCCTAAAACTCCATCAGGTGACCCAAAGGTGTCCTAAAACTCCATCAGGTGACCCAAATGTGTCCTAAAAATCCATCAGATGACCCAATGGTGTCCTAAAACTCCATCAGGTGACCCAAATGTGTCCTAAAAATCCATCAGGTGACCCAATGGTGTCCTAAAACTCCATCAGGTGACCCAATGATTTCCTAAAACACCATCAGGTGACCCAAAGGTGTCCTAAAACTCCATCAGGTGACCCAAAGGTGTCCTAAAACTCCATCAGGTGACCCAAATGTGTCCTAAAAATCCATCAGGTGACCCAATGGTGTCCAAAAACTCCATCAGGTGACCCAAAGGTGTCCTAAAACTCCATCAGGTGACCCAAAGGTGTCCAAAAACTCCATCAGGTGACCTAAAGGTGTCCTAAAACTCCATCAGGTGACCCAAAGGTGTCCAAAAACTCCATCAGGTGACCCAAATGTGTCCTAAAAATCCATCAGGTGACCCAAAGGTGTCCTAAAACTCCATCAGGTGACCCAAAGGTGTCCAAAAACTCCATCAGGTGACCCAAAGGTGTCATAAAACTCCATCAGGTGACCAAATGGAGAAAAAAAAAAAAAAACTTGGGAGAACCCAGGCTCAGTCAGAGACCAGTTCTCCTCTGGCATTTATGAACTAGAGGCTGGATTTACAGTGACTGTAAGATAAAAATGTATATGTATATGAATGTCTCTAAACAGACTTTAAACGCGAACCTGTGATAAACTGTGATGGTGTTCACATGCACATTAAGAATATATAGTTATGTGCATTTGAATGTATGTGTGCAGGTTTGTAATTACCTACAAAATCATGCCAGAACATGCATATACTAGATGTACATGTGCAGAACTAGCATGTTCAAGCATGCATGAACTAACATCACTACCAATAGAAAGAACCATTGCAGCAGTTCCTAGTAAAAAAATGATCCATTTTAACGCAGCGTGGAGTAAATATTTCAAAGAGCACAGTTGGTGGTGGTCAGCGGGAAAGAGTCTCGGCAGCTGGTGCCTGGCAGGCCTCCGCCACGGAAGCTTCTTCCTCATATAAAGACAGATGGAGTGTGTGAGTGACCCAGCACACAACTTCTACTTCTAGATATTCATTATTACTAGACTGCCATTAGCAAGACCTGTGGTTATGAACTACGAGCTAACTGCACATGCCGAATGACAAAGCCAAAAAATGCAAACTTCACCTTTAAAGTCATTAAATATTTAAATTAAATTAAATTTAAATGAATGTGCCCACATAATCTTTAATCTAAACAACTTCCTCGCCCTCTTGCAGCGACATCCCTTTTCTGACGATGCGTTTAGTGGCGAGAGGGCAGAGCAATCTGTCACTCACATGAGATCGACCAATAGCAAACCACAACCATCTAGTCAATTCGTGATGGGCAAAATCTGATCCCACTCTACATTTATTCTTGTTTGAGAAGCAGTGTCTCTCAGAAATACATCGTTAAAAAAGACTTAGCACAACTTCCGTTTCCTAACAGCTATTAAAAAATGGCTTCATTTGCTCTCCATTTAAAATGCAACTCGGTCTAAAATGAACTATTGAGATATTAAGAAAGTATTCATTCTAACAAACTCATCTGAGATCGGATGTCCTTACATTAATAATTAAAATATGCCCCAGGCTGCTAAATTTATACTCAACAATAACAAAAAAGAAGGAAAAACTGCCATTTATTTTGTTCCACTGTTCCAAAACAAGACAAAAAAGTTTGATAAAAAATAAAAAAACTCCCATTGTAATCATAGATTCCTGCATCCTCATTAATTCACAGTATCTGTTATTTGAGTAATTTACTGAGAAACAGAATTAAGTTTAAAACAAAAAAAAGCATTTTATGGGTTTGCTCTACAGTGGTACACACTAATGAAAGCTCTTCACAGCGAGATTGTCTCATTTGCTCTTTCGTGCCCTAGGAGGGCTGCCAATGGCAAATTGCTATCAACACAAATGACATCAAGTTACGAGGACGGATGGAGTCGCCTCGTGTGAATACGGGATCGATCCTACGGTCACATCGGGGGAGAAAGAGAGGGAATGAGGCAGAGCAGAACGGATTGATGTGTGCTTAATTAAGAAGAGGAATCTTCCACAGACGGGCTTGCGGGTCCTCGCCGACTGCCTGTGTAATTATAAGTCAGCTTCAGTGCTTCCACACCTCCTGTATTCAAGCGCGGGGAAAACAGAGGCAGTATTGACTCAATAAAGACAAGACTGTCCTCTAATTAGTGAGAGAATTCAAGAAAAGAACAATAAGGCTCAGGTACAGCCACAGTCACAGCAGCTGACTGGAATTCACAAGGAGAAAAATCTCACGAGGATGAAGACGGAAAAAAAGGATGTTGATGTACCATGATTCTGACCACACAACATGGGCCAGAAAGCAGAAAATCAATATGAGTGGTGTAGGTGGCTCCCTGAGGTGCTCGCAAACACAGATACTCCATACCGTGGTAATAGCCACAGAGAAATGAATGAAGTCACTGTCTCTGTCAGCGGCTACAACCAGGGGTCACTATTACAACGACCTTCAGGCAGGAAGGCACTTCAATTCGAGCTAAACATGTTTGTGTTATACAGTGACTGTGCTGGGTGAAAAATTATAACGAAAATAAATGTTATTTTTTTGTTCGTTTTTAACAAAAAAGACCAGGCACACCAACAACATAATAGCATAACATATTAGGCGACATATTACTTCCGGTCCAGCTTTGACCAGGTATATCTCGTAAACTAAACCGACTTGGAGCTCAAAACTCCGGGTGTGGGGAGCCTTCAGACCCCAACGTCCCCAGCTCCAGGGACCTTCCGGTTCTGAGATACGGCCTCTTCCTGTCCAGCTTTGACTGGATGTATCTCGGAAACCAAGCTCCAAACTGGGTGTGTGGGGAGGTACCCATGGGACCTCCAATACCCTAGAGTTTGGAGCCTCAAGTTGGCAAGGTTCTGGACTTATTCACGCTCAAAAATCACTAAAAGCATGTGTCCATGATCCCACTATTTGTCCAATAACCCACTATATTTTAAAAGTACTAACCCCGGCCTCCATGCAATAAGCTGCAAATGGACAGAATCCCCCCTGCAATCTATTGAATGGGGATTTGGGTAGTGTATTTTTTGGACATTTTAACTTTTGGACAGTTCCTGTCATGATAAAAACTATTTTACTGCACTCAGAGGGGCCCCCGGGGTCCGTAGCACCAAGCGCCATCCCACAATTCCATCGTCCATGAACCCACTATTTTTGTAATGGCATACAGTAAATGCTACGTGGGAATGTCAATATCTCAGCTCAGGAAGGGTCTAGAGACTCCATTTTTGCACTCAGGTCCAAGTCTCAGAATCCAGAGTTTCGAGAAGATCAGAGAAACTCAAAATTTCGACCCAAAAAAACTCAAAGGGGTCGACTTTTTCAGGGCGAAAAATTGAGTTTCTCCGATCTTCTCGAAACTCTGGATTCTGATACAGGGCCATGAGACTTAGACCTGAGTGCAAAAATGGAGTCTCTAGACCCTTCCTGAGCTGAGATATTAGGCAGATACTCATAATGTTTTGGCTCATCTGTGTATACACTAGTGATGGGGACGAAACCGCCTATGCCGAGTCAAGACAGTCTTTGAAGGGTCGAGTCCGAGTCGAGACCAAGTCTTTGAGGAAGCAAGTCGAGTCAAGATTTTGTCCCGACATATCATTTTTGATATTCATGATTTAATATCACCCCAGTTAATAATCAACAGTTAAAAATCATTTTTGCGGTCAGACGCGTTCCTCATGCCCGTGAAAGCCTTCTCCCTCTCCATACGGAGCTGAATAAACTTAAAGGTCATCTCATCAGTCCCTTTATTAGAAAAATATCACAAATATGATAAAAAATTACATTCTTTAGCATTGAAAACAGGATTTATTTTATTTTCCCAAATCGCATGTCCACGTGAACAACACAGCCTGCTTTTACAGTTCTATAATTGTATATGCAACCGTGGCATTGGAATAGATGTAATGCATTGGAATAACTTGAAATGAATGTTCAAGTTTAAGAAAAATGTACAGGTTTCAATATTCATACTACGTTTATATGACTCAGTAAAGCCATGACATTCGGTTCTATTTATGTAATGAATCATATTGCGACCGTATTGTTTAACGCGCTATTATTCTGTTTGAGAAATCAACCACTGGTCGATAAAAACCGCAATGATAATTAAATATTCTCTTCTCAGCCATGTTTACGGTCCATGAGCGAAAACCCATCTGTTTTCTGTTTGGCATTTCGCAAGTGCCAAAGTGTCATGTTTGTTTTTGAGAAGGAAAATCTACTCCTTATAGTTTGGTGTTAGCATGTGTTGCTAAGCTAACAATACAATGCAGAAACACAAATATGTAACGCATATCGCATACTGCAAAACAATTTCAAAATATGTACAATTCACTTTTAATCCAAATGATTGTCAGCTGATAGTAATGTGTTATCCATTGTTTGTTTGGAAATGCATACCGCAAAATCATGTATGCTATAGCAGAAAGGAGATTGCAGATAACAGACCCTCTGCACAAACAGTCGGGAAGAAAAAAAAAAAAAGACCAAGCTAAAGATCCTGCTGTTGAAATAACAATCAAATGCCAGCATGACCGTGGAGGACGTGCTGTTAAGAGTCGGGGTTGCTGACAAGTGCACGGATGCCGTCAAGGTTGCATATGAGCTGCCTAAGGCGAATTGCTTCAACCTTTAGCATACTCTACCCACAACCACCCACCACTGGCAGTGAAGTACAGATCAACACTTAGGAAGGCAAGAACGCCGACTGTTAAATAAGAGTCCACAACGAAGTGGTGATCTTACAGGGAAGAGTTGGCATCAAAAGAATTGCCATTTTAATCCAGCTCGAGGTCAAACTGAGGAGGGTCATGCAAATGTCTGCACATGCAAAACTGAAGGAAGGATGAAGAAGGCTTATTTAAATTATTGGGATACATAATGGACCATGACTCAAGTGCCTCAATTTTATATTGCAATTCCACCATAGTGTCCTCACTGTGAGTGTCCACATTACTGTGGCGTTTCCACTCAGCCTGATGACGGGCAGTTCACTCAAGCGTTTCAATGTCGTGGCCTGGTCAGCAGATTTCTCGCTGTCCTTGTTGTCTCCTCTGAACCTGACAAACTGTTAGAATCACATAAAGGGCATTGGAGATGGTCTAAATCAGTAGGCTGCCTATATAGACAGCATCCAAGCTGAAAGAGCCTTCTTGGATAAATACAATGCAATCTGGGATTGTTTTAGAGATAGATGCTGCTTTACATTTTTTTCATTTAGCTGACGCTTTTATACAAAGCGACTTAAAATTGCTATACATGTCAGAGGTCGCACGCCTCTGGAGCAACTAGGGGTTAAGTGTCTTGGTGCCTCACAGTGGATTCGAACCCGGGTCTCTCACACCAAAGGCATGCGTCTTATCCACTGCGACCTCACCACCCCTTTAGATTTTGGTTAACATGTTGCTGCTTACCATTTGGAAGAAACCTTTTGTCTGTAATGTACTGTACCTTTGACACCTGTAACAGCTGAGTCCCATACAGTAACTACAATTTAACATGTTCGGTGGTCAAAAGATAACGCAGGACTTGCAATTGGATACAGATTTGTGTTGTATACCATTTTTAAAATTGAGATACGGTTGCCTACATCAATCCTTCGTTTGATGTTCTGTGGAAAATCCCCATACGACATCAGCAAGAGTCCTCTACGGGATCATAACACAGAAAACCACAAACCAACAGAGAGATGGGCAAATCCCAATCAGCCGAAAGCATAACAGCAGTGATACAGGAAATCAAGGGATGAAACAGGAAATCTATTATCCATAAGCCTCTGTCGATGAACCTCAGTCCCAGATGGAAACTCGGTGTTCTTTCGAGTTTCCTGAAGCGGAAAAACACCTTGAGCTCGTGCTATGAAAAGCTCAACCAAGGTAAGGCAACATTAAGTCCCGCCTTTCTCCTTCCCCAGCCTTTGACCTTGCCAATAAATTTACAATTCCCTGGGTGTTTAGCATCTAAATGAGGCACACTTTGGTGGAACAGTCGGCAAAAGTCTTGAAGGGAACATGAAAGAATGGAACAGCAAAGGCCCTTCATTCACATTAAGATTTCCCTGTTCCAGAAGACTTCCCAATTACAATTGCAGTTTTACCTTTCATATAAACTGTGAATTTCCTTGGAAAAATTCAGGGAACAAACTTACCATGACAGCAAGGAGTTTTCAAACATCCCACCACAGCAAGATTGCATTACGTGTCTTGCTGAACAGAGAAAAAAAAAAAACACATGAATAATGCAACCGGCTCACTGCACCTGGAGGAATAACAATGAGCTTCCTACTTTTCTGCCGTCATGATCCTTATTAAAGGTCCAAATGGCTGTCATAGAGCTTAATCTGTAAAATACACACACTTTACATGCATATATAAGCTCCATTTACATTTCAAGACTACTGAAGAATACACACAACTCGGTTTGTTGGCATCTCCAGCCTGTTACCCTGCCCTGAATAAAGGGAAATTGGCTCCATACAGTTAACCTTTCGAGAAAGAAACGCAATGAGCTGTTGAATCAAAATGTTGCTGGAAATGTTTATTAGACAGGAAGTCATTAGAATGTAAATGTGTTAGGTGCTTTCTCAACCTCATTTTCCCTACGCTCACAAAATACATAAATATTTGACATTTATCATCTTAATTTGCTGTTCAAACATTCAAAGCTGTGAATTTGTTATAGCTACACTTCTTCAGTTAAAAACATGTTATGTACAATAGACAAGATATTGCATTTGGCATAATTACAACAGTTTTGTTATTTAATTTACAGTTTTCTCAATGGCGGATTTTTTGTGAATGCCTGGCTTTCGCAACAAATCCGAGTCTCATAAAATGGAGAAATTAAAAATGTAAGAATTAATAAGAAAGAGGACATTGTACTGCGTTAGACGATCACATTTCCCACTAAAACAAAACAATAGCTGGTCTTCACTTCCATATTCGCTGGGATTTCATTTGCAGGGCCATACAGAATTGTAAACTTGGCAACATTTGGACAACAAATGAAATTAGCATGCAATCATTTCTAAACACTTCTTTGTCGGAATCTGTGTAATAATCATTCAGAAAGGTTGTAGATGGTCCCTCTACCTCCATTTCGTACAGGTAAATGAAACATGAGGTCAGGGAAGGTGCGGTCCAGAGGTGCCAATCCAGATTCGACCGGACCGGAACGCATCAATTCAGATTAAAAGTGGCAGCCCTTATTGCCTGATGGCAGCTCGATTCTCCGTAATGCCCTAGGTAGATCAAGTACCTTTTATATGAAGCTTTTCTTACCAGGATATAACACTTTGTCTCACTGTCTTTCAGACAGCCAGCAGCCGTACGGTAACGCAGTGCCGTAAAGTGGTCCGGCGCACCGTTGAGTCCTTACAGTGAAGTCAATTATAACGGATGTCTAACGGTCCATTTGCATCCTAATAAAGCATCTTCGAGTTCAAGACATCCATTTTCCTTACAGCCCACCTGTTCCTTTGGCACAACACTTGGCAAAACTCCACAAAAGTATATCTCCATTTACACTGTGTGGGCATGTGCGCTTGATAGGAATTATTCTGACCACCTACAGAGGATCTAATCATTCAGACCCCAAACTCCAGCGCAACCTAAAGAAACTATCAATGCGTTAAAAAAGACTCGCCCACAACTGCGCTCCAATTACACAAATGGGACGGAGGAACTACTCTTGATTAAACTCGCATTAATTTCACATTAATCAATGCAAAGGTAGTATAGTATGAATGTTGATATTTTTCAGATTTGTCTAACCCGTGAGAGATTTTTGCGTGTGGATTTTCAGAGACTATGGTAACTTACAAAAGCAGTGACCTTTCTAAAGGCCTATTCACACCAAGTGAAAACTCTTTACGTTTTGTTTCTTTTTCCTTCGTCGGACTGTAAAGAAAACTGACCTGTCGGTGATACAAGCATTTTTTGTTTCCAGAGTCAACCGATGTAATGCTAATGGACGTAGGACTAATATCATCTTTGTGCATCTTAGGAAAATGACATACTAGTTCATGAACTCTTTTGTACTATAGATATAAACAGTTTCCTAATAAAATATGTGCATTTATAAAATATTTGCATAAATATAAAAATCACAGGGCAGAGAGATTTGTGCAAAAGTGTTGTTTATATCAACTATATCTGCACTATATTGCCAATCTATATAATTTCCCCCACACATTAAGGACTTGAAGGAGTAGTTCACTTTAAAAAAAAAAAAAAAAAAAATTTGCTGATAATTTACTCACCCAGATGTCCATGTCTTTCTTTCTTCAGTCGAAAAAAAATAAGATTTTTGATGAAAACATTCCAGGATTTTTCTCCATATAATGGACTTCAATGGGAACCAAACGGTTCAAGATCCAAAAGACAGTTTCAGTGCAAACTGTTCAAAGGGGTTTAAACGATTCCAGACGATGAATAAGGGTCTTATCAAGCAAAACGATCGCTCATTGAAAAATAAATAACAAAGTTCAAGCTCAAATGCTCGTCATGCTGCGATGCACGTTCGTGACTCTCCTGTTCGAACTCGTTCATCAAAATGAACAAATCTTTTCCCGAGTCAACACCTTCATTTCGTTTGTTGAATGAACCAAATGACACGAAAAAAAGATTTGTTCATTTTGATGAACGAGTTCGAACAGGAGAGTCACAAACGCGCATCACAGTACAGAGCAAGACGATCATTTCAGCTTATAAAACTTAAACTTTGTTATTATTTTATTATTTTAATGAGGGATCGTTTCGCTTGATAAGACCCTTATTCATCGTCTGGAATCGTTTAAAGCCCTTTGAACAGGTTGCAATTTGCACTGAAACTGTCTTTTGGACCTTGAACCGTTTGGTTCCCATTGAAGTCTATTATATGGAGAAAAATCCAGGAATGTTTTCATCAAAAACCTTAATTTCTTTTCGACTGAAGAAAGAATGACACGGATACCTTGGATGACATGGGGGTGAGTAAATTATCAGCAAACGTTTTTTCAAACCCCTTTAGTAATGTTCTAATATTTTATTATTTTCCCATATATTTTCTCTCTCATTTGGTGTGAATAGGCCTTATGCTCAAAGGAAAATGTAACCTTGAACATTTTGTGCTAACATTAATATAGAGGACTTCTAGCACCTTTATCTATTTAAAAGTACGAAGTACTTTTAATTGTGCATTTGTCATTGATAAAAAAGACTCTTAAGGCAAAACATGTTTTGTATCAACCACTATTAACTACACATAAATCTATGGAAAATCTGAGAAAATACCATAGTACTAAGTTCAGTTTAGAGTTAATTTAGGGGCTTGGGTAAATTTGACAAGCGAACTTATAATTTCAAACCTAAAAAGTGCAGAAAATGCAGTCAATACCCCAGCAAACCCTCTTTCACTCAATATATATTTATATATTAAAAATATTCCACAGTCTATTTATTTTATAACAGGGAGATTAGGGAATCATCGTAAACCCATAGAGGTTAAGTGTAAAAGTGCAAATGGTGGGGCTGGTGTGAGGGGCGCGGCGTTAGAGCTGCGAGACTTTCCTAGGAATGGGACGGGGTCTGGGAAACTGGTCGGGTCGGCGTGGTTCAGTGTTTTGTCTTCGAATCTGGTGCGGTTTGGGCGGAATGGGTGGCGCGTCAATGCTTGGAGGAATCGACAAGCTTGGCGGAAGCGGGACTTGCCTGCGGGGGTTGTTCCGCTCGTGTATGCTGCTGTAAGGAGGCGGGGTCTTGTTCTCCCGTCGAATGAGCTCGTCTGAGCCGCTGGAGGCGGAGTTTGGGAGGGCGTGGTCAGTGGGTGTGTTCTCAGTTCCAGAGGCCTCAGATACGCTACAGCGACTGAGAGATGAGATGCCGCTGCTGTAGCTTCCAGAAAGCACTGGAGAGTTTGACACCAACCCTGTAGTTTGGCACTCTGTGGGCGAAGGGGTGAACGGAGGCGCAGAGATCTACAAATACAAAACACATACAGATCAAAGATGAAGCTTTGGGCCACAATGCAGTTGGCTCAAGATAAGTTACATCTATCTACTAGTCATTCTTTCACATATATACATATCTGTTTTTAGTGTCGCATGACCCCTATAAAAACATTACTGATTTGGAGTTTCAACATTATGATAAAACAGTATTTTTCTGGATTCTTTGATGATAGAAATAGAACAGTATTTATTGGAAAAAAATAAAACTTTGGTAACAATATATTGATCATAAGTGACAGAAAAAGTAGATAAAGTAGTTCATTCCTGACCACAAACTTTTGAATGGTAGTGTAAATATTGTGTTGCTTTCCTCTGTTGTTACCAGAGTAAACACAATCTTGCAGTAAAATGATTGTGCCACCATTGAGAAGAAAGAGTTTAGACCGATTAGTGGATTCTGCAGCGGATCACTGTTCAGGACTGGAGTGAACACTCACAAACAGCGTCTCTCTGTCTAATCATGAGTTGGATTGACTAGACCCTGACCCAGTTTAGACATCCTGGATTGAGTCCCGAGACACTACAGTAAACACCGTACATCAAAAAGTCACTTCACAAAACACCCCAGCCAACAAGAAAAGGTCATACCTTCTGAGGCGAGCGTGATGTCATCACAGGGGACTGTGATCGTGTAGTCTTGGCAGGAGATCCTATTAAAGGACACCAAAAGTCAATCTACTTCACTTGATACAGGAGCTTGGGACAGTAAACATGGTCATGGCTGTCTACTAATCAGGGAAACGCTTTGCCAAGGACGGTCGGCTAATGCAAAACAGTTTAACAATTCGGTACCAGTTCTTTTCCAGGACAACACCCTCAATTACAGTCCACTGATGTACACACTTGTTACAAGGGTCACTTCATGCATTTTTATTTTACAATTTGTTCTCTGAGGTACACTTACAAAGTTAGAGGAGTTTGGAGTGCCAAAAAGAGTCATTTTTTTAACGAATTTGTGCAATTTGCTTGTTGGTAATAAACATTTAAACTGCTATCCATTGTATTTTAAACCATTTTTGAGACATTTTAAAAATGATATACATATTTTGACTTGATTTATGTAGCCATTAATCAACAGTGGTGGTTAACCTGCAACATGGCCTTTAATTGAATTTATACTAGTTATATTTCTGAAAGTTACTTCATACTAACAACAACACTAATAATTTATTAGGTTACATTAAAACAATATAATATATATATATATATATAAAATACTAAATAAATACACTACTTATATATAGTAAATAATATATATATATATATATATATATATACACACACACACACACACACACAACAAAAATAGTAAATATAGCTATAAATTATAGTAAGCATACTATTAATAATTAATAAAAGTATATATATATATATATTAAAAGTAATAAAATGTAGAAGAATAAAATAAATATATAACCAATTAAATAAAAAAAATGATAGTAAGACAATGCAGAAAAGAGAGTGCAGAATAACATCTAAAAGGTAATGAAGCAGCAAGGATGCAGATTGAGGTTTAAAGACACGTCGTGCAGTTTAAAGAAAGAAAGCAACGAGAAAGCTCATCAAGAGTGATTATAAATAAAAGAGTGTGAGAAGGATCCCGCTGTTACTTTTCTCATTATCCAATGATGCATCCGGGTGATGTAGAAAATAAGATTAGGAAGAAACCAGGAGACTTTGGAGCAGAAGAGTGGAAGATCTGAGAGTTAAAAGGCTCAGGAAACATCTAAGTCAGTCTCGGGCGAAGCAGATTTCTGTCTTTACCTGTGTGCGCTGGTCTAGGAGGAACAGGGGGGCCCTTTCCATTAAAATCAGAGAGCGGCATGTCTAGACTCCAGCTACTAGGTGCAGGCTTCACCACTTTCACACACAAAACATGCATTTCAGGTATATTCAGTCAATTCAACTCAAAATGCAAGGCCCAGTAGGGTTGTATGACTGACAATAGGAAATAGCTAATCAGGGTTTGGCGGACCATAGAGTGTAAAAGCATGGACACGGTCCCATTACACTAATTAGACTGTCTCAACAGGAACAGGAAATATGCCAACTGAGGAAAGAAAATTGTGTTTGTTCAGAACAAAATATCCAAATATTCAATATCCAAACCCTTTCAGACCCTTTCCCCCTCTAAAATTAAACACATTTAAAGGGATAGTTTACCCCAAAACGAAAATGCAGTTATCATTTCCACATCCTCGAGTTGCTGAGTTTCTTTCTTCGGTAACACTTTATTTGAAAGGGACTAACATGACACCTTCATAATCTTGACATGACATATGTTATTAATATTATGCATGTTTGTGACAACTGTCATTAAGTGTCATTCGCTCAGTTATGACATTTTTAATGCAAATATGACACCTTTGTTATGACACCTTGACATAAACCAAAACATCATAACCTGTCAGTGTCTTTGTCATGACAAGTTGACATTACTAAGACAACACAACCTGCCATAAACATGACCGAGCAGATTAATGATCACTTAGCTTTATTGGTTAACATTACATTAAACTGTCAGGTGGTTGGTTTTGACATTGGCCGTCATGAAGCCATTATAACTTTTTAATGACAAATTAAATTAGTACCACTGTAGTTGAGGTCAAGAAACATATTCATGACACAGTTATAATGGCCTCATGACAGCCAATGTCAAAGCCAACTACATGACAGTTTAACTTCATTTAATGTCAAGTTGTCATGACAAAGACATCTCAAACAATGTCATATCTGCATTCAAAATGTCATTATTGAGTGAAAGACACTTGCATAAACCTTACTTCATATTCATAACATATGTCATGTCATGGTTATGAAGGTGTCACGTCTTATGCACACTCCTTCAAGTAAAGTGTTACCCTTTCTTCTGCTTATGAAGAATGCCGCTAATCAGACAGCTGACGTTAACCATTGACTTCAATAGCATTATTTTACCATATGATTCTTTCAAATATCTTCTTTTGTGTTCAACAGAAGAAAGAAACTAGGTTTGGAACAACATGAGGTTGTGTAAATGATGACAAAATGTTCATTTTTGGGAAACCTATCCCTTTAATATTGCAATAGCTCACTGGACATTTTTTGATCAAGTCCTCTCAAATGAAGCAGTAACATCAAAAACACCATGTATATGGGAAATAAATTACAGGAAAAAAACTAAAAGTTGCCACTGCTGACCATAGATTTAAATAACTTAGGTGAACAGATGATGAAACCTCCTCAAAATCTCTCACTGTCAATTAGAATAAGCATTAGTCTGTTTGTGAAGCTCTTTGGTGGTCCAGTCACAGCTGTCACAACACACAGGAGCGGTGAGCTGTCGGTTAGCATCAGATCTAGCGCGCTGACCGCGAGACCCCGTCACTTCAGACCACCTTCTTCACAGCAGGACGACAGACGGAAGATTCATACGCTCACATGCACATGCTTACCTTTGTCAGGGGTAGAGATGTTGGGGTCACTGCGAGGCAAGGACGCATCGCCCGCTGGGTGTGGGACCGGCCTCTGTGAAAGACATTCACATCACATCAGTGCGCTTGAGGATTTCAGTTGAGAGAACGTTACTAAAGGTTTGCAATAGGCTATTGGTTTATCCTCGTTCCTATTTTACATAAATTATATATATATATATATGAAGAGTTCAGATGCAAAAGCCTCTAAATGCCATTTGAAATTTTCTTCTTTAATGATGATTTTTATCAAACTTGTATATTTAAGTTCAGTAATTTCACTTAAATAACAATTAATAGGTAATTATCATTGCCATTTAAGTGAAATCACTGAACTTAAATATACAAGTTTGATAAAAATCATCATTAAAGAAGAAAATTTCAAATGGCATTTAGAGGCTTTTGCATCTGAACTCTTCATTTATATATATATTAGGGCTGTGCAAAAATTAATTGCGATTAATCGCATCCAAAATAAAAGTCTGTGTTTACATAATATATTTGTGCGTGCTGTATATAATTATTTTGTATATATAAATACCAATGCATGCATGTATATATTTAAGAATTTTTTGCACTTATATTCTGTATATATATATATAAATACATAATCTATATTATATAAATATAAATATTTTATAAATGAATAACAGATTTTCTTAAATATATACATGCATGTGTGTGTATTTATATATACAAAATAATTATATACAGCACACACAAATATATTATGTAAACACAGACTTTTATTTTGGATGCGATTAATCGCAATTAATTTTTGCACAGCCCTAATATATATATATATATAAATAAATACGATCATTATTTGCCACTTTATTCATAGCCGAAAAAGACTGGATATAAACTTGATTCTGGGAAAATCTTCTTCCATGGTTAAATGTGAATAAATATATAAACTAAACACAAACTTCTATAGGTGGCATTACAATAAAACAGAGATATGTTTATATTAGACATCCATTGTGAAAGCTTCTTACCCATTATATGCTTCATTTATGATGATTTTACATTAGTATGTAATTAATCTCCCTATTAAAATGCTATGAGAAATGAGTCTTCGGCATAGATGCTTTACCTCACTTCTCGTATCTTGACAAATAATATTCCCGAGACACATTAACAAAACCAGTTTCATCCAGTCATTTTTCAAGATGTGGTAAACACAAATCTTACAATGAAGGCGGCTAAGAGAAGAAAACCCAGCTATACGCATCAAGCGAAGACTGGCATCTGAGGAATATTAAAAACACTGATACTGTAATCATCTTCATACCTGTGTGGGATCCAGGGGGTTTGGATATATGGCGCTGCAGGGTCTCTCTCTCGGCGAGAGGCAATTCTCTCGGGAATGCTTTTGTTTATCTGACAACTGTGGAGAACCTGCGAAGGGTGAGGAGGTGTAAGCAAGGGTGTGATTTCAGTAACAAACCAATATGAATGCTCAAATATGTGCCCCCACACACACACACACGCATAAAAAGGACATAGATCTTGCTCTCGTTTCTTTGCTAACCAGCCAGCACATGAAATAAAGGCTCCTCCTCATCTCTCCCTCCTGTTGGGGCGAGAATTGTGCTCTTGGGGTGACAGACGGCTATTTCGCGGGAAGAGATGGACTACCAGGTCTGAACCTGCACAGAACGCTAACATCCTCCTCCAGCACAGGACAGAAGGCCACGGCTCCCTTATGATAGCTATCATCAGTCTAGAGTTCGTCAAGCGGCGTTTTATGTCTTCTGTAATTCGACAGGAGCGCCTCCTGTCTGCCGCTGCTTTATGGGGGTCTCTACGCAAGGCAAGAAGGGCTGCCAAGGGGAGACTATAAGATTACATAAATGTCTCCATACATATTCCCATTTTTATTATCTGTGTCTGCAAGTAAACACATGCTGGATGGAGGGAGATAAGTGGCCGAGGAAGAGCGGAGAAGAGAGGCGAGAGTTCTGCAATATATCAGGACACCAGCTTTCTGTATCCCACCAGAAAAAACAGCATTAAATGGGCCATAAACTTCACTTCTGTAGCATTTTATTTTTATCTCAGAAATCTGTTTATTATGGAGGCCTGTTTCTGAATCAGAGTAAAAAAAAACAAAACAAGGTAAAGAGTCAAAATTTACCAGGATTGAACATAATACCAGGAAATATGAAGACTCGAGAAATATGATTGCAAAAAACAGCAATCAAACACAAGAAATGAAGTTGCAGAAAACCAGAAAAATAGACACAATTAAAAGAAACAGTCCAAATTGTGTTTTAAAGTCGCAATGTCTCTATTATGAGAATGGACATGTACAAGTACATCTAGTTAATTATTATTACTCAGTACTGTAACACAGACACCTTAAAATAAAGTGTAACCAAAATTCGCAATTATAAGAAGTCCAAAATGAGAAATAAAGTTTCAATTTTGATATAAAGTTACAGATATGACTGACACTGTGAGATATGAAGACTCAATTATGAGAAATATACTTACAATTATGAGTATATAATGTTAAAAAAGGGAGAAATGTTGCATTAATGTCTCAAATACTAGAAATAAAGTCACAATTATGATAAATAAAGTTCAAATTGTGATATAAAGCTTGAATGTCTCAAATATAAGAAATCACAATTGCCTTTATTTGGTGGAAGCCGGCTTCCGTAACTTACACATTTTTACTTAAGGCACCTTGCATCATAATATTTTAAAGTTTTAAAAGAACCCTTTCTAACCCCGTCAAAAAATGTTTCATGCAAGTATAAAAATGAAGAGAAATGATTGGTCAGTGCACTGCAAGCACAGAGTCCGTTGTACATATTTAACACGTGTTCTTGTGCCGCATCAAACCTGCTGTAAGAACACTGGAGTATGTCTACATCAAGCTTGTATTTCAATAGAGCAAAGGTTTTTGGACAGACTCGTCTCACCTCTGGCACTGGACGGAGCCGAGCTGGTCACGTTGGGAGAGGCCGAGTGATTGGAACTGAGACTTGAGGTAGACGGACTTGGCTGAAAAGAAAAGAAGCCGTGAGAAACATAAGAGCGAGCTCACAGTTTCCTATACTTTGTTAACGGGTTGTAAAATAATCATTCGTCTGGGATAAAAAAAAAAAAAAATCAGATTCTCCCAGTGAGAGAAAAGACGGAGCGAGACAGGAAGGATTAGGGATGTGAGAGAGACAGAAGAAAACAGAAAGAGTGCAATTAGGAAAGACAAAGAGGCAAGGAAAAAAATAGGGAGATTAGGAGGAAATATGAAAGACAGCGACAGAGAATAGAGGTTCTGCCGGTGTGTGTGTGTGTCCTCTGCACTCACCTGCATGTTGAAGACTTCATCGGAGCTCTCTGATTGGCCCGTGATGTTGCTCACTTCATTGGACGCCTGAGATGACAGCGAGGATGAGGAGTAGCGGTTGACCGCTGGGTAGCTGAGGGGACTGAATAACATACAATAAAAACACCATGAGAATGACTTCATAACAAGTAATATGAATTTCTGTTGAAAATTAGAGTAAAATTTTCCAAGCAGATTAGTAAAGTTTTAATTATGACAGCTTAGAAAGACACGAGTCATCAATCAGCCAATATTCTGACATTATCGACATTTGTTAGTAATCATGATTGATGGTTTCAAAATCAATTTACGATAATAAACTTTCAGATATTTTGAATGAATTCTATACAAACAAAGGTTTAATTGCAAAACAGTTGTCTGTGTAAACATTCAAATAAAATGGTTTATGTAAATGTTATAATTAGGAGTTAAAGTTAATTTTTTTTTAATATTGGCTTTTTGACATAATAAAATCATCATTATACTACAAAATATAATAAAATAAAAACTCATTCATTATAACTACTAGTACTACAAATTAATAAATGAATGAACGAACGAATAAATAAATAAAGAGGAGTCAGTGGAACAAATACTAGCATATAATACTATCCACAGCAAATGAGAAAACAATATTCACAATATAGCACAAATTTTCCATCTCTAATTATATGACATAAGGACAGTATAGCTGCTATTAGGCATTGTACTAACTAGATATCAGCACTAACCAATGAAAAACCCCTAGTTGTTACACTTTACTTTGATGGTCCTCTTTTGACATTCTGTACACTCTGTACATGTCAACTAACTCAGATTAGGGTATTAGAAAGATATTAGTAGACTGTTAGGGTTCGGGTTAGTAGAATACTTTGATATATACTTGTAAAATTACTATTAAAGGAGTAGTTCACTTTAAAAAAAAAACTTTTGCTGATAATTTACTCACCCCCATGTCATCCAAGATGTCCACATCTTTCTTTCTTCAGTCGAAAAGAAATTAAGGTTTTTGATGAAAACATTCCTGGATTTTCTCCATTTAATGGACTTCAATGGGAACCAAACGTTTCAAGATCCAAATCAGAGTTTCAGTGCAGCTTCAAAGGGCTTTAAACGACACCAGACGATGAATAAGGATCTTATCTAGGACCCTTCCAGTCATGACTCGGAAAAAGATTTGTTCATTTTGATGAACGATTTCGAACAGTAGAGTCACGAACGCTCATCACAGAACAGAGCAAGGCGAGCATTCGTGCTTATAAAACTTAAACTTTTTAATTTATTTTTTAAATGAGTGATCGTTTCGCTAGATAAGACCCTTATTCATCATCTGGCATTATTTAAAGCCCTTTGAATCTGCACTGAAACTCTCATTTGGACCTTCAACCGTTTGGTTCCCATTGAAGTCCATTATATGGAGAAAAACAAACCTACAATGTTTTCATCAAAAACCTTATTTTCTTTTCGACTGAAGAAAGAAAGACGTGGACATCTTGGATGACATGGGGGTGAGTAAATTATCAGCAAAGTTTTTTTTAAAAGTGAACTACTCCTTTAAGAAGACAGTCTACTGAGTGTTAATTGACGTAGGTGTAATGTTACTTTTAATCAACAGCATGTCTAAAGGGGGACGTGTAACCCTGAAAAGAGTTTCTCACCTGCGGCGTGACACCACACGCGCTCCTCCCTCTGGACTCATTATATTGGGCGCTGAGTTTCTTCCAGCTCGAGGGCTTCCGTTGGTGAAGTGGATCGGGCTGGCTCGCACATAGGCGGGAAATTCCTTTAAGCCATAGGAAAGAGAGAAAGATGAGCGCACAAGGAACGGCTTGGGAATCCGACTGTAGGAACTCAGATTTGTACCTGTATGCCGAGGCTGGATTTCATGAGATGAAACTGATCCACCAGTTTCTTGTGCAGGGGCCGCATGTCCTGAGGTACAAACTTCTCATGCACTGTCAAACCAAACTCCAGTATGTGAGCCTGATGAAGAAACGATGAGCCTTCAAAAGACAATAGTACTCACAATGCATTTAACCTCCGTAATGTGACGCATTTCAGTGAAATGGTATATTTAGTGCTGAATAATGTAGGACGGAGACTTGACTTGATCTATCATTGGCTAATACTTTTCCCAGCCCATGCACTTGAGCTTAAAAAAGGGGTGATGAACTGAGAAATCAAATTTTCCTCTCAGATGCTTTTGACATCTGAGAGGTCATCATATTATAAGAATATCCTGTAAGTTTCAGAACTGAAAACGTCCTTGTTAGTCCAATAAAAGCTTTTATTGACACCAGACTTTACTTCTAAGTCTTCAGTGCGAGACGCCCATAAAAACCAAGCGTTTTTGAGCTAGGCTCAAAACTAGGGTAGAAAATAGCCTATTACTTATTCATATTGATGTTTTTGAATGCAAAATCCAAGCGAACGTCATAAGTTGACCTCAGACAACAATATAATAAAATTTAAAAAGCCAGTTCATGACCCCTATAAACATCAGCAAGACAGTAAAAATAGCTACATTCTGATTCAAAACTATAACAAATATTTTACTTTCTTTAAAATAACATACGGACAAATAAAAAGGAATATAGAGAAGGGTATTGCGTTCACTTGAAGAAAAAAAAATCTACTCTGTTTTTCTGAACTAATGAATTAATTATCTCAGATTATGAGATCATTTTTCATGGAAAAAAGTTTTTGCTCTGTTTTTCTGAATTAACGACTTAATTATCTCAGAATTACGAGGTGATTTTTCATGAATGTTTGAGATAATCAAAAAAAGAGCAAAAAAAATTTCCATGAAAAATTCTCTCGTAATTTTGAGATAATTAACTCGTTAATTCAGAAAAAAAAGAATATTTTTTTTCTTCAAGTGAATGCAATACGCTTCCGTAGGAATAAGGTGAAAGACATTTATTAAAGAAGCAAACAGCATCCATTAAACCTGCTTGCTTCATAATTAAATGATCAGCAAAATATTTTTCACCCTTCAGTCTTTAAAAGTTCACTTTCATGCTTGTAAATGGCTTATATCCATGGTTACCGTCTAGTCATGAGCATCATGTGCTTGGCTCTGGAGAGTTTCTGGTTACTAAGCAGCGCGAGCATGAAGGGAAGAAGTGAGACCTACAGAAACCGAGCTTGTGTAGAACGTAACGGCTAAATCCCAAACATGAGTGGAGAAATGACGGCAATGAAACATCGTAAATGTGTGTGAAATCTGGTGTAGATTAGATTTGGTTTCTTGAGACAAACCTGCTCAAACATGAGCTCTCGGAGACGACCAATTTTGTCACCATCTTCGGGGTGATTCATGATGTAGTCCTTCACGAAGAACGCCTGTGAGAAACACAAAATTGCACTGTTTAACCATAATGCATTGTGCGAGTTACATTTACCTTGACAATTTCAGCAAACAATATCATGCATAGCTTCACCGATTAGTCAAATTATATAACTGCAAGCAAATAAAGTGCAAGATATGTCTTCAGATCTTCTAAGGAAAAGGGGGAAGGAGAGAGAACAGACGGTGTATCTGTGTCCGATCTGTTCCAAGGAAGACGTGCTGGTATCTCCAAAGAGACAGTGGGAGAGCAGAAGCTTCAGGAGGGAAACTCTCAGACTTCAAAGATTCCACCATGCAGATTTTCCCATTGCCCTGAACATGACATTTGCCCTTAAGGCCAGGCGAACGCTACCGGCGGATGCACAGTTTAATTGCAGATGCACGCTATGCCTGCCGATCACTGAAGGAGTTGATGCGACAGTGATTTTTAGCAACAAAGGGACCAGCGTATTTGAGATACGGGATCTTTTGAGAAACGTCTGTGAGATTTTAGGACGGGAAAGAAATAAAATTAAATAAATACATTTTAAAAAAGGCTTACGAAAGCCAGGCATACACAGTATGATTTTTGCAAATGCATTCTCATCCTAGGGCGTCACATAGTGACGCTTTTGAAATTTCGTCTAATTCCAGCGCACATGGCACCCTTTAGCGTCAATATAACACACTTCGGTTATAGGTATGTTTATGTCTGGGGTAGGGTTAGGGTTAGACCACTAGGAGGCGCCATCTGGCCCATATATATCTGCGTCTCATATTGACGCTAAAGGGTGCCATGTGCGTTGGATGTAGACGAAATGTCAAAAGCGTCAGTATTTGACTCCTTGGGATGAGAACGGACTGGATTTTTGATGTCGTACGAGCTTGGAGGCGATTTTTTTTTTCTGAGGACAAATCGCATGGAAATCGTTGATGCCCATATGGTCGCGGCTCGCATTGTGTAAGAAAAATTACGTGCGCTGACACGTAGTAAAGCCTTTATACTCGACGCATCCGCACGAGCGCGGCAAAAAAGACGCGTTGGGTGCACAAGACCGGCAAGACCTCATTGCGCATGGCTGTGTAGGCTACAGCTTTTTTTGTGACAGTGCGCGCCACGTCGCGTCGGAGGATGAACGACTTCAAGCCGAAACTGTCCGAGCTTGTATGTCTCACACAGTCAGAGAGTAAAAATACGGGATATTTACGGGAAAATACTAAAACGGGAAGACAGCGGGACAAGAGCTCAAATACGTGAGAAACCAGGAAAAAATGGGAGGGACAGCTATGTCATGTCACATACGCTAGATCCATGACTATTGTTATTATAAGGTCAGCACACACATACACATACAGAAATACACAACCGAAGCTAAAGCAGTGATATTGAAAGAAGTCTCAGTGTTTAGCGTGACTGCCAGTAGATGGCGTGAACACCAATTGAATTTGATGAGCTCAGGAGTAGGGGTGTAAATTTTAATTGTTTCGTATTGATCCATCGATTATACAGCCGCCGATTCGATTCAGAATCGATTAATGTGTTTATTTTGCCGCCTGTCTATTTTCAGCATCAGCTCCGATATATGCGTACAACCTATTCCTAAGCTGCGGGTGGCGCTAACCTCATTATTGTCTTCAACTTCACACCGCCAGAGCCCGTCTAACGGAGAGCCTTGGCACTTCCTATTAGCCCCATTGTATATCATGTTGGTTGCAGTTCCATTAGACTTCAACTGGAGGTGATCACAGGCGAGCGCAGAATGAATGGGAGTCTATGGGGCTAAACGGCTAAAAGTGTCTCTTTCACCTGCTTGTCGTTAAATCAAAATAGATTTTATTGTTGATTCAGCAAGTTCAATATAGATTATAGGCCAAAAGTCGAATGATCGAGTACTTAGGTTCTTTTGATTTCTTACAGGTTAGGCCGTTGTTGGCTGGAACACGCTAGCATTCTGCTATTGTGTGACGTCATCACATTTTTGAACAGATTTTTAGAACAGATAAGTGAACTTAAAAATGCAATTTTCAGCTAAGTGTATTATCTTAGCCCTCCCTTTTGAATGCAACTTTCAAATTACTTGACAAAAAATTTCTGGGGGTGAAACCCCATTGACTCCTATTCATTCTGCACTCGACCGCGAGCGCCCCCGCATGGACAGAGACGTGTTACTGCAGCCAGTCCAGAACCCGGAAGTAACCAGCCAGTGCCAATTCTCTTCAATTAGACATTCTCTGACACCGCTTCACACGCGTTACTTACCATAGACAGTAAAAAGGTTCACACAGATTGTTGAGTCTGACTTTCAAGAGCGATGGAACCGTCAGAGCGAGCTGGCAATGAAAGTGAAATGTGACACACACCAGTCAGCGTCAAGTCATGGGTGTGGAAGTATTGTGGCTTCAGGAAAACAGATGGAGCAGTGGAAAGAGATGTTGCCATTTGCAAAAAAGACTTCTATAGTTTATGTGAATATAACACTCTGGCGAGCAGGACGCGGCTGACGTGAGAGAACGGCGCGAGGTGCAATTACAGGTGTACTTGTGAATTGTTTTTGCGATAATTTAAGGACTGGGATATATATACCTCTGCCTTACTAAAACAAATCCTTGAGCTTCTAAAGAAGACACAGATGTCAAGAAGGTTTTAAAAAACCGGTAGGGGATGAGCCAATTAAGAGGTAGATCTTGCAATGGAGAGGAATTTCGAGTGGGATTTCCTTGAGGGCTGACCTTAAAGTGCAGAAAAGCAAGCAAATATTAATGCCAACAGCTGGAACACTCAGTAAACAACTAATTGGTAATTCTGTCATGTTTGCGATCCAAATATATTAACTGCTGTTCATCCCATGACCCTTCGCCTCAGGACACTCGGCGAGGGCACTACATGAAAAGACTTTAACGCATATGTACTTTCTGGAACATGTACAAACACAAACCTTGCATGTATGCAGTTGATAGTCTTCTTTATGGCTGCTCTACAAGTCTATCAAGGTAAAAACTGCAGTGACACTAAAGCGAGGTTGCTATGCAACAAGCATTCACACAATCTGGAAAGATCTGTTGTATTCGCACAGCATATGACTTCTTTGAGATTATATAGATTTTTTTTTTATGCGGGGTTTCACAAGGGAAATGATTCTTTTTTTCAATGCTGCGGTTTCTGTAGTTATGGTGAAGATATTCCCTTTTGGACAAGCTAAACTCTTCAGGTATTCCAGAAATCCCCTCGGCTCTGCGTTCTCTGACAGAGGACACAAGTCTGAGAGAATACAGATAATATACAGTAAATTAGTGCAATTTAAAAGGATACTCCACTTTTTTTGGAAATAGGCCACTCCCCAGAGTTACCACTCCCCAGAGTTACCACTCCCCCAGAGTTAAACAGTTGGGTTTTACCATTTTCGAATGTATTCAGCCGATTTTTTGATATTTAGAAGAATATTAGTAACCAGAAAGTTTCTGGTCTCCATAGTAGGAAAAAAATATACTATGGAAGTCAATGAGACCAGAAACTGTCTGGTTACTGATATTCTTCCAAATATCAGAAAAATCGTCTGAATACATTCGAAAATGGTAAAACCCAACTGTTTAATTCTGGGGGAGTGCTAAAATGAGCCTATTTACAAAAAAAGTGGAGTATCCCTTTAACCGAAATTACAAGAAAACGAACCTCCTGATAGCGAGCGAGACCTCCGTTGACGGCGGCGTCGATGACTCCGTTGAGACACATGGTCAAGGGGTTGATGTTCTGCATCTGCCGTGTTTGACACTGCGTAATCAACGTCCGCAACTGCAGGTTCTTGTTCTCGATGACCTCAATAGCGTTCTCTAGCGGACTCACCTCCACCTGTGGCCAAAAAACACCCAGGGAAGTTCACCAACAAGCCAAGATACATTGGTTCATTCAATGTTTGGTGAACTTTGGAAGAGCAACAAATTCATTTTGTCATTTTGTACTCAAGCATGGGAGTGTAAAAGCTTCTGGTATAAAAAAATATATTGTGAGTTTTGATTCTTGTAATCCAATTATTCTTGATTTCCTTTTTTAAATTCAGTAATATGCAGAACCAATTTTTTGCATTGGCTTTCTTTTTGACACACTAACATTCAAAAGTAATATATATCTACCTATATTTTTAATGAAGCTAATAGTTTCAGCAAGGATGCATTAAATTTACTCCACTATACAATATAGCAAAAAGAAACAACAGAGCCTCTGCTTTAAACAAAATAATAAAAATTTATAAAAACTAAAATGTGGGTAAGTTTCATAAAAAAAAATGATGATGCATTTTTATTATGGTGCAGATTATACTTATTATAGATTAGAAGAGGTAGTAGTAGTTCCATTATTTTAATGAGTCATTCCGTGACCTAATTAAATAACTTTATTTTGCATCCATTAATATAAGGTTCTGCTTAGTGACCCACCAAATGGTGTGATTTATTGGTAGAACCATTAATTAATTAAGTTCAAAAGTGTGAATATTGATAAGAATATAAGTCAAACAATTAATAGTCTATGCCTATTAATTACCAGCTCACCAGTGCATTTTTCTACCAAGAACGCGCAATAAGTACATACTACAAGACCACACACACACACACAATCCATTGTCTAAGCATTTGAGTATTTGCTAGAGTTTGTCTCTGACCTAAAGCGGTGAGTGTGAGAACCATACAAAAGGAAAAGTTTAATGGGAAATCTCCTTACCAGTTCCCTCCTCTCCACTTCAAACCAGCGGGAGATGCCTGGGAGACTCTGAACAAGCGTTAATGTCGTTCTTTCAACCCACAGGCTCTGAAATGCAAAAGCAAACGCTCATTGACACACATCAGAGTTCAAACCAGTCAGAGAAAGTCCAAGAGATCCCATAAGGCAAAGCGGCTACAACATATTCCAAGGAATGAGTGACTTTCCCCCTCCAGTATGTATAATACATATCATTTAATCTACACTTTAAACAGCTCATTCTCAGGAACACAGTCTGCTTATCAACCCACACTGCTCCACATATTAAATTTCACATTCATAAATTCATTTCCCATCCAGCACAGCCTGAGAATTAACCCGAGCTGGCGCATGTATAACGGAGGATTCTCTGTAAGAAGTTCAGATGCTTGATTGTGATATTCAAAACCACCTCAGTCCAATATAATCGTATCATCGGGATAGTGTCTCAGCCGAAGTTTTCCTCTAAATGAGATTTTCAGACATTATTACTGGGCGGTAAGTGGACCGGGGTGGTGAGTACCCCCGGTGTCTCTGAGAATATAATATCTGGCAGGCTAAACAGTTTATTTCAAACACGGTAACCACCGGAGGTTGGGGGGGATCTAACCCTGCGGTGGATCGAATCCACAGCGAGGCTGTGATTGTCTGGGCTGGAAATATTGAGTGAGAGGGGAAGGGAAATGATATTTGGAAGGAGCTGGTCTCTCAGCTCCTAAAACTTTAATTAGCCTCTCTGGACCGAGGCTGTGAATAATGCAGCATGTGAGAGAACACCTGAGCTCTACACACACACACAATGGCCGCCAGACACTAGAAGTGAAGGAATGAATACACAAGAGAGACGAGAACAAAAAGACTCGCACATTATTTACTCACCCTCATGACTTTTTTCAACCAGCCACGCATTTTGAAAGCAATGGTCATTTTTGCGCTTGCATTTACAATGACAAGACAAGAGCGTTCGAGCTTCAAATGGACGGCACCATAAAAGTGGTTCATTTGACGATTTGTGCACTAAATTACAAAAACTAAAAAAAAATAGCTTTGTGTAAGAATCAGATGGAAATTTAAGTTGGTTTTTGCTGAATCTGTTTGCAAGCAGGCCAGATTTCCTTGGTACATTCATGAGAGTTCATGTATACCACCAAAAAATGAACTGGTTCGGAACTGGTGCTGGTTCAAAGTTGGTTCGGAGTAGGTCCGCTTCAGAACCTATTTGTTTTTCCACTGACTAGAGCGCCCAGGGAACGACGTCGTTACGTCACTGTGTACGTCGCCGTACGTCTTAGCTAGAAACGCTTGCAAATACAACATTACTTTTGGATTATCTCTAACTCGTATACCAAGAAAGCTTTAAAAACAATAGGTGGTTTGCAGTCACGTGATTGTGTTGACGCGCGGAACGCAGATGGAGGGCAAGGAGTGAAGAACGCAATGGACGAGATGGAGGGAAATCCGTACTGTACTACTTTAGACGCTATTACAAGAGAAATATATGATCCTTACGTTATGAAGAGGACCGATTTTCAACTGAATTGAGAGATTTGCCTGCCATCGAGGCTGTAGATATCAGCAACTAACTCGTCTTACAGACATACTTTGACTTTACAAAGTTCGGAAACTGGCACGTTACACAAACAGCCACATAAGTGTATTTAAACACCTGAATAATGTAATTATAAGCCACATAAATAATTTATTAACTCACAGTTGACGAAGTGATCACTGCGCACACACACACACAGGCATTTTCCCATTCGGCTCCTCGCGACCGCAGACGTACGTTTATAAGGCATTTTTTTTCCGGTGTTTTTCTGTCAATTTCTTGTATTTTCCCCCCTATGAACAACAACTTTTGTCACACGATAAAAACTCCTTGTGGTTTGATCGATTTGAGCAACCGTAAACGACGCAAAACACAGGCATTTTGAGTGTGTTAAAGTGCTTCCTAAATATAGAAATCACTTCCTGCCCTCCATTTGCGTTTCGCGCCATGGCAACGCAGTTGCGTGACGTCACGTGAAAACAAGCTATTGAAATATGTAAGTCTTTTAATCTTTTCGTTTGTACTTTTTTCTGATAAGTTATGTACCCCTGTAATTGTGTTTTTTTTCTTTTCATTTATTTGTTCTATATTGTGACTTTTCTTCTTTGCTTATAATGTCTTCAATAAAAAAAAAAAAAATACAAAAATAGAAACGCTTGCGTTAACTTCAAGCATAACAATTACAAAGGCGGACTCTATCGTGTTTCTGCAAATGTTTCTCTTGGCTTTGCGATCCTTTATTATGGTCAGAAAAGATGTTTAGAACACATCTAAACCCGCCCCAGCCCCCCGACGTAAGCATGACTTGGTTAAAGAACGGTTCTAGTCCAGCAAAGAGTTGGTGCCGCTTTGGAACCAGTTCTCCGGGCCGAGAACCGGTTCTTTGGCTGTCGAAACACAAAGAACTGGTTCGCACGCAGGCACAGGCTCCGAACCGGCTCTCAAAATGCTTTGGTGGAAAAGGGGCTATAGTGATGTAATAAAAAAAAAAAAAACAGGTATTAATGAATGAACAAATCAGAACTATCCAGTTCTCGGATTCACTAGAGGTCCGTTTATCACACAAAGCTTTTATACGACTTCAGAACAATTGGAATATAGTCATATAAGCAACTTTAATGGTCCCTTTATGATGGTTTTATATCTTTTTCGAAGCTTTATTAAGCATTAATGGAAACTGCATGGAAAACAGAAACCAGCACATTCTTCAAAACATCTCCTTTTGTGTTCCACAACAGATTTATAATGATTATAAAGCCGGTGACAGAACTCACCTTAAACTCGTTCTCTTTGTCTTTGGTGCCCTTGTGAAACGGCCGGTCGTAGCGAAACCTCCAGATGTGGTTGACCTTATAGAAGCTCTTGATGTTGTCGGGAACGCCGTCACGTTGCAGGACGTCCTGGCTGTCTGGGATTGGTGTGACAGCGTAGATTTGCAGATCTGCATGAAGGTTGGTCAAGGAACAAGCAACGTGTCGTTTGAACACAAACACATTTGAATAACATTACTGTATGATGTATATGGTTGATTTTTGATGTGATATACTGCATGACTTTGCTGTGGCAACACCTATTTCACAGCCAGTCCAAATGCAGACCGCACAGTAGGAAATCATCGTCCACAAATGTTTAAATATCCAACATTACACACAAGAGGTCTAATCAGCACATACATATGAATCAAACAGGCCAGACGTCAAAGAAGGCCAATGATTAATCGATGTCTTCTTGGATAACAAAACACTGTGCTCATGTAGTTTGACCGGCCCTGTCTGCTCTAATTGTGCTGAAGAGGACACATATTCACTGAGCGCCTGGCCTAAAGGTACATGTCTCCTCAACTGAACAAACGCTCTCATGTGACCCGCCGTCTCTACGCCTGATGTGTGTTCAGAGGATCGATTTTCAGCCACGTGGACGTGATTTTAAAGTGGACCTTGTGCTTGTTCTGAAAAATCTTGTTGTAGTGCTTTCACTCTGACACTGTTATGACACTGTATTACAGAAAATAGCATATTGAAAAGTGGTTTCTACGCTCAATTTTTTACTTTTATAAACGTTTAATAGTTATCATTAGTGTGCTATTAACCCTCAATCGGGTCATGGGGTATATACGACCCCAATCGACTTTTACTTAAAAAAAAAAGGTTCAGTTCATCTCAGTGGAATAAGATTTTGTGACTTTTCATACATTATCTATCTATTCACACACAAAAAACTGGGCTTGATTCAGTTGTTCTGAAGGTATGTAAAAAAAAAAAAAAAAAAAAAAAAAAAAAAAAAAGTTTACACTTCTGGTCTTCTGGGTCAATATGACCCCACATTGAAATGAATGGGAAATTAAAAATGAATGGGGAAAAAAAAAACTAAATATATTTTCTTCATGTGTCAAAAATAAAATTATATTTCATATGCAAGCTAATGGTGTAGTTGAGTAATTTACAAAAGTACATTATATCTCCAAAAACACAGCATTAATGAATAGATGAGAAGTAAACAAAAAAAAAAAGATATATTATTTGTATGATTAAAAATGTATATTTTTTTGTACAATTACTCAATCAATTGTTGCGAAGCCCAGAGGTGTAGGAAACAAAGACCATTGGAAGGTTAAGAATTCTTCCTAAAATCCTCATCATGAAATCTATTTTCAAGTTTGGGTGTCACATTAGCATCCAAATGCCAAGTTAATTCACCCCAAATGGAAATCATACCCCAAAATTTCAGCATAAACTACCTAAATCATCACGATTCTGCCAGATTTACTGAATTTGTGCACACTAAAGAGTAATACTCTTAGAGTAATAATAGTAATACTCTGACAAATGCATGCATACCGCTAATAGCAAAATGAGTAAATCAGTTAGTATGGGCAAAAGGATGTGAGTAACGAGGGATTAGGACCATATCTATACAATGCAAGCCTGTAGGTGTAAGACTCTTTCTCATGCTAGTGTGTGAGTGATTGGGAAAGACAAGAGATATCTGGAGGATACACTGGGCTTCAGCCTGGTAGATGGTCTGGTCCGGCTGGTTGGCGTGTTGCATTGCGATGGCATGAGGGAACTCATTGAGCATGCGCTGCTGGAACGCCTCCAGACGCTCGTAGTCATGACCACGGCACACAAACTCCTTATTCTGTACGACACACGCTCTGGTTAATACTGACACCAAGTGGACTTCAGAGTTACTGACAGTGGTGCCTAATATACTGCAGGATGTCAGGATGACACATACCCGAAGAAAAAAGGGGAATTTCTTGCCGTAGAAGCCCACTCTGAAGAACTCTGGCTCCAGCCGCTGTTGGTCCATTATTTTATCGTAATATGAAGCTTCCATCATCTGTGATTTGAAATTACATTATTAGCAAAAAATAAAAAAGAGGCCATATTCTACACATTTGTAGCGTTTAATCAACTGAACGTTTTTATTTTATTTATTATTATTATTTTTGCCTTTCAAAGAACATACAAAATCAATGCCATGGGGTAAATCCAATTAAGAGTACAATTACATGTTATAATGTCAGGAGAGTATCATGCAAATGACACAGTGAGATAGTTTTGAGAGCTTTGGAGTTGCTGGATGTACTGAGAGTGTCCAGGTAGGATTTAAGTTCCTTACAAAAAATTTAAAAGTAGGGCTTAGCATTCTGAAATTTACATTTGTGTAAAAAAAAAATTAGCAAGAAAAATAAAAAGGTTCATCAAAAAATATTGGTCCTTTACATATTTTCTAGGGCTGTGAAACGATTAATCGTGATTAATCGCATCCAAAATAATCATCATATTATAAAATATGATGTATAAAATCATCGTATATATAAATACACACATATGCATGTATATATTTAAGAAAAATGTGTTATTAATATATCAAATAATTATATTTATGTATAATATTAATTTGTATAAATATATATAAAGTATATATATGCAAATATTTCTTAAATATATATATGTGTGTGTGTGTGTATATATATATATATATATATATATACAAAACATGTATAAACACTACACACACATATATGATTTAAACACAAATTTTTATTTTGGATAATCATTTCACAGCCCTAATATTTTCCAAAGTTGCGCTGACAAATTGGAACATCTTTGCATGACAAAGAAAAACTCAATGATGTGCGAAACTGAAAGTTTCTTGCACAAAAAAATAATTAAATTAATTATGGATGATTTTGAAAAAAGTTTGGTTATGGATGATTTTGAAAAAAGTTTGTCGCACCTTTAAGAGTTATGCAAATAACCTAAAGATGCCAATTGATATGTATATGTGGGTGGTCTTATGTTAACGAAACGCTTTCCGTGATATGATCCCTTTAAGAACTGGCAAAATGCAAAGAACTGTCATATCACATATAGAGTTGTAACTCACCCTCATTTTGCTGAGGTTTCTGTAATCGTAGTAGGATTCGTACTGGTCCGCTAACTCTCTGCACAGGATGATGCCATTCTCCCAACACTGAGGAGGTAAAGAGGTGAACTTTAATTCACATGCAGTTTGATAATTCAACACTAGGAGAATTATCTGATAAAGTGAGAAAGTGATTGGGTAACACTTTATTTTTGATGGTTCCTATAAGTAACTTTGCAACTACATGCCAACTAACTCTCATTAGAGTATCAGTAGACTGTCCGCTTAATATTCTTTATTGTGATGCTCCTTCAACAGACAATCTACTTGCAACTACAAGTCAACTTATTCTATCCCTAACCATACCAGTCTACTAGCACTCTACTGAGACTTAGTAGAGATGTAGGTGCAACGTTACTCATAGACAACTGAATGTGTTTCTGAAATTTCTGTTTTTGTATTTATTGGTGAAATATCACATTATAACACAAATAATTGTTTCAAAAAGTGTATTTTCAATCTGTAGAATCCAGAAATATGTCTCTCTTTACTCTGCTATGAAAATTGACCGTTCCAGAAGCCAAAATATCAACATAGTGCCAGGTGGACTTAAAACCCCTAAGACCTTGAAGGGTTAAAGGGACCATCCAAATAAAGTGAAACCAGTGATTGGGATACCACTTAGTCATAAGGGATATCGTGAGGAGAAACCAAAGGGGCCTGGAAACGTGAAACAAAAACAGGAAATTCAGACCTTTCCACGGTCGAAGTTCTGGATGATGGTGAGATGCAGGCCCTCCTTCCTCTGCCACTCGCTCTGCATAGGGTAACTCAGAAACTCCCGCAGCGGTCTCTCGGACCATTCCAGCAGCTCGTCGTACAGCAGAAGTGTATACGAGGCCTCTGCACATACATAAAATATATATATCCGATAACTGTAGCTTCAAACTTAAAGGGCTCCATACTAACATTTGAGAGCAGTGGCACCGATCACTCTACAAAGATAGGCAATTGCTATTGTTTTGCATTAATAAGTGCAGTTACTAATAATGTTGTTTATTTCTTAGAAAAGAAACAGTAAAGCTCTAAGCTTAAGTTAATATGCAGATAAAACATTTTTAAAACAACAACATTTTTGTATTCTACTTTTATTAAATGTATCATTGTTGCTCTATAGCGTTATACTGCACTTCATTGATTATAAAAGAAGTACTCTTTACTTGCTTTCTGTGTGATTCTTTGCAATTTGAAGGACTTGTTTTTTCGTGACTTTTCATACTTCAGTACAAAAAAGTGATTTTCTTGATGATATGTTTTATCATAGCGATTTAATAATTAATACATATATTAAAAGCAAAACATGTGGGGGAAAAACTTTTAGGGAGTGGTCCTCTGCTGCCATCTACCGGTTATAGTGGTCATTTATAAATGTTTTCATTTGAAATAAGTGTTTGTTTGCCTCGTGTTAGTTTTCCTACATCTTGAAACTTTTAGATTTAGAAATGGGGACAATCTTTGATAGATGAACAAATAATGTTTTTGGTCATCACATTTAAATTGGATAATATTTAGAGCGTGAGGCACTTGAAAAGCGCTTGAATTTCACTCTCAAAAGGTTGTACGAACCCTGAAATGAATAATGTCAAAACATTCGACTTTTTCTGCCACAAACCCATGATTACAGTTAGCGTTACTACATTAAATTCATGGTGAATGTTGATGATTTGTGGACTGAAAAGCCTTCTTTGAATTGTCGATCATAGCACAATTTCTCCTGTTTTCTCCACACTCGGTGCGGAAACGATCTCTGCACTGCTTTGTACACATCCCAACTGGAACGGATCGACGGACTGCATCCGGTTGCAGTGTGAAAGCTCTAACCTGTTAACATGGGTCCGGAAAAAAATACGCACCGCAAACGGAGTATGTGTGAAACGGGCGTTATTATTGTCTATTATTGGTTCGAGCTGATAAACGATCCGAGCAGCACAGCTCAAACGAGTTTGGTTCTGTCCTGAACTACATCTGGCTCGTGTCATGCTCAAGTACCTGTGTAATTCTGTGCTTTCAGATGCAGGTCGTACAGCTTGTGAATGTAGCGGATGTACATTTCCTCTTTATTCAGCTCCGTTTTGTAGAAGTTCTGCAGAAAAGAGACAGAGAGTGGTGGAGTGTGGATATGAAGTGCTTTTCAGCACCTATCTGAAGTGTCGTTCTGGTTGCTATGAACCGATTCAAACGGCTAAGAAAGCAGCAGAATGCAGGAAATCACTTCAGCACTAGGTCGTCCACCGTCAGCCCTCAGCAGTGAAAGACCTTAGTGTTTCCGCCATGAATTAAAGTGCTAAATCACTTCCCTTCACCAAACTGACACTATTCACAAAACAGACCACCAGTTTGTGTAAACCGACAGGTACAGGGTGAATAATACTGACATGAAGTGACAAAGAATGGCACAAAAGATTATAAAAATATAAAAAAAAAACATACCAGGAGACTGACTGTGCAGCCAATTTTTTTCCCATCCACTTCTCCCAACTTCATACAGTCTCTGTAAAACAGAAAGAGTGTAATTTGTATGATATGCCAAAAGTAGTGACTAGGGTAAAAATACATCATGATCTGACAATGAAGAATTTAATCATTTTAAACATCATTTTAAAAAAAAAATTTCCCCACAAATATAGAGTAAAAGGGATACTGCACTTTTTTTGGAAATAGGCACATTTTACAACTCCCTCAGAGTTAAACAGTGGGGTTTTTACCATTTTTGAATCCATTCAGCCGATTTTCTGATATTTAGAAGAATATTAGTAACCAAACAGTTTCTGGTCCCATTGACATCCATAGTTGGAAAATATACTATGGAAGTCAATGGGACCAGAAACTGTCTGGTTACTGATATTCCTAAAACGGCAAAACCCAACTGTTTAACTCTGAGGGAGTTGTAAAATGAGCCTATATCCAAAAAAAAAAGTGGAGTATACCTTTAAGAAGTCAAAATAATTGTATTATATATTAATATTTATAATATATAATATATTTCGAGCACTGATATGCGTTTCCACAAATCAACGCGCAGCATTTTCGTGTAGTCTAGTAGGCTCATTTTACAACTCCCCCCAGAGTTAAACAGTTGGGTTTTACCATTTTTGAATCCATTCAGCCGATTTTCTGACATTTAGAAGAATATCAGTAACCAGACCGTTTCTGGTCTCATTGACTTCCATAGTAGGAAAAAATTGGGACCAGAAAATGTCTGGTTACTGATATTCCTAAAACGGCAAAACTGTTTAACTCTGAGGGAGTTGTAAAATGAGCCTATATCCAAAAAAAAAGTGCAGTATCCCTTTAAAAAGTCAATATATTTCGAGCACTGATAAGCGTTTCCACAAATCAACGCGCAGCATTTTCGTTTAGTCCGGTTACAGTCTCCAACAGCTGTGTTTGCGTGCGCATCTGCTCCGTGTCACCTGTAGTCCAGCAGTCGCTCCATCAGCCGTGTGACCGTGGCTATGAGGGATATCCCGCTCTCTCTCCACGTCTCCCTTTCAATCTTCTTCAACAGACTGACAGAGAAGACAAACAAAGCAGACAACGAGTCATACAGCTGCCCACCATATCACCCATCATGCCCTGCACGCTCTCACAGACACACAGCCGTCCCGTAGAACAGTGATTACTGATCATCTTACCTAGGATATGGACCGAACAGAGGAATTCTAGTCCAGAGCAGCATAAATAAAACAAATTCATATTAATAGATTAATGTCAACAACAGCCACTCAGTTAGTACAGTTAGTAGAGTGCAGAAAAATGAAAAAGTGTTTGATTTTCAATTTTTTTACACTAGTTATCATGATATCATGAGAGATATCTTACATATATTTATTCAAAAATGGAAGATTGCAGAATTGCAACTTTAACACACAAAAAACACACACCAAACCTATATGTCCATTTTACCACCACTACCATAATCTACGATGAAATCTGACCTTATACAATGTTAAAAATGTGCATCAATTTGAATTCAGACGAGGGGGAGCAAACACTTTTTCACGGCCGCACACAAACCCACACATGAACACACTCACTATCACACAGATGAGTGAGATCGGACCTGGATAAATATTTACCGTCTCGTCGCTTTGCTCTAATCTAACATTAAACTAAAGATCAACCCACGAAGGACTGCACCTTCTTATCTGTTCATTTGTGTATGTGTCCTCTCACTCACATGCTGTTGAAGAGCTCTCTGTACGTTTCATCTCCTTTTCCCTCGGACAAGAGGCTGTCCAGCTTGTCAATAAGTTTGGCCTCCACCTATTACAAAATAAAAACCATCTCAAATATATTTCACATGCTCTGGAGTCGGATAATTGCATGTCCTATGAGTGACCAGAAGGGGGCGCCGGGTGACCTGTTTGAAGTTGCCGCTTCTGCGCTGTTCCCAGTCCATCATGTCGTGAAAGATGGGGATCATCACGTTCCTCAGGTCCGGTTGAGGCACCAGCGTCACCTCCAGGAACGGGCCGATCATTGCTGGGATGAAGTTCAGCTTGTGTTCTCCTGCAAGACAAGAAACTTTCGTCTCCCATACGAGGAGGAGTAAAGCTTTCGGATAACTGGGAAGGTCCTACCTAAATTCTGCCACATGCTGAAAATCTCACATCCCATCATGACACGCATGTCTCCGTACCTAAACACAAAGCACAAAATGCTGTTTAAATAGTGTTCGAAATATAACTGAGACGTTTGAAGAATGTCAGGTCGCTGTAGCTACATCTGAAACACATACTGTCCGAGTACATACTGCATTTGATGAAGAATAATAAAAATTGCAAATTAAAAAAAATCATCCATAATAGCCTTATAAATTCAGACATACTATTCATTTGACGTACGACTTTTGGCAGACTTTATAGTAGAGAAGTATGAACATTCAGAGGGGTTGCAGGCACTCACTTTTCCAGTGTTTTCTTCCTCTTCGATGCAGAGAAGGTCTCGAGCTGAAGGCAAGGCTGGTTGATGAAGATAACAGACAGGCAGAAGTACGAATCCCACACCTACATGGAAACGGAGAGTTTAGAGGCTGCGCCACACAGAAAATAAACAGATCGACTGTGATGATTTACTGAAACTGAAGACAAACCTTGAAGTCAAACTTATCACCGAGGAAGTTTTTTCTTAAAGCGTCTGACAGGTAGAGGACAGTGGTGATGATGATGCTGTGAATCAAACATGATCACACATCAGATCTCAATTTCAATACCGTAACCACTACAGAGATCGAGGGGAACAAGTCCCCTCCAATAATTAGAAATGGCCAAATTGTCCCCCCAATATTTGAAAATTGTTAGGATGACAAAAATGTTGAAAAGTTACATTTTTAGTCTAGTCTGACTCAATGACAAAATGACTAAGATGGCCAATTAAATCAAAGTAGATGGGGTTTAATTCCAGCGTGAAGCGTCACTTTAACGTTGAAAGAGAGAGATAAGATGCACATAGCGAAACAACGATAGAAAACGTATACGATATAAACATATACGATAGAAATGTTAACCCACTTACAAGTAACATCCAGAGATGTAAACTACTCTCAACTTTTAATCAAATATGGATGTTTTTAATTGAAAATGAATGCGATTCATGCAAGTCCTAACAAGAAACATTGACATATACAAATTAAATTACATATTTTAATGCAAAATTATTAGAAATAGACCCAGAATGTCCTTCACTGTTCTATTTCTTTATGCTTTGTAAAAACTTTGTCCCCCCCACCCTTCCAATGTTCAAGACATGGTTACGATCTCGACTCTAAAAACTATCGTGTAAAATTGGACGAGGAAAGAAGCCTCTAACTTGTTGGTGACGAGCCTCATGACCGCCCAGTCTTTGGGGAACATCTCCGGTCTTATCAGGATCCGAAACACAGTGAAGATATGCAGGAGAAAGTCCTGAGAGAGAGAGAAAAAGAGGATGTTTCATGTGTTTTTATGTTTTTTAGTGAGTATAAAGAACTGATGACAATGGGCCAGTTGTCTTCCTTTTATGCCGGTTTTTCAAAGCAACATTGGACTGGATCACCCTGATCCAGATGCACAGTTTTCAAGATTACCAAATCCGGATCACTAGTGCTCTAAATGGGAACATATCACAATGTGGGCTACCAGCTAGAACAGTTAGAAGAGCCAACATGGTGTCACTGTAAGTGTTTCTTATTTTGAGACAAAACACAAATGGGGACAAGATCATTTTTATTTTATTTTTACTTTAGTATACTGAATAGCCTAATTGTTAGCCTATGTCTACTTTATCGCTGTTACAACGGTTACACAAGTCAAGTGCAAAATATAAATAAAAGTATATACACTAAATGATACAAATGTATTATTTGACAAATTTTTAAGTTTTACTACATTTTCTTCCTGAAATGCACCTTAAAATCCTACCCCTGTTGGGATCAGGATAATCTTGTTTTTTGGATCAAAGTTATCCAACCCCACTGACAAGTTTTGAACAACACAAACTGAAGGTTTGATCCAGATTAAAAGTAGGATTGGATTCCCTGATCTAATCTGATTTCAGATCCTTCTTTCCCTTTTGAACAACCCATTTTCAAGATTTGATCCAATCCGATAACCAAAATCCGATCAGCTTACCTTTGAACAACTGGCCCAATAAGACAAAGTTGAAAATTGACTCACCCGCAGGTCGTCTTTACTGGTGAACCTCTGGAGGAGTTGCTGGTAGTGTTTGTCCTTCATATGCCTCAACAGAGCCAAAAGACACGAGACAAACTCCCCCTAAAAAAAAGACACATTCACCATAGTCTTCTTGCACTGGAGGCCATTCAAATATTGTCTAAATAAAAGTTTGAGGACCACTGGTTTAGAGAGTCTGAATCCTTGATCAACACAACAGAACCGGAAGACAATACAATGTGGAATAAGGTCGTAGTTTTTGTTATTTTTGGACCAAAATGTATTTTCGATGCTTCAAAAGATTGTAACTAACCCACTGATGTCACATGGACTACTTTGATGATGTCTTTATTTCCTTTCTGGACAAGGACAATATAAGTTACCGTACACATTTTAAGTGGAGGGACAGAAAACTCTCGGACTAAATCTACAACGGAGGTCTTCCGGGCTCGGGACGACATGAGGGTGAGTCATCAATGACATCATTTTCATTTTTGGGTGAACTAACCTTGTAATAAATCTGAGTAGGTGAGATAACATGTGAATAAAGCAGAGTTGACATGAGGTACGGCAAGGTTTACATACACAAAAGCATTGGGGCGCTGGGGAATACGTCACATCTTGCAGGAATGCTGGCAGGATTCACATGCAGCTTGTGCGTAGAGACTTTGATGTGTAAAACGCTGTGACTGCTGGGCTGTAATTACCTCGCCCTCGGGGCCTGTTTCTGACGATTTTTTTTTTTTTTTGCATTTAAAATTCACTTTAGCTTCTATTCTTTGTAAAGCCTTCTTTTTCTTTGCTTCTTACCGTAACGTCTTGAACTTGAGGCCGTAGTGTAGGTCCTGCCGGCTGGGGTCGGTTAGCGACTTCCAGTATGGTCCGCAGTAACACAGCCAAAACACTCTCCACGATCAGATCGACCTCTTCGGATGCGGTCGGCTCCTGCATACACAGGCACATCTGTAAGGGTACGCCCTTGCAAGAGGTCAACAGTGATTTTATGCATGCTTTCTGACAGGGTGCTGATGGCAGAGAGGGTGAAGCAGTCATGAAAGGTTCAGCTGTCATTTCAGTTTATGCATGTGCAGGAGGAAACCAGTGTGGCTGATGCACATTGGTCTTTTTCTGCATGTGAGAACCGCCATTTGACTTCTTTAAGGTCAGACAGGATGTCTACATTTAGACCAGCATCAGCATTTTCACAAGACAAGTTTCCCGTGGTCTACTTCAAAGCAGAAGTCAACACAAATTAGGGATGTGTAAACCTTCTATAACAAGTCGATCTTCAGGAAACCTTGCATAATTAGGCCATTTAGGTTCATGTTCTGAGGAATGGTGAGATATTCAACACTATTATCCACAAGTTTCTGAGGGGCGCTCCTGTAAAAAACAAAGTGGGTGAAACTTCCGGTGACGCGGCGGAAGTAGCATTCCAATGGTATTTTGTGTGTTAGTTAGCGAAGAGGCTAGCTGTTTTTCTGAGAATTATTTTACTATTTAAAGACGCAAATCTTTATGAGAGATGTCGTTACGGAGCTCAGGGACAACATGTGCTGTTCGCGGTTGTATGTATAACCGGACTAAACTAATTCAGTGGCTTAAACGTGATTGTTTTGAACATAAGCTGAAAACGAAATCAGAGTGATCCTGCCAACGACTGTAACGTTAGTTTCCATCACCTCCCAAAAGATGACGAATCTTCCTGTGTACATTAGTTTAGACTCTTAATATTCTATAATCTCTATCAGCATGTGATTGGCTGTTCGCTACTGATGTCACACCTAAACTCAGGATCAAAGCCGGTGTTGACAGAATACCAAATGTATTCAAGTAGCACATTCATTTATAATTTTGAATAAACTCCAAAGCACAATGACTAAGTGTGTGTTTTTTATTTTAATTGTTTTTCAGCTCGCACAACTGTCTGTCACCATGCCTTGATGAGGATTGATTATTAATAATGTTATTATAATACTCCCAGCCAACTACTGCGGAGGGTAAAGGTACTGTTATTTCACCCTTTTTAATTTCGTTGAGGTTGTGTTCCCACATCGTTAGCTAGTTTGGATCGCTATAACTTGAATGACTGTCAACTGTTGAAAGAACGAGTGTCAAGCATGTCAAGTCGCGCTTTGTTTACTTCCAACCGGAAGACGCACCCACTTTTTAACGCAAGGCCTCATGGGGCGTAGGAAACTTGTGGATAGGGTCCAATTCTCAGTTTCACATCCACACAGTTAGTGGCACATTTTCAGAGCACTGTTGTGCGAGTGTTATCTTACCGCGTCGTCCTTCTTGAGAAGAGACAGCATGCAGGTGAGTATGTGAGCACACATGACGAGATCCCGCTGCTCCTGCAGGTGAGCCTGGAGCAAACGCAATACCACTGGGAGCAGAATGCATCTAGACTCTGATACAAACACACAAACATTGAGCAAACAGCCTCTAAAATTAGCTATATCTATCCTCATCATCATCCTCCTCAAGTGAGCGTGTTTACCAGGGTTGATGTAGATTTGGCTCTCTACGGTTTTCGTGATGCAGTGCAGCTTGACGGCCTCTAGGGGACAGTCTGCCTGAGAGGCGGTGGGGAGGCTGCCCAATGTCTCCCGTACAAACGCAGCCACTTCCCTGACCGTAAAGAGCTTCAACAACTCCCCGTACACCGCCGGGAATTGCTGCAGAAACACCGCCTGTGAATTCAAGCGCACAAACAATCACCAATTGATCACATGGAGAAATAAACGGAATATGGGAAAACAAAACTGTAACTTTAAATGCACATACTACATGAAAACTACCAGTGTTAGACTACAAGAAAAAGAAAAGTTTGTGAATAAATAAAAACTAACAGCAACAGTAACATGGGGGGGAATCAAAAGTTGCTAATATCAAAAATAAAAAAAATCGCAATTGAACAACTACAAGCCACAACTAAAGCTACCAGTAAAAATGTACTAAAAACCTACATGCAAATATAATGCGCAATACAATGATGAAGACCAATGAAAAACATATTTAAATAAAATACAAAACACAATTTTGAGTAAAAAAAAAGGCTAATAAAATGGAAATGTCGACTAAAACTGTAAATATCGGCCGTTTTAACCGCCTTGCATACACTGACTGTGACACGTCTATCTTCTCAGCCAGTAAACGTTTTTACCACTAACCCACGGCCTATGAAGGAATCTCAAAAACAAGAAGAACATGGCCTGAAGATTGAAGAGAGAACAGGGCCAACCCTCAACACATAATCCTGCTGTGAGTTTCAGTGTGGAGATTCATAGAGGGACTGGGGGGATTATGGGGGATTAGAACAGCTCTGGCCTGCATTCCAGCACTGCCTTTGTTCTGCACTCCATGAGGATTAAAACCTCCAAACGCTAGTCAGTCCAACTCAGGGTAAGGAATCGTGTGAGGTGAATTAAATATCTATACACATATTCTGCAGTATAATACCCTGTTGAGCTGTATTAACTATCCATTTAGAGATGATCCAGAGTGTTGAATGATACTACTCTTAGATTTAGCCACCATCTCTCCACTGACCACCTAATGCATACTGCACACTGATGGCTACAACTAGTTAAAGTGCACCAATTTTGCTATTTTAAATGTTTCTAATTTTGTGTTGAAGGTCTCCTTCAATAGGTTTACATGCATCCAAGGTCAAAAACATATATACAAACTCACCTCTTTTCTCAAAGAGAAAAACATTTGAAACTACAGTCTTAGAAGAAAAATTTCTATATAGAACCTTAAAAGGTTCTATCAGCGCTACGTATTTGGAACCCCTAAAAGGTTCTATGCACTATTAAAAAAGGGTTCCTTTGGGTTCTATATAGAACCCTGGGGTTCCATACTTGGTCAATAGAACCTTTTACCAAAAAAAATATTCTATATAGAACCATTTTAGAGTTCCATATATGAAGCGGGGGATGGAACCATTTCTGGTTCTAAATAGAACCATTTTTTCTAAGAGTGTATTTGATAAAGGATTGAGTTTAGCTAAGCTCCTTCTTTCCAAAACGCTACCCTGATCTGAAATGGCCCAGTCTGTTGTGATTGGTTCACCACTAACAGTGCGTGTCAGAAACGAAACCTTGCCAGTTTTGTTCAAGCAAGTCTGAGAAAGATTTATCACCAGATTTCTCAAACTTTAAAAAAATACTAATACTTTTATTCAAAATTAGCATAAGAACACTGACATATATTTAAGGTAGCTACAAGCAAGTAAACTAGACATGCATGAGCAGAACTGTATTTTAGACTTCATCAATCAGCACTTAATACTTTTAAATCAGCAGAACTTCTGCTCACACACATTACCATCAAATGCTTTGGCAAAATAACAGACAGTTGTGACTGACACTGCCGTATAAGTTTACTTTTTTTCCACACCGCTGTTATATCAAATAACAAAACAAACTTTGACTGGTTGCTTTACACATCTTCTATCTAAATAATAATATCTCTGTTGTAAGTGCACTGGTCTTGGTCAGGAAAAGCTGCCAAGAGGGCCAGACTTTATGCTGATAGTCAAGAGTCTGGCTATGTGAAATCACAAAATAAAGCAGACTGACATTTTGAAACTGGATTTACAACCAAAACGTGCAATACATATGCTGTGGGGAAAAAGACCAGTTCTGTGCGTTTTCCCTTAGATCTTGTTGCACCTTCATTATCTCACTTTTTTCCATCTTACTTCATTCTTTTCATCCATATCCTCTATATGCCTCTATTTAAAATGTTTCTTTCTCTCATTAAATCCCAAAGCAATCCTTTATTTGGACATATTGGTCTTTCTCTTTCAAAGGGTGTGCATGGGCTGCCATCCACAGTCTGAACAGCAAAACAAACTCACGCTCAAACAAAAGCCAGAGCGACGGGCAATAATACACGTTCTCGCATTTAGCTCAGGGAAGACGGAAATATTTGCGGGAGACTTCAAATGCTTTGCCTGAATTTAGGGGGGAGCATTCAAAGCCACCTGTGTAAAGGGTGAAATGTCTGTCAAAATGATTTTCCTTCCCTCACACGTTGTAGAAAATATTTCCCTCCTAGGTCAAAAAGACGCCCTGAAATTATATGTTTATTTTTTTCTTCAGAAAGCTTATCTCATTTCATTTTCATATTTTTTTCTATTTTTAAATGCAATTTTTTTGCTCTGCATTGAAAATGTGTTCATTTCTAACCACTTCATATCTGTGTGCAGCCTGCATAGTGACTTACTGATTTTTATTTGAAAAAATTGAGGAAAAAAAAAAAAACACACCTAAAGGATTATTAGGAACATATTAATATATATATATATTTAAATAGTAAATATATTTTTTTTATAAAATTATAAAATTATTTTATTTCATTATTATTATGTTATCGTTGGAAGAGAAGAATGAGGACTGTTGCGTGCTAAACTCAAACCTGTGTAACCCACATGAGCGCCACAGCATATTACGAACCATGGCTCAACTATACAATTGAAATAGTTTTTCAATATAAACAGATCGCATTCTCTCTCACCTGAGTCTGTGTGATGGGCCGCGAGCCCTTGTTCTCCTGCGAGAGGAAGAAGCGGATGGACATGAAAAGCTCATGCATACAGCAGCGGAACTCCTCCTCGCTCTGTCCGCCTGTGGCGAGGGCAAACAGCCGGCGCGACTGGATAATATACTTAAAAATATACTCCGTCGCCTAGGAAACCAAGAGAACAGCACATCTGAGCACAGAACGCAACATAAAAGCAGTGTATTTAAGACTGCATGGGCTGTATGAACTAATGTGATGTGACCCAGAGCTAACCATTCATGAGAAATTAAATATTCAGTACATTATGAATATAAATTGTATTTGTGGAGATGGAGGACAGTAATGACAGACTCTAAATATCATTATGAAAAGCAGAGAGCGAGAGGGGTTTTGCAAGGGCTCTCACCTTTAGCACCTGTTGGATGTGTTCCTGACGGTCCGCTTCAATAATGCGGTCCACGTACCACTTCAACACCTTGATCAGATCCCTGGCAGAAACACAAAACTGTGTAAAACTTATCATCTACAGTACATAAATCTGTTTGTTTGATATAATATAAATTCTAGACAAGCACTTGGCTTAATTTGGGATTTCAAATAAGTAATAGTACGTATAGGAACACATAAAATGCTATTTTAAGTCATAGAGCGGGATCCCTGGTAATTTCCATTGCGATTTCCAAGCATTGCTGTGAGAAGTACAAAGAAAGTGACGTCCAATGCAGTGGAGCAAATTAAGTACGAGAAGAAAGATCCTGTGCTGATCTTCTATTGTTCTGCAAACATGCGGTTACATGCTTTTCAGACACTAAAAATCACAACAAAAGGAGAACTGAAAATCAGAACGGAAGAAAATTTAACCGAAAGAACGTGATGCAACACATTTGCTCCAGTGAGCAGGAAACTAGAAATAAAGAGATGCAACAAAATGAACTTTTCGCACATAAACTTTTTTGTGATCATATAGCTGTTTTATTCAAGTTCATTGGTTGCATAACATGCATATTGGACAACTGCGTAGGCTGTAATGTTGGCTGATCCCTAACCCAGATGAATGAACACATGCAGTAAAATTGAGTGTTTATCGAGTGAAGAACCAGCGCTGTACTGGTTGAGGTTGAGGATTCAAGAGAGCTGTCAACAAAAGTCCTGTTTTCTGTGTGTGGACAAAAACACACTATACAATGACCCTAAAAAAGTATTTGGGCACTTCAGCCACATAATATCTTGCATAACATAAAATATCAAACCAAGTGGCATTGTTTAAATGAAAAACAGCAGAAGCACACTTCACAAAAACATTTTCACATTTTAAGTGCATTTACCTAAATCTATGTTTCAATTTCACATCAATGGCTCTTATTCGGCCATTCTGACCAGTGTGCATTGAGTAATCAGATTATTGAAATATATATATATATAGATGTATATCAGATATATAAATTCTGTTTAATTAACTCTTTCACCACCATTGATGGAATTTTTCACGGCTTTCCATTTTTTACTGTTATATAAGGGGGTAAATATTACACATCTTCTGAAAGCGTACTGAATATCCAGATCAACAGGAGCAGAAATAAGCGATAAAAGCATTGCTAATGCACATTGTAGTCTTTAAAAATATATATATTTTCTCAGCTTTTTGTTTAATTGTTTGTTTTAAACTTACGCACATTCAATTGTTGATTAAAAAAAGCATGCATGAAGCTAGAATAAAACACTTTTATCTTTCTTTTGATGCAGTATATTGAATGTTCAGATATTCATACAACAAAATATTCTGGGGGCCATGAAATGTTTGTGAAAATTATCAAAAATGCTGGCAGTGGCTGGCAACTTAAAAAAAAAAAAAAAAAAAAAAAAAAAAAAAAAAAAACAGTGACGGGGAAATGGTTAATGTGCTTTATTAAACTTTTAACTACTGTATTAAAATGATCTCTCTTCTCCATAAAAAGTTTCAAATAAATGAACACATTACATTCAATAAAAGAGTTGTACAGTAACATAACCCATAAATGTTAAGAGATCTTTTGTATGGCATAAACAGCTTTAAGAGATCAGGAAATATTCTAAGTAGACAGAATGTAATGATACTCTAAAAGAAAATGAAGATGTATGTTATATAGACTTTTTACACAATACTATAACACATTACTTTAAAAGTAACTGTCCCCAACACTGATCCTGACAGTTTAATCCTTCAAATTTCTGTTTAATGTACCTGTATGACAGGGCTCCTGCAAAGTGGCCTTCAATGTAGGTGTCCATGACTGGTTTAAAATGCTGGAACTTGCTATCCTGGAGCAAGTTTATAATGTGCACCTAAAATACAAAAATGCATATGGACAATAAGCTACATGTAATTGCATTACCCTGCATTGTGCCAGAAATGAGGGTCTTTACCTACCAGAGAATCAAACACCTTAAGTGCATATTTCTGTGAGCTCTCGTCCAAAATGCCGAAAAGCGTGTCCAGTGTATCCTGTAAAAACTGATAAAAGATAGTTGACTGTATTAGTAAAGTGCAGGGCAAAGGTTACTATGATTGACATGTTCATTAACCAACAACATGGCTCTGAAGTGCAGCTGACCTTAACTATTTCTGAGCCATCGATCTCTTTGAGTTTAGAAAGGCTGTCACTGATTCTCTCCGGATGGGCTCTCCACTTCAATAAGTCCAGCATGTCACCTGCAGGAAAAATTATTACTGTTATGACATGCTTTTTCATTTACTCAGGAAACAGACTTTGCCAAATCCTGCTTGCAACCAGCCACATATAGAGAGTATGCGTGTGACGTCGCCGTCGGCCGAAGACCCTGCAGTTACTCACAGTGAGTGGCAAAAAAAACTGTATTTGTTTTCAGCGTGAATGCTGCGAAAAACAAACACAACACATATAAAGTGGGAAAGAGCTTTGCGATTGACTGTACAACTAGATTTGACAAAAAAAATCGGAGGTATATTTTTACAGACTGCTATAGAAAGAGGAGCAAATGGATCGCTGCAATTCACAGAAACAACGAAAGGTGGATTTGCGGTTATCATTTTGTGTCTGAATTTAGCTGTAAAACCATACCCATATATTTGCTATTGCTATATATATTAACAACTAATAAATTAAATATGTATCATTGCATATTCTGCATTATTGGATGTTTTATTTTTAATAAATACTGACCAAAAAAAAAAAATCTATAAAGTTTTAGGGCTGGATTATATGATGTTCAGGCTATATAAGTGACCTACCTATATTGTATTTATATAAAGCGTTCACAGGCAAATTTGCTTTATGTTTAGGTCTGCTTTTATTTCCCCGGTGTCAAAATCAGGCAAACATAAATGTCAGGCAACGCGATTCCTGGCTGCATGTCAATATCCATGGATCACTGGATCTTTAGTAAGTTGTAAGGAACACTATATTGAGTCCAACATTTAGTTTAAATTGATAAAATTGTGCGTTTTAGTCGCATTTCCCCCTATTAAATCCAGTCACACAACAGATATTTTGCCACTCAGTCAGGCTGAGGGGGGGTTGTTCCGGTGGGGAAATTGACGTCAATGCATTCCTCTATTCCTATGTTCGGCGATGCATCAGATTTGGTCTTTGCTACATATCAGCTGTAAGAAAACTTCCAAATGGGGAATAATAAAGTATCCCGTATGGCAACACACACACACACACATTACCATTCTGAGTGAGTTTGGTGGAACAAAGGAATGAAGTGATCCACAGGGATTCCTTAGTGCCTTTCACAGTTTGGTTGTTGCCAGGCAGATTTGATTTGGAGAAGGGCAGTTTGAGGTAGCGAGCACAGTCCTGCAGGTTAGCGTTCTCCTCACACTGTAAAACACGCATGAACACACATTTAGCAAAGCACAAATCTTCTTTTGAGTTCCACAGAAAAAAAATAGTCATACAGGATTTTTTTTTTTTTAATGACGACATTTTTATTTTTGGGTGAACCATTTCTTTAATTAGCCTCATGCAATCGCTCCACATTCAGTCAGCAGTTCTTTTGCCTCTGGCGGAAATGCAAACAGCTGACTTATTTCTTTTTTTATCATTTATCTTAGTCAAAGTGCTACACGCAAGTGGTCAGCAGAACAGTGAGCAAATGTACAAAGACTGTATGCCGTACATGACCAGCGAAACTGCACAGCAGTGATCTCTAGTGTGCTGCAATGAGACTTGTGTGTAAACACTGAAACAAACCGCCCTATTTTAGCATGTGTAAATAGGCCACGAGTAGCTCTTAGTGCCTGGGGCCATATACTGTATATGGACTAAGCCTCTCAAATATTATTTCATATATACTAATAAAAGTTATTGCATGTGTTCTATATAATAGGGCATATAGAAAATGGGACTTTAATTGATATTAAGACAAAATAGGCTGCAAAAATGAGCTTTTCAGAATTATCATTACTGTATTATCGTTATAATACATGTGTTTTATTCATTCAGAGGCTTCTTGACTGAATTAACGTTTATAACAACCACTAATGGAGTGGTTAATACAACATGACACAGCTGCACTTTGCGTGTGAATGTGTGTTTGTGACCTCTTTTAAGCCTGTTAAATGCAGAAACACTTCAACAGTCTGCAATTACCAGAGTGTGCCCGAAGCATGCTCTTAAATTGGGTGTGCCTCAGGGATGTGTTCTCCGACACTGTTATTTAACTCTTACACTTTTTCATAAGGAAGCATGTTTTAAATTCAAGGCTTTATTAGGCTCAAAGGAACATGCAGAATGAACAGGACAATTTGTCATTTGACATGCACTTGAAATTGCATTTGTTGCATTAAAGTCAACGAGAGATTTCGACAACTGTACCTTATGGACGATGAGCTCGTGGGTGCCGTCGGGCAGAGTCAGCCCGTCTTCCTGCATTAGAGGAATGAATGAGAATCCGAAGAGCTTCTTCTCCCCCTTGTCTTTCGCTGGAGAACACAAACACTGAACATTACAAGTCAAACTATTCTTTGAAAACACACTCGATGCTCACTCGGGTTTCCAAATGGAGGACAGGTAATAGGAACAAGCGCAATTGACACTGGAAAGTGACGAGCCTTACACTGTGAGCATACGTACTCACTCTCACTCTCACGCTCACACACACTCATACTCACACTCACATTCTCTCACACTCATATTCTCTCACACACACTCATACTCACTCTCACACACACTCTCACACTTATACACTCATACACTCTCACTCTCTCACACTTATACACTCATACACTCTCACTCTCACACTCTCTCACTCTCACTCTCATTTAAACACTCACACACTCTCACTCTCTCACACTCTCACTCACACTCACTCACTCTCTCTCACACTCACTCACACTCATTCTCACTCTCATTCAAACACTCAAACTCACACACTCTCTCACTCGCACACTCTCTCACACTCTCACTCACACTCACTCACACTCTCTCTCACACTTATACACTCATACACTCACACACTCTCTCTCACACTCACACTCTCATTTAAACACTCAAACTCTCACACTCTCTCACTCGCACTCACTCACTCTCTCTCACACTCTCTCTCACACTTATACACTCATACACTCACACTCACACACTCTCTCTCACACTCACACTCTCATTCAAACACTCAAACTCTCACACTCTCTCACTCGCACACTCTCTCACTCACACTCACTCACTCTCTCTCACACTCACACTCTCTCTCACACTTATACACTCATACACTCGCACTCTCTCTCACACTCACTCTCATTCTCACTCTCATTCAAACACTCACACACTCTCTCTCACACTCACACTCTCATTCAAACACTCAAACTCACACACTCTCACTCTCTCTCACACTCACACTCTCTCACACTCTCACTCTCAGTCACACTCACAATCACACTCTCTCTCACACTCACTCACACATCTCTATTCTTAACATGGATATATTTGCATCAAAAAAATGTCCCATATTTATCAAAAATACCCCTTGGTGATTTTACTTGCCCATTTTAAAGGCCAATTAGTGATCTGACTCACACAGTTCAGTGTTATTCTCCTGCACTTCCATTATTCATGTGAAATTCAGCTAATTTAACTTCCTCCCTCAAGCTCTGCATCTACTAAGTGTGGGAAATACCATCTTGTGAATATTATGTGAATATTAAAGCATCATAAACTGAGGAACAAAAAGAACAATGTGTTTTTTCAGCAGTGTCAGACTTACTGGAACAGTGGCGGAACTCGAAGCGGACGTGAGAGCCGCGGAACATGTCGACGGGGATGGGAAGCTTGATTAGCTCTGCCCATCGCGGGCTGTTGTTGTGGTAAAGCACGAAAGTGTGATATTCGTCTCCTCCTGGCTCACCCGAACCCGCGGCCACAAACCCCTGCAGAGAGAGAGAGAGAGAGAGAGAGAGAGAGAGAGAGAGAGAGAGAGAGAGAGTCACAAACCACAGACCTCTCACCTCTCCACCTCGATGGCTGTTTGTGTGAAAACAGTCTACGCCAGAATTTGATCAGCTTTTCACTTTATGTTATCTGGTATCCAAGATCATGTCTATTTATATGTAATCAAGTAGAACAAAAAACATTTATGAGTCTAAAAACCTTGAGAATCTGTCCATCGACGTCCAGCGCGTAGGCGGTGACTTCCACGTTTCTCGCCACGCTCTTCCCTCCCTTCTCAAACTCGCCCTTCTCCAGTGTGATGTATAGATCATTTCGCATATCACCTTTAGGAAAAGAAAAGAAAGAACAGTTTTATGTTGCCATGCACACAAAAAAATCCCCCAAAAACTGGGACACGAGAAATCCATCTAAAAAAATTAAGACGATTCTCAGTAATCTACAGAAACCTTGTGTCGCCATATTTTAGCCTTTTCCCCCCCGTAAATCATTACTATTGCTCGGTCTTTACATCTGTACTGGGATATACAAATTATTAACCAATGAAAAGTTTTACAAAAAACATGTGGCTAAACCTCGTATCTCCATTGGATCCTCAAACTGTCAGTTAAACTCCACCCGCCTCTATTGTGAACTCTGCTTGTTTGCAATGCAAGGGTAAATAAAGAATTGGTTCAGCATTTTCTTTACTCAAGAAATATCTAATGATGTACAAAACATGTACGTTCGAATTTCGAATTTGTAACTTGAGCTTAATTTTGGAAAAAAGTTTCAGTTTTGGACATTAAACTTTGGGTTAAAGGCTTCGACCAGTGACTCTCAGTTTCACTTTAACTGGGTTCAAACCTGCAACTGTTTCTAGATCCCACATTAAGATTTGCGCCAAGAGTGCATTTTCAGCATGGATTTTCAATGAAACATTGTGTCCCAATGGATGCCTTCACACAGATTGAATGACTTTTTACCATGTACATTGATTTTACTCAGCAGAAAAAAACCCACAGACCAAAAAGCTTTTTCTCATGTTTCTAGAACTGGAATGGAAATGCTCTTTGACATCAATTGAATAGAAATGCAAAAGCACTTCTCTCCTCAACAAGCAACATGATTTGAGGTATCATTCGTGTCGCAGCACAATTAGTGCAGGTTTAATATAACACCTTTCCCCCCGGTTTCACACACAAGGCTTAAGATAGTCCAAGACTAAAATGCATGCTTGAGAAGTTTTAACTGAAAGCAACTTGCACTGACATACCCATCTTAAAATATGTCAGTGCTTGGTTTTATCTGACGCACACCAGTAATGTTTCTTTTTGCCTAAGACACATTTATAAAAGCTACTGAAATGTCCTAATCCTGGCTTAATCTAAGCCCTGATTGTGAAACTAGGCCTGGGTGTTTGTGGAAAAGCGTGAAAAAACACTCATATGAAGTTCATCCCTCCCAAACGTCCTCAGCAGGTGCATCCTGCGACTCATGGATAACACTGCTAATGATACCAAAAACACATTCTCTTTCACACAGGAAATGCAACTACATATTTGCACCTTGTCATTTTTTCATCGACCACATGTGCATGCACATTTTCACATTTGTAGAAATGCCAATGTTACGGCCAACAGTAGGTCACAACCACATTTCATGATGTACCAGTTCTTATTCTTATTCGCCCGTGCAGAGGAAACAAGAACAAGTACATTTCCTGAGACTCTGTTGGATTATTTTGTGGACCTTTGATGCCCTGTGAACTGTGGGACATAATTTAAAGCATTGCAGCTTTTGCAAATGAAGGGGACAAAGAGCTTCCGCCACCTAAACCACCAAGCGAAGGAAGTCTGGGTTCCTGTGCGTGTGTGTGCGTGCAATGCAATTAAGTATGTGCAGTCCTATTTCAAGACACAACTTCAAACCAGTAGCCATGCCAACTAATGTCCATATGACAGTTGCTGTGGCAACAATCATATATATATATACGTATATATATATATATATATATATATATATATATATATATATATATATATAATGTTTCTGATCTTCCAGGAAAGTCTTTATATATATATATATATATATATATATATATGAAGAGTTCAGATGCAAAAGCCTCTAAATGCCATTTGAAATTTTCTTCTGTAATGATGATTTTTATCAAACTAGTATATTTAAGTTCAGTAATTTCACTTAAATAACAATTAATAGGTAATCTTCATTGCCATTTAAGTGAAATTACTGAACTTAAATACAGGCTTGATAAAAATGATAATTTTAGAAGAAAATTTCAAATGGCACTTAGAGGCTTTTGCATCTGAACTCTTCATATACTGTATATATATATATATATATATATATATATATAATCACAGTGAGTTTCCTGGAAGATCAGAAACAAAACTGGTGAATGAAAATGACCTGGAACATGCATAACCACACAAACACACGCATGCACGCACGCTGAAAAAAGAGGGAAGATCAGCCTACAGCAAAGGACTAATAATAAATCCGGCAACCATAAGGCACAGATACTGCCAGTGATGGCACATTCATCCAGGAGACGGGCTGCTTGTACAACCAAAACATCTGGGTCAGTTGTGGAAAGCCTGAGAGTGAAAATAGTCTCAGACACATGCACACTGCCTGATGCATGCTGCACAAAACACAGCTTCTCAAACCTGCAAGCTATAATCTGATTGGCTGGCTTTGTGCAATTTCTGAGAGTCAAGGTGTGTTAGATTTTATCAGTCAGACACGAAAGGTCACGTTTGTCAAAGTAAAGCAAATCAGCAGGCAGGTGCAACACAGCCTTTCTAGAATACAATGACTGTAAGTAAATGAGTTATTGTTTTATTTTCACCTGGCATGATGACATCAGAGAAGCCCAGTTTTTTGGTTATGGACACTCCTCTGGTGAAAAGGACCATATATTCTCTCCGCAGCTGTTCAATGTCGCCGTGCAGCAACTGGAGCGCCACCGCCAGACCTGGATTGAACACACACATCAAATATTCATATTTATTCTTAAACAAAGAGAGCATAGAATCAGATAATTATAGATAATAATTCACAGATTTTATCATTTAAAAAAAAAAAAAACTTTTGCTGATAATTTACTCACCCCCATGCCATCCAAGATGTCCATGTTTTTATTGCTTCAGTCGAAACGAAATTAAGGTTTTTGATGAAAACATTTCAGGATTTTCTCCATATAATGGACGTCAATGGAAACCAAACGGTTTAAGGTCCAAAAGACAGTTTCAGTGCAAACTGTTCAAAGGGCTTTTCGTTCATTTTGAAGAACGTGTTCGAATAGGAGAGTCACGAACACGCATCACAGGACAGAGCAAGGCGAGCATTTGAGCTTATAAAACTTAAACTGTGTTATTTTTTTTTATTAAATGAGCGATCGTTTCGCTTGATAAGACCCTTATTCGTCGTCTGGAATCGTTTAAAGCTCATTGAATAGTTTGCAATTTGCACTGAAACTCTGATTTGGATCTTGAACCGTTTGGTTCCCATTGAAGTCCATTATATGGAGAAAATCCTGGAATGTTTTCATCAAAAACCTTAATTTCTTTTCGACTGAAGAAAGAAAGATGTGGACATCTTGGATGACATGGGGGTGAGTAAAATTATCAGCAAAAGTTTTTTTAAAAGTGAACTACTCCTTTAATGAATGGATCTTCACCCAACAGACTGAGAAACTTCACTCCTGCACGTAATGAATATTCACAGGTATTCACTGAAGAGGACATGATGAATATTCATTAGAAAGCTCAGGATATAATAATCCTCCCACATTCTGCTCTCTCAGTTTGACAGGATGTGATGGTAAAAGTCAATTTTGTGTTTTGAGTTTTTGGTTCACATTTAAGAGGTTTACATTTCGATAAGCAGAAGTTCTGCTTTTGTGACGATTGTATTGTGAAAGTTATGTGATGTACTGTAAAAACACACTATGCTTTCGGTCACACTTCTAACCACATGAAACAGAAATCGATACATATCGCAATCGTCATTTACAACCACCTTCAATCTATTTTCCTAATTTTCCAAAAGATTACCCTGCCCAGTTTAGCGTTTCCCTGAGCTTTGGAGAACCAGACGGCTTGGGATGACAAACAATCTAATAGCCGTCGGTACATGACAGTAACGCGCATCAGGCTCTGTGCTATTATTGCAGCTCTTAATGATGTGGTTGATCATGAACTGTCTGGCACATATTCAATGGCAATGGCTTTATGCTGTATAATCGCTGTTTGATGGCGCAGGGTCAGAGAAGTGCTGTTGGAGAATTATTCAATTACTGAGCTCGCACAAAGTCTCCATTAATCACACAGACATATTCAGATCGCGTACATGGGAATTGAGCCAAACTAAACCTACCCAAATAGAAATGTTACGTCACGATTAGAAGACTATGATTAATAAAAGTTTCCATGCAAATGATCTACATCTGAATGCATACTCGCTAGGTTAAACATAAAACAAATGCACATTTTTAAATAAAATAATAACAGGAGTTTGAAAAGCACTAGACATTATATATTTACTGATCTCCTTAATTTTAGTTTTATCCCATTATCATAATCACTCTGTTTAAAAAGGTCCTGATAAAGCCGTTTCTTTGTCCTGTTCAGCATTACTGATGTGGTAGAGATTAATAAAATATATAGTAAAAACACAGCATGGCTGATGAGTGTGTGTCATAGTAAGGATGTGATCTTGTCTCCCATTTAACAAACCTTCTTTGAATAATTTCATATATTAGAAGAAATCATATCTTCATTGATTCAGATCAAATTTAGCAAGATGGTACTTTTGTGAGCATTATTGTTCATTGTCTGGTGTGCTGAAGAACGTATGTATTCCCTGGCTTTGCAGTGTGATTATTCAACATCTAACGGATGTGGAGGTGCAACGTGCAATTACGAGCTCTTCACAGAAAATGCAGAAATCGCAAAAAACACAACAACCTGCAAATCAACCATCTGGATACTTGTGCTTCTTTATGTGCAAATCATTTTTTCCATGCCGAAATGAAATGTATTACCATTTTTGGATAAGCCACCCTGAGGGGCTTTTCATGCGTCTTTAGATCTAAAATTATTAACTTCGAAGTCATCATGCAAATTAGGTTTCTGGGAGAGCCAAGCATCTTCAAACCACCGCCAGATATGCTGGCAAACCCGTACACAAGAATTATGCTGAAAATGGGGTTATTTCATTGAATGGAAAATATACTTTTGAAGGTTTTACTTTCCATTTATAATGTTTATCAAAGTTTTCATGCGTCTTCATTTGGGGTTTTCATGACCATTTTCCAGCCTCTCTCTGACACGTAAAGGCTATTTTGTTACTGTACCTTTAAGACTCTTACGTAAATGACCTCTGTTATGATTGGCTAACCTATTTTTTTCCCCAACAAAGTCGCTGGACATTAAATTAGGCGTTGATATGTAACCATGGGCAGTCTTATATTAATGTGGTTGTAGTTGTGATGTCATAACAATGGTGATTTCTGATCCGTTTATGCTGATTGTTTTCAATAAGTGACTCAATCTCAAGGTTGTGGCAGCTTCATTACCTGTGTTGGAGCCTGAAAGGTTGTATCTTGAGTTGACTTTTTTAATGATGTTGTCGTGAGTTTGACTCCAATCGCTCTCTGTGTTGCAACTGCAAAAAACAACAGAGGACAATCAATCAGCGAACTGGATTCAATCGCACAGCCACACAGATATAAAGAACAGCAATCACATTAACAGCCCAAAGGACTGGCCACGAGCCAGCTGATAATGTGTGAGTTTCAACCATCAAAGATCTAGAGCCAAACACATCTGTCTGTGTCTGCCCTCCAGTGCAAAGTAGGCCACACTATTGCATTTGTATTTCAGGCACCCATTCTATAGATGAAAATCATTATACTTTATAGCATCAAAATTTCTCCCAAAACACAGAAAATATCCTCAAATTTGAATGGGGAATGGACAAATCAGCTTATTGGGTCTCTGTTATCCCATTACATGTTATAATATAATATAATGTAATGCAATTCAAAACATTAAAGGAGTAGTTCTCTTAAAAAAAAAAAAAAACTTTGCTGATAATTTACTCACCCCCATGTCATCCAAGATGTCCATGTCTTTCTTTCTTCAGTCGAAAAGAAATTAAGGTTTTTGATGAAAACATTCCAGGATTTTTCTCAATATAATGGACTTCAATGGGAACCAAACGGTTCAAGGTCCAAAAGACAGTTTCAGTGCAAACTTCAAACTGTTCAAAGGGCTTTAAACGACACCAGACGATGAATAAGGGTATTATCAAGCGCTCATTTAAAAAAAAAATAACAAAGTTTAAGTTTTATAAGCTCAAATGCTCGCCTGGATATCTTGGATGACATGGGGGTGAGCAAATTATCAGCAAAAGTTTTTTTTTTTTTTTTTTTTTTTTAAGTAAACTACTCAAAACATCAAAATTCTGACTTCTTCAGCAATGCACATGGCTATTTATGTACAGCTTTATTTATTCATTTATTTAGGTGTTTCATGCTATCCTATTCTATTATTTTTAGGCCTGGACATCAAAATTGTAAAATTCCCTTATAACTACAACGGGGTTTTCATTTTTGTAGAAATTAATTGGTAGGGCATATTAAATTTATGGTTACGAGGCAACCTCAACCTCAACCAATCCAAACAATCAGGGAAAAGAGTTGGTCTGAATCCAGGAAATCAGACTTATATGGTGTGTGTTTGTGTGTGTGTGTAGGGTCACTTACGCATAGACCTTCAGCAGATGGTCTTCTTTGGAGTCAGCAGTGAGGAGATCAGTGATGCTGACCACGGCACAGCCGAACGGACGCCTGTATTGCACATTACATGTGTTCTTCTTCTCTCCAGCACCCATCCTCCCTACACACACACACACACACACACGAAACAATCAGCGCTCATCACGTGCCTGCAGGGTCTTTGGCATCAGTAATTATTCTGTGGAGACAATATCAGCTTTTACCAATCCTAATGATGTGTACAACAATATACACGTCTTTTCTCAGGTCGCCGCTCCCCAGATCCTGAATAAAACAAACACAATTTAATCAACACCGATTACTCCTCATGATTAGTCTGGGAGTGATTTAATCTCAACACTCACCACAAAAAGTGTGCATTGTCTCTCGGTCTTCTCGGGAAACTTGGGAAGACCATTTTTATTCAGTTTAACAAAGAACCTTTCACTGCAAAACAAAGAGAGAGCGAGAGAAATACTTTCAGTTTAAACACTGAGTACATTATGCAGGTTAAAAACACAAAGAATTGGATTAAAAGAAAAAAAAAATGTATAGACAAAATATATTGTGTAACATTTTTGGAACCGATTCAAAAATTTTAAAAAGACAAATTGACTTTGCCTAATCAAATATTTACCAAGCATATATCATACATATAATGGTTCATCATAACAGATGTTAAAATGTCAATGACACCAGACAAAACTAAAATGCACTATTGTACTATGAACAATAATAATACCATGTATATACCATAGTTATACTATGTTCTTTGCATATACAATGGCAATAAAACAAAACAGGTACAAAACATGTTTAAAGGAGTAGTTCACTTTAAAACACTTTTGCTGATAATTTACTCACCCCCATGTCATCCAAGATGTCCAAAAGAAATTAAGGTTTTTGATGAAAACATTCCAGCATTTTCTCTATATAATGGACTTCAATGGGAACCAAATGGTTCAAGGTCCAAAAGACAGTTTCAGTGCAAACTGCAAACTGTTCAAAGGGCTTTAAACAATTCCAGATGATGAATAAGGGTCTTATCAAGCGAAACGATCACTCATTTAATAAAAAAAAATAAAAAAGTTGAAGTTTTATAAGCTCAAATGCTCGCCTTGCTCTGTTCTGTGATGCGCGTTCGTGACTCTCCTGTTCATCAAAATGAACAAATCTTTTTTCGAGTCATTTTGTTCATTCAACGAACAGAGCAAGGCGAGTATTTGTGCTTTTAAAATTTAAACTTTTTTATTTATTTTTTTAAATGAGTGATCGTTTCGATTGATAAGACCCTTATTCATCATCTGGTGTCATTTAAAGCTGCACTGAAACTGACTTTTAGACCTTGAACCGTTTGGTTCCCATTGAAGTCCATTATATGGAGAAAAATCCTGGAATGTTTTGATCAAAAACCTTAATTTCTTTTCAACTGAAGAAAGAATAATATGGACATTTTGGATGACAAACACCACACATATTTGTATTTTATACATATATATATATATATATATATATATATATATATATAAATAACAATGGTAATCCAAAGTTTACTGTACACATACCATGCTAATACTGGGGGGTTTGGGGTATGTAAAGTACCATGGTATATACATCTGATTCAACCATGGTGTCACAGTACTTTTTTGTTAAAAAAAACTAATTACAAGAAAAAAAGAAATTGCTATTGATCATGACACCATAACCCTAACTTGATCAATATGCTTTATTTTAAGTAACTCCAGTTCTGCTGTGTAATTGAATATATGTATCCAGCAAATTAAATAAATGTAGTGTAAACCATGAGGGAATCTGCCAGCTGTCGATACAAGGCAATACTGGGACAGACACATGTCCGTAACCGACCGACCTCATAATCCAGTTACATGACTTTCACAGCTTCATGATAAAAAGACGAGCGGCCCTATAATGTATCCCGACAGGAACAATAGCTGGCATCGAACAAAACTTACGCATGCAATCCGCTCCAGAAAACACACGCATTCATACACACACGGCCCTTAACCATGTTAATTAACTCGGCACTGTTGCGATCCCAGCGTCCCATCACCAGAGGCAGGAGCACAAAGGCTGTTTTGCCCTTTGACACACAGCTGCAGGGCTGCGATCGCTTTCTGAAGAGGCGTCTGTGGACACCGGGATCTTCCTATCTGCAGACATCACACCAGCATTTCAATGAAACACGGACGGGCGGCTTTCTTCCACTCTCGCCTGGCACATCACAGAGAATTTGATATTTCCTCCCTTGATGCCAGGGATTTTAACACGACAAGTTCAAATGGGACACCGATACGACCCCCACGCCTCCCTCCGGACACGGCTGGATACGCGATCCCTGCATGTCTGGCTGGATAAATTAACCATGCCACAAAAACGCTCCCATGGGAACGAAGGGGGAGCCGTTACCCAGAAGGCTGTCAATCAGCACTTTGTACACATCCTGTGGCAGAAACACAGATAGACTCTTTCTCTCCCACATGCTACACACACACACACAAAAGCTTTTGGTTGCAGCGTTGCAAACTGTCCAGAGATAACTGAACACAAACAGCAACCTCGTCTTTTTGTTACAGTGCTCGTTGTCCGTGCACCACTACACAAAATGGGCATAACTGGTGACATGAGCTGCCTAACACCAGGACGGACACTGAACCACTCGACTCGGGATCAGGACAAGTTAAGCTGCATGAAAAATTCATAAATTAAATAGAAATAAAAAGAAAAGAATTCCACGTTGACCATGTAAATATACAAACGGGCATAATATTGTAATAATTTCAATTAAATGATAATAATTATTAATATGCATATACTGTATATTAAAGCATACATTTGCATGAGTAATGAAACCATATAGTTAGTTTGCAAGGATTATGCATCCACAATCATAGTGCCCAAAAAATAACAAACAGTTGGTGATTTTTGACATTTGACAGTGATCATTTTAATTAAGGAAAAATGCCAAAGGATGTAAAATAATTGTTTTTTTTATTAGCTTAATAATAGTTAGGTTAACTATTTTTATTAGGTTAAACCTAATTTAACTATTAGGTTAAATATATTAAGCAAAAAGTATGCAAGATGCTTTACAGATACACAGTGTTGTAGTCGAGACCACCTCACTCGAGTCCGAGTCGACACCGAGACCAGAGAGAGTCGAGTCCGAGTCAAGACCGAGTCCATAGAGAGTCGAGTCGAGTCCGAGACCAGAGACGGTCGAGTCCGAGTCGAGACCGAGACCAGTGAGGGTTGATTACCTAATTTACTTTTATTTACTTAGAGAAATCCTTTTTTTTTTTTTTACTGAATTTACTTAGAGTTTAAAAAATATGATCAGTTTAGGGTAAAACGGCCACATAGTAGGTGGTGTTAAAAGTAATTTTATTACAATTTGTCATGCGCAGTTGCGCACTAGAAAATCACCAATCACTGGGCGTGTCAATCAATTTAAAGAAATATTTTATTAACATACATTAATAATCATGATAAATATTTTTAATTGAACTCGAGTGGACTCGGGAATAATTCCGAGTCCTAAAAAAAAAAAATGTTAGAGTACGAGTCAATTCCGAGTCCAAATGGACACGAGTCCATGACAAGACCAAGACCATTAAAATATGGTCTCGAGACCGAGTCCGAGACGAGTCCGAGTCTCGAGTACTACAACACTGCAGATACATGTAAAGAAAATATATGCAAAAACGTGGTATATCTCCAAATATATTCATATTGTTGTATTACATACTCAGAAGTGCGTATTTTCTCCATTAACAGCACATTACATTACAGTGTCAAATATTCAAATTGGGATCGTGCTTCCCATTGATTCCCTATTCACTGCAGTTTAATTAAATCCACAGGAGCTGTCATCGCTGGACACAGATTTGAAGCAGGCTAGTCTGAAAAAAGTGAGTGCCACCCTTCCATATGGAAGCCAAAAAAGACAAATAATTAACTGGAAATCAGCCACCTAAGCAGGTAGGGAAATCATTGATGGATCACATTAATATTCTCCTTCATGACTATATGGAAAACCTCTAATCAATGAATAGAGGGAAACAAACATAGAGACAATGTATGTGAGCAGACGCCACAGAGCAGCAGCTGAGACGGTTAGAGACTGTAATTAACAATTAGATGATATAAACAAGTACACACACACACACACACCATCTGAAGGCTCTCACAGCCTCAACCGCAGGTGTGTTTCCCTGATGAAAACTGTTTATTTGTTTTTCATCTGTCTGGCAGTGTCCGGGACAAACACAATAGGAAGCACGCGTAATGAGGCTATGATTGAAGAGCACATCCTGGTTCAGGACACAAATAGGACATTTCTCCACAACAACAATGCTACAAAAACTGCTTCAAATAACTATTAAATCTATTTATCAAAGAATCTTGAAGAAAAAATATCATGGTCTCCATGAAAAATATTAAAGAAAAAAAAAAAAAAACCGTTGGTCTAATAAAACATCGGTATCTAGTCAACCGTTCTCTGGGATTTGTTTTCATGATAATCGAATGTAAAGAGTTTTATCTCTAAAAACTGTTTAGCGTATAAGCTAGTAATGGGGGCATCTAATAAGTAAAAAGAAATGGCTAGTTAATACCACTAACAAGGCTCAAAATAGCCCCACACTAACACAGTGGAAAACAGTCTCGACCAGTCGAACCACGAACGCCGTTATACAGTTCAGCTCACTTAGCACGTTGTTCGTGGTTTGACTTGTCAAGACTGTTTTTCAAAGATGGCGCCGCATGTATACACAAAGTGGACTGTCTTTATAAAGTATCTTCTTATTAAACGGTCTGTACACTTACAACGTTCTCAATGATTCATTTTGCATGTATGGACCCTCATTATGTTACTGTGTTAGTGTGGGGCTATTTTGAGCCTTGTTAGTGGTATAAACTAGCGATTTCTTTTTACTTATTACATGCCCCCATATGCTAGCATTATACGTAATAATAAGAAATGTTTCTTGAGTAGCAAATCAGCATATTAGAAAACAATCTTACAAACCCCAAACGTTTTAATGGTAGTGTATGAGCTGACAAATCACACAACCGTATAAATGAGTAGTTAGATGCTCACCTGAGCGGTTTGCTCTCTCGACTATCATAGATAAAGAAGAAGACCTCCAGTTCTTCGCCCAGGTTTGAGCTCATCAGACTCTTCAAATGGACAAACATGTGATGTGTGCTGACAGGAGTCGGAGTTTCTTTCTTCCGGTGCCGATGCTCCATCTATCCATTCCAACACATAGAGATTATTACATGTGATGCAACCATTTTTCAATAGAGCAAGAGAAATAAATCATTCACAATGCATGTAAACACCAAGCTCTAACTTTGCATTGTGTCTTTTTAATACCCAGCATAAATGCATTGAATATTCCATTGAATCCCAGTAGCTCCATGTTCACAGCACGGCTCCTTTATAGCCGGCCAAATCTAATTTGCTTCAGTTATTATGCTCCTTTCTTTGCAATGACACCACAGAGAGCAATGTCAAATGCGCGCACACACACAAATATCACTGCACACATGCTCCTTTTAAGTGCACATTCAAACCATTGTTGTGTAACAAACAAACTTCTCACTTGGGATTGAGCAGTCGTTGAACCGCACTGTGTGAGGACACCGATGTGTGAACAGGTGTGATGTGAAATATAAAAAGGCCAACGGGGCAGTGCATATGCTCTCTCTGTGATGCTGTGTGTGTGCATGAGGATGACATTGACAGACACTAATGAGCACACTTTAATTTAAAAACTTAAGTATAGTATACTAAAGTATTAACTTAATTAGCATTGGAAATTTTAAAAGCAATTATTCAAGTAAATAAGCAGTCATTTACAATTAAATGTCTCACAAACCATGTTGAAAACAATTTATTTTACTTTATTTCAAGGTGACGTAGTTACATTGTACTTACTCAAATAAGTGCAATGTTTTTTTTTTGTTTTTTGTTTTTTTTTTACATAAAAGTAATCATGCATTTTAAGGGCAACGCATGCAAACACGTGAAATATTTGTATTTTTCCAATAAATGGTGTGTAAAAATGTTAAATACCTAAATTGCATCCACAAATTGGGTTTCAGCTGATTGTAAGGTGATGTGTGATTTAAAACAGAAGCATTTAAGTACATTTAAGTCACCATAAATTGAAAAAAAAGATTTTTTTAAGAAAAAAGAAAAGATTTTATAATAAATGATTCATAATTAAAATGATTTTATCGGCTCTGCTGACATGTATACTGATGCGAGGGGCAACCTGTCAATCACAGGAGATCGACCAATAGCAAAACACAACCATCCAATCAATTCCCGATGGACAAAAGCCAGTCCAGCCCTACATTTATTTTAATTCGAGAGGCAATTTCCGCTCGGATATACATCACAATAGGGAAGAAAAGACTGTCGCAACTTCCCTTTCATGCCAACTTTAATAAATGAAGAAAGAGAACCAAAGAGAGCAGCAATTTCTCCTTTACACGAAATTACATCAACCGAAGCTTTTAATGGGAATGAATAGGCTAAAAAGATTTCAATAAAGACTTTATTTCCCATTTACAGAAGGTTCTGGACGTCTTAAACCGCTTACTTTCACATCAAGAACTCCAAACAAAGACCACCTGTGTCCTGATCAAGCGTGTGTGGGGTAATAATAACCATTAACAATCAACCAAGGACAAACTCAATGACATTGTGGCATTAAAAAGTGAAAGCCACTATGATTGTCCAATTTATTGCGTATTGATTGTTCTTAGCTAAGTTCTCCCACTCCCAATCTCCCAGTTTCTTTCACACACACACACACTTGTGGTAATATCTAAATCCTCAGGACTAATTAAAGTGTGTGTGGTGAGACTGGGTGACCTGATTCACTCTCACACTATTCATCACAGCACATTGGGTATGTGTCAAAGGTAATGAGCTCCGTCTAAACACACACACAACGCCATCCTGTTGAGCCTGCTATTCAATCACAGCTAAACTAGACCATCATAGCACAAAATAACCCAAATAAATCAATAACCGTAGCCAAGAACTCATTCACCCCCCTCAACCCATTTTAGCTTCGATAGTCATTCATCATAAACACCTGAAATAAAACCTTAAAGATCTTTTAACAAAGCAGCTGTTACAACTTTTGAGATTCGTGTTCAAATTAGAGCCCGACCGATAAAGGATTTTGAAGGCCGATACCGACACAAATATTTGTTGGTTTTAAAATCCGATATATCGGCCGATATTATTATTATTATTATTATTATTTCAGAAAGGCACAACAAAATATTAACAGATTTCCCTAACATTAGTTATTTGTAGTTATTTATGAGTTTTAACTAAAATAATATGATAATGCATTTTAAAAAGAAACTTGTTTCTACTGTCTCAACAGAACAGAGGAACATCAAAATATGTTAAAGTTCTGATAAATAAAATAATAATTAGTCCCTACATTACCTTATAGTTATAAGCTACCTTATAATTACAATGTCAGCTTGCTTATCCCTTTACCTGCACTTTTTGACAACACTCACGACATGGTCGAAGCGTGATTCGTCCGTTTTTATTTTATTTTTGAAATATTCATTTATCGGCCATTATAACTGCCGATACCGATATTTTAGAAAATGCCTAATATCGGCCGATAATATCGGCCTGCCGATATATCGGTCTGGCTCTAGTTCAAATAAAAAAAATGTTTGGGTCGTCAGCAATTTCCATGTTGCAAACATACACCTTGTGTTTGATCTCACACGCAGCTGATGGCAAAAGTGTGTGTGCCCGCCACATAATCCACAGACAGGGTGCGGTAATGGGAGTCCGTCTGGCAGCGGAGGGTTATTACATTACATTACACAGTATGGGGACGTTTCAGGTCACATTTAGCCCAAGAAATGCTCCAATGTGCTTCGCAAAGTTAAATTATATCACAGCAGAGACTCCTCGCTGTCAACAACCCCTCCAGCTGGCAACCAGACTTCCACATCCATGACGACTGTAATTTTCTGTGGCGTATCTTGTCAATGTGTCTTAGAATTACTGTCATTTTCACCGTAGGGCCTGTTACTCGAGCTGATGGTAGAGCGTGAGGCTTTCATCTCCCGCCTCTTATGTTTAATAGAACGGGATTAAGTGGCTAAATCGGGAAACTTTCTGAGACGATAAACACTCGAGTCAGGACCGTGGTCGTATCGTATGATAACGTGGCAAAACAGACGTACCAGTCGATAGAGCTCAGTGACGCTGATTTCATCCGGGTCCACCATGCTGAACTCTCTCCTGGGTACCAGGTCCAAACCCAGCTGCCTGTGAAAGGACGGAAACCGTATGATTTTTATTTCATATTTGTGTGAAATATGACTTGAGCGTGTTCATGATGGTTGTGCTGAGATTCAACCAGTCGCTTTATGCTGTACTCACTCATTGCCCCAGTCCAGACGGGCCGTGATGTGCTGTTTGACATCCCTCATGCGATCGTGGGTCAGGTGACCCACCAAAACCTGCCGCCTGAGGTCCAAAATTTCATTCATCACGTGCCACAGTCTATGAAACAGATCTCCTTCGTTTTTCTATTAGCGTAAACAAAAGGAAAGGAAAGAGCCACTGAAATGTTGAAGTTGCAGCTTTAATATCGCTGTAACACTGATATATAATGGTGTAGAAATAATTCAAATATAGTTTCCCCCACATCAGCAGCTAAAACACATTTAATATATTCCGCCCATCAGCATCTGTGTACCCAGAGTTCACGTAGGCAGCGTGTGGCAGTGGGCGGACTGCTGTGTTTGCCCAAACAGTATTTACCACAAAGAGCTGCTTCCACATGGCACCCCAGTCCCTCAGGGTGGACGTCATCTCCGTAATGACAGAGTCTTCAGTCGGCACCACCGTCTCAAACTGCCTGTGAGTCAAATGTGGGCGACACACGGCACGACAGATGTGAGATACACCTCATCTGGGTCTGCGCTTGTTATACAATACGTTAATCAAAGGAAAAAGCAGATGTATAGTGGAGCGCTGGCGTTTCCCTTCTGTTCACCGTCGCTATATTTATTTAGCATTATGTTCAGGGAGACCAGTCTCAGATATCCATAAACCAATAATAATTAAAAAAAAAAAGTTCGAAAATCTAGAAAACCAAACTTTGCTTCTAAAACCAAGAGTTCTCGTAGGTTCGATTGCCATTTACTCTGATTGCACTTATTGCAGTAATCAAGCTAACATACTGTCAAGCTAATGTCACACTGAACGTTTTCTCATTGAAAAATACAAATCATGTCATGTGAAAACGGACAGTTTAGTGGTGCAAAAAATTTCAGGTGGTTTTATTGCTTTATGTGCATGTTTGCACTTTATACAGAGATGCTGGATATCTACGAGTACGCAAATGTTATTAATATCACCAAAACTCCAGTTTAAAGTTTCCATAGGGGGAGATTTACTACAGTAAATACAGAAACAGCAGATTGACCAAGCTGAAGTCTCTGCTATTTGGAGGGTCTGAATGTTTTCCATCGTTTCCTTCAACTCACCCTTTATTCTTGATTTGTGCATTCTTTAGATGGATGTAGTTGCATGGAAAAATGCCCTAAAAAGAAAGAGATAAACAAAACAAAATAAAGTGAATAAGTCTACTTATAATCAAGGGAACAAAAAATACCGAAATAAACAGAGAGGCTTTGATCCGTGCGTTTCGTCTGACAGTGTCGCTGTGGTATTTCAGCAACTGAAAATAGCATCCGACACTGACAGACCTGATAAAACACAAAGAGGCAGTTGCGTACCTTGGCATTCGGGTTCTTGAGGATGAATCCTCTGTACCAACCTGAAACACAAAACATGTCTGTGACTTTCATCTTTAATATCGCCCTAACGTGTCTTGACTGAAACCTTTTCAAAGGACGTTATCTAACAAAACACAGTGGGTAATGTTGAAATGTTCTCTTAGAAAGAAAGGACAAATGTATGTGCAAATGCAGGGAAAATAACATTTCAAAGTCCAATCATATTCTGTAGCTCTGAATACGCCATCTATAGAAACTAATTGGCAATTGTAGCATTTGTTTTGTTGACGATTTACAATAAACACAACCCTAAACATGTTTTATCATCACATACTGTAGAAACTTGGTGGCATATTTTATTTTATTTACTCAACTGAACTCATTTTAAGACCTGCAGATTGTTTGGTTTGTTCCAAAACAGCAAATTGTACCAATGTTGCAATGATATTTGTTAATACAATTCACATGAAAGTAAACTGTCCCCTCATTGGTCAGAGTGCACCGCACTGGTTTTTGTTTCCACTCATAGATGTCATGTGAACAGTTGACTGGTATCTAGTCAACCGTTCTCTGAGATTTGTTCTCATGTTTCGGAGTTGTATCTCTAAAAACTGTTTAGCATATACGCTAGTATATGGGGCATTTAATAAGTAAAAAGAAATCGCTACAAGGCTCAAAATAGCCCCAATAGTGGTATAAACTAGCGATTTCTTTTTACTTATTATATGCCCCCATATACTTAAACAGTTTTTAGAGATAAAACTCTTTACATTTGATTATCATGATAACAAATCTCAGAGAACGGTTGACTAGGTACCAAAGTTTTATTAGACCAAAGGTTCATTTTGCGCTGGAGTTCTCCGTATGTAAGATTGTGGCCAAAACTGGTACTGCAATCACTTTTAAATTACTGTAGAGCGGTGTATCCCTTCTCCCCTGACTCGAGGTTGCCGAGTCATGCTGTATATGCCGAGATATGCTGTAGGATCCAACATTTTTTTGTATCTGAAGCTATGTTAACTAGAGGAGAGCTGCAACACTACTGGTGGAGGGTGGCGCATCAGAACAAAACACAACATGACAACATCAACATCAGTCGAGGGCTGCAACTTCACTTTTTGAATGACAATATCCTGGCTGGACTACTGTTATCAGTGATGAACATGATTTCTTGATGTACTGACACACCAGGGCCATTTTATGATTATTTGAAACAAATGTCTTACATAAAGCTCCTTTAAGGTTCTATCCTTTACTTTTAAGTGTGTATTGAGACTAGGCAATGATTTGACAAATATGTTACTTTCAACATCAGCTTCACTGACGGCCTGCACCACCACTGTTATCTAATCATCTCCAGCACAGATGAACCTTCTGCCCACTGCAAACCAGCACACACACTAGCGCTTCCTGGCAAAAAGCCGAGAAGCACAGTTTGAAAGTGTGAAAAACAGGGGCCTCCATCACCTCTACACTTTCGGTAAAGAGTGCAATAGCTGCTAAATACAGAAACACAACCCCTCATCTGATAATTAACACCTACAGTCAGTCAGGAACTAATGATTATGTAGTTTCATATCTACTGTTTAAGATTCTCCATCACAATGTTACTGGGTGTTCTCCAACCGAAACTGGTTTTCTTACTCAAAAAAACAGGAAACGAGTGCAAAGAACAAAAGGAGTGTGTCTTCAAAGGGTGGAAACAGGAAACGAAGGAGTCGAGTGCGGGTCACAAAAAAAGACTGGTTTGAAATCCTCCCGTCTGTGAGGAGGTACAGGTGTCTGTGTCAGCAGTTTATCAAATCAAGCAAACCCTGGTGAAAAGACCATCTTAGACTAGAATGACTTACCACACCAGCTTATTTTGGATTGTTATAGCTGGTTTCTCACTAATTATATTATATTTTTTTAACTCTGCATACGCAAACCCTCTCATATAAATAGATTTTTATGCAGTTCATTGAAGGTCAGTAAACAGTATTTCCATAAATTGGTTTAAGGATACTATTACTATATAGGTTTCATTTGATTTCAGGTTTAACATTTGGTTCAGGTTATTTTAGATTAGTAAAAAATCTAAATAATTGTTAGTTTTTGCCCAACTTAGCTTATGAAGCCCTTCAACTTGTATGGACTTGGTAAAGCTAGTTTGAAAGGGAAGTCCTGATGGTTAAGTTAATTAAGAAGCCCACACCATGTACCAGTGACCAACATTATCCTCAGGGAGCCCTGCTGAAATGCAAAAAGAGCCTATACAGCTAAGCCTGTTTAATTCAGCTTAATTTTCCTGTTAACTATCACTGAATTACCAGAAAAATGTTTGTTTTGGGCACTTTCATGTTGGGAAAGTTAGTCTACCTGTGACAATAGACCTTATTCAGAGCAGCGCCATGACAGGTATGAGAGTGAGGCTGTGAGGGATAGACTTACCATGTTTCCAATGGCATCCGCTGTAAAAAGCTAAATAAAGCGGCTAGATTACTTACAATTTTCCACAGCTTACATTGTCGGGAGTTTTTAGTCAACTGACATTTCTTGGAAAGATATTTTTCCAGTGTTTCATGAGCAGAACAATCCAAAAACACATTAAATAACAGTACAGCCCATTGAAGAGATGCAAGTCTATCCCTCACAGCCTCGCTTTCATTCTCATTCAAAATCAAAGATGGCGCTGCCGTGAATAAGGCGAATAACCACCTTGTGCAAGTCATTGAACAGCATTGTCCATCTTCACTACTTTGCAATTTAAGCAGGTGCAAACTGGTGTAAAGTAAACACTGGGGTTTATACCAATGAAATAAATGGTTTTGACGACAGTAGCTGGGATCAGCACTCATGTATTCACCTTCACATTTCTCCAGGATCTGCACCGTGTCACCGATCTCCAAAGGCAAGCCATGCTGCAGCGTTCCTCGAAAACTGGCCAGCACTGCAACAAAAAAAAAAAGACAGTCATATATAACGATAAGTCATCAGTCTTTTCCAATGTCCGTATTGGGGGTATCATTCATCCTTCATGTTCACTTTATGTTTTTCGTAAAGTATTATTTTGCTTCGCTTCAGTTATGATAAAGAGACATCCAATGCATTGCGTTTTCATGCATTTTGTGTGGTGGAGCAATGAAGGGGGGGTGTTTTTTTGGGGTGGACTTGAAATATTTGTTTACTGCACCTTTAACTTGATGTACTGAACTAAAACTGAAATAAAAATATAAAAAATCCTATATATATATATTTTAAAAATACTAAAAAAGGACAAAAGGTATCTCAATTACACTTAAAAAACTGGTGACATGACATTTCAAACCATGTCATGACATTTATTCAAGAGAACACTGAAGAAAACAAACAAACAAACTGCTCTATTCCCTTCCATTCATACACATTTGATCAAGTTCGGCAAACACTGAGACATTTGATTCATAGAATGTAAACGTCACAGATTTTTGGCTAAATTCAAAGAGCGCACAAACCCAAAAGCTGTCTTTTTTGCAGTGTTGAGGGGTTTGATGTAATTTCAGATGCTCAAAGCCTAGCGTGACCTCAGCTTAAGCTCATAAGGGCAGGGTTGCCAGATTTGCTCTGTAGTTCAGCACCGTGGGAAGGTTTAATAAAAGTGACGCGTCTCTCTTTCTTAAACAGAGAGACCTGAGGAGACTCGCTTTGATGAGCCTGTACGCTAAGAGCCTTTGAAGAAGTCAAGGCTCCCTGAGCCAAGAAAATATGGAGAGACTAAACGATGGTGAAAGACATATAAGAAGAAAAAAAGAAGTGGCAGAAATGATAAAAACTGCAGAGAGAAAATAATATATGTCTTGTAATCAGCGTTCCTCACACAAACAGCCACTATGACAGCTCTCAAATCTATTATAATGATGTCATCATTGCCCACTCCACTCACAGGGGATTATGGGATGTGTGTGTTAAATCAGGTTATCTCACCTGCCAGAGATGATTTGTGGAGTGGATTTCATAGTTTTATGGGACATAGGCCAATCTGGGATACTAACAAAGAGGCTCTGACCCAATTGAGAACCTGTGTGTGAGTCCTTCTTACACATAACAACCACCCAGAATAGCCTAGCAACCGCATCACAACACCCTGGCAACCACTGAAGAGGAGTTTTGCATAGACAATCAGCACTCACATTTTCCTCTAAAAATGTACAACTGCATTTCAAATTTCATTCAATTGTAAATATGGTAAACTGATCCACTAAAATTATAAAACCTGGATCTAACTGAATATATTTTTTACTCAGAAATGGCAAACTAGAACCTAGCTCACCTAACTAGTCCTTGAGTTCAGTGCATCTCCTTGAGACACTCATCCAATCCCAAAAACATCTGTGCATCCAAAAAGCTTCACAACCCAAGTTGTCCCTGAGTTTTGAAGGCAACCGTATCCTATCTGTGTGATTTGACTTTAAAATTTGGAAGGCAAAATAACAAAGTGGGTCCGTTGAATTAATTATAGGCTACAGGTTTTCGGCAGCAGCGCATTAAATTATTCATCTTGGATGCGGAGTCCTTGACAGAGCTCAAATCCTTCCCCGGTAACCGTACGGCAGCTGATAACTGAGCTGGAGCATCGCCAAAGAGTGTGCAGTGACCGAAAAATGCTTCCGGTGGTTTTTAATTACCTGAAGAAAGAAAAAGAACTAGAAAGTGAGGAAGAGAGACATCCTTACCGCTCAAAAAAGACAAACTACCAACTTAATTGCAAACATGCTTTCAAAAGTTCAACCACAGTGCTCCCAAAAAGTATTTAGACAAACTTCAATGTCATTGCATAAAATGCAGATGATTTTCATTGGATGTATGAAGACTTGTTGGTCCCAAACTGATAATTGTCCCAGCCATTAATGAGAAAGCAATTTATTGCAGTTCCTTTGCAACCAAGTCCCTCAAATAAAATAGTATCTTTTTTCAAGATCTGATGCCAAACTCGCAGGCAAATCCAGTGATTATTTCAACCTTAAATAACGCTTTACTTAAACCCAGTACGTTGATGACACAAAAACATGAATAATATTTCACAATATTTATTATAACTAAATCCATATTTATAGTAGAGTGCCAGATTTCCAGAGACAGATTAACCCTGGAACTAAATTACAATCTCATCAGTAATTCTGCATTGAAAATCCTTTTTAGCACTATCCCTAATCCGTGATTGGGACACTAGCCCATAGTCAAAAAAAATCATATTCATATTCATATTTTATATGTAATGTTGATATAATACGCATTTCTTTTGACTTCATTCACTACCTTTTTTGTGTTGCACTGCATTCTGGGATTTTCTGATAAACAAAATGCTTAGATGTTGTTCTAAAACATATTTTGTTAGGGTTGCATACACTCTAAACAATGCTGGGTTGTTTTAACCTAAATTTGGGTAAAATATGGACAAACCCAAATGTTGGGTTATAAATGTAATTTAAAATTTTAACCAAACTTCAACTTTCACTTGTAATTTTTTTAATTACATTTTTAATATTTCACCCAAATTTGGGTTGCAACAACCCAGCATTTTTTTGAGTGTAATTTTGCATGATCCCTAAAAATTAGGATTGGGTTGAAAATATAGATTTTAATCAAATTTTCTTTTTGATGAACGGATATCTATTATTTAATCGTCCGAGAATCGTTCTTTTAGTCTTTGCTGTTTCCTGTTAATATGTGAACAAAACTTCACTTGATTCCACATGGTTGGTACCGGTCTCTCATCCAATAAATCGCAATATACTCTTGATATGAAACAAACACTTGGCTTACATATTCTGTCAATTTATAATGAAATTAAAACAAAAAAAAAAAAAAACGGTTTGGTGCTCTTTAATGTTTTGTGACAGATTGCTGTTGCCAATTTATGAGCCAATCATCTCTTTACTACTAGTTATAGTGCAAAATAAACATCAGAAGGTATATTGAAAGAAACAGTACAACTTACAGAAAAGTATCATGTAGGGGTGTAACGATAACCTCATGTCACGATTCGATACATATCACGATACAATATTATTGCGATAATCCAAGACATATGGTAAAAGGTTAACAAAAAATGTACTGTTTACAATTATAACTTTGATAGTAGATAGTAGGTTTAAATGAATAGGCTTGAACTTGTTGCAGGACACTAGAGATACCAAAATAACAATATTCATGATTCTGAAGCTGATATTACTGAGTTATTGTAGATGCTTGCACGCTTTCTCTGACTAGATATATTTAAAATAATGTCGGACACTTTTTACTCATAACATCAGACATTTGGCATTATCAGGACCCACAAATATTCCCCCATTGCATTAGTATACATTATAATCAATATTATATATAGTAGTTCAATGTAGTACTTTTCTCAAACAGTAATTTTTATTTTGGGGAACTATCCACGATACATATTGCATTTTTGTATTGCGATGTATTGTGGCACGATATATTGTTACACCCCTAGTATCATGTGACATGTAATTGCTCTATCAATAAAACAGCTTGTGAACAATAGGTCGCATAATGTTGTTTACCTCAAGAAAGCTATTCAATGTCTATAGCTTGATAGTCAGCTAGAAAAATTAACAATTGGCATGAACTGTACATAATATATACAAATTAATACATTTTGAATTGATCTGAATCAAAATCGGAATTGAATGTCGTTGCCTAATAAAAATCTTTTATAAGTTGGCAGCAAAGTCAAAGCAACTTTGATTTGAACTGATGGCATGTGCATTGTGGGAGAAACAAACACACAGTCCAATCCTCAGCCGGGTGCCATACTCTCGCGTCCTATAATCCCACTGGGCTGACACACACCTACGACAGCGAGCCTCATCCCTTTGGCTCAGACTTCGAAATAGAGAACTCAACACAAGACACTGTTTGCGCGGATTAACTGCAGATCTGGTTTAGGTCTGCGGAGGGTGTGATGCTACAGTTGGGTAGTCTAAGCTCTTTACAGCACGACACAGAGCTCAGGATGATGGGTTTACCCTCGCCGCTCAAGTTCTGGCCAAGTGACATGTGTATCTGCCTCAGTGCTTCCAGGAAACAGAAACATAGCTCAGAAGATTTGTTGTGTGGAGTGTGGAAAAATCCGATGGTTTGGAGCCTGAACAAAATTAAATGCTACAGAGTGATGCCCAATTATAAAAGAGAACATGGCTGAAACCTTTTTTAAAAACAATTAAATATGGCATGCTAATCAAAAGCAGGCAATTTTGTACTAGCATTACATTTACAACAACAGTTTCAAAAAGTAGCCTAAACATATTTTAAACGCTCAGAGTAGTCATTTTCAGCAGTAATGCCAATACTTGGACAGTATGGTGGCCAATTACTGCCGATAAATTAATAGATCAAATGTCTGCGCCAATGGAGTTCATACTGTCCTATCATAATAAAGGCAAAAATCATTAAAAATGTTATTATCAAATAATAATAATAATAATGACAATAATTTGTATAAACCAAACTATACAAATATAATTAGTTTAATTGTCTTTCATTGTAAACTACATAATTAAACTGAATACAAAATACATAAATATTGTACCCGTCAACTATTTTTTCTGCCAGAATGAAAATAAAAAACTGCTAGAAGTCAAAATCACAGTAAATAGCCATCATGTAACCACAGAAATGATGCTATTCCAACAGTATCAACATGCACTTCACAGAAAATTGGCTCAAAAGGATCCTCTAATGGGCATTTACCCTCACTTAAACCACCCATGTGATCCACCCATGAACCTGACAGCTAATCAACCTCTAGATTCATTAATTATTCATTACCACATTAATATGCAAATGTACACTGGGTTCTGTGTTGTCCATGACCGTGTTGCCAAATGAGACAATATTTAGGTCTCAACATTGAGCATCCTGCAGCGTAGAGCGAATAAATTATGCAGAAACTGGGAATATTTTGTTTGTTGGGGATCAAGAAGTTGCAAAACAATTAGGCAAGAGATTGTACTAAAGCATTTAGTACAAGTAAAACCATTTCTTCATGTACAAAACAGGATTTAGGGCATGTAATCGCTCATGATACTAACAGGCAATTAAATTCGATACACTCCACGACTTGAGAGACCAAGGATGTGCGATTACAATCCGGAAAATTGAACACAACCCAACATGCCTTTCAACCACAGTAAATGCCTTATGATACGGACGTAAACAGCTCTTCAACGTGCAAAATCAAAAACTTTTCCCTTTCTTAGCAATGCAGAGAATCTCACCACAGCTATCTCAACGCTGTTAGCCATGACCACACTATAATACACACTGTATGATGTAAGAATCTGAATCTATCGCCAGTCTGTCGGACCAGCAATTCATCTGTGCTTCATAACAGGAGCTCGGGGTTCTTTGGCACGGCTCTTGGTACGTTTGTGCCAAAGGAGCGGCCACTGTGGAAATCATTCATTACCGCAGCTGCTGAAGAGGAAGACGCTGGTGATGGTAATGGGAATGCAAGTGATGGATTCATGTGCTGACAGAGAGCAAGTCTGTTAATTAATGAGCTCATTTAGACATTCCTTGGCCTGGACAGTGACACTAGAACACACTTAACCCTTCGGTCTGCTACGGATCTGAAGGCGCAAGGATAATTGAAAACTACAAGATGGGGAAATTAAAATGTCAATATCTGAAACAGAGCTACAAGAAGGTTAGCAGATGGGGTAGAATAGTTTAAGTATGCAAGTATGGATGGAAGGAAGGAATGATGGATGGATGGAAGTATGGAAGGAAGGATGGATGGAAGGAACTTGGAAGGATGGATGGAAATATGGATGGATGGATGGATGGATGGAAGGAATGATGGATGGATGGAAGTATGTATGGATGGAAGAATGGCTGGATTGAAGTATGGAAGGAATGAAGGAATGATGGATGGATGGAAGTATGGATGGATGGAAGTATGGAAGGAATGAAGGAATGATGGATGGATGGAAGTATGGATGGATGGATGGAAGTATGGATGGAAGAAAATATGGATGGATGGAAGGAATGATCACTGGATGGAAGTATGTATGGATGGAAGAATGGCTGGATTGAAGTATGGAAGGAATGAAGGAATGATGGATGGATGGAAGTATGGATGGATGGAAGTATGGAAGGAATGAAGGAATGATGGATGGATGGAAGTATGGATGGATGGATGGAAGTATGGATGGAAGAAAATATGGATGGATGGAAGGAATGATCACTGGATGGAAGTATGGACGGATGGAAGGAAGGAAGTATGGATGGATGGAAGTATGAATATATAGAAGTATGGATGGATGGAAGGAAGTATGGATGGATGGAAGTATGGAAGGATGGAAGGAAGGAAGTATGGATGGAAGGAAGTATGGATGGACAGAAGTATGGATGGAAGGAAGTATGGATGGATGGAAATGTGGATGGAAGGAAGGAATGATAGATGTATGGAAGGATGGATGGAAGTATGGAAGGTAGGAATGATGGATGGATGGAAGTAAGTAAGTATGGATGGAAGTAGGTATGGATGGATGGAAGGAAGGAAGTATGGATGGATGGATGGAACTATAGATGGATGGATGGAAGGAAGGAAGGAAGGATAGATCATGATAACTTGAATATGATGAAAAAAAATGAAATAAAATGTAATACAAAATGAAGATGATGAGATATGTATAATGATGTAAAAATGAAATAGAGTAAAATAAAAAAATAAGTAAAACAATATATAAAATGATATATAGATTAAATAAAATTTAATAAAATAAAAAGGGTACAAAAGGGTACAAAAACAATCTAAAAAAATGTAATTAAAAATAATTATTGAATTAAATATAAAAAAAAACCATCTTGAGCTTCACAACACTTAAAATCAGCAGAGCTCGTCTGCCTGTCAGTAGCTCATGTGCTGCTTCACAGCATCAAGACAATATGCAGACAGAGCCACACACACATCTGAGTCACAGCCCTCCTGAGACTCCTGACGCCCTCCTCCAGACATCAGGTATTTGGGCACCTTTGTAAGCTGTGCCTTCACTCAAAACACACACACACTCTTCACATTGTGCTCGTGTCACCGCCTTGAAGAATAGATCTGCTCTGGTGGTTTATCACAAATAAACCAAGCCATTTGGTGTGGGCCATTGGCTGAGAACGGCCTGTTATCCGTGTTTCAGATATCTAAAGGTCAGAGAAATTTCATTTGGTATCTCACAAAGAAAATTATCATAGTCTCCTCTTTCTTCAATCTCCTTTTTATGGCCTGAATGAAAGTGAAATAATAAAATGACAGACATTAAAAACACTGAACCTTTAAATCCCCTTTCAGCTTGATCCAGGAGAGACGCACACCTTGCCGAAGCTGTAAACGTGTGTTTGTCAGTCTAAAAGTGCGATCAGTGAAGGAGACGAGGCGAGTAATGTCTCCGCAGGCCAGAGCAAATCATATATAACTGATTAAATGCGAATATAGGTCAGACTTGTTAAGCTGCCCACTTCACCTCATTCTGCGCATAATCGGCTCTCTGATTCTTGCGTGTGTGTGTGGAGGGATTGCGATGTGATCTGCTGCTGTAATGTTAGATAAAAAGCTTTTAAATACTTATAGATCTGGAAAAGCACTCCTGGATAATTCATCCTGATTTCACACTGGAGTTTCTTAGATTCATATCTAAACTCACTGTCATTGTTGTGTGTGCTTTTCTCGTGATGTTTAGTCACTGTGTATGCTCTGACAAAAAGTTTAAATAACTAATCCGTCCTCACACTTCGTATAGTTCCTTCAATTGAGGAGCAAATGGTTTCGGTTCTCTATTCTTCTATTTTCCTCAACTATACTTGTCCTCTTTCTTATAAGAGAGATCTAGCCATGATGAACTACAGATTTACAGAAAATAAAGCGATTTTGGAGCTATATCAGACGTAAGAAACATCCTTAACACTTCCCTGTGTGTACAACAGCTGGATAAACTTACAACCCGTATCTTCATCTTCATCTTCACAGTTAAGGGATTGTGAGAGATGCTGAATTAAGTAGTCAAAAAGATAAGTACATCCATTTCCTAAACATTCCCCGCCCGAACAGTCAAAAACAAATAATCAATGCTTCATTTCATCAATAGTCTTATTAATTAAAGGGCCATATTGCATGCAGTAAACAGATTATTAAAAAGTTTAAAATAAAAAAAAGTTTTATTATTGTTGGTACTATATACTTTTTACTTTTTATATATTTTTTCAGGACTTTTTCTACAGCAGATTTCAAAAGGTATATTTATCAATAAAAAATAATATAAATAATGTGATATAGTATATTATAAAATAATAAAAATGAAATGAAATGAAATGAAATGAAATGAAATAAAAGAGCATTTGTGACAAGACCGCCAAAAATAATGCAAGTTCAACTTCAAACTGTGGCAGCCGTAGACACTCAGGAAGCAGAAATCTCCCTTTAGGATTTCAGCGTCACACACTTTGATCCAGATGAAACCCTCGCCACAGGACCAAGACACTGCAGAGGCCACAGACTGCATTTCATATGGTCAGTAGTACTGACAGTCACATGACTTTTCCAGTGTTTACAGGCTTTCTGCACAAGACAACAGCTTTCAAGGCTTGTTTACCAAGGAAAGGCTAAAAAGTAAAGGTTTAAAGCTTTTCATGTGGCCTTCGGTATTGGTCAAACCAGTCTTTCTGGCGTAATAAATGTTTTACTAGAAACATTTCCACCACTGTGGTGACCTTGTTTGACACACATTCATCTACAGTATGAACCAGAGACAGCCACACCCAAACGGAGATGTGAATGAGAATACAGACCGCATCAGTCGTCTCTTTTATTAAATTCCCCACACTGCCTTGAGCTGTTAACACAAACACTAACCAGAGGAAGGAATACATTTATCATCATTGTCATTCAGAGTCATTATCAACACCATTTTTATCATCACATCTGCTCACCTCTATTATTACAAACATCAGTGACTTGTCTCAACCCAGAGGGATGAAGAACAAATTTATGCCCATCAGGAGAAATGATAAACATTTTTTTTGGTTAAAATATTAAGCAAAATTAATTCAGAGACAAAAACAGAGCTGTATGATGATATTTCAAAAAAAAAAAAAAAATGTAGCTGGATAGCATTGGTCAGAATTTGTCCCTAAACCAGCTTTGAAGGTGGTTTCAGTCATCTGATAAAATATTTAAAATATATAAATAAAATTTAATTTATAAAAAGATTAAAAAATAAAAGTAAATATTGAAAAATAAAACAAAATAAAATAGTTCCAGAGAATTTGAGAATTTGTGTCAAGTGTCTAAAGATATCCGTGGCACCCTATAAGGAAGCAGAAATCTAATACACTGTATATATATATATATATATATATATATATATATATATTCAAGATTTGTTATCACAACATTTTTTTCTTTTGTCAAATCAACTTAAATAATTTATTTAGTTGAGATAACTTATTATTTTGAGTTTCTAATGATTAAATTAATCTCCTTCATTATATTAACTCACTTTTTCCAGTTCAATCAATTTAAAATTAAGGCAACCAGGTTACTTACTTTTTTAAGTTAAAACAACAATATTTTTTACAGTGTATAAGGGTTTTAGTAACACACTCTTCAATATTGAGACCCTCGCCACAGGACCAGGACACCTCAGAGGCCACAAGCTCCCTTTCATATGGTCAATATTGACAGTCACATGACTTTTCTCGAGTTAACTGACAACAGCTTTTTTTCCTAAGGTAAATCTAAAAGTAATGCATCTTTTGTGTATCTGATCAACAAAAAAATATTAAACAGAAAGTGTAGGGTGATTGGCACAAAAAAATTAAAGAAAAGCGAAATCAATCTCAATCTAATTATAATACAGTTGAGCCAATCAAACTGCTCATTCAAATGATTGACATGCTATTTATCCAATCAGCTGTACACTCTAAAAAAGGTTCTTCAGGGGTTCTTTGCGGTGGTCATCATGGTGCTATATAGCACCACTACCATTTAAAGAACCTCTTAAGCCCAGTTTGGTTCTTCAGTGGTTCTCTGGGGTGGTTAAGGTGCTCTATTGCACCTCTTATGGTTAGATAGCACCATTTGATAAGGGGAACCTTATCAAGGTTCCACTTAAAGTGGTTCCCCTATGATTCCAAGCCAATGAACCACTTTTGGTGCTATATAGCACCATTTTTGTTTAGTGTGTAGTGTAGAGTGATGTCACTGAAAGGAGAACAGAACCTAAACCTAATGAGTGATGCAGATTCACCTCACAAACACACACCTAAATCCAGACAAACACACACAACTCGCTTCATATAGCAGTGCAACACCAAAGGCAAAAGACAGAGTGAGACTGAACATCATGTGTGTGAACATCTCTCTCTCTCTCTCTCTCTCTCTCTCTCTCTAAGCCCCAGATGGTGGACCACAGCACAAAGTCTTCACAGCAGAGGCATTGAGACCCACTGGAGCGGGAATTATCAGCACAATAAGCCTCCAAAAAGAACGAATCGTGATTATTTTTAAAAAAAACAATCGTCCATGCTATTGTTGGACAACAAAACAAGAGACTCTTTAACAAGCCAACATGGTGCCCCACTCAGCTCAAATCAAACTGACTCGCACTAGTCCGACTCGAGGCCGCTGGTGTGGAGCACGGCTGTAACAGGTGAAGTCATCAGTCATGTGAAGCGCTCGGCCGTCCATATGTCCAGCAACAGACCGCACAGCCAGTGTGGTGTTGGCAGCATGTGTTTGGACTGCAACACTGCCAATTACTCGAAGGACAGCTGCCCGGGTATAGGTCAGAGCAAACCATACACTTTCAACGTCAACATGAACCACACTGGAAAAACAAACATACTTGCATGCAGATAGACAACAGGTATGTAATATATTTTTTCACTAAAAAATAAAAGTTGAGAAGTAACTCCAAAAGAATCCAAATACTAGTACTAAAGTTAAAACCCGCAATGCAGAAGGATCTTTTCTATTGTGACAAAGATAACTGCATTCAGTGACACATAAACTCCTGTAAAGGAGGAAGGCAGGCAGAATGAGTGTTTTGCGGCTGGCAGCTGTAATTTGTGTTATCTGTATATATTTTAACTCCAGGCCTTTCCAGAGTGATGATCAGACAGCCGCGTGCTGCTGTTTACCCACCCATGAGCAACCGCGCGAGACAGGGAAAACATGAAGCATCATCAGTCACGCATCAGCTAGTCTTATTATCACAATGTGATCCGCCCGCTACTGAGCGCCTGTTCAGCATTTGTTTGTTTGGGCATTACACGCTCGTTCTGTCAGGAAGAAGTGCAAGTGTCCGGAGCATGGGCAAAACAGCCGGCTCAAAATGTTTCAGATCGATCCGGATCAGAGGACTCTGCTCTGTCTAAACAAGACACATAAATACAAACAGAGTGACGTACCGGCATGCAAAATTGCAAATAAATAAAAAACGATATACTACATTTACTGAACACAACAGATGGTAAAAAAAGACATTAATGTCAAATCATTAGCACAAATGGTGTAGAAATAGACCAATAATGTGCTTAACATATCACTTGCACAGTATGATATATTTCCTGCAGTTGTTTACTTACAATATCCCAAAAGTTCCCAAAGATTTTTAATTTAAGAGAAACGTATTTACTTATTTATTTTTTTTTATTTTCTATTAAAAGTAAATTGTATTTTATTTACTATTAACTTATTTACTTATTTTAAGAGAAACTTATTCCAATTTTAAATAATGGCTCGTCCATGTTCACTTGTCGCCTGTCAATGACGTACGTAATATCCTCGTTACACCTGCTTTCCGTTCGCACTGCCATAGTAACCATGGCGACAGACGTGTACAACGGCTTTGCGTCTAGCGGCACACTCACGCTGTTGTTATTTTCGATCAAACATTGCAATGGCAAACAGACTTTGGGACAAAAGCAGAACTCGAGAGTAAGGAGAGATGACTGACAGCAGAATGACACGTTTCGAAATTCGATACCACACATAATTGATATGCCCACAAATCATATACGCATTATAATTACCCAACTGTATAACTGAAAGAGAACGCAAAAGCATTTAAAACATTTTTACTCCCATCTCTTCACTGTGTCTCTTTAGGGGCTCCTTCCGTTATCTCCTTTCTAAAATCAAAATTCAGTTTCGGACATATCCATGTCCAATGATAAATGACACACCTAGTCTGAAAAGCACCAAATAAAACGTGGATAATTTGGACAATTAAGTAGTTTTAAAATGGTTAGCATAACAATTACACAAAATAATTGTGGTTGTTTTGTTGTCATTTTTGATTTTCTAAAATTTCTTAAAACATGTATTATGCATAAAAGCCAAAAAAAGAAGAAAAAGAGTGTGAAATAAACAGGGAAACCCACAACTATCACGCTTAATAGGCAGCTGCTTTTGCTTTTGGGCTAAATATGTAACACTGGGTATAAGTTTCCAACAAATTCCGAGAGGAACACCACAGTCATCCACCATGGCATTCCGAGGCGGATTTATGTCCAAAACATCTTATTTTTTCCAAGTTTAGCTGTAAAGAGGAGCGGTGCTAAAAGCTCGCCTAATGGACTTCACACGCGCTTATTTTTTTCCCTTTTGTGGAGAATTTTTCATCCCACATTGAGTCCTAAGCCACTGGCACGCCAGGAGCGGCCGGGACATCTGCTTTAGCTTAAGAGAATCAATAACTGCCCCCTTCCAGACTCCTATACGTCATAATATTTCTGAGCTCTCTAGTGTGCAGGAATAATATAACGGGCAAATTTCCTACTTGGTCACTCCAAACAAATCTATCTGATTTGGGATTATGCATACATGAAACCCACAGCGTTTGTTTTTCAAACCTTTCCTGAAAGTGGCAGGAAACAATGAGTCCAAGGTGTAAGCAGGTGAAAACAAGCTACGGAAATCTGCGCATGTTGAAGCTGACCTCTGAATGATGCACGTGGTTTCAAATTCCACTCAAGCTGAGAGGTTTGAATGCCTGGTTGTTTTGCCAAGCGGCGTGTGCCGTTTACGGATCATGTAGGATTACTGCACAAGGTCGAAGAACTACGCACAGCCTAAGTATGCCTAAACACTGATAATGCTTGTTTTTCCCCTGAGTGACCAAATTTCCTGATTCAATCAGGGAATGGGAGACCTTAGCACACATTGGCAGTGCCCACCTGCATATTTTATTTGAAACAGCATATTAGAAAGTGTGGAAACACATCAGAAAACACATCTCGCCCTGGTGCTTTTCATAATGTGCAATTACAATTTACAAAATTTTATGTCTGAAATCCAGTCATTCCAATAGGAATCCACACAATTGTGAGTTTGAAAAAGCTTCCCACATAGGTTTCACTAATTTTCAAGTTGGTCATTGAATTCGCCAGGTTGACCAACAGAAAGCTGCTTGGTTTGAAAGCATTTCAGACCGTACCTTAAACCACGTTTCAAATGCAACTAGCTTGACTAATTCATTCATCCTAGCCTCTGTATGAACTGAATTGGTCTAGAGGAGCAAATGAAGGCTGATAAAAAAAAGTGTGTCCCAGTTTCTGGCCCGAAGTGGGTCAACAGCAGCCATAGACATCCTATAAACACATCTGTAATTAAATAAAGCTGATAGAAACACTGTTTTGACAGGCAAAGTGTGAAGGGTGTAAAATCTGGCCAGTTAATGGAAAAGGGAACAGAGAAAACAATATGGTGGGTGTTGGGGGTCTGTTTTGCTCCTTCCCATCTTAAATACAACAGCAAAGCCTCATCTGTGAAAGCATTTTCCCCTTTGCCAGACCTGGTGCATTATGGGAATTAAAGCTTTATTAAGCTAATGTACTGTGAGTGCACCCAAAACAATGAAGTAAACACACTTGCATAACTAACAGCTGTGGTTGGGCCAGTCTCATAAAGCTAGACGTTTGCCCAGATATACAGAAAGCCCAACTTTAACAGAATTCCCCTTGGGCAATAGTCTGGTTAAAACCAGACCATTCTCAGTTGTAAGTTTGTAACTGAGATAAAGCGTCTGGCACAGCGTCATAGACAAATCATTTCCAGAGGGGCATCACCAACGGACGTCGTGGATAGATCTAAAACCAATCAGATGCGATGAAGGAGATGACGTCTGAAGCATCTCCGAGTGTTGTTCGTTTCGCGTTTTTCTCATCCGTAGCAAGCAGTTTGAATGGTGTTTGAATGATGTTTTGACAATTCAGAGCCACTGAATCACGAAAACGAAAAAATGCATATGAAAATTTCGGACTCAGTGTGCAATGACCTTAACATGTTTATTACTAAACTTTGAATATAGCTAAAAAAAAAAAATGACAGCAGAAGTAATTGAAGCAAAAATAAAGGGTTAGTTCACCCAAAAATGAAAATTCTGTCAGTATTTACTCACCCTCAAGTTGTTCCAACCCTGTAAGACCTTCGTTCATCTTCGGAACACAAATTAAGATATTTAAGATATTAAGATCACTCCTGCATACAGTCCATAGGCTTCTTGAAGGAATGACAATTGATGGCCTCGAAAAGTCATTAAAGACATCGTTAAAATAGTCCAAGTGACTACAGTGGTTCAATCTTAAGTTTATCAAACGACGAGAACACTTTTGTGCGCAAAAAACAACAACAAAAATAACGACTTTATTTCAACTATTCGTTTATTTCTCCCTCTGCACGAGTCAGGTTACTAGTTTAATAGCGTAAGCTTCTGTTATTGTACGTCACACGCATCACACACACATGACCAGCGTCGGCCAATAGTGAGCCTTCGTGTGACGTATCTCTACGCAATCACACTACGTTAACTTACTACAGGCCCATGGAGAAGGAAGTGAATAGTTGAAATAAAGTCACTATTTTTGTTTGTTTTTGTGTACAAAAAGTATTCTCGTCGTTTGATAAAGTTAAAATTGAGCCACTGTAGTCACTTGGACTATTTTAACGATGTCTTTAATGACTTTTCGATGCCAGCAAGAGTCATTCCCTCAAGAAGCCTATGGACTAGTATGAAGGAGCGATCTTAATATCTTAAATATCTTAATTTGTGTTGCGAAGATGAACGAAGGTCTTACGCGGTTGGAACAACATGAGGCTGAGTAAATACTGACAGAATTTTCATTTTTGGGTGAACTAACCCTTCAAGACACTGCTTCCACTTAAGGTGGTCTAAATTTAACAGTTTTTTTTTAAAGAAAACAAAATGCAGTGTGGTTTAACACCAACAGTTATTTAGAGATGTCAAGCGTATGTGACATGCGACGTGCTCCATTTACATTCAAGTATTTATAGCATCTTTGCTCATTATGCAAACCTACCTTAGTGCAAGCCACAAAACTCTACCCGAGAGCCCAGACCGGCAGGGAACGAGAGACAAACAAGTTAGTGAGCTTCTTTCTTTCAATCTACAGTGTCATTGTGGACTATCACCTGGAAAAAGTACCCCTTTGTCATCTTTATAGAAGAACTAATCTATTTTTTAAGCAACATTGTGTACTGTGTAGTTTAAGGATGGATAAAAGTGTATTCTGAATTGTAATATGCTGTAACGTTTTAACTTAAATTTTTGACTAATACTCTGTAAAATGAACCGACTTCTACCCTAAAAACAGAAAGGCTATTCCCACGGTGCTTAACGTCATTCTAACACCGCTGTTAACCGCGAGTAAAAGCACACACTTGTAATTTAGAAGAGGGGGGTTAGCACCGTTTTTTTATCCCCCAGATTGCGGTGCCAAACTAATTCAGTGTGAAACAATGCTGTGTCAGAATGTCACAGCTAGATACTTTGCAACAGACAACCTATTGCACACTCATGTTTGCGTGCTTTGTCACAGTCATGGAAACACTGAAGCACATTGTATAAATAGTAAATTTGGTGTTTTAAGGGAAAACTGTCAAATGCTGATTGAAAACTTTCATTCTTACCTTTATAGTTCAAGATTATATAATTTATAATCTATAATTTATAGTTTTGGAGAGGGGAGAAACCAAGAGTAAATTTGACTGATGGTCTCCCTGTTTCTGTATTGCTACCTGTATAACTGTATCACTCTTTTCATAATCATGTGCAATTTTAATTTCAATTTTAAATTTGTTATACCTGCTCAGGGACTAAATTAGCAAATGCTGCTACAACCTGGCCCAAGACATATTCTCTTGTTTTAACAAGTTTAATGTTTATTGTGCATTGTCCCTGTTTCAAATAAATAATTTCCATTCCATTCCAAAAGATCCATAAACACTATAGTACATTCGGCAATATGAGGACACGCAACGCTAGAGCTTTTATGTAAACAGGTCAGGTGCTGTGTTCATCCAATCAAAGACACTGACACCACACAAATATCCAAACAAGAACGTAGTCCAGGGTTTGGGAACGCACAGTGTGAAACGTCGGCTTATGAATACCCAGGATTAATTGTTAACCTCAGGTAAAATATGAGCAGTGTGAAATGTGAAGCAAGATAACCCAGGATTCAGACCCATGGTTAACCATTTCAAGGGTGAAAACCCCATTGACTTTGTTTTGATTCATTTTGGTTCTCTTCTTTACGAGCGGCAAAAACCGTGACACAGCAGAAGACACGCCATTACTTTTGAGGCTGCTGTCGTCATTATAAGAAATCTTATTCACTGTACATCGTCTCCCAGTGGGTAGGAAGAACCCAATTCAGCCTCTTGGCCACACAAAGGAGATCCATTACAGTCGCCGTCGCTGAGTGACACTTCATTTAAGACTTAATTCACACCCTGAGGGAAGTCAAATAAGGACACAGGTGGAGAAATACCAGGGGGCGAAGAGTTGCCCCAAATTTCTGGGTCTCCAGCTGATCCAGACTGCTTTCTGTAATGGCCAAAAGGACGGGCCCGACACAGATTCTTATGCGCGCCGCTGAGGCAATCTAGCATGTGGAAAAAATCGGTGTCATGCAAACATTTTTTGACAATATGTCCCTTCAGAATTACGAAGAAAGGCATCGTTTGTGAAATTAAAGTCTTTAAAGGGCAATAGAAAGTGTGTGAACATAAAAAAGGGCTTGAAGCAAAAGAGGAAATCCCTGAATGCTCGTAAACTGTGTCGGATGCCGCCATCTGAATGCCAAGCAGACCCCATTCAATCAATGATGAGAAGGAGAAAGGAGAACTTGCCTCTCTGGACGAACTAACTTCAAATAATGAGAAGGGAATGAAAGTGATTTATTGGATTACTTGAAATCCAACAGAATCTCTTTGCATATAAGCAAAGGGCTTCAACAGAGCCAATCATTTAAAAAGCGAATGAATCCCATAAGGAAACACGAGTAAGAGAAACAACACACTTTGCAGTCAGTGAAGGAGTACGTTTGATCAATCAATCATCATACACAGCAATAAGCCAAAATAAATCGCGTTACAATTTTACCATGGTAAACTGTGCTCATAGGGGCATTTTTTAATAACCATTTAAATGTGCTACATGTGGTTGTTGGCTTTGCAATATAAATGGAAGCCAAACAAAATTCAAAAAGTCCAAACCATATGCTTTATAAAATGGCTTTCACGTGAATATCATGTTTAAGATATTTACTCTCTCCCAAACTACTAAAAAACCTGAAGTCTATTTAATCATACAAAACAGGGTTCTGTGGCATCTTCCACTCGGTAACGTAACGTACATAAACCGAAGCAATTGCACAAGTTGCTAAGTCTTTAATCAATAAGGTCAATATGGGTCCACGCGGCAAGAAAGAGACGCATTAACAATCAGCGGGGTGTTAATTAGCCCTGCTATCTAAGAAGACGCATTAAGTATAGGTGGGAAAAGTGCGCTCAGATAGCATCCCTGAGAGGGAGTATTACCCTCGTCCTGGCCTTACTAGGGGGTAAAGTGATCTAGATATATTAAGTCAGTGCAGAACTATGGCAGCTAGTCTTAGCGAGATGTGGGGTTTGGTGCGGTTGCCTTGACAGCAGCAGTCAGGCGAGGACTCGAATGCGGTATCGCACCGCCTGACAGTTTAGATAACAGCTAATGGCCTCTTAGGTCCACTTTCAGTTCGTTTTCCCCACGGACAGAGCGGAGAAAATCTGTCGAGACATGAACATGTGTGCAAGTGTCTGGAACGAAAGATATAAAAAAAACTTGTCCAATCTGTTTCAATTGGAATAGAAGGAAAGACTGACCGCCTGTTAAAGGAATAGTTCATAGGGATTTTGACTAGGAATATAGAGCACAAATCATATGGACCATTTTTATGCTTTTTGGAGCTTGCCAGACATTGGCAAACTGTCAGGAACTTGTGCAACATCATGGAATAAATAATGCTAATTTTAATTTCTGGGTGAACTATTCTATTTACATCAGACAGTGTGTAAGCACATACCGGTATATTATCATACATCACCTATGTACACACCCAAGCCAAAAACACAACACAAGCATGTATCATTTGACATAAACCAAAATAACAACATAATGACACCCCAGCACCTCTCTAGCCCATGTTTATGGCACATCGTCTCTCATAAGCGGTTTAACACCAAGGTCAGGGTGAGCAGAGATCACAAAACCATCTGAACGGAGGAAGAACAACCAGTGGGATACAGGAAACTCCAGGCGTCAGCCGTGAGGAAAGCGGCTTAATGAGGAGCAACTCAGTGGGTCTGAAGAAGTACACTAAAGAGCTGGCGAAAGCTCGACATCCCGCATCTAAACATATGTTTGGCTTGCTAGGATGCCGCCAGTGCAGGTTTAAAGGCAGCTCTGTACAACTGGATTTATCCTCCTCAAACTGACAAAAAAAAAACCCCGCCTAAAACAACTAAGAGCATGTTGAATTCTTGATCAATAGTGTGAATTTGGGGAGGGACTACTTGTTTGGCCAAACAATGACAAATGGGGAGGCAAAAGAAGCAGAAAGATGATTAGGAAATGAACAGTTTACTTTAAACCATGAAAATGCTATCAATATAATTCAGTATACGAATATGAATCAGAGCCGTGATTAAAGGGACACCTACATCTTGGATGCCCTTGAGGTGAGCTAAAACATACCAAAAATTAATTTCAAAGTGAACTATCCCTTTATAATTGCTGTATTAAAAGTCTCCTGAAGTCATATGATTTTACTAATGATTATTTTTTCTATCGATTATTTTTCGATTAATCGTCTATGACAAGAGGGTGAGTAAATGATACAACTACTTTCATTTTCGGTGATCTAGTCCTTAAACAGATGTGTCTATGATAGAGCTGTCCAAACTAGACACCAGCAGCTCTCGTTCCTGCCAAGAGCACAGATAACGAACGTCCTTCTCTTTACATTCATCTCTCCCTCGTGCATGATCCCTATTCACACAGAAGCATTTAACCTTCATTAATGAGACATGCAGCAGCACACTTAATTACATCCACGTTCCAGCCACCAATTGCATATTAATAATCTCCCTGTTTGCGTGCACCCTGAACAGGAGGTCAAAGGTCAGTGGGATTATGAGGTCAGGGGGATTGTGCCTGGTTTAGGATCAATAACGGGGTTTGTGCAAAGAGCTAGGCTTCGGTTTCAAAGGATGGGGGGTTTTGTTTTTTTCAGAAAGGATCTTGTCTTTGCGAGAGAGTCAGTTCCTTTCTGATTATTGCATAGGTATCCATAACCGCAGTTCAGCTCATTAGCTTCCATTTTATAAAGCCTAATAGACCTTAGTCAGGTAGACGGCATATTTTTACTAGGTGGAAATAAAAACAAGGCTGATGGTGTTGAAACTTGCGGTTATGGAAAGGCAAGTGACCTTTTCAAAGCACACTCGAAGCACTTGACCAATCACAACACATGGATCCAGCTGACCAATCAGAGCACACTGCGCTTTGGTCAGGAACTAGATAGGAACTAAATGGAGTGTAAAATGTATGTGTTCATAAAAGCGCAGAGCCAAAAACAAACCCCACAAGCAAAATCAAGACTTTGAAAAAGGGAATAATAAGTCCCCTTTAAACCATTGGAATAAAAGTTATGGTTTCACTAGCTAATCCCAAAGAAGCTGTGCGTTATCCATGCTAGTATTTAGCATGAATGCATGTTATTCCAGAACCAGCACACTCTTAGAAGAAAAGGTTCTAGAACCTTAAAAGGTTCTATCAGCGGTACGTATTTGGAACCCCTAAAAGGTTCTATACACTCTTTAAAAAAGGGTTCCTCTGGGTTCTATATAGAACCCTGGGGTTCCATACTTGGCCAATAGAACCTTTTACCAGAAAAAAAATGGTTCTATATAGAACCATTTTGGAGTTCCATATATGCATGCTCCCCCATCTGAAGCCTGAGTCATGATAGAAATGGGATATTGTGTCCTGGCCACCCGGCGGGTCTTTCTGAATCACTGCGTCAACTCTTTTGGGGGCGTGGCCCAAGGCAATTACATGTGATGAGGTGTTGAGGAGCCCCGTCCCTCAGGTCCCTTGGCTCAGGTCATTACAGAATATTTTCTATAATGAAGCACTTCCACAACAACCTGCAAATCCCACAGGGAATCACACAGGGTGGCCACTTACCCTGGACGCCACTCCCACACAGCCCTAACCCCCATCGCCTGCATGCTCCACTCTCCCAGGGGCATTGGACACTATAGAAAACAATGGCTAGCCCCAGGCCGAACACATCCACATCCATGAAAACACACACCAGAACATCCCAGTCAAAGCTCGTCTGGGCTCACCGAGCATTCAAGGGCACTTTAGACAGCACCCCTCTGGTGGCTCCGTTCCAAATCGTTGACTTTTCACTGGGTTCACCTCAAAAAAAGAAACGTCTCACCAAAAATCAAGTGATTAAACACAGCATTAAGGAAAATGGGTCACACTTTAGATTAGGCTCCAACTATCACTATTAACTAAATATTAACTATTACTTTTGCCTTAATAAACTCGTAATTACAGCTTATTAATAGTTAGTAGGTAGTTGTTAATTTTAGGTATTGGGTAGGATTAAAGGATTAAGGACATGGTCATATCATTTGTCAATAGTCATATATATATATATATATATATATATATATTGCAGTTTAATTACAACTAATATGCACTTATTGTATATAATATTTACTTAACTTCCCAATTCACACAAAATTTAGTATATTTTTATTCTTGTTTCTTATATTTTATTATATGATTATTACGACCCATGTTCTTGAAATTCATAGAAATATGACAAGAGCATGAAAAACAGTTATTCACACATAAATCTAAGTTTAAAGCATTTCAGTAAAAGAACATGTAGACATAATGCCTGACAGAAACATATCAGCTTCAACAATGGTGTGGATTTTTTTTAAATCAAATGAGGGGGCACAGGTTTTCTTTAGCAATTCAAAGAAAAATGGCAAAACCATGCAGGCTGATTCATAGAAAATATCCAGAGAAGCTTAAATAGCTTGAAAAGTTAGTCATATTCCACCCTCGACCTATTTCAGGTTGCAGTTAATCACATTTGTCTTGCGAAATGAAGACGGCAAAGGAAGAAATGCTCAAAAAAGGTTCCGTCAAAAACGCGGGTATTTCCACCCATTCAGCGTCTGCGTCTGGTTCCTCAAATGCCACGGCTGTCATAAACAACATTAGGGCAAAACAGATCATCTCATTTAGTTCCTGTTACCAGGTAAAAATAAAACCTTGAAAGAGGGCCATTGAGACTATTACATGACTTTGCCTTGAGTTAATTAGCAGTAATTAATCCAATTGAGGGCTAATTGGCGTCTTATTACAGGAACTGTGGGGGTTCATTCATATTTCATCAGTGGCCAAGAGTCATTCTTCATTACGCTACATAAAAGCACCACTCGCCAGCCTCCAATTAAACACTAAAACATGGATTTTGTTTCTGGAAAAAGATCAAAAGCAAAAGTACGAAGCCACTGGATATAAAGTCCAAAATCCCTGTTGGGACGACTGATGAGAGACCCACTTTAAAGCAACGGACGGAGCAAAACGACTAAATCTATAGAAAAATCCCCATAACACAAGGCAAGATCCATGAAGAGAAAACATTTGGTTTCACTCTAACAAGCATTATTTAATTGCTCAGCTTTGAACACATTTATCACACTGATGAATTCCTTCAACCAGCTGGCAAATAACCAACAGGACACAGATAGCCTGGTGACTACATAAACTTGATAATAACCAACCTCCCTTAGTGACCACATAAACTTCACAATCTGACATATCAGATTAAAATCAAATGTGTGTCATCATCCCTCAAGAGAATCAGAAAATGGCATTAAATGACAGAGAGAGTCCAATCATTGTACAGCTTCTCTGGAGTTGAATCCTTCACAGTTTCAAAGTACAGATAGACTGATACCAATACTTACTCCTTTAAAAAATCACTCAAATGCAAAATTCTAGCATACCCAAGCTTAGCTTATAGAGAATGAAAATAATGTATACTCCTTTATCAGCAACAACAACATCAAGTGCATTAAATATTAATTTATGTCATTAAAAAAATATATATTTATTTATATATTTTATTTTTAACTGCATGTTATGTAACCATTAGAACCATTAACTTAATTGTATCATTTTATTATTAACTAGTGCTGTCAAACGATTAATCGCATCCAAAATAAAAGTTTGTGTTTACATAATATATGTGGGTGCAGTGTGTATTATTATTTTATATAAATACACACACATGCTTGTATATATTTAAAACATATTTTCATGTACATACTGTATATAGATTTATATATAATTTATATTTTATATATATATATATATATATATATAAATATAAATAGTTTATATATAAATAATATTTTTTCCTTAAATATGCATGCATGTGTGTGTATATATATATATATATATATATATATATATAATAATTATACACAGTGCACCCAAATATATTATGTAAACACAAACTCTTATTTTGGATGCGATTAATCGCGATTAATCGCGATTAATCATTTGACAGCCCTAAAATCTAAGGGTGTACTTCAGGAAAATATATTAGGCCAAAGAGGTTCAGTTGACAAATAAAAAGTTGTTAAATCCCTGCATTGCATGTAAATACGAAATTGCATGACGTACATTTTTTCCAATCTATTGATTTTTTGGAGTCTGATTACATGTCACCCAGCACTGAATGCAACCTGTGCCTCCCTTTATATAATATCTTCATCAAGATTGGCAATGGTGAAAACCATATCTGACCTAATCTCACAGTACAGTGAGCAAGCATTACTTTCAACTGAGATATGCTAGATAAAAAGCAGAAATCACAGCAGAGCAATACTTCACCAAACTCAAATCAAGCTGGCATGAATGTCATAGGATAACATAGGCTTTAATACATTTTCAGTTCTCATTTGAATGACAACACAGACCCATTCACATTCTCACTGTTGTATTGCACTCACACGGGTCTGTTAAATAGGAGAGTGAATCATTAAACCTAGCAGAGGAAATGCAATAGATACAGGACATGACTACTGTTTAATCAAATGCGTTCATTTCCACTCAACAACACACTGCGTTAAACAACAAACTCAGTTACTCAAAGAAAGTACCGAAACACTTGTTTCTTTACCAAACATGTATAAACAAAAGCAGTCAACAAAGCACGCAGATCCCGCATCAGAAACAAAAACAAACAAACAAACAGTGTATGTGGTAACGTTACACTGATTCAATAGTAACAGACGCTCAGAGTCGCGTGAAGAATTAAACAGCAAACTTACCGACTCCATATTTCTCGTGTTCTGTGGGAATCCACATGTTCATTGTGTTTGTTTTGAAAAAAACGTATGAAACAGTGCAATGTACGGTATTGGTGTTAAATCACGCATTTCTCCAGTTTCGCATCATCCTCTCGCGCAGTCATTGTTCAGACCGCTCGAGCGAACTGCGCTGCACGAGATGAGAACGCGGCGGCGCGCTTTTCCATACAGTGCGCGGCCACTGTGGCACCGGGTGGCATGACGGGAAACGTAGTTTCGTGACGTGCGCGGAACACAGCAGTAGCGATTAGACCAGAGAGGTTTAATTATTTAAAAGTCATAGGTTTTAGATGTAATTAAATATTTATTTATTTGATTACCTCTTTTTTTTTTTTTTGGTATCATATGTAAAATTTAAAGTGTAAAATGTATTTATTTATTTATTTGTGTTTTTATTTTATGAGAACCGTGTTATTTCAACCATAATCAGTGAATGGGGTTCCAGACAGTATTTAAGATTTGTATTTTTGTGTTTTATGAAATATTTATTATTTTTTATGTATATAGGCTACATTTGTATTGTATTGAATTGAATTTTAGGAGTTTTGTCATGAACTTAAAAAAAATAATCTGAATTAAATATTTTTTTATACAGCATTCATGTATTCATTTATTTCAAGTTGAAATGTGTATTTTCCGCCACAAATAAATAGTAAAAATATTCAGTATTTTCAAACAGGTTGACCAAATTTTCCTACCACACACATTCAACGACATTAAGCACCTGCATAACTCAAAAATATCTTTATAAGCTCTGCATGAAAAATAATTCATATTGTTTTATGATGCAAGACAATATGCAAATGATATCTCCATCCACAAGAGAAGTGTAATCTCACTCATAATACAGACACATATTCAGTCATAACCTTTCACTCATAGTATTGTCTGTGTTATGAATGTGTGTGCATGAGAGAGAAAGGGTTCTGGTAAATGAGCCCTGAGTCTGATGTAGATTTTATCTGAATTTCCAATCTAATAATCTGCACTAATCCAATGTTGCACTGCTTCTGTTTCCTGTATGAAAAATCGAAGTGTACAGAGCATCTAGAAATGAGTCAACTGATCTTTTCAGAAAGGCGCATACATACATTGAGAATGAAATTCAATCTTGCTCGGAAAAAAAGTACAGCATCTACCACCACATGACAGCTGTTATGGAAAGATGGAAGGATAAAAGGTCATGGTCAGTCAATGATAGTGTTTTTACTGCTGTATGTTCTTTGTCACTGTCAAGGTGGAAATGCCTTCTTTGGTAAAATCCAGCTCACTGTAAACAAAAAAAAATCAGTCACATCACATGTTTAATAACATACATTAATTCCACATAGAAAGGGCAAGATTGAAAACATGAGAAGTACTGGTTAAACCATTGATATGAGTAACAAAAAAGAGAAGAAAATAGGATGAGAGTGAGGACAAAGGCTCTGTGTGAGGTGTTAAACAAAACAGACGGAACAGTATCAGGCCTTTTACTTTTGTTTTTACATTTACAAATTATAAATAAAATATTATTTGGAAAATATTTCGTTTATTACATTCTATTATCGTGTATTTTATACTCACTATTGTAATATACTATTAGGTGTATTATTTGAAGAGTTCAGATGCAAAAGCCTCTAAATGCCATTTGAAATTTTCTTCTTTAATGATGATTTTTATCAAACTTGTATATTTAAGTTCATTAATTTCACTTAAATAACAATTAATAGGTAATTATCATTGTCATTTAAGTGAAATTACTGAACTTAAATATACAAGCTTGATAAAAATGATCATTAACGAAGAAAATTTCAAATGGCACTTAGAGGCTTTTGCATCTGAACCCTTCATTTATTCAAATAATTTATTTAGTTATTTTAAATTATTGTTCTCTAAACTTTTCACTTATTTTTCCCTGAATGAATCATTGCTTCGAACAAATCGGTTGAGTGAATAATTCAATGACTCGCTTAAAGATGGGCTGCATTCAAAATCGAATACCTCCCAACTATAGTATGCAAAAAACAATACGGCAACAAAGTAGTATGTCCGAATACATAGTTTTTGAAAAACAGGAGTGCATTCGGTGGACACTTTAATGCCCCAAGAGGATTTGTGAATGGCAAAAAGCGACGCAACATAACATATAACGTGGGTCATATGACATTAACAACATGGCGGATGAATTTTATTCATTCTTATATTCATACTATACAGAATATACTTTTTTTTCGGCAATCAGTTCACTATTTACATCGGCAATAAGTTTCAAACTACACAGTATGCAAGTTCGGATGGTCACTTGCTTTGATTAAATGCATCACTGATTAAAACTTCTACTGGCATAGCAATGCAACCAGAGAGACTCGCTGCAAGTTTAATTAACAGACGGACACAAACACAGACAAGCAGCTTAGCCAATCAAATTCAAGGAGAGAAACTACAGGTTGTATAAAATATAAATGTGCCCCAAAGTAACAACTGTGACATGATAGTTGTGCCTTGTTTCTGAATCCTCAAACACACAGTCAGAGTTGGGCTTAGATACCTGGTGTGCATTTATTGGCCGTGTGGACAATGATAAAGTATGTTTCCATTGGTCTGAAAGCAGAGACTGTGTCTTTGTCCCAGCCAGAAGAGACCACCATGCAATCCAAGAAACAGGGTCCGACCAGCCGTGCATACTAAACACACGCAGGAGCTTTAAAGTCTTCTCCTGTCTCAGCAGGACTCGCTCTCTCGCGCTGCAATATTACAAGTGTCCTGCACCACAGCCGGATGGTTAAAGCACAATTTAAGACACAATTCCCATAGATCGCTCAATAGTGCTTGACTAGATGATGACCTTGCTGAAGAAAAGCAGTAAAATAGTCGATAAACATGGCACATTGCTGTGTCTTTTAGCCGTCATTGATTTAATTGTATTGTTATGTCGAATGAAATGTTGGTTACTAATGTTTGCTTTGGTGGGATAAACCAGTAACATCCTCAATGTTCTCAGTGGGTTAGGTAACAAATAAATAATACAAAAAGGAATAAATGTGTAAACAAATAAATCACCATTGCCATTATTTCTGTCGCATAATAAATAAATAAATAATATGAGACTAAACAAACAAATATTTAAATATTTATTATATTCATTATAATAGTTAGTCACCAGTAAACACTTACTTGCCATTATTTCAGTGTCAATCAATCGATCAATCAATCAACCAATCAGTCAACCATCCAACCAATCAATCAATCAACCAATGAATTGATTGATCAATCAATCAACCAATCAGTCAACCAACCAATTAATCAACCAATCCCTCAACCAATCAATCAATCAGTCAGTCAGTCAGTCAAGCAATCAACCAATCAGTCAACCAACCGATCAATCAACCAATCAATATATCAACCAATCAGTCAACCAACCAATCAATCAGTCAGTCAGTCAGTCAATCAATCAACCGATCAATCAACCAATCAATATATCAACCAAACCATCAATCAATCAATCAACTAATCAATCAACCAACCAGTCAACCAACCAATCAATAGACCAATTAATCAATAGACAAATCAATCAAACATTTAATCATGCAGATAAGAAAGACATAAGAGCTAACATAACATTTCAATGCACATTTACGCATTATCTAGTTATTTGGGCACTGAAATAACAGCACTCTGAACTCTGAAAAGGATACTGTGATGTAAACACTCTTCCACTGGACTCAAAATGGTATGTGATGTGTGCAGCCCTTTGTTAAGCTGTGAGATCTGAAACCTGGAAGATCTCCAGATCTCCAGTTCTCCAGGATCGCGAGCACTATGCCGTGTCAGGAGGATGAGAGGAGTAGCTTTGTTCTTTCCTCCTTTCATGCATCCATGAACACATGTGGCGAACATGCCAGAGACCTTCAGCACATCTGAAGCACACCATGTACAATCTTATCTTAGAGGAACAAAAACAGATTTTATGTCTATAAAGGGTTTAACTTAGCACAAAATTAGCATGTTTTTGACAGAAATTTTGATAGACACGTCCCAAATTGGAAACACCAGTTTAAGTCCCGCTCGAAGGACTGGAGGGGATACAGAAGCACCATGATATCAATAGTTTTAGACATTACAGTGTACCATTATCACCATGGCTCTTTTGACATTTACTATAGTCCTACCGTGTATTTTTTAGCATGTACTGTAGTATTACCATTTTTCTATGGTACTATGCGATAGCATGTTTTTCTTAGTAAATTCAATACCATGGTTTATTTCAAACTACCATAGTATTACCACAGTACTTTTTTCATACAGTCACCATGTATAGTAATATCATATTTTTTGGTAATATAGTACTAAAATAATACCGCATGCTGTTAAGTCTCTAAATGAGGATCACAAAATGAAAGACTGAAACCGAAAGAGTTTATATTTACGTTTCCAAATCTGTACGCACCGTAGACCAAATATTAATTACTAGCTGGTATTTCACTTATTGGTGATTATGAACTACACTAATGAGTATAACAGCCTCCTGTAAAACCACAGCACATGCTCACAAAAGAAAAAGCTCACACCACTAATTTCTATTCATACCAGTATAACCAGACTATCAGTGAATTATAAAGCACGAGCTTCGTCAGTGCAAACAAGTCATTACAAGTCATTATAACTCATAAACAGCCCTATGCTTGCAGAAAATACAGACAATCATCATGATCACACTCACTGGACTAGTGCCACAAACAGAGACATGCACATCTATGGTTGGTTACTTAGGCCACATTTACACATAGCCGGGTATTTAGAGAAGCGAATATTTCCCCTCTAACTGCGTCTTCCCTTCGTCTAAATGAGGCTTAATATTTGCTTTGATGCCATTATCTCAGGAATAAAGAAACAAACCAATAATAAATCGCCTACATGAAGGAGTAACTAAGCAAAGAACTATGACCTAATTGGCATTCTTTCAGTTTGTAAATAAATAAATAAATAAATAAATATTTTAGATTCATGCACTATTAGAGTAACAACTCTATAGACAATATATCAATTAAATAAATAAATATTTTAATAAAGGCACCAGTAATAGTTAAATGCACCATTATTGACTTCATTGTCATATCTCAGATTGCAAATGAATTGAATTGAATAAATTGTTATTTGGGAAATTTAAACATAAAATGGGAAGCAAATAATGGATATCCATTAGGAAAAGCACACGTATCTCTAACAACATCATGGCATGACATGTCAACATCAGTGTCAAAGGTTATTTGCAGTGGAATTGAAAATCTGTCAATCTGCCTTTCCCAGTGTGTAAGATGCTGCATGCTTTGAGTAATTGGTGAGAATAAGCTAGGCTGAGTAGGAGGAAGTGGGAGGTTTTCTCCAAAAATATTGACTGTCAGGCATGTCCAAACATGCACTTTATTTTTTGAGTGTTGGGGTGTGTGGTGACGGTTTCTCGGGTCATAAACAACAATGATAAAAATAGCATCGGTGAGTGAGACATGCCTCATGACCTCACAAACCCGCTCTAACAAAGGTGCAGACAGCTTCTGGAACCGTGCTCACATAACCCGCCAAAGAGACCGTAAATAATTGTGACTGGCTTAATTTGTTTTCCTCATGGTGTATGAAAACGTTGCTCTAACTGCTCTTCAGAGTGGAAAATTGCTTCCCTCCTTGATATAAGTAGAAATGACACTGTTTCAAGTGTTAAGTTTCTATTTATTCATATAACGTTGACCCGCGGTGTTCCGGACGGCTGAAAATTTCTACTCACTGTGTTTCGGACAGGTAGGAGTCATTTCTAATATATAAAACATACATTTAACAACTATAAGCTGGGTTGGTCAAAAGCGAAAGAGTATGAGGCAAAGATGACATGGATATATATGCGATGACCGCGACGTGTTTATTTATTGAACTTTAAATTTATTGAAAAGAAAAAAAAGGGTTTTAAGAGAGATTAAAAGATTTAAAAACACTTCATTTCTGTGGCACCTTGATGGGGGTGTGTCCTTACATACAGACTGTGACACACAGCTCTGCATAATCTGACATCACAGCTCCAGTGACATAACCTTCAGGATCCTCGTGGCTCCCAGCAGCTGACGGGTCTATTTTTCGCCAGCGCCAGGCTTGACTGCTGGATGTGCACCCTTCATCAGCCTTAATGTGAATTGTGTTGTGACTGATGATGAGCATAGGCTGATGGGTCCTTTACATGTAATCTGCAAGCAATCGCTTCATTACCGCACGGCACAAGCTGATTGGCCTCTGCTGACCCTGCAGCCAATGAGATTGCTTGCTCAGCATAGTCTGGTTCATTGTTTGCTGTAAGCGAGTCCTGCAGCGCTCAGAGTTCCTCTGATATTCTGAAAATATATCCGTACTCTCTCTGCAAACGCAGCAGCAGATCAAGTCCATCAAGACAAAATACATTAACATTGCCATATACAATAACATGTTAAAAACTAATCTGAGAGATATCAGGATACATATTGATGGATGGATGGATGCGGACGGACGGACGGACAGACACAGACAGACTAGATAGATAGATTTTGAATGGCTGAAGGCCGCTTGATTGTTCTTTTACATGTAAACACACACACACAGCTGCAAGGAGGAAAGGGACCCCATAAGCATTGTGCCTGTGTGAAAAGTAAATAGACCGTTTAAGCTTTGAGGAGGAAGCATCTCACAGATGCAGGACGCCTACAGCAGATCCACATCTATAGGTCCTGAAGCCGGGACATTGGCACAGGTGCTCCGGCGGATCACACACTCAATGGGGTGCTTGTTCTATTTTCAGCTTGCTCTTCATATATAAATAAAAAACAGCTGTATTTCGAGAGGACGTCCGGAATCCTGTGCATGTGGTGCGCAGGATCTGGTGTGCATGGATACAAGAAAGTTTTTGATTGTGATGGCAATGGGAAACACATATAATATGCCTTTAGGAAAAGCACATATAAGCAAAAATGAACAACATATAATTCACATGAGCAGGAATGTTGCTGTTCAAATTTAAATGGTAAATTACTTGTTCCAAATTAAGTGAATGATTGAATGACTCAAATATTAAAGAAAAACACAAGCGGTGTCAAACAAACAGTGAAAAGTCTGAATATCAGAAAGACCTGAAAATGAAATGTCCAACTTAAACTGTCATAGATGTTGAATGCTGTGGAACGACTTAAGATTGATCTCTTTTTAATGAAAATTATTACAGAAGAAACTTAGAGAAAAACACAATAAATCTGACCAAGTTGTGTTCTTAATTTGAGCTTGATACCTAAAAAGAATAGAGCTTTCAGTACGATTGTGTTTGGTCGCAGTACCAAACGTGTCCACTAGGTTTGGGAAATTGGTTTCCAATTCTGATTTCCAAATCTGTCATTTGTGACTGGAAGGGGTACAAGAGTGACTATTTTTTAGGACCATTAACCTTTTCAAATCAAGTCCACATTTTTTTTTTCTTCTTTTTTTCTTGTTTGGGTGTTCACATAGCAAGTGCCGAAACCTGTAACAAGTTTCAATGACGTTAGAAGCTCTGAAAAACATGCAACAAAAATGAGCACCAGAGGGCTACTTTGGAAATGTAATATTTGCACATTTTTCCAAGTAAAAACACTTTACTATATTCATTATGTGTATATTTGGTTTTCAAGATAATTCTGTATTACTCAATTCATTTATTTTTACTGCGTGAGATGTTGTATTTACATCACTTTTATCCGCTGAGAGCGATAGAGAGATTTCCTAACACTTCTTGCTCATTCATATTTGAATGGATGGATGTCATCCTTGGTTATAGCTTTTTCCATATTAAATGTAAAACCAGGTTGCCTGGCAACACATAGAAAACCAACATTCCCGCAAAAGCTTCTCACAACAAATATTGAAATGAATAATTGAAATGAAGCACACAAATGAACACGCTCTTCTCTGTTATCACTGCTGTATATCTGAATCAATGAACAGTTATTGCGTCCCTGCTGCGGTTTATCCAAGACGTCACGGCCTGAGAGAAGCAGAACAGAAACTATAACAAGAAGCATTACATCCGTCCAATAGCTCACAGATTCTTGTGAATTTTTTGGTTTCCAAAATGGACATCCCCGAAATGGAAATGCTATAAACATCGAATCCCGCCTACTCGCATTGATTTCTTAAACACTGGTTTTCTTGATGTACACTCACCTAAAGTATTATTAGGAACGCCTTCAATTTCCCATTAATGCAATTATCTAATCAACCAATCACATGGCAGTTGCTTCAATGCATTTAGGGGTGTGGTCCTGGTCAAGACAATCTCCTGAACTCCAAACTGAATGTCAGAATGGGAAAGAAAGGTGATTTATATGGATGTTGGTGCCAGACGGGCCAGTCTGAGTATTTCACAATCTGCTCAGTTACTGGGATTTCCATGCACAACCATTTCTAGGGTTTACAAAGGATGGTTTGAAAAGGGAAAAACATCCAGGCAGTCCTGTGGGCGAAAATGCCTTGTTGATGCTAGAGGTCAGAGGAGAATGGGCCGACTGATTCAAGCTGATAGAAGAGCCACTTTGACTGAAATAACCACTCGTTACAACCGAGGTATGCAGCAAAGCATTTGTGAAGCCACAACACGCACAACCTTGAGGCGGATGGGCTACAACAGCAGAAGACCCCACCGGGTACCACTCATCTCCATTACAAATAGGGAAAAGAGGCTACAATTTGCAAGAGCTCACCAAAATTGGACAGTTGAAGACTGGAAAAATGTTGCCTGGTCTGATGAGTCTCGATTTCTGTTGAGACATTCAGATGGTAGAGTCCGAATTTGGTGTAAACAGAATGAGAACATGGATCCATCATGCCTTGTTACCACTGTGCGGGCTGGTGGTGGTGGTGTAATGGTGTGGGGGATGTTTTCTTGGCACACTTTAGGCCCCTTAGTGCCAATTGGGCATCGTTTAAATGCCACGGCCTACCTGAGCATTGTTTCTGACCATGTCCATCCCTTTATGGCCACCATGTACCCATCCTCTGATGACTACTTCCAGCCGGATAATGCACCATGTCACAAAGCTCAAATCATTTCAAATTGGTTTCTTGAACATGACAATGAGTTCACTGTACTAAAATGGCCCCCACAGTCACCAGATCCCAACCCAATAGAGCCTCTTTGGGATGTGGTGGAACGGGAGCTTCGTGCCCTGGATGTGCATCCCACAAATCTCCATCAACTGCAAGATGCTATCCTATCAATATGGGCCAACATTTCTAAAGAATGCTTTCAGCACCTTGTTGAATCAATGCCACGTAGAATTAAGGCAGCTCTGAAGGCGAAAGGGGGTCAAACACAGTATAAGGTGTTCCTAATAATCCTTTAGGTGAGTGTATATCTTTATCTGTAAGTAGAGAGTCCGAATGAAAGAATGCAGCCCCCTTCTCTAACAGAATATATTATTTAAGGCAGACTTGGCAAGCGCTTTAAAAATGGATGCACATTGTGATGGGCCGCTCCGTGCTGTCAGTACTGGGGCATCAAGTCATTGGAGAAGACACAGACCTGCTCTGAAAGAACGCAGAAATCTTGTGGTCTGCCTGGTGGCACTGTTCTATACAGACAGGCGGTCTTGTCAGATGATGTGGTTTTCAAAGTAATGGAAAAAAACATACAGATTCGACAGGGCCTGACCACTTCATGTTGCTGAAATTGTCCTTAATGCGTGTGGAATACTGTTTTTACAAGCACACGTGTTTTTCAGATCTGCGTAATTTTTATTTTCATCATGTTGTTTCGGGGAACATGATCGCATGGTGGCTGAGATTCGTGGTTATACTGCAAGATCAATCAGTCTGCCTTTTCCTTCTCACACTCCAAAGACAAACCTCCCTTTTCTGTGGGTCAGCAGAAAGACATGACAAGGGCAGCAATGAGAAAAAAGAGAGAAGTGCATGAAGTGCTGAACTGCACCAGATGACGGTAGTCACGCAACCCAGAGCAGTCAAAGCAAGGTAACCTTGGCCCTCAGCAAAGAGACAGGAGACTCAATGAGCAAATTTATATTCACAATAGCATGGTGAAGTCACAGGATACATGCACATCCACCAAGGCTAGGCATCTATTTCTTAGACTAGTGTGTATAGGTTTATCAACACCAAACTTATCTAGAGTTCGTTTTCTCACACAAACCGCTCGTTTCGTGTCTTAGGCCATTTACGTGTTCTTACATTTACGAGTCATTAAATCATGTTTAATTTGGACTTCTCTGTGCTTGCTCTTTGAGTGACTGACAGACACGAACGGTTGGGCCTAAAAATATCAAAATTGAAACTGTGGAAACAAAGACACCTACATCTTGGATGCAGTTGAGGTAAACTAAAACATACCAAAAATTAATTTCAAAGTGAACTATCCCTTTCAGGAGTTTGAGGAGAACCGATGACACATGATCTCCGTTAATCTGATTTAGTGTTGGCACTGAGCATAATATATCAGCATATTTGCTTAGTCATACTCAAAGAGCTTTGTCAAGAAAATGAGAATGTATAATTTAATCCAAACCCCCCAAACTCAAAGTATATCTGATAAAGTAACCCTGCTTCTTGGTATGCTGAGATAAAGTTTGACATCTGTGACCCGTGTGGCTGAATAAACTCTTCCGGAAGAAGTCTTAACGCATTTATGTTCATCAAGGCATCAACAAAGAATGGGGAAAAAAGTTAGAGGCAGAGGAAGTGGATGAGGAAATGAAATTCATTCAATCGTCTACCCAAAGTTTAAAGTGTCTAAATCAATGCCAGGAAAAACAGCATGAGGAGTGGGAACCGGGAAAATGATCGGGAAAATGCTGCCAAGGATCACCTTCTGCCAAGACAACATTTTGTACTCTCATCAACAAAACAAAAAACAGACAATGAAAATGTTAATGCTGCCGCCTCGCATGCAGACAGCTGGTCTGTTTGTTTCATCACAGCCCCCTAGTGATAAAACATGAAGCATAAGAGAATAAAAATCTCACTAGCCTCTATTTTATTTCTTGAACGACAATAGCAGATTTGAAATCGAAATACCACACTCAAAAGTCAGGGTTCATTAATTACTGCACCTGCTTGATGTATTTTTATTTAGTGTATTAGGTTGTCCGAACATAATGTTGGAGAATGGGTTTGATTTTTGCTGGTAGAATCATGTGGGGAGTAATTATGGACACATGAAGGAAAAAAATATGAGATAGGCCTATGACATGAGAAATATTTACTTGTCGACTCTTTTTTTGAGTGTCGAAACTTCGAGTGAATGAAAAACATTTGTGATAAGCATTGAAACAAACTTTTTCCTCCCATCTCATATATTTTTTCCATCACAATTTAACAGCAGATGAATGAACAGAAAACAAAACATTTGCATAAAATAGTCATAGTCTTCATGTTTCAGATCAAACCCCTATATAAGGGTTTATTTTAAAGTTATAATAGTCTTTTCTTACCTCTTGTGCCATATATGACGACTTCTGAACAAGAAAAACTGTAGGATGGTAGTGCTTTGCTATTGGTTGATCTCCTGTGAGTGACAGGTTACTCCGCCCTCGCGCCAGTAAACGGGTCATCAGAGAAGCGACGAGATGTATTGGAAGAGGGAGGGGAAGATGTTTTGATTAATAATTACGAGTGCACATGAATTTAAAAAAATAAAAATAATCATTTATATTGCATTAAAATGAAGAACTATCACTGTTAATTTAATGGTGACTTTAATAAACATAAATCAATTGATACACCATGACCTTTCTGAAGCGATTCGACCATCCAGTGATGCAGCATGTTCAAATATTTAAAAGCACTTTGATATACAGTAATGTCGAAATATTCATTTGAAAAGGGCCTAAAAGCATGAAAAGATGATCATCAGCTCATTTGAAACACCTAACCTGTGCGTTTGTGTGAAACCTTCACACACCACTGAATTGGCAAACACCTCATGCAATCTGTTCTTTCCTTTCACCTCATGCTCATCATGTATTCTGGTAAGTAAGCATACCGGTTGGGTATATCATCTGTCAAATAATAAATACAGTAAAGAGCAATCAAAGCAATTGAAAATCTACATCACACGGCTTTTGAACATCATTTTAAAAAGAAAAAGACCATAATGGCTGCTAAAATATCAAACAAGCAGAAAAAAGCAATGTTTCTTTAGTTTTAATAATACAAATATAGAATTAACTGAAAGTACTTGCATTGTAAATAGCCTATTGCATTAGCACGCTGAGATGCCTTCAAGTACACCTGACTTAAAAAGATTTTAAAGAACATAAAAAAGCACATCAAACCAGCAGCAGCTTGTTGAGTTACGGAGCCATCTTTTGATTTCTATCAGCAGTGTGTTATTCACTGACCCCCTGCGCAGCCCCTCATGGTGTGTTATCAATTATTCAACAGAGTTTACATATGGGATGAATATATATTTAGACCCAACACCCATTCATAACTAATTTCAGTTCCTCTCTGTACTTGTGAACTTACAAAAATGTATAGGTGAGAACGTTTTGTTAACTTGCATGTTTCTGAACGTTCACTGTCTTGGTTAATGCAAATGTTGAGGAAACATACCATTTTATCATTATGGGGACGTTACTTTTGAATGAACATCCTGAAAAAGAGAATATTAATATAAAAAATGTCAGATGAACCTCCATGAACGACGTATAAATAACATTTTTGTGCTCATGTTTTGAGAACATAATTAACAAATTTGAATGATTATTCTAATAGTGTTAGAAGAAGAATGTATGTTTATAATCCTATATTAGTATAATTATTTTAAAATATAAACCTTTTACACAATGTTAATCTAAATCCCAGGCAGTCTAAAGGTCAGGAAAAGCAATATCAATATTCTCTTTGGGTCGGCTTTTTCAAATAATGGGATTGCGTTCAATAAGTGTCACCTACATTTGATTTGACTGATCTTGAATCATCAAAAGAATCCCTTTATACATAATGCAACAATATCAGATCACTGGAAACTGTTATTGTGTGCAATTATTTTGAAAGAGCACCCTCTAGTGTCCTTTCTTTGAGTCCCCATTAAAGTCCCCATGTAATCAAAAATCAAGTTGGCTTTTAGTATGAATATAGTGTGCTCCAAAACAATGACAGAATTCACATTTAGAAGATATAAGCATTCAGAGCTTATAGTCTCACTTCCACCGATATGAATAAATGATTTTGATGACATCACACTGCACTTCAGCTTCTCAACAGATTTTCTGTCCAATCAAATGCTCTCGAGAATCTGAAGCTCCGCCCCCTACATAATGAGTAGATTTGAAGCTGCGGCTGAAATCGGTCACTTCTTGGGCAAGGAAATGTAAAACACTAATATAATATATTTCATATTTTTAAAGTCAGAATGAAACCGAAGTTGCAATAGTCTTTTCTTCACTATATTGTGATATAGTGTGTAACAAGACATTTTTTTAGGGCGGGACTTGGATTTTGTTCATCGGAATTGATTGGATCATTAGATCCGTGTGGTTTGCTATTGGTCGATCTCATATGAGTGACAGGTTGTCCCACCCTCGTGCCAGTAAACGTGTCATCAGAGAAAAAAAGAGATGTTACCGCAAGAGGGAGGGGGAGTTATTTTAATTAAAGATAATGATGATGCACATAGTTTAATCATTTATAATAAAACAGCAAAATACCATAAGAAATAGGAATTGTCTATTTCAAGCTGAATTAATGATTTATCTTAACAAGGCTTTAGACATGCAGCAGGTCACAGTGCTTTTGCCAGCCAACTGGTCAAAATGTCAGAGTTGCCTTGAACCTGTTGCACTGATAACCCACGTGCAGAAAAACAGCACAATCTACACTTGCATTATCCGTTGCACGTGGTTAGAGGAGTGTTTACTGATGAAAACTACCTTGTTCAATCAATCAGTATTCATTTTCTTCATGACTTTTATCTTGTAAGACTTTCATCACATGCACTACAGAAATGTTATACTCAGATGTTTCTTCAACTATGGGTCCTGTGAGCTTTATAACATAAACTCTTAAAGACATATTTTACACTCTCATTAAGTTAATCAAATTCAAAATTACTGTATATTTGATTTGTCTGGTAAATCTATTTTTTATAGTCTATAAAATGTGAAATAGTCGATATACATGCATCAATTAATCAGGATTTATCGATTGGATTTGGAACAAGGTAAAAACAACAAAATCAGTTTAAAAAACAAATACAACTGAAGACATATATATAATTATAATCCGCCATTACATGTGTTGTATTATTTGTAACGTGCACACGTGAACCCGCATGAGGACGTGACAGCACAAACCAACCAATACAAACCAGGCGGAAGTCTGTCAAGGTGAGGACGTCGGCGTATACTGTAATGTGATTGGTCCTACTGTATCCAGGTCCAAGTGAGGTAACGCCTTTTTAGGCACGTCACAACTGGTCGTATAAAAGTGCTCCGCGGCAGCGCGCTGACGCAGCCCTACTTTGTCAGGGAAAATGTATCACTCGCGCTCCAAGTGTAACACCGGAATCGCTTTTAATTCTTTCCTTTTCACTGTGCCACTGGAATATACTCAACTGAAAAGACATTATAGTAAAAACTGGTCGTGTATTGGTTGATTTTTAAGCTGTGGAACTACTAATTTAAGCAAGATGCCACGGGCCAAGAAAAGGAGCGGCAGAGGTAAGTCTGGGAAGGTCTGCAAATGACCGGTTGTTTTTTGTGGCCTACTGCGCGAAAAGGATGTTGGGATTTGTAGTTCTTTACGCGGCGAATCGCAATGAAATCGGAGGACGGGAACTACAATTTCCATGACTACACAGCTGGTTTGGTTGACAGCCAGGAGTGTCTTTCTTTTGACACAAACAAAAGAATAATACAAATTGTGAGCCATGGACGATCGAAAATGTACGTTTGTGGTGTTTTTAAATATGATGTGTGTTTTTTTTTAAGGTAATGTTTAGTTTTAAATAATTGGGTTTCTATAAACCGCTTGTCATATTAATGCCATTTATCAAACGACGAAAAACGGATGGAATTAAGATTATAGTTATACGGTATACACTATGATTAATTAATAACCAAATAATCTAATCCGGTGATTCAACTCAAAATATGATTGATTGTGCTTAAGATTAATAAATAAATTGAATTGATATTTGTTATGAAATGTCAAATAGGAAAACGCTTCTGTAATGGTTTTCATTGTCGGATGTCAGTGTGTGTTTGAGGTTATTTCAGGCCATGCTGTCACACTTATATAACAGAGGCCTGTTTTGGGACCAAATAGAGAACAGGAAGAAGAAACCAGGAACACGAAGCCCAAATTTTTCAGCTGTGGACTAGACGTGTAAATCTAATCAGTCCATAGTCTGTTATTACATGTTCTCAGTCCATCTGCTCGCTGGTTTTGCACAAACCTTTGAGAAAAAGAGAGAGACTGTGTTCTGGCACCCTGCTGTTCTCCTTCACACCATACCACACGTTTTTCTGTCTGTATACCCACTGTACTCTTCTATATCTGCTAAACATATTTACTTTTGTCTGAGAAATCTCACACAGGGGCTGTTTTGTTTACATAAGTGTCCTCTGACCTTGCCCAACAACAGTACGAGACACTTTGTACCTGCTGCAGATATCTGCATTTTCCAGGAAGGATGCCAAATTCACTATACACATTGAAAGACTTGATGGTTCTTTAAGGTCAAAGTGACCTCCACCCACAACATATTACCACCTGAAATTATTTGGAAAACAAACTTCTCTGTAAGTGCCATTACAGGGTTGGTCAGCATTTAGGGCTAAAATGAGAAAGAAAAATTACATTAATAAGTCATCCTTTTCATAGTGAGTAATTAGTACAGTAATCTAATTACACTGTCTACGATGTAATTAGTAGCTAGTAATTAATTACGTTTTTTAAAGTAAAACCCAAAACTGTGATATATACTCTAATATTCTAATAGTCTATACTCTAATATTCTGTTTGGATTACTCTGCTCTGCATAAAGTCCCATCAAATCCCTGGGCCTACAGAATACAGTGCATAAATAAATGATTCCTCATCATTTAAGTCTGACTGTATCTGTTTTATTGGCACATTTTTAGCATTAATCTGAAACCGTCACTATGTAATGCATCTATGCAAAGGGGTTGTTATTAAAGAATGAGGGGGCGTCAACAAATGTTAAAGTTTGCTGTCTGTTTTTGCAGGGGGACAACAGGGAAATGTCCAGCCGTTCAGTGATGAAGACTCTTCTATCGAGACCCTCAGTCACTGCAGCAGCCTCAGTGAAAGAACCAGTGCAGCAGAGGAAGGCATGTATTTACAGTCTCCTTAGATTTCTGCATTGGCTCTTGTGGGCTTTTTGTGGCATTAGATATATTAGAGATGAACATTTATGCTTATCACTCATCCTATTTGACAGCTGGTGAAAGTGAAGAAATGGCTCAAGAGGACTTCCAGTACAAACTGAAGGTGTACATTGACAGCACAGTGGATAAGAGGTTTGTGTTCTTTCAGATTTCAGAATCAAACTTGTAGTTGCTCCTGCGTTCTGAACTGGGTAATTATGTTCCCCTTCTAGTGCCAAGACCAGACAAGGTGCCCTTGATGGACTAAAAACTGCCATGGCAACCAAAATCCTCTACGAGTTCATTTCTGAGAGAAGGATGACCATCACGGATGGCATTGAGCGCTGCTTGAAGAAAGGTTGGTTTCATTTGGGATTTTGAATAATTGGAAATAAACCGTTTTCTTCAGATGTTGCCATGACATCAGTGCTGAAAGTTGAGCTGGCTGTTTGCGTCTGCAAACCAGGTAAAGGAGTGGAGCAGTGCGCCGCAGCCTCGCTGGCGTGTCTCCTGTGCATCCAGCTGGGTTCTGGGATTGAGAGCGAAGAGGTTTTTAAAACCCTTAGACCTGTATTTAAGACTATCCTCAATGATGGAGCTGCTAACATCCAAGCCAGACAAGCGGTAAACAGTCGTGTTCCTCTACTGCGCCTTTATAGGAAATAAAATGATTCTGCAATCCAGAAAATTTGACTGTAACAATCTGTCGATCTTGACTTTGTGTTCCAGTGTGCAACAAGTCTAGGCCTCTGCACTCTTGTAGCAGAAGATGATATCATGGTAAGCGTTCGAATGCAAGTTGGTAATAAAAGCCTTAGGGCATATTTACACTAAAACTTTTTTATTTTAGGTTTAGGGGTGGGGTTAGGGATTAGGGGGTGGAGATGGGTAGGGTTAGGGATCAGGGGGCCGAGATGTGTAGTGTTAGGGATCAGGGGGCCGAGATGTGTAGAGTTAGGGATCAGGGGGCGGAGATGTTTAGGGTTAGGGATCAGGAGGCGGAGATGTTTAGGGTTAGGGATCAGGGGGCGGAGATGTGTAGGGTTAGGGATCAGGGGGTGGAGATGGGTAGGATAAGGGGTGGGGTTAGGGATCAGGGGGCGGAGATGTGTAGGGTTAGGGATCAGGGGGTGGAGATGGGTAGGATAAGGGGTGGGGTTAGGGATCAGGGAGCGGAGATGTGTAGGGTTAGGGATCAGGGGGCGGAGATGGGTAGGGTTAGGGATCAGGGGTGGAGATGGGTAGGATAAGGGGTGGGGTTAGGGATCAGGGGGCGGAGATGTGTAGGGTTAGGGATCAGGGGGTGGAGATGTGTAGGGTTAGGGATCAGGGGGTGGAGATGGGTAGGATAAGGGGTGGGGTTAGGGATTAGGGGGCGGAGATGTGTAGAGTTAGGGATCAGGGGGTGGAGATGGGTTGGATAAGGGGTGGGGTTAGGGATTAGGGGGCGGAGATGTGTAGGGTTGGAGATCAGGGGGCGGAGATGTGTAGGGTTAGGGATCAGGGGGCGGAGATGTTTAGGGTTAGGGATCAGGGGGTGGAGATGTGTAGGGTTAGGGATCAGGGGGCGGAGATGTGTAGGGTTAGGGATCAGGGGGCGGAGATGTTTAGGGTTAGGGATCAGGGGGTGGAGATGGGTAGGGATTAGGGATCAGGGGGTGGAGATGGGTTGGATAAGGGGTGGGGTTAGGGATCAGGGGGCGGAGATGTTTAAGGTTAGGGATTAGGGATCAGGGGGTGGAGATGGGTAAGGTTAGGGATCAGGGGGTGGAGATGGGTAGGATAAGGGGTGGGGTTAGGGATCAGGGGGCGGAGATGTTTAAGGTTAGGGATTAGGGATCAGGGGGTTGGAGATGGGTTGGGTTAGGGATCAGGGGGCCGAGATGTGTAGTGTTAGGGATCAGGGGGCCGAGATGTGTAGAGTTAGGGATCAGGGGGCGGAGATGTTTAGGGTTAGGGATCAGGGGGCGGAGATGTGTAGGGTTAGGGATCAGGGGGTGGAGATGGGTAGGATAAGGGGTGGGGTTAGGGATCAGGGGGCGGAGATGTGTAGGGTTAGGGATCAGGGGGCGGAGATGTGTAGGGTTAGGGATCAGGGGGCGGAGATGTGTAGGGTTAGGGATCAGGGAGTGGAGATGGGTAGGATAAGGGTGGGGTTAGGGATCAGGGAGCGGAGATGTGTAGGGTTAGGGATCAGGGGGCGGAGATGGGTAGGGTTAGGGATCAGGGGGTGGAGATGGGTAGGATAAGGGGTGGGGTTAGGGATCAGGGGGCGGAGATGTGTAGAGTTAGGGATTAGGGGGCGGAGATGTGTAGGGTTAGGGATCAGGGGGTGGAGATGGGTAGGGTTCGGGATCAGGGGGTGGAGATGGGTAGGGTTAGGGATCAGGGGGTGGAGATGGGTAGGATAAGGGGTGGGGTTAGGAATTAGGGTGCGGAGATGTGTAGAGTTAGGGATCAGGGGGTGGAGATGGGTAGGATAAGGGGTGGGGTTAGGGATCAGGGGGCCGAGATGTGTAGTGTTAGGGATCAGGGGGCCGAGATGTGTAGAGTTAGGGATCAGGGGGCGGAGATGTTTAGGGTTAGGGATCAGGAGGCGGAGATGTTTAGGGTTAGGGATCAGGGGGCGGAGATGTGTAGGGTTAGGGATCAGGGGGTGGAGATGGGTAGGATAAGGGGTGGGGTTAGGGATCAGGGGGCGGAGATGTGTAGGGTTAGGGATCAGGGGGCGGAGATGTGTAGGGTTAGGGATCAGGGGGCGGAGATGTGTAGGGTTAGGGATCAGGGGGTGGAGATGGGTAGGATAAGGGGTGGGGTTAGGGATCAGGGAGCGGAGATGTGTAGGGTTAGGGATCAGGGGGCGGAGATGGTAGGGTTAGGGATCAGGGGGTGGAGATGGGTAGGATAAGGGGTGGGGTTAGGGATCAGGGGGCGGAGATGTGTAGGGTTAGGGATCAGGGGGTGGAGATGTGTAGGGTTAGGGATCAGGGGGTGGAGATGGGTAGGATAAGGGGTGGGGTTAGGGATTAGGGGGCGGAGATGTGTAGAGTTAGGGATCAGGGGGTGGAGATGGGTTGGATAAGGGGTGGGGTTAGGGATTAGGGGGCGGAGATGTGTAGGGTTGGAGATCAGGGGGCGGAGATGTGTAGGGTTAGGGATCAGGGGGCGGAGATGTTTAGGGTTAGGGATCAGGGGTGGAGATGTGTAGGGTTAGGGATCAGGGGGCGGAGATGTGTAGGGTTAGGGATCAGGGGGCGGAGATGTTTAGGGTTAGGGATCAGGGGGTGGAGATGGGTAGGGATTAGGGATCAGGGGGTGGAGATGGGTTGGATAAGGGGTGGGGTTAGGGATCAGGGGGCGGAGATGTTTAAGGTTAGGGATTAGGGATCAGGGGGTGGAGATGGGTAAGGTTAGGGATCAGGGGGTGGAGATGGGTAGGATAAGGGGTGGGGTTAGGGATCAGGGGGCGGAGATGTTTAAGGTTAGGGATTAGGGATCAGGGGGTTGGAGATGGGTTGGGTTAGGGATCAGGGGGCCGAGATGTGTAGTGTTAGGGATCAGGGGGCCGAGATGTGTAGAGTTAGGGATCAGGGGGCGGAGATGTTTAGGGTTAGGGATCAGGGGGCGGAGATGTGTAGGGTTAGGGATCAGGGGTGGAGATGGTAGGATAAGGGGTGGGGTTAGGGATCAGGGGGCGGAGATGTGTAGGGTTAGGGATCAGGGGGCGGAGATGTGTAGGGTTAGGGATCAGGGGGCGGAGATGTGTAGGGTTAGGGATCAGGGAGTGGAGATGGGTAGGATAAGGGGTGGGGTTAGGGATCAGGGAGCGGAGATGTGTAGGGTTAGGGATCAGGGGGCGGAGATGGGTAGGGTTAGGGATCAGGGGGTGGAGATGGGTAGGATAAGGGGTGGGGTTAGGGATCAGGGGGCGGAGATGTGTAGAGTTAGGGATTAGGGGGCGGAGATGTGTAGGGTTAGGGATCAGGGGGTGGAGATGGGTAGGGTTCGGGATCAGGGGGTGGAGATGGGTAGGGTTAGGGATCAGGGGGTGGAGATGGGTAGGATAAGGGGTGGGGTTAGGAATTAGGGTGCGGAGATGTGTAGAGTTAGGGATCAGGGGGTGGAGATGGGTAGGATAAGGGGTGGGGTTAGGGATTAGGGTGCGGAGATGTGTAGAGTTAGGGATCAGGGGGTGGAGATGGGTAGGATAAGGGGTGGGGTTAGGGATTAGGGGGCGGAGATGTGTAGGGTTGGAGATCAGGGGGCGGAGATGTGTAGGGTTAGGGATCAGGGGGCGGAGATGTGTAGGGTTAGGGATCAGGGGGCGGAGATGTGTAAGGTTAGGGATCAGGGGGTGGAGATGGGTAGGGTTAGGGATCAGGGGGCGGAGATGGGTAGGATAAGGGGTGGGGTTAGGGATTAGGGGGCGGAGATGTGTAGGGTTGGAGATCAGGGGGCGGAGATGTTTAGGGTTAGGGATCAGGGGGTGGAGATGTGTAGGGTTAGGGATCAGGGGGCGGAGATGTGTAGGGTTAGGGATCAGGGGGCGGAGATGTTTAGGGTTAGGGATCAGGGGGTGGAGATGGGTAGGGATTAGGGATCAGGGGTGGAGATGGGTTGGATAAGGGGTGGGGTTAGGGATCAGGGGCGGAGATGTTTAAGGTTAGGGATTAGGGATCAGGGGTGGAGATGGGTAGGATAAGGGGTGGGGTTAGGGATCAGGGGGCCGAGATGTGTGGGGTTAGGGATCAGGGGGCGGAGATGGATAGCTATTAGGTATAAGGTGGGAGGAGTTAGATTTGAATCCAACTCCTCCCCATGGATTTCGTGTTTTGAAGTGAGGACATCTCCATACACAGTGAACATTAATGGCGACAATGTCTGTTAATAATATGAATATAAAATATTGTGAAAACAGATATTGAATTAGTGAGCTGAATTTGAGAACCACATCATTTGTGAACTATTAAAGTATTAAGGCAATACTTTTCATTCATCTGGTTGACCACTCCTGATACATTTCATTCAGGAATCTGATTAATTTTAGTTTGTTGATTTAATGATCAAGTGGTTCTGGAGTAAACCGTAAACATGTTGAAGGGTTTCACAATTGACTCAAAGCTGATGGTTGTCACCTCCAGGATGTGTATGCCACTATGGAGTGTTTTGAGAGCCTCTTCACCCACTCGTACGTCAGAGAAGATGGAAGCAGACCTTCTGTGAATCCTCAGACCACACAGCTCCACACGAATGCTCTCTTGTCCTGGGCTCTACTGCTGACCATCTGCACCAGCAGCCACATCAGAGACATTGCACGAAAGTAAGTGCAGGAAAACACAGTTTTATGCCTTAGCTCCTTCATGGTACTGGTCTTTCAGGAGACTTTGGGACCTACAACTATGATACAACCTCCTTCCAGGTTTATTCTAACAAGCATATACTACTGTTTTTCAGACATCTAGCTAAACTTCCACGTCTGTTGGAGAATGACGATGTCAACATGAGGATTGCTGCTGGGGAGACCATCGCCCTCCTGTTTGAGCTCATCAGAGATGTCGACCCTGTAAGTTGTGTAATTATTTAATTAATTGGATTTATTTAAATAATAGAAATAATATTAATTTACATTTAAAAATATATATACTATTTTATTAGGGGTGTCACGGTTTGGTTTGTATCATGGTTTTAGGCTCACAGAGTCGGTACAGTTCAGTATGTGCTATGTTCAGGAACAAAAGGACTACTGTTGAATAAAACTCAAGAAAAAAAGAACAAATAATCACTACAAAACTAAAAGTAATAGCACAAATACATACAACAAGCAAAAATACAAACAAGTCCAACGGTAGTTTTCAGGTATAAAAAATTGAATAAAGTTATCAAATAATATTGCATATAATCTTCACTGTATAAGTTAAATGGATTAATTCTTAAAATTACAAAATGTATTCATTCAAGAGCAATGAGTGCTTTTTTGGTCTTTTGTTGTTTGATTAACATTAAAAACAGGCTGCATCAGGAATATTAGGCTGCTGTCACATTAAGACACAATGCCCAGATCCAATATACTGATACCGTTTACGTTCACTTAAGACATAATTGACTGTTTACTGTGATACTCTGACAAAGTTGCACAAATTATGCGAATATGGCATTTAAACGTAAGAAGACTTAAGAGAACTCAATTTAGTATTAACTCGGATAACTTCTCACGCAGCGTGCGTATATTAATTAATGTAACGTATTCAATTAATACATTTGTATAATTGACTTGTTTTAATAGTTCATTGAATGTAAATAATTTGCAAATGACTAATTTCCTTTACCTTCACAGGAGTTTGATCATGACGACTGGGAGTCGTTGTGTGTGAAGCTGAATGCATTAGCCACTGACTGCAACAAACATCGAGCCAAGAATGATAAGAGGAAGCAAAGATCTGTCTTTAGAGATGTCCTCAAGGCAGTAGAGGTGAGACGGGAACTGAATAATTGACAGGAGACTCGTGGGTGCTGTGATTCAGACTCTGACGTCTCTTCTGTGTCGGGAACAGGAAGGGGATTTTCAGAGCGAGACGATCCGCTTCGGCACAGAGCGTATGGTCATCGACAGCTGGGTGAGGAAGAGGACTTATGACACCTTCAGAGAGTTTGTAGGCTCCGGGATGAACTACCATCTACAGGTAAAGCTCTCAGATGTTGAGAATACATCCAGAAAGGAAATCTTCAAAGTATTTTAGAAGTGTAATTTTCTGACCGCAGGCCAACGAGTTCATAAGAGATGTGTTTGAACTTGGACCACCGATGTTGATCGATTCTGCCGCTCTGAAAGCCATGAAGAGCTCCAGACTGGAGAGAGTAAGCAAGCGGTTTCTTTTCCACATGTGGTTGTTTTACACTGCACTGCGTTTTAAGATTTACTTATGTAAATTCTATGACTTTTTATCTATTTATTTTTTATAGCACCTCTACAATGCAGCAGCGTTTAAAGCTCGAACCAAGGCCAGGAACAAGTTTCGGGACAAAAGGGTGGATGTTGGCGAGTTTTAGGAAGTTTTGTAAAGCACATCACATTTTTTTCTTCTTTCATTTAAGTGTTTCTATTCTTCACATTCCTAACATAGTCTTTTATACATATATATATACATTTAAATGTTAATATTTGCTATCCATATATTCACTAAGTCATCCTAGACTCTAATGTATGTCTGTATTTAAGTGGTGTTTGGTTCACTAACGCTTTTATGTACTTGTAGGTTATGTATTGTACAGTATTTATGACTCTTTTGTGTCTGTACTGTAGTTGCAGGACTGTGCATTAAAAACACAAAAAGATGAATAAAGTTAGATGAAGTTGATTTCCCCTATTCAAAAGTCCTGGTTTGTTTTCTTCAGTATGTGACGTTATGACAGATGTCTCGTTTTAATAAGACGAGACACCTTGAACTCTCACAGAAGTGGTTCAATTAGACATCCTGAACCTCCTATGCCCTTTCTGCTGTTGGTTTGCTTGATTCACAGTTGTCATGGACACCGATCCACTCAAGCTGATATAACCAGTTGATGTTTTGTAAGAATAAATGTCAGCACAACATGACAAGCTGACATGGACATGAGGTATTGCTGCGTTCACGCCATGTCGTAATTACCGACAACACGTGACGTTTATTTCCGGAGCTGTTCACATCCTTGGACTGGAAAGTGTTTCTTTGGCAACATTATCAATGCCTAAATGAATCTGCAGAGGTCAGGTGGTACAAGTTGGAGCTATAATCAGAAAATTCCCATTTTACAAGCTGTAGGTACGAGTTCTACGAATGCTTTATCAAAATGTATAAAATGTTATTATTTCTTGTGCCTCAATTGTATGTGGCCACTCATAAAGACATGGCTTTTATTTTAAGGTGGATAGCCACTTCGTACCAATGTCGTTCCACCGAAAAAAAGAAAATTATACAGGCTTGGAATGACATGAGGATGAGAACATTTCTGGGTGGACTATCTATTTAATTCAAAAACATTTTTATCTTACTTCTTGTTTCATTAGTCTCCATTCGTCTGTGGATGTGAGGGTGCACAAAGACTGCTTTGGTTTCCAAACAAAGCACACACTTGCCTTGTTGATCTGTTATTTTTCGTGGTAATGCACAGTTTGCTCTTAACCATTGTTATATTGTGTAAAATTGTATTATAAGATGGTTCTGCAGTCTGTAAATTCACTTCATATGAAAAGGTATCCTTTTTTTAAATACCTGATCGACAAATCCTTGCCCCAGGTCAGTCAAAATTCGTTTGGGAGCCCTAAAGTGATAGAAAAACTTAAGGATGCTCCACATTTTTACCTGTTTTGGCTGGAATGGGATATGCTTCACTCCATTTGATGAAGTAATCCACCAGGACACAAATGTACCGGTTGCCAGATGTAGTCAGGGCAACTTTTCCAAGTATGTCCACCCCAATTAGCTCAAATTGCTGTTTCATCTTAATAAAGAACAAACAGCAGTTTAAAACAACTCACAAATCCATCCATCCATCATTTAAACAAGGCCACAAAACAGACTTATTCATCTACGTGACTTAAAAGGAAAGTTCACCCAAAAATGAAAATTGTATCAGTATTTACTCACCCTCATGTTGTTCCAATCACGCAAGACCTTCGTTCATCTTCGGAACATGAATTAAGATATTTTTGATGAAATCTGAGAGCTGGATCACTCCTCCATACTAGTCCATAGGCTTCTTGAGGGATTGAAACTTGTTGACCTCTGAAAAGTTATTAAAGACATTGTTAAAATAGTCCAAGTGACTACAGTGATTCAATCTTAAAGGAGTAGTTCACTTTTTTTTTTTAAAAAAACTGTTGCTGATAATTTACTCACCCCCATGTCATCCAAGATGTCCATGTCTTTCTTTCTTCAGCCGAAAAGAAATTAAGGTTTTTGATGAAAACATTCCAGGATTTTTCTCCACACTTTACTGGTAACCAAACGGTTCAAGGTCCAAAAGACAGTTTCGGTGCAAACTGTTCAAAGGGCTTTTAATGATCCCAGATGATGAATAAGGGTCTTATCAAGCAAAACGATCACTCATTAAAAAAAAAAAATAACAAAGTTTTAGTTTTATAAGCTCAAATGCTCGCCTTGCTCTGTTCTGTGATGCGCGTTCATTACTCTCCTGTTCGAACTCGTTCATCAAAATGAACGAATCTTTTCGAGTCAATTCGTTCATTTTGTTCGTTAAATGACTCGTAAAAAAAGACTCGTTCTACATCTCTGTTGCAGCTGGCGATGTGGCGCTCTGTAACTTTCATAAATCAGATCAAATGTTGCCTGACACAACTCCTATTCTCCGGTCTACTTCCTGTTGTCACCGTCCTCACGTTTCAGGCCGAGCGGCATGAAAAATTAATGCGTAGATAAGAGTTATTTTGTCACAGAGGGCGCACTGCACATGAAAACAGCATCTTCACACACGTTTTTCACAGACTTTCCATCTCTGATCTCTGTAAACACCCCCACCACCCCCACTCAATTCAAGTTTCTCCCAGGTCTTTTTTTCCAGGTTTTGAATAAATAAGGTGCAGGGAGCTTCTGTGACCCACATATATCATGTCCTGGTGGCACAGCGGTGGCCTCGTGTTTATGTGCGACATTCACTGTTGTATAATTAGCTTCCTTTGGCCTCAAAACTCAGAAAGTAGCAGCAGAACGGAGGTTTGGACTGGGTCAGTGTGAGAATGAACTCAGAATGATCTTTTCAATGACATGCCAATGTTATGGAAATCATTCAATGACGTGCCAACATTAGATCTCTGACTACAAGTCAGCAAAATGCACATGAATCCTCAGATCATTGACTCAAGATTCAAGACAACATTGTAACACACACACACACATTAACACATGTGTGTGTGTGTGTATATACTATATATATATATATAAATTATATAAACAAATCAGGCTAAATAAATTCAAACACGGTATACAAATCAATCATTCCAGCAGTTTTTACATCATTAACAGTCGGTATAATATGGTTCAAGGGGAACAATCTGATGTTTTCGGGTATGTTTGAATCCTCTCGTTCAACTTATTCTACAAAATGTTATGTTCATCATCATCAGATGAAAAGAAAAACATGGCATAACACGGTGGTGTATGCATGCATGCATGTATGCGTTTATTTATTATATATATATATATATATATATATATATATATATATATATATATATATATATTTAAAAAGCAATACAACGTTTTTATTTTTTGATAAACAGTTACCTGTAGTGGCGGAAGTCTTCCAGCAGATGGCAGTTGTTCACTGTTGGGAATGTAAGTCCATCATCTTAATGAGGTTACATCATTAATCATCCAACTTACACATTCACATAGCAACTCATTTCCATTAATACGTGACATCACCTAATATTTAGTGGAGCTGTGAGTGATTTAAAGAAAATCACACACTTTACCTCACTGATATCACTAAAATAGGTGCACACAACTTTTGACATGAATGTAAACTGCAGAAAATGTAGGGAAAAAAATGATTATGGTCTAATTATGTGGCTTGCAACACCTTTGTCAACATTTATAAAATATAATTTTCCCTCTGTGAAGATTTAAATCATGAACCACTAAACCCCCCCACCACCCCCACACACACTTACCAAGAAAATTACCACGTTTAGCTTCACGCGGAAGGCTCGAATGTTGCATTTCACGATCATGAATCATGATCAATTGTGTATTAGCAAAATGCCAGCATGTGCTAGTATTTTTTCTTTTCTTTTTCTCCAGCCAGGCACAGATGTTTGGTGACTCCTCCAACATGTGAGTCACACACAGAACAGTCCTATTTAAACACTCCTGTGGTCAGCGGTCAGCCTCCTACCAAAACACATACACACGATGTTCAGTGTGGCCAAAAACCCACATTCGAGGTGGAAGCCGGTGCCACACGATCTCGTGATGGAGGCTGGTGACACATTCGGACGCCCACAGGGTTTGACAACTGTTTACCGGGTCGTGCCAAGCGGGGTAATGCTGGGGTTCATGGAAAGACACCTGTTCGCGAGCAGCACGAGCCAGCCGCACCTTGGCACAGTAACAGCGGGAGCAGCGGGTGTGCACTTTAGCTCCTCTATTCAAGCAAAGATCACTATATTATGCCGTGTTGCCATCAGTGTTGCCATCTATTTTCAAAGGAAAGTAGCTAAGGCCTTCCCTAAAAGTCTCTAAATGTCGCTAGATGACGCCATACGTCAATTAGCATATTAATGACGTCATTCACTTGCATTCTGTCAGCGTAGTGCGTTTTCTCTCTAAATAAATGCTCTACTTAAAGGAGTAGTTCACTTTAAAAAAAAAAAAAACTTTTGCTGATAATTTACTCACCCCCATGTCATCCAAGATGTCCACGTCTTTCTTTCTTCAGTCGAAAAGAAATTAAGGTTTTTGATGAAAACATTCCAGGATTTTTCTCCATATAATGGACTTCAATGGGAAACAAACGGTTCAAGGTCCAAATGAGAGTTTCAGTGCTGCTTCAAAGGGCTTTAAACGACACCAGACGATGAATAAGGGTCTTATCAAGCGAAACGATCACTCATTTAAAAAAAAAAAAAAATTTGTATAAGTTTTTATAAGTTTTATAAGCTCAAATGGTCGCCTTGCTCTGTTTTGTGATGCATGTTTGTGACTCTCCTATTCGAACTCGTTCATCAAAATGAACAAATCTTTTCCCAAGTCAACTGGTTCATTTTGTTCATTGGCACGAAAAAAGACTCGATCATTTTGATAAAGGAGTTCAAACAGGAGAGTCACATCTTCGTGGAACCACCAATGCCAGTAAAGAACCTTTATTTTTAAGAGTATAAAAATCTATGTAGAAAGACAAGCAATATGTTGAGGACTGAAAACAATTCAGACTGTCCTGTTACAACAGATACATACAGCAGAATGAAATGTAGGTTACGGGGCTGTGGGAGCAGATTTCTGTTCATCCATGGTCAGCTCAAAAGAGTAATCATGAGGAAATAGCACAGGGAATTATGGGAGAAAGGCGAGAGGACAGGAACTTCAGCACAGGCGCCCAGCTGGCTTCTGAGATGTGTGTGTGTGTGTGTGTGTGATTACATTACATTGTGGGGACCAGGCAGCGGTCCCCATGGGGAAATGGATTAATAAACATACTAAATGATCATTTTTTTGGAAAATTTAAAAATGTGATGGGTAGGTTTAGCGGTGGATTTAGTGTAGGGGATAGAAAATATAGTGTGTACAGTATAAAAACCTTTACGCATATGGAGAGTCCCGACAAAGATAATGAAACGGCGTGCGTGTGTTTATATGAATCAGTTCCTGACTCTGCCTGTGATCTTCTGTGTTTGTTAAGGATGTGTGTGCCCACTATTGGCTGCTCAGTAGGATGATTAAAGCACACTTGTCCGTGGTCTGGGGGTTGTTGCCAGGGCTCTAAAGGAGAACGCGAGCTGATTGGCTCCCTCAAATGACTGAGGATTCCAAACTAGTCACATTAACTCAGCAAGCAGCCCGACCCGAGTGCACATCTTAGTCAACAACTCTCACAAAAATCCATAAAAATCAATTCCGCGGTTCACGTTAATTGATTCCTTTTAAGGTTCCCTTTCATTTTCAAAGAGATCGTCAAGACCAAAGTGGCATGGATTGCAGACGGCTCCTCTTCTCGGTGACTAGACAGAAGCCGCATTAAAATGCGCACAGTGTTTTGCAGAGGTATAAACCCAGAGACGTTAAAAGAGCAGAGGACGATTTAAGATGAGCCGAGATTGAGAGAACTTTGGAGGCTTTAGGGATGATAGAAGGTCAAAGATACCAGCGTTTTGGATTAACGTTTTCACTGCTCAATTTTTCTACTCTGTCACCCTCTAAAATATTCTAATACCACTGATAACCTCTTTACAACACCTCCCAGAAAAAAACACGCCCGCTCAAACAAGGACGGCAATTACTGCCAGTCATGATTTCATGCATCTCTCGTCCGTTTTATTATGCACTAAGGCTTCAAAAGTATCCCGTCGTCAGCCTTTTACAGCTGTAGTAAATACGCTGGCATTATTTATTGGGCGGCTGAGTTTTTCCATCAGGCCTGGATGTTGCTTTTGTGCTCGTGAGGCAGGGCTAGAAATAAAAAGAGGGAAAACTGCCACTGAATTCAAAATTATACAGGGGCAAATATTAATAATAATTTAACATTCATTTAGTGCTCTTTCTGGGACCTCAAAGCAATTCACAAATGGAAGGGGGAATCTCCTCAACCACCACAAATGTGCAGTATCCACCTGTCCTGGATGATGCGACGGCAGCCATATTGCACCAGAACGCCCACCACACACAAGCTTACTGGTGGACAGGAGACAGTGACAAAGCCAATCAGTATATCAGGATGATTAGGAGGCCATGGGGCAAATTTGGCCAGGATGCCGGGGTTACACACCTACTCTTTTTCAAAGGACTTCCTAGGATTTTTAATGACCACAGAGAGTCAAGACCTCGAAGGACGGTGTTCTTTGACAGTGTCCCCGTCACTTTGGGCCGTTAGGACCCACACAGACCACAGGGTGCTGGCCTCACTAACACCTCTTCCAGGAGCAACCTGGCTTTCCCAGAAGCGCTTCCATCCAGGTACTGACCAGGCTCAACCCTGCTTAGCTTCAGTGGGCAACCAGGGTGATATGGCTGCTGATAATGTCCATTTTGACTGAAATATTTGCTTTCTCTGCAAGAAAATGCACAACTATTTTAGGGCTTACGGAGAATGGACTGAAAAAAAGAAAATGCCTTGTTGATCCCAGAGGTCAGAGGAGAATGGCCAGACTGGTTCAAGCTGAAGAAAGAACTCAGTTACTCAAATAACCATTTGTTACAACTGAGGTCTGCAGAAGAGCATCTTTGAATGCACAACACATCGAATCTTAAAAGTATACTCCACTTTTTTTGGAAATAGGCTTATTTTACAACTCCCTCAGAGTTAAACAGTTGAGTTTTACCGTTTTTGAATCCATTCAGCCGATTTTCTGATATTTATAAGAATATCAGTAACCAGACAGTTTCTGGTCCCATTGACTTCCATAGTATATATTTTTTCCTACTATGGAAGGAAGTCAATGAGACCAGACTAAACCTTGTTGAATCTGTGCCATGAAGAATTAAGGCCGTTCTGAAGACAAAATGGGGTCCAACCTGATACTAGCAAGAAGTACCTAATAAAGTGGCCAGTGAGTGTATCAAATTTCATCACAAAGGCATGAATGCATCAAAATGCCTTCATAAACACTCCTGAGAATTAAATCCAAGTGTTGCCTGTTTTATTTTGTCTGGGAGAAATGGGAGGGTTAGTTTGAAGGGCTGAGGGTGTTTAGCGTGTCCTTAGCAGCCCTCTGAATGCTTCAGTGCAGATATTGCATGTTTTCCTCTCTCGGCATGTCTATATCTTGCTCTTCCCCTCTCCCTCGCTTTTTCCTTCTCAGTCTTACTTCTTTTTCATGTCCTGTTCCACAAACAACCCTTTCAACTTGATTATTCCTTCCGTGGAAATGCCACGGTGCTGTGATATTTATAATAAAAACCAGTGCAACGACCAGCAGGTACACCTGCGCAAGACAACGGTCTTGTCAGGCAAATGTGTGTTTCTTCACAGTTGATGGACAAGCAACAAATGAAAATCTAATAGATAATGCAAAAGGCTGGCACCGAAAACATAAAAATGGTAATCACATTTCAGACGAATCCTGCCAGGCCATGCATATCAAATCAGCCCCACCTATGAAGAACATCCGATCTAATGCTAATCTACCTAGTTTCATGCACACTTGTATGACAGACTACACCAAACACATGCTTATACATGTGTTTGCATCCATTTGTGAGGGTGATTGCAGTATATTTGGACGATTATTAAAAGACCTTCCTTGTGAGTGACGAGAAGCTCATTATCATCTAATAGCTTCTGGGAATAGCATCAGGGAGTCTAAATTGAGCTCTCTCATGATCAGGCAGAAAAATCCTCCAATAGTCTTCGACTCTCAGTCTGGACAAATTTCTAATGCAAAATAAATAAGTACTTAAATAAATGCACAAAAAAAAAACTACATTATGGCATTCTGAATTCAAAAACCATAATATTCCAATATACATTTCACCTAACACAGGCAAACAGGATCCAAACGGCTGAGAATAAATCAGCAACATTGTGCATCTAATTCATCTGCCGTCCCTCCTGAGCAAAACATCATACCCCGTAGACAATATCTTGTGACTCAGGCATAAATCACAACGCATAATCTCATTATGGAAATAAGGCTGAAGAGATCTTCCGCATTGCCAAATACCATCACAGCATCCAGATGTTGCATCTACACAACAGAGCACTAGAACGTTCCTAAATTCGATGGATGTGTTACAAATTCATCTTTAACGCCACTGCAGCTTGAAAATGTGCTTTTGCATATTTCCATTTTAAACCTGTTGAATAGTATTTATCACAACACACTATATTGCTGTTCCAAAATTAAGTGAGCTGCTTCGTTGTCTATATAGGCAGTATATTAACCAAATGTTCTACATAGACAGCATGTTACTCAAGTCAACACCTATAAACACTTGATTTCAGTCGAATTCGCCCATGTTTAAAGTATCAGCATTAAAGTAACCATGAAATTAAAATCGACATTTCTCAACCTGTCAAATGAGATCGACCAATAGCAAATTCCTGATTAGACAAAATAAAGTCCTGTCTTACATTTGTTTCCTGTTTGAAAACTAAGACATAAACACAAACTCAGTATTAATATTGGCGCTCTTCACACAGTGTTTTATGAAAAAGATTCCTAAGCATTTTTTTTTAATTGCCACAAGGTGAAGTAAACAGTTTTCAGTGCAACTCTATTGTATTTGATCCTTATACGTATTAAACTAACAGAGGTTATAATAATACAGCAATCAGTCAATGCAAAGTGCAGAGGGCCTCTTTATCTATTAACCTTTGACTTCTAGGTCTTCAGATGTCCCATTATTGATATCTTCTGATTGGCCTTTTGGTTCGGTCCGACCCCACACCTTAATTCATTCCCTGAGCTCTCTTGCCCTTTGAAAGCAGCAAAATCATTTTTTCTCACTTGGTGATTTAATGTTATTGCATGGCGGGACTTTTGGGAGGCAATTTAGACTGCGGATAGCAGGACGGTTCAAGGGTGTAACTCATCTGCCACCCCACAGGACGACAAAGATCTCAGTTGGAGAAGATGATTTAAATCACACTGGGACATTACTGTTAGCTAACATCCTGGGAACGATTCTAAAGCCTGAATAAATACTATGATCTGAAACACAATACGTCTGGGAAAATGGACAAGTGGGCAAATCGATATTCCCGAGAAGCCATTTAAAGCTGGATAATGTGTCATAGCTGTGGAAATAACTCACAGAGCGGGGATGAGTGGACTACCGTTACGAGGGATTTAAGGGGTTAATGTATTACTAAATCCAGGTCACTATCACCACAGGAGGGTTTAATAGTGTAACTCTCCAGATCCTCATTGAAAAAATGTCATTTCCTAAAGTTTGCTACTCTTTAAACACTCTATGCGGTTGTTGTACACATGCACATGGCTTTGAAATCAGATGGATTAATGTTGTCCCAAATGACACATTATCCACAATGCACTTACAAGATACTATGCATTATGTTCTCAACCATTTTAATGATCTGAGTCAGACCTGATGCAGAACCTGATTTCACCAAGTGCAACATGTTCCTGTGAACAACATTCCAATCAACCAATCAGATTTGAGGGGAAAGGTTTACAGTTTGTGTCAAGTTCCGTCTTACAACCAGGGTTAGGTGCTTCTACATCAGTGTTATTCACATCATTTCCCTAATAACGTAAGGATGGGGCTAGGTAGAGGGGTAGGGATTTGGTTAGGATTACATTTCCAGACAGGAATGTTGTTCCAGGATCAACAAAATGTCTTGACCCATGTGTCTTTCCAGCCTGGTCTCATCCCAAGGCGTCACATACTGACACTTTTGACATTTTGTCTACATCCAACGCACATGGCACCCTTTAGCGTCAATATGAGAGGCAGAAGGCGCCTCCTTGTGGTCTAACCCTAACCCTACCCCAGACCTAAACCTACCCATAACCGAAGCGTGTTATATTGATGCTAAACGGTGCCATGAGCGTTGGATTTAGAAGAAATTTCAAAAGCTTCAATATATGATGCCCTAGGATGAGAATGCATTGGTCTTACTCTGCATTATTAAGACATGCAAGTCTGATATCCCCTCCCCTTCCTCAGTGTAAGGTGCGACAGTTGAGCGCATGAAGTCTCCAACATTCTAACAAGTGCATCAACCGAGTATTCAAAGTGCATTTTCAATTTTTGGAATTTTCAGTGTCAACATGCTACTCACACTATTTTTACTTCAAAATGGCATACTGCAGAAGTACGCGAACTGGGATGCACCCTCAGAATCAGAATGAATGAACAAGACAATGATCATCTCAAAAGAAATGGAGAAAAAGAGATCCAAATGGTTTTAAGAGGTGGAGTGGGTGGATTGAATCAGCAAACTGAATACAGAGCTGATCATTCATCTTTCCAAGGAGCACAGAAAAACTCGCTCCCTGCAGAGTGACGTTCCTAATGGAGTTTCACATTGAGGTAGACGTGTTGTTTACGGGGACAAAAACATGTTCATGACCCACGTCTGAGGCTCTCATGAATCTTTCTGGATTGTTTACATGCAATACTGTGAAGACTTCAGGCAAGAAAAACAAACCTTTTGATCACAGACTAAAATTGCTCTGACAAACAAGTAGCCACGCCCCCAAAATTACCATCAATATGTACATATGTGCTGTGCATTTCAGTTACAAAATAAGCACAGCAAAAATGAGAGTGGTGAGAAAACAGGAGTTAGGAAAGCATCTGATCAAAGCGGTGTGGATATGTTTGCACAAGCTTTGCAATTCATGTCGATAGATGAGGTCATTAAAATAACACTGTTATCATAGTTTAATTATTAAGTATATTTGAAAGTATAGACTAGAAATAGCTATGTGAGACTATAGTTTGAATTAATCATTTTTATTTGCATGACGCATTTTTTATTTGCAAGATATTACAGTACAGAAAGTATCTTTCACTATACTACTAAACATTGTATAAGCATTCGTTTCATATGTCATTAAATGGAAGAGACTTCTCATAAAAATAAATCTACAGGATTTTATAGACAAGTTGGGGAAGTTTCTTCACAAGCTTTTCACACATTGGGAATAAACAAGTGAGTATTACTTGAATAGTCCTACATATAGCCCCTTTAAATTAACCTTAAACAACTTTTAAGTAGGTATACACATGAAAAACATCTGGCATTTGCCTTTACTCAAACTGTTATCAACATTACATCTGTGTATCGATGCAGAAACCAGCTCATTTCATCATCAATACCATTTCATCTCATAAACACAGCAGTCAGCGTATTAAAATTGAGTTTCATTCTCATCCATTGGAGTGAGCGAAACCCATCGATCGCCTTTGCTTGCAGTTCTCCGCGAGTCCCCATTTGTGACGTGATCGTGTGTTCACTGGTGACCCCGTGTGTATGCGGGGCCCGTCAACACACACACACTTAACCTTGGAGCTCACGCTCGATCAGTTAATGAATAATTTCAGTGCGACAGTCAAACCCCGGGCATGGAGAACACAAGATGGAGATAACAATCTTGGTTAAAGGTCACTCAGCAAATTGATGAAGTCATCTTAACTAGTTTTGCGGTATCTCACAGGGGGTTTGGCCCTCAGCCAGAACATCAATGGGCCAGCATCTGCTCCATAGGACCACAGCACACCGCAACACTATTATATACAGAGCGGTTATAATGGGATGGCTGAGTGGTTCCAATGAGAGTGGGAACAGACGATTGGCCGTCCCAGGAAATGTTTCAGGCCGCAGAGCCGCACTCACTTAGCTGTATCACAAAGCACTCTGAAAGCGGCTGTGCTTGGTGTAATTGACTCAATGAGTCCATCGAGCTGTGGTATCGGGACGAGAGTGGGCTGAAGTGGGGGGAGAGGGTGGTTATTAGAAATGACACCCAATGGAGCCATTTGGGTGCAGTAAAAACGCAGTGAAGGTCAAGAGCGCTGCCGCTCCAAAGACACCCGTGCCACGCTTCATAACTGAGTGTTCGGACTAGAAACGGACTGCATTAGTCATTTTACTTTTGTAGTTTGCATTTAGTTGCATAAAATTATTGCATAGAGAAGATGTCCAGACTCATCACAGCAATAATTATCAGATGGAAGGTAAAACTACATCAAAGGAGTAGTTCACTTTTGAAAAAACTTTTGCTGATAATTTACTCACCCCCATGTCATCCAAGATGTCCACGTCTTTTGTTCTTCAGTTGAAAAGAAATTAAAGTTTTTGATGAAAACATTCCAGGATTTTTCTCCATATAATGGACTTCAGTGGGAACCAAACGGTTCAAGGTCCAAAAGACAGTTTCAGTGCAAACTGCAAACTGTTCAAGGGGCTTTAAACGATAAGGGTCTTATCAAGCGAAACGATCGCTCATTTAATAATTAAATAACATACATAGTTTAAGTTTTATAAGCTCAAATGCTCACCTTGCTCTGTTCTGTGACGCACGTTTGTGACTCTCCTGTTCGAACTCTTTCATCAAAATGAACAAATCTTTTTCCGAGTCAATTCGTTCGTTGAATGAAAAAAATGACACGGAAAAAGATTTGTTCATAATATAGCTGATTTTTAAAGACAAAGTAAAAATAGATAACAAATAAAGTTATTGTCTCAAAGTATTGTCTCTGAACTGCCAAGACAAGTCATCAACAAATCCAGTCTAACTTCCTGTAACATACCTGTGCATGTGTTTAACCAAGAGACTATCACTGCGCTGAGGAACACCCAGTCATTACTTTTAATAATGAAAATTAAGGTAATATGGCCAATCCTCAACCTAACCACAGGCTCTCTTCTGCACAACGGTAATGCCAGTCATATTAAGCAGTATAAGCCTCCTATTTTGCTCAACACAATTTAGTTTATGTGGCATTAAAGAGATGCTGTGAAAAGAGCTTCAAGTATGAGAGCATCTCAGTCAAGTTGCCTGGCAGCAGTGGAAAAAGCTCATTAGGTTTAGCGGCACATAACACCAACAGCTGGTACGTGCTAGTAGCTTTTTTTAATTAAAGTCATTTAGTTTTTCTCCCACAAAGTCCAAATGTGTGCTTCAGCTCTGTCTTTCTGCTTTAAAATGCAGAGTCAGGGCTCAAAACACTTTAGTCCCTGATGGCCGAATCAAATCCTGCATGGCACTTGAAAAATCACCCAAAAAAAAAATGATGGCCCTCTCCATAATAACTTTACGTGATTGGACTGGAGCAGATTTATGCCATTTAGCAGGTGAGTGAGTTTTAGACGAGTTTGCTCAGAACTCACGAGGGTCAATCAGTCTCTGATATGCTAAGGACTCCTCCAATCACATGGACAGGGCTGCAGAAAATCGCTACAGCTGATTGGATCAAACACTAATGACAGTCACAATTCCCAAATGTGACAATTATCCTCATTTGGGGGGTGTTGGGGGGGGGGGGGAGGGGGGGTGAGAGATAGGTGCCCACATCACATCAATATAAATGGGAAAAAGTGGGTATGATAAATATTTAGCATCATATATGGCCACCCACTGAAATGAAGCAAAAAACTTGGGGTGCTCATCTTTTACCCAAGTTTGCAGTCTTAAATGAATCGGATTGGATGTTCCAGGATCAACAAGAATATTGAATTCAAGCATTTTAATCAACCAATCCCATTTGAAGGATGCAGTTAAAGGAGTAGTTCACTTTATAAAAAAACTCACCCCCATGTCATTCAAGAGGTCCACATCTTTCTTTCTTCAGTCGAAAAGAAATTAAAGTTTTTGATGAAAACATTCCAGGATTTTTCTCCATATAATGGACTTCAGTGGGAACCAAACGGCTCAAGGTCGAAAAGACAGTTTCAGTGCAAACTGCAAACTGTTCAAAGGGCTTTAAACGATTCCAGACGATGAATAAGGGTCTTATCAAGCGAAACGATCGCTCATTAAATAAATAAATAACAAAGTTTAAGTTTTATAAGCTCAAACGGTCGCCTTGCTCTGTTCTGTGATGAGCGTTCGTGACTCTCCTGTTCGAACTCGTTCATCAAAATGAACAAATCTTTTTTCGTGTCATTTTGGTTCATTCAACGAACGAAATGAATGAATTGACTCCTTGTTTGACTCGTTTTTCGAAAAGATTCGTACATTTTGTTGAACGAGTTCGAACAGGAGAGTCACGAACGTGCATCTAGGGATGTTATAGGTAGGGTTAGGTTTAGGGGTAGGTAGGGTTAGTTTAATTTAAAAACAAATGACTCTTATGAACCAGTTCTTTTTAGTGAATCAATTCCATTCAGCACAAGCAGTGTATCAATCACAAACAAATGACTTTTATGAACCAGTTCTTTTTAGTGAATAAAATACAGCATAGTGTGGTACAATTTGCGAACAAATTACTTTTATGAACTGCTTCTTTTTAGCAAATCAAAACCATACAGCACAACCACTGATGTATTCATGACCAAGTGACTCTTATGGGCCGATTCTTGTTAGCCGATCAAAACCATACAGCACAACCAGAGAAGAATGATTCACGAACAAATGACTCTTACAAACCAGTTATTTTTAGTGACTCAAAACTATACAGTGCAAAGTGTTGTAAATCGCATAGGTACTGGTTTGAAACTTACTTTGCGACCAAAACATTTCTATATGTATGTATTATGAATTAAATTTGGATATAACAGTTGTCACTGTTAAATTAATCAGAATAATCAAATTGAATTGCAATGTAAAATGTATCAAGGAACGTATGAGACGAATATGAGACGAATAGAGTAAGTATGAGACGAATAGAGGCCGGCGGTGGAGGAGGGTTGAACTGAACTTGGATTTGGGCTAAGCAATTGAATAAAATGTGACACAGACGAAAAAAGCAGATATTAAAGCCTTTCACTCGTATTGAAATGTCATATTGCTCTCATTGCAAAGAGCAGTCAGGATCTCTTCTATGCGATGAAGTACTTTATCTGTTAACAGCCGCAAATAAACCATCACGTCGCGGGATGGAAAGCATGAAAGTGTTCATTATTCCTCCAATAAATGAAGAGAGGGCTTCACAGCGCTGTGACATATCTGGCAGTGTTACAACGCTGTTGATTAGAGTGAAAAGCCTTGGATGTGGAATTCGTGTGTGTGCGTTTAATTTATCACGACGGAGCAACTATAAATTTTGCGCTTTTAACAGGGAGAAATGCACCAATGCAGTCTATTCAGAGAGCCGTCCATCATGCTGTCGTGAACCTCTATTAGGGGGAGTGCAATGTTTCTGAACATATAAATCAATTCTGTAATATCACCCAGCATGCTGGACGACCACGGCTTCGGGCCTTTTCTCAGCCCTGTGTGCGGATCCCGGTCGGACGGCTCATTTTCGAGTCCTACACCAAAGGAGAGATGAAAAGCAATTTCAACTAGGGCATAAATATCATTACCAGGTCAGACAGAAAGTAACTACGTGGGATTGCCTTGGACCATAAACGTAACTTACACAATTTAACGTTTTGTACACTTGCTAGCCGTGCTGAAATTTGTGAGATGCTTGGCTTGCAGGTCTAGGTGACTGTGTCTTACTAAATCTTTTGAGGGCCAATGGCAAGGACAGGAACTTTCAGTGGGAAGTGTTCCTACTGTACACTGCTTTTATTGATAGGAAGAGATCTTAGTGCCATTTCAAAACTTTCTCCTGCTTACAACTAAAAAATGGAACGTTATTTAATAATTCTAATAATTTAAATATCGGAGTCTGCGTCAGCATGTGTTGCTAATCAAATGGAATAAAAAAAAACGGTAAAAAAATGCGGTAAAAAACGGCAGCTGTGGTTGCCAGAACTTTACCGTCAAAAATACGGTAGCACCGTTATTGGTTTTACAGACTTAACTTAAAATTTACAGTAATAAACTGTATTTCATTATCTGATATAATGTTAATTTACCAACCTATTGAAGTCATTAATGTCTGTTTTGCACCATTGTAATACACTGACAACCAACAATCATCACAACCGTACGGGGCACGACAGAGACTTGAGCGGGGCTTCAGCGGCGCGGACGCAGTAGTATTTCACACATTCCTCGGCATCTATGGGCTCCCATGTTAAGAATTACATGCTTTAATGACAACAGTCGGTATTCACGCGAGCTTCGTGTTGATCAGCACACTTCGTTGTGATTATTTTATGGTGTAAATTAAATCAAAATCAATTCATCTTTTAAAATGTGCGTTGAAATGAAAATGCCGTTGCTAAAACCTTGCCTTTAAAAACCTTAATTTAACAACATTAAATCTAAAATAAAACCCTAATGTATATAACTGATTAAAAACAAAAAAAACAAGAAAACTATGAGGAAACCGTTATTTCAACAAAAAAATACATAAAATGTGAAGTGTCACACAGGGAATTGTGGGAATGTCGATTTACGTTTTTTTGCTGTAAATTATACAATGAGTTGTTCTTTTTCACTTTCAAAAACTGTAAATTTAAATTACATTAAATGCACCATGAGATCCATCATAGTTATTTACCGTATATAGTACGACAACTTTCTGTTAACCAATTAAAAGTTTTGCACTGTAGCATTTTTACAGTCTTTTACCGTTAAAATCATTCTTATTTTTTACAGTAAAAAATTCCCGAAATATTATAACATACATTATATAATAACATTTACAACGCATCATTCATAAAGGCTTTAAGTAAAGTGTTAAAGTACCAAAATAAATGGGAGGTTAGTGGCATGTAGCACTGCACTTTTTGTCAGTAAACGAAACATTAGTTCTTATGTATTACAGTTGATGTTTTACCAGTGATGTTTACTGGACCTTTCCAATACAAACTCATGCTTGCACTATCCTGTTTCAGGACATGGGGAACAAGGGTGATTAATGAGACATGCAGCACGTGACTGTGTTTTATAGCTAGTATATTATAGTATATGTGAAAATGGGGCATGTGATTCTGTCAGTTTGTCCATTCTTGTCCTTTAGAGAGCATGACCTGCGTTTCACTGCAGCTGAACACATCTCCCAGGTAACATTTTAGAGTCACTTTCATGCATTTTATTAGTTCAGCACAGCAGGCGGATGAACTATGGCTACCTCGAGGCTGTTCTTTCAAAGTGAGGGGAAAAACATTTCCTGATTGTCTCTTAAAGGTATGGGGAAATTTCATGTCATTGTTATTACAAACCCTTTAGAATCCAGTTCCTGCTACTTGTTGACATAAAGATTGTTGTCATAGCAGAGGCGAAGTGTAGCATCTTTGCTAAGGTCAGTGATTCATGTAAATACGGCAGAAATGTTTTATGCAATTCGATTAAGGCTAGCTTCATCCTCTAAACTGAATGCAGTGCTCTGCTTCATCTATTGAGGGTTACTGAGTCAGAAGCAAACACAAGCACACTCATCAGGACCTCGTATCCAGATGTCAAGAGTCATATAATTGAAGTGCATGTTCAAAATCATAACGTGGAAATGCACAGTTAAGGTGTGTGAAATTGCAAATTAGCTTTGCAAAAGCAAACAATTAATTTGAGTTTAATTTGTCATTTTTAAGACGACTTCTTTGGACCGAGCATGTCTATAATAGGGCCTTACCAATAGTACCAATACATACTATAATATAATAAAATACAATATGTAGCTTATGAAAAAATTGTAGTTTGTAAGAAACCATTTGGCCATTTTTTAAATAGCTGTCAAATGAGAATAAGTTAAAGTATGGCATTTACCAGCAGTGCGATTGGCCTCAAAGCTCATTGATATGGACTGATTTCAATTGTGATTTCAAATGATTTATCTGAATGGTTTGAATTAAAAACATTGATGTAGCCAAATAACCTCGTGAAGGGTAATTAACTCACCTGTCATGAGCGAAGCCAGGCAGAGAGACAGAAACTCACCCAGTGGACTGTGTCTAAAATAGACTCTCCCCACACATACTTTAGATTGAATATAGTCATTTAATTAAATCCCAACAGGAGTTAAGGCATCAAATGAGGGAGGCATCACTTTTTCTGAATCACCAATAGCATGTTTTCATTGAAGTTAAAAGGCAATTATGTGCATCTTATAACCTTGATATTAGACTTTAGACATGTTAAATTTGTGTTTGCATACCAGACTGCAGAAATGAGAGGAAGAATTAGTCAATGGATTTGCCAAAGCATAGGAAGTTTGTTTCATTTAAAATATTTTGTGGTTCTTAGCCTAATATCTGTTTTCTTTATAGCCAACAAAGACAGCTTCTGACTGGTCAAAGTAAGTTGTAAAGAGAACCAGACATAATTTAAATAGTATAAACTATCAATCCTGCTAAGAAAGATTTGTATGCCTTTTATCTAAGCTTATACATTACCATGACTGTTTCATTTTCATGCATGTGTCCCTTTTTCACTAAGAAACTCCTCTTTCTCTTTCTCATTTTTTTCTTAGCTGTTGGGCAATTGGGCAGTGGAACGGAATAGCCTAATTTAGAGGCAGCTGACAGTGACTGTGACTGAATTTAGTGTGTGTCTGTTTGTGAAACTGCATACACACTGATACTCACTGTTCCCTTCAGAATAGTTCATCCTCTCTGAGTTGCAGGAAGGTGCCAGTTCTGAATCTACTGCTAGTGAGCTATTACTGACCTGGACACTAGAAGTGCGAAAAAAAAGAAGACATTATTAGCAGCCTATATAATCAGAGTAAAGCAGAATTGGCCCCCCTATAGGGAAGGGCAACTATTCAGTTGATGTTATATAATGACAGCCATTTTGTTACCATTAGAGGGAAAACTCTAGTTTGCTGTGGTACAAAACTGTTTAAAACTTTTTAGGATAATACAAACATTCACCGGCCACTATATTATAGGTACTCATTGCTCATTCAAATTGCTTTATTCCAATACAACAAACATTTTGTATAACACTAGAGAGGTTAATTTTGCAAAAATGACCATCTGAGTACATTATTCCGGTTATTATACTGCTACTAAATTATGATTTTATGGTTTAAATTGCTTATATTACTTTAAAGCTAAGAATAAAAGTCCATTACATCATAGACTATATACTGTACTAAGTTCCTGGACTAGCTAACATATTTCTTAAAAAATAAAATAAAAACAATCTACGGATTGATTTATCTTGTTACACAAGTATATTGTCTTGAGAGAAATAAAATCTTTCTAAAATGTTCGTGTATACTTTAAATGCACCGCTATAGTGTACCAAATGGCTACATACATTTTAATATTGTAGTACCCCTGATATAACTGCACAAATAATAAATAAAAATAGACACACAGTGGACATGAATGCAAAGGTTTATCTGTAGCATCCACTTAGATAGGCTACTTAACTTAGCATAATTAGCTAAGCATACTTAGATAACTACTTAGCATATTTAAACCTTGAAACACTGATTTATAAGTACAGTTCTGTTCGAGGATTCATTCATGAAACACGGACAGAACGAATTTCAGCAAGGTTATGTATGATTTACCCAGAAATTAGTGTATCAAAGCTAGATTCATCATTATTGCAAATACAATATTTTTTTAACCATGAACTTTGTGTCTCTAAATTGTCCGCACAAGACTCTGCTTTATAAAGTGTAACATTAATTGACGTGCACTTGAGTCTCGTGGTCGTAAGAGGAAACATATAAAAGCCTTGGTTGCTAAAGAAAAAAAACTCCCACTCTTTTTGATTAAGTTATCTCTTTGATAGTGTTAAAATCTAGTCTTTGATGAGCTTTAGTTAAATAACCCATCTTAGAAACTCCATTTAGATTAGGCGGCTGTATGAATTTAGAAGACAAATCTTATCATTAAATGAGTCAGAAGTAAAGAATGAATCTCGTCTCAAGATTCAGGTGAAAATAACATCCTTCTCGTGGTCTTAAGTGTGAAGGCCTTGGAAATGGGCGAGTAGCCTACTGCACACTACAGTCACGAATCAATAATTTCATTGAAATTGTTTTGTTTTGCAGCATTTCAACATGCCTATTCATTCAGTTAAATTGAGAATTGGATACTGCACTTTGAAATTTGTCTTCTCCCTTTTTCACTGATATTTACAGATTGAATAGAAGAATGAAATTTGTCTTCTCCCTTTTTCACTGAGACTGAATAGAAGAATTAAGTCGGAAAAAATGTAAGTGATTGTTGTCTGTGGAAATCTAACCGACGTGAGATGATTGTTACGCTCTTCCACAATTTGAGGTGTTATTCAAACCATGCGAGAGGAGTTTTCGTGCTCAGGTTTAATACTTTAACAAATCAGAAACTGACTGAGGACAGAATAGGCCTGACATCTGAGGCAAGCTATTTTTCTTTCACGTTCATTAATGTACTGTCTTGTCCAAGACAGCCTCAAGCTATGGACGTGATTTAATATTGCGAGTGAACTATGCAAAATTTTCATCAAATGCACCTTCAATGTGTGTGTTCAACTGTAACAGAAGCGAATAATCAATCCTGACTTCCTCGTCCACAAAATGATTAGATGTTTGGAGCATACAGATTTGTTTGTTTAAGACTTAGTAGGGGAAAATGCTCAAAAAATGACCAAAAGATGAACTCAAAAAGGAAAAACGGTTCATAGCCTATACAATGCGGCTATATGTCCCTGTTTAGTCAACAATGTTGCGGAAAGTCACTTTAATGTGTGACTTTAAACGGATAGTTCAGTTTGAAATTAATTTTTGATATGTTTTAGCTTACCTCAAGGGCATCCAAGATGTAGGTGTCATTGGTCTGCGTCGGAAAGCGCCGGAAGTGATCTCTCGCGCGGTTTTGCGATTTCCTGTCTAAACATTAGATTTTCCTAGACGTGAGGTCGGGTTGTTATGACATTCTGGATGAATAGGACGCAGAAGGAAGTTCAAAACTCTTACTTCAGCAATAAAAAAGAGAGAAAGAAATACAAATGTGATGTTTATCGAGTCATTTTTGCTAATTATTAGTACGCTTGAATTGATCATCGGAGGTCAGCAGCGACTAATAAAGTGGGATTAAATGCATAAAAAAGTGTATTTGTGTAATTTGTAATTTTGAGGGATACTGAATGTGCTTTTGTGCAAGAGAGATGAGTGATGGAATCCCCTCGAAAACCAGATCGTTAATCTCCAGGGGTTAATCTTAATAAATGTCTCTAATATAACCATCATGTTCACCAAGTGCACACAATGACTTTTGCACTTACTCACAATGTCTCTCAACATGAGGGTAGGAGAAGATTAAGTCAATAATTGGTAACATTATTTGAAAAAAGTAACTAAAAAAAGTAAGTGTAAAAAAATATTTTCATGATTTGTTATCACAACATTTTTTCTTTTGTCAAATCAGCTTAAATAATTTATATAGTTCAGATAAAATAATATTTTGAGTTTCTGATGATTAAATCAATCATTGTATTAACTCAATTTTTCCAGTTCAAAGAACTTAAAATTTTAAGGCCGTGAGGTTACTTATTTTTTTAAGTTAAACCAACAATATTTACAGTGTAGTAATGCATTACTTAAACTAGTTTACAGTTACTTAAACAGTAATCTGATTATAAGCAAACACTGTTAACAAAGGTGTAAGCCTATACCAATCCCAACAAGTTTAATATTTGCTTGTTTCCTCGTGTTATTAATGTCACAGGCACACGGTTCACAGCATTACAGACAATTCACCGGCTCAGTAACTTAAGCTCAGTGCTCCAATAAGACTTGTCCCTTACGGATGAGAAAGCAGTAAATGCTGTAATTACATTCAGAGTGACTGTCCGCTGCTTTCTGGACAAGCAGTTATCTGCATTAACACTTCCCAGACACCTTCAGATAAACAATTCTTTCATTTCAAGTCATGTTTTACTCAAATTAACATTACCCTTGTGAATGTTGGTGTTTAGTTATTAATTTAATGAAATCTACCATTATCCTGTTTAATTCCATTTAATCAATAATGGTGAGCCCTCGGTGTTGAGGGTGCTTAAAACAGATTTGTTTTGTCAGAAGCTTTAAAAAGAAAACTGAGATAAGCTTCACAAGAACACACTGTTCATTATGAATGTGAGGCATCAGAAACACACAGTATTCAGAGGTTTTATGGATGTTTCATAGCACTGTAACAATGGGACAGTCCTAGAAATTGGACAGTGAACTAAGTAGGAAGCCGATTAAGACACACCAAGTGCTGGTCGTATTAACAGAACAATTTATGCTAACCATCACTAAACAGAGGTATGTATATCACACATGCTGGAACACCTAACAAGCTGCTTATTTTAAACAAGTCTTTATTAAAGGATGCAGGTCTGTTGATAAAGAATTAATAAAGGTCAACTCTTGAAAACAAAAACCCCACTGAAAATACAAAATACATTATGGCATGATTAAACATTGGGTGTTGAAGAGGTCTTGAGGAACAACTCAACCAGACCTGCTTTACTTCTTGGCAAAAACAAAAATAATTAACAACCTTCTAAAAGAACAATTGAGATTTCTTGTTTAACTATGCCTGAGACCAAATTCGTTGCAATAAACGTATTTCACACACATAATGAAAAAAAATCCACTTAAAACCTAATAAATTAGCACAAGGCACTTGACACTGACAGTCTCAATATTGTGAAAGATCACAGATTCGATATAAGACAGAGGCTATATTGTGTGGGAACAGATAAACAGAAGTCATCATTTGACAATGGTGCTCAATCCGGTTCCTAAAGTAAAAGGCAACGGAGCACTCAATAAATGATATCCCAAAAACTGCATAGAAAATATATATGGTGATGTATAAAGCAATTGGTCACCTATGATCGGACTAGTTTGATCCCCTGCCCCGTGTCCAGTATGCTGGGAGGGAACCAAGAGAGTTTCAGTCGCCTGACGCAGCGCATACACACACTACACAGCCACAGGAGGTTAAGTCCGCAGCACCAGTTGGCTACAGCCACCAGTGGGTATGTGGTCTTGGGGAAGTGTGTTTTCCAGTGCTTGGCCACATCGCTCCCAGTGGGCAAGTGGAGGGTGTAGTCACTCCAGGGTTTGGACACGCCATATATTGCGGAGATGACCCGACCCCTCTCTGACCACTGCACGCCACTGTCAGGATCACAGTTATATTTTACCCACTCAGAGGTGAAGTCTCCCAGACGGGGGGCTTCTTGGGCTTCGGCATCCTGGACAGGGCTCATCTTGGCTCCCTGTACCGCAACATACATCCCTTCCACCTTCTGCACCGCCTTCACCCACGGCGCCGAATTCTCAGTGTCCAGGACCAGGATGAGGCGGGAGGAGAGGTCACTGTTCCTTTCTCTCCACATATCAAGGATCTGCTGCAGACGCAAGTGATCGCCACCTGCAGGCAAGAAAGCTTGTCAATCAGTCGCAAGAAGGTCTCAAAGGGTCATTCCACCTCTGGAAAGATTAATGGGTCATTTATGTAGAAGAAATGTGAAATTACTTCTGAATTTGGAGTTTTCTAGACTGAGAAAAGCCAGAAAATGTATTTTTGGCTTATGTGGATGAAAGACAACAACTCCCATAATGCACTTGCTTCGCTGCCCTAGGAGGCCACGCCTACCGGTAACAGAGCGCAGTTGTTGAACAACAAGTCTAGGCTACTAGTGAGTCTCCGTGATGAGTCTGCCCGAAAATGTGTTTCGAGATCGCCCAAAATGTCTGGGATTCGGCTTTTGCGTTCTACAGACGCCATTTATCATGTTTACTATGGCGAGCGGGACGAGTGAGGGCCGCGGGAGAACGGCGCGAGTATTACCGATGAGCGACGCCTGTGAGACGCACCGGTCTCGTATCTCTCACAGGAATTTTCTTAGCAATGTTAAAACGCAACATCAACCAATCACTTGTTTAGCGTTCACGTAAACACTACATTCAGATTCACCAATCAGAATGAATTCTGTTAGACTGAAACAAAAGCTGTACATGTAAACAACGAATGGCGACTGCAGAAAGCAAAAGCTGAATCCCGGACATCGACGGCCGGACATGTCCGGGAAAAAGAGGATGGTAACCCCTAAAGTTACTACTCAGCTTTCTCCACAGAACAAGAACCTGCTAGCTTAGCTTCCAAAAAAAGATGGCTGACACTATGTCTAATCCCAATCCTCCATAATGCATCCGTCTGCGTATTCAGTACCTTCGTTCTTATTTTCAAAAAGTTTCTGCCGTTGAAATCAAACGCACTGGCACTGATCTGTGAAAGGTCAGCGCATTAGGTCCAACCCCCTATGGGGGGGTTTGTAAGGGTGGGATCTAGTGCTTATAGTCTATACAGAAATCCCCCCTCTTACACTTCCTCCTATAATGACATCATTGTAGGAGGAAGTGAAAAGGGTAAATAGCGGATTTCTCTCGTCTCAGGGGAAAATGAGAGTGTTGCACGACCATTCAATAGTATGACTGGGTTTCTAACAATGGAAAACTTAATGCAAATGGGTGGAGTGTCCTGTGCAGAATAAGCTGGACCAAACCTTTTGCTATTTAAAGGTCTGCCAACTCAAAGACACAAATATCCAATGAAGTAAAATTACACCAGTTTGCATTCACTAAAGAAATTCTCATTCACAAATACATAAAGTGTTGACAGGCTGTTGCTGCAGGGGAAACGGAGAGAGACGGTGCAAGCGACACGGTAAAGGTAAAAAAAGAGAGTTTGCAATGCTGTGGGGAAGACTGTGAATAACACTCGGCAACTACCTCGTTCAGAAACCGAATGAGGATTCCTGGCTGCCTGATCAAACATTATGACAGAGGCTGTGACATCCCATATCGCTCGTGAGGATTAATACAGGACGCACACACAGGCAGGAAGATAAAGCATGGTGGAGCGATGGTGCCAAGATATACATTTACAGTTCAGAGAGCTTTCAGAGCGATAAATTGCTAAACTCTAGTTCAAATAAAAGCATTCGTTTCTTGATCTCTTTTACATAGACCTGAAACAGCAATACTGATTTCAGCATTTGAGAGAGCCTATGATATATAAATACCACTTGATTGGTGTTCATTTAGATCAATTACGCCCTATCAATCGCTATCCAGCTCTTACCTGCCAAAGTCCAGTCTCCGCTGGGAAGCGTGTGGCCGCTGTAGTATAGGACGTAAGTGTCGTGCCGCGGGCCTTCGGCGGTGCAGACCTCCAGAAAGGAGCGCAGTTTGGCCTGCAGGGTCTCCAGGCTTAGACTGGTGGAGTAATCACATCCGAAGGTCTGGATGAGGTGGTGGGAGAAGAGTCGCTGCACAGCATTCAGAGTGGCTGTGGAGTGCAATTCCTGGGCTTGCCCTGGAGGCAACAGCAATGGCTGGCCATCCGCACTGCAAAGAAAAAGAAAAAAGAAAGGATAAAGCGATGGGTGAAATGGGGAAGAGAAGCTGATGCTTCTGAATTGATAACTTGACCTTCTGTCTGAGGTACAAAAAAACACAATAGTGTTGGGCAAAAATTTATATCACGTTTTTTTTTTTTTTTTTTATATATATATATATATTTTTAATTAAGCCGGTTTTCCAGTTTATGATGTTTTTTTTTCATGCATAATCAGGTGTTCAAATCATTTAATAAAATTGTTATTTCTTAACATTCTAATAACATTCTTAAACCAGGAAATAACGTTAAAATTAGTGACAGATTACTTAATCGGTCGATTTTTGGCATTTTTAACCTAATCGGCATCGGCCAATATCCAAGTATATCAAGCCGATTATTAGGCAGGCGCATCTGTGGCCAGCCTAGTGTTGTCGTGGAACACATGTTTGACGCACGCTGCCGCTAGAGTCGTTTTCCAGCCGAGTGAGCAGCAGACCTAAATATGAATGTGTTATGTTCGGTTACGGTTATGTCCTTTTGTCTTTGTCCGTCAACAAACAAAACAAACCAAAAATACATGTTTCAGGACATTTTTTGAAAGGATAAAATGTTTTTGTTGAGAAAGTTTGTCTATGTTAAGTAATGATAATTTCTTTTACATTTTATTTTTCAAAAAGAGGATAAAAACCAAGCAAATATTGGCCAAATATCGGCCAAAATAAATCGGCAGCAGTAATCGGCCATTGGCCGACCCGGATTTCAAAAGATCGGTATCGGCATCGGCATGAAAAAAACCATATCGGTCGACCTCTAGTTAAAATACAACGTTTATATAACGGGAGAACTGAACGTTCTTATAACATTTTGAATGACTGTCTTATAAACCAAAAATAACGTTAATACAACGTCTAAAAAACTGGACATTTTGAATGTTTCTACTAGAACATTTAGAAATAACGTTTTTATAACTTAAATATGAAAACGTTCTTATAACCTGAAATTGTTATAAAATTCGCGATTGCACTGAACACGGTTTATGTGTTCATAAAACTGACGCTTTTTTATGTCATATACTGACGCTTTTGACAATGCGTATACATCCAACGCACATGGCACCCTTTAGCGTCAATATGAGACGCAGATATATATGGGCCAGATGGCGCCTCCTAGTGGTTTAACCCTAACCCTACCCCAGACATAAACCTAACCATAACCGAAGCGTGTTATATACGCTAAAGGGTGCCATGTGCGCTGGATGTATACGCATATCACTATATGACGCCCTAGGATGAGAATGCGTTGTATATTCCGCGCGCGAGCAGAGAGATGCAACATTAAAGTGTCTGTCTGAAATAGTGTCGCACGAATTAAATACATCGGTATGGCGGTATATTAAAAATTTCGGTATGAACCGATACACCGCCCAGCACTAAGCACAATGGAGAGAATATGCAAAAAGGCCTTGAAAATAAGCAGTGCGTAAGATGTAAGATGTAGAAGAGGCTTCAAAGAAAAGGAGAAAGGCCTTAGTAGGAATGACATTAATCTGCTCGAATATGCGAGCAAGTAATTCAACATCACATTGCAGGGTCAAACTAACTCCTTCTGCCTTTCTAAAAGAGACTTCCTGCTGAACAGCACTCGCTAATAACAAGTCGACAATTAAAACGATTATAACCCCCTGTAGCCTTGCTTCACAACGATTGTTATTACAAAACCAAGACCAAGCATTTGTGGTGGCAGTGTTTCCCAGTATTTCCCATAGGTAGACATCCATGCTGAAGACTGAAATGGCAAGTCTAAGGCACAGTGACCCATGAAAACTACCTAGACAGGTGCTGAGCTATTCAAGTGGAAATGACCGCTTCTCTGAGCTTGCTTGTCAGGACTCTATCCTTCTCTGTCTCTCTCAATCATGTTTGCATTTTCCTCTCCATTATTTTCTTTACAACTTTAGATCTTGTTTTTTTCTTCTCAACCCATCATTCCTAAACACAACAATTTCAGCTAAAGGCAAAAGTTTTGCTGAAATATCTTTCCACTTGAATTCAATAACAAGGCTTTTATCAGAGCAGATGAGCAAGACTTTCATTAAAAAGGACTGATTAATTGTTTGCTGTTTTTTATAAACTATTAAAATGCTTTCTGGGTGAAAACTATCTGAATATTTGGATGATGGCCAGAGCTCATTCCCTATAAATGTGAGAAGAAACGAAACCACGGCATCTGTTAACAAATGATAAAGCCAGTCGACCTGAGAATTTCTCTCTCCCTCGTCATTGTAAAAACATGATATGTACCCATCAGATGGAAGATTACACCTCGCTACATTCCCTTCGTGTGCCTGCTCCACGCATAGCCTTTTCACCAAGAGTGCTGGAATACTGAGTGTGAAGAGGCTGTGGAGCTGAATCCTAATCGACATCATAATCAGCGACCTGACTGACGGCCTGCCCCGGACGCCACCCTCACTCTCTCTCTCAGTATGCACGGCACAGGCTTCTCCCAGCGGACCCAGCAACAGACCAAGTTTATTAAAGGCTATGCCTTCATTTAATGCCAGCATGTGTTTATAGTGATCCAATCCAGAGTGGTTTCTACACCCCTTAATTTTCTGGACACTCTAATTTCAAGGTGATAAAGAGTTGGGCAGCAGACTATTTCCATTGTAATTATGAATATTAAAGGAGGTCTTCACTTTTAAAAAAACGTTTGCTGATAATTTACTCACCCCCATGTCATTCAAGATATCCACGTCATTCTTTCTTCAGTCGAAAAGAAATTAAGGTTTTTGATAAAAAACATTCCAGGATTTTTCTCCATATAATGGACTTCAATGGGAACCAAACGGTGAACCGTTTGGTTACCATTGAAGTCCATCATATGGAGAAAAATCCTGGAATGTTTTCATCAAAAACCTTTAATTTTTTTTTGTTTAAAAGTGAATTATTCCTTAAATCGTCTTTCTGATTTATCTACACATCCAAAGGTATTTTGTAATGACTTTATCGTCATTGTTGTGACATCATGACCAAAAACTCGGCCTGATTCAAATATCAAAACCTCTTCGGTATTCAGCAACTTTACCAAACCTAGGGAACAGCAATGTGAACTGTGCTGGTAAACAAAGGTTGGGTACAGATATAGATATGTATAGGCAGATTCCACATTTATCTTTAATGTTTTTACTTTTACTATAGTAACTTTTAAATATCATGTCAGCTAACTCCTTCATCATCTCGTATTGTGTTCAGCAAACGCATCTGCTGAAGTCTATTTCATCTAATTACGGTTTCAGATGCTTAGTCAACTTGCTTTCGAATGTTCACGGACCGCTCCAAAAGGGAGGGCGGCTTATATATAGCGGGCGGCCCATTGAAAGGGCCACTAATGAGGCATCTATATCTATGGGTACATATAATCAGCTTAAATGGATTGAAACAAATGGAAGAAACAATGCGTAATTAATTAATGTATGTAATTAATCCACAGGCATAAATAATAGCACTTCTCTGAATTGCTGGCAATATTGTTCCTGTATAGCGTAACATATTTCTCACTTGTATGTCACTTTGCATAAAAGATTCTGTTCAATGAATAAATGCAAATAAAAAATATGATTCCTCAGAAAACCAGTTCTTCAGGTACTAATGTCTGTTATATAAACCATCAATAAGCTGCTTTCTGGAAGGTTATGGATGCACATGTGAACAACATTGAAGTTAGAATATGCCTTTGTATGCCATATATCCATTGAATGACTTTACCTGTTGTAGTAAGTGGGAATCACCACCGCATACCCAACGCAGGTGCCTCCCAAACAGCTGCCCAGTTCATGGAAGAGTCCGTGAGCCAGAGACTCCAGTGGCAGGACCACTAAAAACACACTCATGAAGAGTCCAGAAGTGACCTGCAGAGATGAACCCAATGGTCATAAAGTGAATTCAAAGGGAAGGACAGTTGTACATGCAAAGAAACAAGTCTTCAGTGAGTATAATAGTATTTAGTTTCAGACACAGCCAATGTTCTCAGACCTGTTCATTTGAATTAAGTGTACTTCTGAGGCCTGAATGTCATCTGATGATCTGACTCACCAGCATAATGCTTTTGTTAGAAAAAATCACAATAATTAAAGAAATGAAACTGCATTTGCTTCACATGCTGATGGTTTTAAGTGACTCATTGCAGAATTCAAATCTTAACATTAAACCTCAAGTGTATTACTAAAAAGTTTAGATTAGTGCCCAAGGACTGATAGCTGGTTTATTGAGTTGCCCCCATTTAACATTTAATATGAGACTATTTTTCTAAATATCTTCTTTTGTGTTCCACAGATTTGGAACAACATGAGATTGAGTAAACAATGCCGTAATTTTTCAATTTGGGATGAAAGAATATTAATAGTATCATAATGCAGAATGATTCATCGGAGTTGGATGTTAAAGGAGTAGTTCACTTTTAAAAAAAACTTTTGCTGATAATTTATTTACCCCCATGTCATCCAAGATGTCCATGTCTTTCTTTCTTCAGTCGAAAAGAAATTAGGGTTTTTGATGAAAACATTCCAGGATTTTCTCCATTTAATGGACTTCAATGGGAACCAAACGGTTCAAGGTCCAAATGACAGTTTCAGTGCAGCTTCAAAGGGCTTTAAACGACACCAGACGATGAATAGGGGTCTTATCTAGGACCCTTCGAGTCATGACTCGGAAAAAGATTTGTTCATTTTGATGAATGAGTTCGAACAGGAAAGTCACGAACGCTGATAACAAAACAGAGCAAGGCGAGCATTTGTGCTTATAAAACTTCAACTTTTTTATTTATTTTTTAAATGACCGATCGTTTCGCTTGATAAGACCCTTATTCATCATCTGGTGTCATTTAAAGCCCTTTGAAGCAGCACTGAAACTCTCATTTGGACCCCAATGAAGTGCATTATATGGAGAAAATCCTGGAATGTTTTCATCAAAAACCTTAATTTCTTTTTGACTGAAGAAAGAATGACATGGACATCTTGCATGACATGGGGGTGAGTAAATTATCAGCAACGTTTTTTTTTTTTAAAGTGAACTACTCCTTTAATGTCAAGTATAAACAGATTTCTTGATATCTAGATAGACGAGATTGATTCTATTAATTAACATGCTTTACCTGCCATGAAACAGCCGCTAATATGACGGTGGACATCAGGCAGAAGAGCACCAGCCGTTCGGAGATGAGGCAGAAATGGCGCATGCCCCTAGAGGCCATAATCCTGTCCAAATTGAGCGTTTGTGAGCGCTGGGTCGCCCACAACTTCTGACACTCGCTCAGCTTGGTGTTGAAGCACCATAGTGTGACAAGGAACACCATGTGGGACAGGATCCACAAGAGGCCAAAGACGCAGAAGCCAGGGATGACCAGGTACCAGGCTTTCATGTTACCCAGCTTCAGGGCACAGAGCACAAAGAACGCCAGCTCAACGAATCCCAGCGGAAACAGACAAAATATCCTCCACAGGCGGCCAGCCGAGAGAAACTGCTTCCAGCGCTCTGTCGCCGACAAGCCGCTGAAGTAGACGTCTAGAAGGGGCTCGCATATCAGCCGTCCCAGGAAGCAACTGAGCACGAAGGGGTTTGTTTGGATCTCCAAGGACTGGAAGAAGGTAACGGCGGTGATAACAGCAAAGGAGGCAAGATTAGGGAGAGCCAAGGGCGACTTCATGCGAAGGTCCACAATAAGGGCCATTAAAGCAAAAGTCAGAGCAATCATGGCTAGTGATTTGTGGAAAACCAAGCTGATGCTTGCTACACCAAATCCCAGGAGCTCTAGGAGCTCAGATGAGGTCAGAACGACTGGTTTATACTTAGCACTACCGCACAGACGTTCTGTCAGGGCCCAGAGCGACCGAACTGCCACGCTAGAGAGCAACAGGTAGTTTGTAACCTGTTCCTTTATGTCTTTCTCCAGAGAGGGGAAGTTCAGGAAGCACAGGAGACCCTGCAAGAAGCCGAACCACAGGTGGAAGAGACATAAACTGGCCGACTCCATTGAAAAGTAGTAGTAGAGGATACAAGCTATGGCTGAAACGAACAAACCCAGGATGAAAATGACCAGAATCATGGATTCTGAGGTCTGCTCCCATCGTACGTACATTCCCAAACACACAGCGACCAGCAGGTTGAAGCTGGAGAGATACCCCAGGCAGCGAAGAGAGGACCACATGTCCACAGCCTTGTCTGATTCCTCTTGGCCTGACATTTTGGAGTGTGATCGCAGAGGATTAGGCCTCACTCCTTCAACACTAGGAAAGATAATGCTGAGGCATTCCACTGAAATCAATAATGGGGGGGGAAAAGAGTTATTAATGCAGTCTAAAATAATCAAACACATAATTGACACATATCAACCATGCATGTCATCTCAAAATTACATTATCATCTTAAAAAGGCATCCTGATAAATTAAGAAAAGAAGAAGATTATTCTCATTTTGAATCTGTAATCAAAAAATGTCATTGTGTATATATATCTCAAGTCCAATTTCATACAGTTATTATACTGGATACTGTGTGTAAACAAAACATACAGTTAGTTTCTATAAATCCTAAACCAGAGAAATATTCACTGGAGTAAAAAAGGTGTGAGAACTAGCCTCGTTTCATCGTACTACTTGTATACATAGGCTACACAAAAATAGTTAGAGATGAGATGTTTTGCACACATGATGGTCATTAATTTTCCTGACAACGATGTACGTATACTTAAAAGACATAAGATGACAGATCATGTTTAATGTATTACAAGTGCCAGGGTTCAAGATTAATAGATGTCAGATGTGAAACTGCCACATAATCAGCCTAGACCAGACCATACCAGACACTCTCCACTTTAACACTGTAAATACTTTGAAAGCATTGAAATACCGCGATTACATTTTTAAACAGCAATTTACGACTGGCTTTTGTAGTTCAGTTAATCACTGTTCGAAGGTAAAACATATAAGCAGAATTATTCTTACATTTCTTTAAAGCAAAGAGTTTTTAGTTTCACGATAGCCATGATGGTGCTTCCGGACTCTAAACTACGGCGGCTCAGAAGGGTCAAAGGCAAAGTGTAAAATCTGCCCACTTTTCTCCACATCCATGATCAATTTTCAGGTGCTGTCAAATACTGTTGTGTTTTTTTTTTTTTTTTTTTTTATCTTAGATACACAGTACATATGACGAAGGCTTTCTGTTTATAATAAAGACAAAAATATCCTGTGCTATGATGTGTTGCTTATTAACTTTTTCCATGTGCAAAAATAAAGCTAAACAAACCTACAGTCTATTTACTAAGAAAATATAACTTTACAAATATAAGTTATAATTACACAACACTGTGTTTGCATATGTGGGCTGAAGAAATACAGACGAGAGAAGAAAAAAAAACATAAAACAACTACGATTCACGAGCAAACGACTCTTGTTCTGAAAATATGTGATATCAATAATACACATGGTTGTTTTATAATGATTCTTAAAAATGAACAGATTCCAAGGAACTCACAAATTCCCCAGTAGCCTACCTTTACTTTTACCACGTAGGTTAGTTCATTAAACTTAAATCCCTATTAATGACCATAGAGTTAATGATGAGTTAAAAATAGCCTACTCTTTTGCAACAGCTATTTTAAGTCGATTGTGTTATTAAATCAAATTTAAGCAATATATTAGGCTACATAGGCTATTATTCCTTAAACAGCTTGAAATTAGACAATATCAACATATTTTTTTGTAGCCTAATGTTGATTTTAAAAATATTCAGCGTTTATTTGAATGTTTTTATTGCTGTTTCTTATTATTCTAACCCTGCGTAGTTATAATAATATTTTAATAAACAGTTTGGTGAATGTGCACTAAATCTACAGCTGCATTTGTTGCTCATGAAACCATTGGCAGAGTGGAGATGAACTTGTTTCCATGACTGCCAGAGTCTGCACATGTGGGATTGTTGCTTAAGCCGTGTATAAATGTGTGCGACATGCTAATAGATGTTTGAAGAAAGGATGAAACAGAGAAAAATAGCTACCTGCATGGTCTCAGAGTGCATTAAGGGGTCATACCCTTTTATAAATACATTCAATTAGTCCATATTCACCTTTTTTGAATGAAATATTGAGGTCATTCTTCATAAAATAGGCCATGTAATTCCGAAGGAACAAGATAAGTGCGACAAAGGGAATGTGGGCTTTTTTTAATTAGCACTGACATTTGAATGCATAATTGAGAGATCTGAACCGTCCAAGGTGTTTGAATGATTCCCCAGTCACTCAAACACACAAATAAGCATGCACTTATTCATCTTTGTAGCTAATGGTCTACAATATGATAAAATAACATGTTGAATTAATGCATGAGTCCATGAATGTGCTGCTTTCTGGACTTTCTGTGGGCTACATGACTCCATCCATCTCTTCCACCTCCGCAGAGAAAAATAAGAGAGAGAAAAACCTATGAATTATGCACACCTGTATACCTCCGTGCCACCTGGCAACCTGCATGTAGCATCACATTAAAAAGTGGCATATAAAATATAAATACCATTCTTCCGTTCAACATCATGACATGCAATAAGAGCAGCAAGCATTTTCAGTCAGGCTTGGACTTGATATGAATTTTGAGTGCATTTTTTCCAGACAGGACAATTGCACTAATTAATTGTGTTTCTTGAAAATGTGATCAGTTGACTTAGTGAGGAAACACATTGCCTTAAAATTCTTAAGTAAATAAATGTCGTACATAAATGACAAAAACAAAACAAAAGAAGTTATTACTTAAAAATGTTAAGATAAAGAGTTTCTTCACATTTTTTTAAGTTCAGTCAACTGATCACAGTGGTTCCCTTAATTGCTCAAAAGTATTTGTCAAACTGTCCATACATTTTTTTTTTTTACGATAAATAAATCAATTTGAAAGTTATCTCACAGACAACTCAAAAATGTAGTTTTCCTCATAAATAAAATGCTTAGTAATAAATGCCTATATATATATATATATATATATATATATTTGGTACTTTTTTATTATTTATTTTTAAAAAAACCCATAAAAATAGAATTTACACCTATAACCTTTTAAACGTATTATACACTAAAAAATGCTGGTTGTTTTAACCCAACTTTGGGTCAAATATGGACTAACCCAGCCGTTGGGTTAAATTTTTACATTACATTTTTAACCCAACATTTCGGGTTTGTCCATATTTGACCCAAAATTGGGTTAAAACAACCCAGCATTTTTTAGAGTGATATTTTTAATGGACATTCTTACATCATTGACCTAAATATGACTTTGTTTCCAGATTTCCGACTTCCGACTCCTGGAAGTTGCATAAAGATCGACAATGCATGAATCGAGACATGTTATTTCAGCCCGTTCTCACCCCAAGGCGTCATATACTTACGTTTTTGACAACGCACATGGCACCCTTTAGCGTCAGATATATATGGGCCAGAAGGCGCCTCCTAGTGGCTAACCCTACCCCAGAACTAAACCTACCCATAACCGAAGCGTTACATTGACGCTAAAGGGTTTGTTTTTTACATTATCTTCACTATATGAACACTAAAATAAAATTAACCCTGTCTCTGTTTGTTAAATGTCAATAAAAATCAATGTTTAATATTTTCAAAATGAAAACAAAAAAGATAATGGTCATTTTGTTATTAATATATGCAGTGAAGATAATCAATGTACCCGTTGCCTGAACCACATGGCCAAATATGTTTAAGATTTATTTTTATTTTTTATGAAAAGAGTCAGAGTGGTGTTTTATAACATATTTCGTTTTATTTTGACGAGAAGAGGCAGAGTTGTTGCATATTTCGTTTTATTGTTGCCTAAAATTTATATAAAGAGATAACTGTAAACGTTCTGTACCATTTGCAGAAGAACAGGACTTGCGTTCTCTCGTCCTCGGGAGTTCTCCTGATTCGTACTTGGCAAGTCCGAACTACCAAGGACACAAGTCCGAAGTTTGCGTACTTGGTATTGAGAAATGGCTTTAGTAATTCTGACATTGATCTGACATTGTAGACATTGATTGGCTTGTTCAGGTTTGTATGATTAGGGTTGGAACTAAATTCTGCAGGACAACGGCTCCCTAGGACCGAACTTGCCTACCCCTAGTTTACGTCTAAAACTAGACCATATACTAGCCACCATCATTTACGTTTCCTGGTATTGGGGTCAGATTCACCCCATCCTACTCATGTGCTGGACCACCTTTATCTGACAAGCACAGCATCAGCAGCACAAGCGATTTGTTCACAACAAATCTCATTCCCACAGAAATCAATATGATGTACTGAGTCTCATAAAGAGCCTGTTTGGAAAGGCATCCACATCACAGCCTAAATCAAAAAGCATGTAAGGCTTCAAATCAAATTGGGGAAAGAGACAGATGGGGAAAAAGACAGAGATGAGGAATAAAGAGTCAAATATTAGTGATGTATTTACATGTATCATATGGCATATAGTGGCATGTTGTACTATAGCAAAGGATGCTTGGTGCCTGTTGAAAAGCCAAAGGTACATCTCACAATGCACCCAAACTCCATCTCAAGAGAACAAAGACAGTCTTTCATCTCAATAATGTCTTGTCAGTCTCTGAGGATAAACGTTGCAGGTGAAAGTTTTGTTTTCCCCATCTTTTTAGGACTTGTGTTCATGGTATGGCGGTTTTGGCAATGCACAAAAGCGCCATATGTCTTTGATAAATGATTCAAGTGCTTCAGTTAGCGTGTCACGGTGTGTCATTTGAGACAGTGTGCCTCATTCTGGTGTGTTTGAGCATTTCATTTAGCATGAATTAATCATGTCACCCGGCAAATTTTCCCTGACAGAACCGAAAAGGAAACTCCACTTGAAGTAATGAACAAAATGCCAATTCTAGATGAGCTAAATATACACTTGGCTTGTCTTTGGCTCCTTTACATTTTGCACATCGTGTTCTCTCAACAAAAGAGGGAAAGACAATCTTGCAACGGTTGATCTTAAACATTAAGACGTTTCCTTTCGTGATGGTGATCTCAAATATCACCTTTCATGCATGGCTAAAATGGCTTTTTAATAATCTGACCTGTTCAGTGCTGCTGAGCTGCAGAAATGACGCCAGGATCCATTAATCGAGGAGACTGCGAGGAAATTGCAATTCAACATTAATTTGTTTGTTGAAGCTAAAGCTACACAATGGGACCGTGGGCTGTTGCATGAGCGTAAATACGGCCATCACGGCCAATAGAGAAAATTATTAACATACTTACATAAGTCACCATATCTATGGACAAATAAATGAAATATTGATGAGATCTTCTGGTGAGAATATAGCCATACAATAAAGTCATCTCTCAGGATGGGATGAGATGTTTATGTGAACCGACTGGTGATCTTCCGCTTGATTACGATTCAGAGATTACATGCATGCATCTCTATGTCCGAGCGATTACGTTCACCAATCAAAGATGGGAAGTAAATGAAATCGATCCCTTGGGATGAATCCTGAGAGACAGTTGTTCCTCTTGGCTCTAAATGGGAATCGTCGGATCAGTTGAGCTGAGGGAGTGTTTGGCGTGTGATGTTCCAGCCCGGGCGCTCGACTGTGCATTGGACAGATGGAGTGTAAGAGGGTGGCCGGGTCACAGATGCCCCTCGATGTCCTATCAATGACTGTGTGACAAAGGTTTCAGGGTCAACCGATCCTCTCAATCAGACTAGAGATACAGTAAAGATAAAATCCTGCATAATTTCTTCTTGAGTTGAACATTGAATATTGAGTTATTCATCGTCTGGTGTCGTTTAAAGCCCTTTGAAGCTGCACTGAAACTCAAATTTGGACCTTGAAACGTTTGGTTCCCATTGAAGTCCATTATATGGAGAAAAATGCTGGAATGTTTTGATCAAAAACCTTCATTTCTTTTCGACTGAAAAAATAAAGACATGGACATCTCGGATCACATGGGGGTGAGTAAATTATCAGCAAAAGTTGTTTGTTTTTTTAAAGTGAACTACTCCTTTAACCAGTGAGTCCTGTTTTTGTCACACCCTATTATCCATTGTGTTGAGTAGGCCAAAAAACAGGTTGAAAATCACCGATGCCAGCAGCACCTGGGATTACACTTTTCTGGCCGGCCAGTTGTGAGTGATGGCACATCTTGCTGAAAGAACGCCGCTCCTCCCAAAACACGAATGGCTCCATTCATCACCCTTCTCATCTCCCAGTGCTCTACGGCCCCAGTCAGAGGGAGTCGGGGAACAAAATCAAAGCAGCACCACAAGCCAAGCGCCACTTACTCTGTGCCGTACCCTGCCTAGTCAGAAAGTTTCCTCTCCCCTAAGCCAGACAACGCTGAGTCCCCTGAGATCGCTCCTTCAACAGAGCAAGAGAGCAGGCGTTTAGATGGATAGAGACGGGGGGTGGGGAGAGCTTGGTTCACAGCCAAAACTCTTGGAAAGAGAAAACGTCCATGTGATTATTCCTCTCTGTCCTTATTTTTCTCTTAGATATTCACAGTCGCTACATTTAAAAATCATAGATAATTATAGGTAACACTTTACTTTAAGGGGTGTGCCAAAGACTGACATGACACCTTCATAATCATGACATATGACTTGAATATGAAGTAGGGTGTCATTAAGTGTCTTTCACTCAATAATTACATTTTGAATGCAAATATGACATTGTTTAAGATGTCTTTGTTATGACATCTTGACATAAACCAATACATCGTAACTAATAAAAATAAAGGCAGAATTTATTATTATTTTTTTAATAACTTCTGAGCATTCAAATGCAAGATTTTATGTTTTAGAGATTGCTTTGGATGCTAAAATGAAAAGTATGATTTAGGTGTGAACAAAGACCATGATGCACCATGTTTGCACTTGTATTCACGTGTCAGTGGAAAAGCAGGATCTTAGAAAGGTGATTTTTTGCGAAATTTCTTGCTGTCTTAAAAATATGCCACTTGTTTTCTAATGCAATGACGTTCATCCGTTTTTAGGAGTGGTTTAAGTGTCTGAGCACCTTATGATGCCATTGCATAAGCACCCATTGAAGAGTTTCACACAGAGAGAGAGAAAGAGATGATATGACTGCATGAGGAGCTCTTGATAGTCCGCCTACTGCTACACCAATGAACTAATCCACCTCCTCTCCTGATTGGTGAGTCAGTTTGACACACAGCAAAGGACATTTGACACTCTTCATCCCATACACACACACATACACACACTCAAGGTGAGCAAGCAAGCCACTTTCACGCTTCATTAAAGCAGTAATGACAGAATAGACACAGCGGTTGAGATGCTTGATTGCTCTGTGAATGAATCGTAAAAAGACACCCATGGTCTCACACTCATGGACGGTCATACACTCGCCCGTAGATCACGACTGTCATGCCAAAAACGGGTAGGAGTTTTAATGTAGCCCTCTATCAGGGTCACCACACTCTAAGAATATTAACCAGAGATGGTTAATGTATCCAACCTGTTTTTGAAGTGCGTCAAAGGGCTATTTCACCCAAATACTGTATGAATCCAGGATTTTCTCCATATAATGGACTTTACTGGTGTTAATCAAACGGTTCAAGGTCCAAAAGAGAGTTTCAGTGCAAACTGCAAACTGTTGAAAGGGCTTTAAACGATTCCAGATGATGAAGAAGGGTCTTATCAAGTGAAACGATCGCTCATTTAATAAATAAATAAAAAAGTTTAAGTTTTATAAGCTCAAATGCTCGCCTTGCTCTGTTCTGTGACACACGTTTGCGACTCTCCTGTTCGAACTCGTTCATCAAAATGAACAAAACTTTTTCCGAGTCATTTGGTTCATTCAACGAACGAAACGAACAAATTCACTCGGAAAAAGATTCGCCCTTTTAACAATTTGCAGTTTGCATCGAAAGTGTCTTTTGGACCTTGAACCGTTTGGTTCCCATTGAAGTCCATCATATGGAGAAAAATCCTGGAATGTTTTCATCAAAAACCTTAATTTCTTTTCGACTGAAGAAAGAAAGACATGGACATCTTGGATGACATGGGGGTGAGTAAATTATCAGCAAAAAAATTTTCAAAAGTGAACTACTCTTTTAAACTGTAATGAACGGAGGTCTTACGGGCTTGGGACGACATGAGGGTGAGTCATTAATGACATCATTCTCATTTTTAGGTGAACTAACCCTTTAATGCTAGAAAGTGGGCGTCCGTTCCTCTTCTGGGTCTAAGATTGCATGTTCTGCTCTCGGGAGAGACTATTCTTTGGCTCTTTAAACTGGAACACGGCACAGCTGGTAGTCCTGGAAATAGCACGACAAAATAAAGCATCACAAACACACCGTCCTCCACTGTGTTCTTGTGTTACATGCTGTCATGTTTCTGTTAATCATCCATTGGTTCTGCCTCATCTTTGTCAACTACGAGAATTTTATTTCTTCAAGGCTGCGTTTTTGTTTATCCAGAAGCTAATACTTGCTTCATTTAAGGATTAACTTTAATATTTCTTCCACAATCCTTTGAAATAAAAATAGGTACAAATGAGATAATTGAGATAAATGAGGAGAGCATATCTCAGATATTTTCTGAAAAGCTTGAGTTCGTGTTAAGTTCAAATGTTTGATTGTCGACTTTTTACCTTGGTAAATAAATCAGAGCACAGTTGAGATGTTGATGAGATCTTTTCTTAAAATCTGGAGAGATAAATAAGAAATCATTTGGGAATTTTTCTTAGTAGAGATGTATGACATGCTGGACACATATGATAAAGTCTCCATTAACCGTATTGCTGTTGTCTAGGAGCATTAAAAATATTTTATTGCTTTGTTTTTTTGAGTCTCTTATGCTCACTTTGATCTCATACTCACAGATCTACTTCCAGAGATAGCTTTGACCACGCATTGTACTGCCCTCAGATTTGCCAAGATACAAGTCAGAAATATAATTTCTTATCAAATTCATCCTAGACTGAAACTAAGCTATGTCCTCCATGTATACATGCATGCAGCCAATATCTATAGTGGTTAAATCCCTCAGTATAAGGTACATTTTGGGCATGTAAAGCACAACCAGCCAGCTTAAACAAAATAAACACATTACGGCGTCTGAAACCAGCTTTTCTAAAATCTAAATTTAACCTGGTCCAAGCTAGTTTAAATGAAATGTCAGATTTAACCACAGGCCCTTAAGGTAAAGATGTAAGTTCTCGTGGAGAGGAGTTGATTGGATGTGGGGAGGGGACTCTTAGTCCCTTGTTGCCATCCACTGGCCTGTGCATCGCTGACAGCACGTGACCGCGCTAATGGAGAGCCAGGAGCATTTTTTTTTTTTTTTTTTTTTGCAGACGGTGGGATGTGGGAGAGTTAAAAATAAAACAGTTGCCGGAGGGGCTGGTTTCAGCGTTCCCTCACTGAGATGCTGTCAGAGAGTGTGTCGGCCACCTCAAGTCAAAATTACTTTGCCTCACAGGAGGCTGTATTTTGTTTATGGATCTCTTGATAATGTGTTTCCAAACGTACAGTTTACACAAATCACCACGTAGCATTTAAGTGTGTCATTTGAGTTCTCATCCTTTAGCGTCACATAGAACGCTATATGACAAAACGGCGCTATACTGCGCACATGGCACCCTTTATCGTTAATATAAGTCGAACCCAAGTCGTCATAAATCCTTTAGCGTAATATGAGACTACCCTACTCCACACCTAAACCTACCCATCACAGCGCGTGTAACGATAACGGGTCCCATGTGCGTAGTATAGCGCCGTTTTGTCATATAGTGTCACCTATATGACGCTAAAGGATGAGAATGCGTTGGTCATTTCAGGGCGAGTTAATGTGATAATCTTTATGGCAAATATATAAAAATGTACTTATAATATGAGTAGGTTTACTTTATGCCAGGTACAGACAACACAATTTTTTTTTCGGTTACAATAATCACGGTGTCAGATTATGCAATTTTGACTTCTAAATTCCTGTCGTGGACAAGAGACATGTCAGACTACATGTTACTTTCTGGCCAATCATCGCTTGTCGTCTTTAACAACGTGCGTGATGTCATAGAGAAGGCGGAACAAGCGTCTGACTTCCGGAAACAAGAGTGCAAACAAACTACCGAAGCGGCGTGTTAGCTCAATGCTAATTCTGTCATGACAACTCTCGCAGTGTTTGGCATGGTTATGTGTATGACAGTTTTGAAATGTTTGGTCTTGGTAGAATAGATCTGCTATTCTGCAACTCATAGATATATATATATACACTAGATGTCGCCTTGGTCTTCGGCAGTTCATTGGAACGAATGCGCCATGGAGCCGCCATCGTGGAGGGGAGCCCCTCCTCTTTAATGCATAAGAGTCAATGTAGGTAAAGGTTAAATGGAAATAAAATCGTCATGAATGCAATTTTCAAGTTTTTTGGTTCGTTCCAATGGTCAGCCATGTATTTATAATTGATAAAACGTATAGATAAACGTATAGATGTTTACGCAATCCAAGTCATGATGCCATGTTGGTTCACTGATAAAGTGTGGATGATTGTAAAGTAGAACAGAATTAACCTGCTGATACACATGCTTCATCACTTAATATCTGTCCACTATATCAGAGTCTATATTCAGTCATTCACCTTCACAGTTTGTCTTTTAGTAGACCGTGCTGTCAAAAGCATTTGCATGGCACACAGAAACGTCCTGAGTCATTTCAAACCACGGAGAGCGTAATTAGAGAGGACTGTGAAAACATCAAGGCCAACATGGTCGACTGTCACCATAGCAACTCCTCAAGTACAGAATATTCAACAGCTGTGGAGATACGCTGTGATTAAGCATGTGTTTTGGTCATGTTCTCTCTCTCTCGCTTGGAGAGCAGGTCATCGGCGGGATGCGTGGGGGGTGGTTTTCGTAATGTAAAGGGAGGATGTAATCCCTATGTGAGCTGGAAGAGGGCTTGGATTAGTCGGTCGCACTGTGCAAGCAGGACAACTCCTCCCTCCCTCCCGTCAGCCGTCGAGAGTGACCTTACACTGTCGAGCAAAGTGAACGGGGGTTGATTCAGGGCACATGCACTCCCGGGCACATGTGGACCGCATTATCACAGCCTCTTCGTCTCCACTAGAGCAAAAGGGAGCTGAAAATGGACAGGCCCCATCAAGCCAAGTACTGAGGCTACCTGTACCACTGAGGTCTGGTAGCAGAAAAATAAAATAAAATCACTTTTATCACCCTAGGCACAAAGCCATCAACATGCCTCATTTAATTCAGCTGCAAAGTCATAAAAATGCAGGCATTTCTGTTGAACAGTGTCTATTGCACCAAACTTTACGGAAAATACATTTTAGGCACGTTTGCCTTCTGATTTATGAGGATCTTCGATGAGGCTGAGCTCGGAGCCAGAATTCGGTAAGACTCCATCAATATTGTGAAGCTCTCACTTATGAGTCAGCGCCACACAAGGGCCAACAGATTTCGCCCTCCTTTTGTCCTCATTACCATGGGTCCAACTGGCAAAGCAGGCCAAAGTTTCCTAAGATTTGACCCACTTTGCGGTGCGCTTTTGAGACAGAGCAAATACAGATGCGGGCAGCATGCTTGTGGGCTGAGTCATGGTATGGATTTGGAGCTGATGCAAAAAAGGGGAACGAATAAGAGGCGAATCAACAGTCAACAGATCCGACAGCACAAAACGCATCCAGCACAAGCATTGCTAATCAAGCTGATGGGTGCATAATGTAAAACAGAAGCAGACAAGCTTTACTTTCAATGTTTTATTTGTAGATTAAAAAGGTTTTTAAAATCGAATAAATGAATAGTACTTTTTAAAAATATGATCATTCAAAAATTCTTGTGTCATTCCAAAACTGTTTTACATACACTCACCTAAAGGATTATAACACCTGTTCAATTTCTCATTATTGCAATTATCTAATCAACCAATCACATGGCAGTTGCTTCAATGCATTTAGGGGTGTGGTCCTGGTCAAGACAATCTCCTGAACTCCAAACTGAATGCCAGAATGGGAAAGAAAGGTGATTTAAGCAATTTTGGCTGTGCCATGGTTGTTGGTGCCAGACGGGCCGGTCTGAGGCAGTTACTGGGATTTTCACATACAACCATTTCTAGGGTTTACAAAGAATGGTGTGAAAAGGGAAAAACATCCAGTATGCGGCAGTCCTGTGGGCGAAAATGCCTTGTTGATGCTAGAGGTCAGAGGAGAATGGGCCGACTGATTCAAGCTGATAGAAGAGCCACTTTGACTGAAATAACCACTCGTTACAACCGAGGTATGCAGCAAAGCATTTCTGAAGCCACAACACACACAACCTTGAGGCGGATGGGCTACAACAGCAGAAGACCCCACCGGGTACCACTCATCTCCACTACTAATAGGAAAAAGAGGCTACAATTTGCAAGAGCTCACCAAAATTGGACAGTTGAAGACTGGAAAAATGTTGCCTGGTCTGATGAGTCTCGATTTCTGTTGAGACATTCAGATGGTAGAGTCAGAATTTGGCGTAAACAGAATGAGAACATGGATCCATCATGCCTTGTTACCACTGTGCAGGCTGGTGGTGGTGGTGTAATGGTGTGGGAAATGTTTTCTTGGCACACTTTAGGCCCCTTAGTGCCAATTGGGCATCGTTTAAATGCCACGGCCTACCTGAGCATTGTTTCTGACCATGTCCATCTCTTTATGGCCACCATGTATCCATCCTCTGATGGCTACTTCCAGCATGATAACCAACCAAGAGCATCTTTACTAAATTACATATCTTAAAGGGTTAGTTCATTCTAGATACATTTAAAAAATGGTCATCAATTACTCACCCACATGTCGTTCCAAACCCGTAAGACTTTCGTTCAACTTCGGGAACACAAATGAAGATCTTTATGATTAAATCTGAGAGATTTCTGCCTGATCATGTATATATCTGTGCATCTCTACTTTTAACCAATAACGATGTAGTACCATGCGTGTATCATGCAAGAACCAATGAAATGTGAACAAAAATGACTAAGTTTACCTTTAATGAACCAGATTAGAATAAAAAAATATGTAAATGTAGATGAAACGTGCACAGCAAATGTATTATCAGAGTGATGTTCCCTCACAGGCTGCTGATAACCCGGGGCTGTCTAGGAGATTTTCAACCAAGAGCCGAGCATTCTGGGATGGCAGAAACAGTGGGAATGACTGATAACAGATGAAGTGATTACAGGGCCTATCTGACAGACTAAGATAAAGAAAAGAGAGAGGGAGGGCGAGAGAACGAGAGAGACAAGGAAAGAGTGTAAAAAAAAACAGGTGAGCTCCCATTCTAGGGCATCTTCCCAATTAAATCTGCTCTCTTGCTCCACAACCTGAGGGAATCGCTGGACAAATTTGTTTTGAAAAATAATTTGTGGCGCTTCCTTGACTTGCCCATTTGTCTCTCCACTGTGCTACTTTCCATCTTGACAAACAGTGCAGAATATATTTAAAGTGTTTACAAGCTAGGTCAAAAAATTACTTTGTGACTCACCTGCTAAAAGAAGGCGAATTGAGTAAATTTACTGGCCATAAATATTTCCGACTGGCCATGAAAATGTATTTTGCGATATCTCGTTATAAAACAGTCATGTCACTGTGACAACGAAATATTTCCCTTGAAGATTTGCGGCAAACGGCACTTATTGTGCCAAACATTATATATTAAACAATCTCTCTGTATCCTCACATTTGGGATATTCCTTTGTTCAATAAACAAGAAGCTAATATTGAGTAACTGACATTTTAGACAAAATATTGCCAGTCTGTTTTTGTCATGGGCGTCAGTTTGGTTTGAAATGTGCTGGGGACAGAGACGCATTCGGAAAAGTGCTGGGTACAATGACCCATTCATTCTTTTTTCTCTACATACTAGTTATTACAGAGTAATTGTAGCTACTAAAATAAGTACATAGTATTTACATGGGTAACTGGATTGTAAAAAGGAAGCGTTACCCATAATTCTATGGGAATTACTAATTATTTGGATCCGTATTCTAATCATGGGAACTAGCTAGTAATAACTAAAGTGTTTCTTACTACATACTTCTAAAGAAATTTTCTAAAAATATACTATTTAAACGTTCACCAAACATCTCAAACGCTTGAAATGACTTGTGTGTTTGCACAAATCATGACTAGATCATGTAGTAACACTTGAGTCACTAGTTAGTTGATCTTCACTTTATAATACGGATCCAAATAATTAGTTATATCACTTTCATCTGTGCGATATTACTTACTAATTCGTTAATCAGAGTTTCTTGTGTAGTTATTCATTAACAAATGAGCCGTATTCTAAAGTGTTAGCCAAAAATGATATCATGCTAATATCCTTATACTGTAGTTATCATTTTCGCTGTGAATGGGCCTTTAAACCATGTATTAGGTTTAAACTCTTAAAAAAAAATTTAAATCCAACAACTTGGATCCTTCTATCAAATCTAAAAGATGTCTAATGTTGTCCGGTGTCTCAGAGGAACTCTGAGAATTGGGATCACAAAACTAGTGATGCAAAATCCCTCTTATAGCTAATGCTGAGACAGCTTATGCAAATAACACGCTCATTCGTCCTCCAATGACACGTCCTTCACCCTTTGCAGATGTTCTTCTTTTTTTATGCTGAAATGAATAAAGAATGAAGCTGGGAAAACTGTGGTGGAAAAATCACTTCCCAGAGAGCCCGCAATGCTACTTGGGAGAAATGTAGAGTCATACATCTTCATTTGCAGGTGGCAGAAACCCTTTGGCCGTTTGACATTACCAATGCCTGCTAATTATAACAACACCAGCCGTTGAACAATACATTAAGCATGCTATGGAAATGTCCGTTGTTAGTTGCTAATTTTGTTAATCACAGTCGCCAAGTTTAATTTTAGTCCCATATCCACCAAATCAAACTATATTAAGCCTGTTAGAGTAAATGAACACAATTAAAAAAAAGTGCTGAACAAAGCACTAGTACACTTAATGATTTTGCCCTGAGGGCTACAATTCACAGATTACCATTCTGGAATAATCTATATGTGTTGCATTGAGAGTCTAGGTTTGTGTCGGGATGTTTAAAGTCTCCAGACAAACACACGGATATCCCCACAGCTAGAACACTTGTACTGACGAAGCTCAACTCTCAGGCATATGGATTATGGAGGCAGTTGCCAAGTGCCGTTCCCTTACAGACTGACAGCCTGTTGTTTTGATTGGGATTTAACATGCTAATTGGCCTCTCAAAGTTGTGTGGGTGATGAACAGGCTAAGGAGTGCTGCGGTTTGGACAGCTGTTGAAGAAGAAGAGGAGGGTGAAGGAAGGAAAGAAGGAGATAAAGGAGTGCATGTGGGCCGAGACAAAAGCGTGTGTCAGACTCTGCGCAGCCTGTTGAGTGAGATAAGCGTAGCTGCAACGCGAGGAGGCGTCGATTCCCCGCCTACGGGACCTCAACGACGCCGCGTTTGCGATGGCTTTCCTGCAACACATGCATAATGCACCCAAATGGGTGAACGTTCAATTTTTAACATTCTAGACGTTGATTTTTATCAGATCAAAATCGACAGAACTCAAAACTTCTTGGAAACTTAAAGGGATAGTTCACTTTGAAATGTATTTTTGATATGTTTACGCTTACCTCAAGGGTGTCTAAGATGTAGGTGTCTTTGTTTCAATTTTGATATTTTTAGGTCAAACCGTTCTTGTCTGTCAGTCATATAATGGAGGTCTATGAGAGAAGTCCAGATTGAACATGATTTAATGACTCGTAAATGTAAGTACACATTGATGGCCTAAGACACGAAACGAGCGATTTGTGTGAAAAAACGAAAAGTATTTATATCGTTTGTAATCACAGCCACAAAGCGCCCATCAGATCACTTGGACGTGGCTGTGGTTACAAGAGGTAAAAACGATATAGTTACTGTTTGTTTCTCTATTGTGAAAAGCGCTATACAAATACATTTGAATTGAGTGTAGTTCACTTAGTCCATCATTTTTGTTGACACAAATTAAAACTTTTGCACAATATATGCTGTTGCTTTTTTGTGTCCAAAAACAACAGGGCTTTCACATAGCTCTCCAAGTGAGAGCAGAGTTTGAATAATTCTCTATGAATACGTAAATGATTTCACAGCTCCTCCTCATTGCACTTTCCATTTGTTGATGTGCGATGAGACTCATTGCACTCGGAAAATGGAAAAGATCAATTCCCACTGTTTGTTTAGGAAATGTGAGCTGCCTTCCATACATCCAATTAAACTGAGCAAATTCAATCTAAACGCTTCCACAGAAATCATTTCGTAATGATTAACAGTCGAATGTTTGTGTTTTGAGTCTTTCCGCCGGTGTGGTTTCATATTCGCCTGGGCGAGGTGTCAGCGACGTTCGATTTGTGGGTGTTAAAGGGATAGTTCGCTTTTGAAATTAAATTTTGGTATGTTTTAGCTTACCTCAAGGGCATCCAAGATGTAGTTGTCTCATTACATATGATATTTTTCGGTCAAACCGTTCTTTTCTGTCAGGTCTATGGTCACCACCTCAAAGAGCATGCACAGAGAAGTCCAAATTAAACATGATTTAATGACTCGTAAATGTAAGTACACATTGATGGCCTAACACACGAAACGAGCGGTTTGTCTGAGATAACGAAAAGTATTTACATCGTTTTTACCTGTGTAATCACAGTCACGTCCAAGTACGAGGGCGCTTCGGTCTGCGCAAGAAGTGATCTCTCGCATGTGACCCAGAAGTGATCTCTCGCATGTGTACGTCACTCATTGTTTACACAGAGATTTCAGAAGTGTTACCTTTCACTGTGAAGATCTAAACATATTTAGATATACAGGAAATCGCAATGGAAGACGATTTCGATATATCAACAGACAACGTTGATTTTTTTTTTGCTGGCGCAGACCGAATTGCCCGCGCCTTCAGATCACTTGGACGTGGCTGTGGTTACAAGAGGTAAAAACGATATAAATACTGTCCGTTTTCTCACACAAACCGCTCGTTTCGTGTCTCAGGCCATCAATGTGTACTTACATTTACGAGTCATTAAACCATGTTTAATTTGGACTTCTCTGTGCATGCTCTTTGAGGTGGTGACCATAGACCTCCATTATATGACTGACAGACAAGAACGCTTTGACTTAAAAATATCAAAAATGAAAATACTGTGGAAACAAAGACACCTACATCTTGGATGCCCTTGAGATAAGCTAAAACATATCAAAAATTAATTTCAAAGCGAACTATCCCTTTAAGGTGCGGACTGCGGACTACAAACTGGGGAAGTCGGTTGGTGTGGGCAGTGGTGGACGAGTGCTTTCCCCTCACCAGGGACGCTGGAGCAGATTGTGCTGATAAAAGCCAGCGTGGTCTAGCGATCAGACGAGGCCGGAGCAGAGGTGGCCACCCCACTGCCATGCGGCGCAGCCTTTGAAAATGTGATTCAGCTGTTCCCTCCTGTCCGCTCGCATTAATCTCTCGCGTGGAGAGTAGAGATTCTGCGAAAAGACACGGTGAGTACACGGAAAACAAATTTAGAGTGCACAAAAGCTTTCTGAGAAGAGTAATCTCATTCGTAGAGAATTTGTGTCAAAAACCGCCCGGGCAGCCATTTGCTGCACTTTACGCTATAATCAAGAAAGCAATCAGATGGATTCACTTGTTTCTTCTTGAGTGTGTCCACGTTTAGAAATAGGTCAGGGTCCTTTGAAGCCTAAATGACTGCTCGGGATATTTGTCTTCAAAAACAAATGACGTTTATGACCCTTAAAGCGTATTTACATGGCGAACCCTCCCAGGATCACGGCACCCGCGCTTGTAAAAGCATTGCCAAGCAAGGTAATGTATCCGATTAAGCCTGTAAATTCATATTTTGATATAATCCTTGAGTCAGATACAGGTAAACCTATGTGGGTTTCTGTGGTTTTGGTGGAATGTCACAGAAGTGTGTCAATACCATTTAATAACATAATACTAAACGTACAAAAATGCATTATATATTTAAGGTGATTTTTAAGCAACATCACACAAAGTTAAACAACACCAGACGATGAATAAGGGTCTTATCTAGGACCCTTTGAGTCATGACTCGAAAAAAGATTTGTTCATTTTGATGAACGAGTTCGAACAGGAGAGTCACGAACGCGCATCACAGAACAGAGCAAGGGGAGCATTTGTGCTTATAAAACTTCAACTTTTTTATTTATTTTTTAAATGAGTGATCGTTTCACCTGATGAGACCCTTATTCATCGTCTGGTGTCGTTTAAAGCCCTTTGAAGCTGCACTGAAACTCTCATTTGGACCGTTAACCGTTTGGTTCCCATTGAAGTCCATTATATGGAGAAAAATCCTGGAATGTTTTCATCAAAAACCTTCATTTCTTTTCGACTGAAGAAAGAAAGACATGGACATCTTGGATGACATGGGGGTGAATAAATTATCAGCAAAAGTTTTTTTAAAAGTGAACATTTAACTCGTAAAAATTATGTAGCCAATTTTAGCTTTTTTTAAGATTTTAAAAAATGGGTTGAACAATTACACTTTACACTGTTTTACCACTTTCATGCTTGTTTAATGGTGCTTTTTTTGTCCTTTTAGGAGCTTAATAGTCTTTGGTTCCCATCCACTTTAATTGTATGGAAAAAAGCAGCATGATCATTCTTCAAAACTTCTCCTTTATGAAATAAAAGATAGTTGAACAGGCTTGAGGGTCTGTGATGGGAGAATTGTAGCCTACTTAGGTAAGTACACTGCAAGTAAATAAGTGCACACACTACAACCGCTATTATTTTACACCCAAGGTGTTTCGTGATTGACATGAAAAGATGGGCATGCACTTTTTTTTATAACACTTGATGCTTCTTCAAGATTATTTGTTATTCGGGAACGCGATCAAGTCAACTTCTTGGTACTTTTGTATATGGCGTATGAGCTCTGCAATGTCACAATAAATCAGCTGTCTTGTACTGAAAGGTTCGAGGCAGTCAATCAAACATGTTTAGAAATTTATATATTCGAGACAGAGAGAGAGAGAGCTGGGCTCTGCAGCAATCTGGCAGTCTTCCAAGGGCACCGTTACATCCAGTGAACAAACAAAATACTGGTCAGCTAAATATAACATTTCCCTTCATGAGCAGGCCTCAGGAAAGAGAGAGAGGGAGACAGATGCGGTACTGCGGTAGCAACATGCCAACGCGCTGCACAAACTCACCTGAGGTGAAGCTCAGCCGTGCTCGCAGAGGTCAGGCTTGTCCTTTACTCTCCTCTCACAGTGGCATGTTTGTCTCTGAAGACTTTCTGCACCCTTGCAAGTGCCTCTCTGACTCCTCTTTCTTAGTGTTTGATTCCCCCCACCCCTCTCTGGAAATACAAAGCTTTGAAACAAGCCTTGGAAAGCTGTGAAAGATTAATAATTCACGTCGTCGCCATAGCTAAAGGGACTTGTAAAATTAAGCATTGTTTTTCAAGCCTGGGTTGGGCATTCGTGCATGGAGGGAGAATCGGTCGTAAGAATATTAACTTGCGAGGAACGACGGAAAAGAAACTGAAGCATTGTTAAAAAATTTTAAGATGGAAAAAAAGCATATGTTTATCATCGTTATTCAGGAAGAGCCCTTAACTCGCCTGCCGAGGATTTAAAGCAACTTTACTTAATCCGTCTTTTGTCTCGGTGGGAAAAATTTAAACAAGAGAGACTTTGGAGAGAGACTGTGTCTTGCTAAGGGCTGTGTTCTCACTCTGTGGAGAATATGGCTGCGGAGAAGGTCATAAGTAGACGGGGAACACTGCCTGACTGGAGTGTGTGTTAGAATAAATAAATAAAATAACCTCGCACCTAAATCATCAACATGAAACTCAAATTCATTGTGACTGGGTTGGAAGATCTCTAGGGCTTTGAATCCCAAGCTAATGACATTTCTCTGAGATTCAAGAGACCCATGGAGTCATCCAAGGCGACCGATGCAGACGCTGTCATCTTTGGTCTGTTTTAGAAATTTGATGTGAATTTTGTTGGCTTTACCCTCCGAAAATATCTTCCAGAGAGTTTTACCATTCTTGAAGACCTCTAAATGACCCAAAAGTAATCTGACATTTAAGGTGCACCTAAAGCTGAATCAAAAACTTTCAGTGTAATCCGATTCCCAAAAATGAATCGTTCATGTTAGTGAATCAATACTTTTGTTAGATACTTAAATCCGTGTAGTAGTTTGTCAGTAGTTAATTTGATATAGAGGATACAAAATATCCAACCTGATCACACTATATGTGTCTTTATAGCACGCAGTGTGTTTATTGTGCAATTTATACGCTAAAGTGAGTTTTTACATGCATAGGGTTGGTGTTTAGTAGTGGTGTAGGGTGTGTGTGTGTATTATACGTTTGGGTAGAATGATTGGTGTGGGGTGCGTATGAACTGCGTATAAAAAACTGCGTCTCATATGCACGTAAAAACTTATTTTCGCGTATAAATTTGCACGACAATACACAATGCGTGTTATAGAGACGTATTTTCGTGAGAACACGCTGAAATATCCAACGCGTTCTCATACTAGGGCGTCATATAGTGACACTTTTGAAATTTCGTCTAAATCCAACGCACATGGCACATTTTAGCATCAATATAACACGCACAGAGCTTTGTTCGTGATGGTAGGTTTAGGTCTGGGGTAGTGTTAGGGTTAGACCCCTAGGAGGCGCCTTCTGGCTCATATATATCTGTCTCATAATGACGCTAAAGGGTGCCATGTGTGTTGGATGTCTACGCATTGGCAAAAGCGTCAGTATATGACTCCTTGGGATGAGAACGGGCTAAAATATCGTATATACAGTACATATACAGGAACATGTTCTTGGGAGTAGCTATATGAAAATGATATGCAATATATGCTGTGGCGGACAGAAGGAAGTACCCATGTCACATTGCCCTTTTGACTCTTTGGTGTTGGAACTCTATCCTCAAAGAACTGAAGAAAGAGAAAAACCTATCAAGTGCAGATATTGAGCTTGAGGTGGCGAGTGACATAACCATGTGATGAGGGTCTGCGCACCCCTTTGGCAGCTACCTGACAGGCAATGCTAGCGGGGCAAACGCAGGCGCTCCAGGGGAAGCAGCTGTCATTTGGCAGGGGGCGCTTTCCAACAGCTTTTGGAGTTAACGTGAGAGTCTGTGCTGACAAGCTCTACTGAGATTGTAGAACAACAAATAGACACATGAACTCCCATAGAGACATGTGGAGTGTGTGTCAGGAAGATGTGTGTGCTTGTATGACACAGTCAGGCTGGATATGATTTGATTTTTTTTTCAATCATCTGTCCTAGTTTGTTATGTTGAGTCAGCCATCCCCTTTATTAAAATCCATCTTATGCTGATAGATTGGGTTGTTGGTGTCTAGCTGGTCTAATGTTGCTCCAGCTAAGCCAACATTTAGCAGGTTTTTGAAACGTGGTTTAGTCAACCAGCTAATGAACAGTTTAGACCAGAACCAATCGTACCCTGTTTTAAAATCCACTAAGCTGGCAGTTTGGTAAGAACTGTTTGCTGGAAATTGTTGGTTTCAAGCTCCGAGTCATTTCCGAGTCATTTGATTCATTCAACGAATGAAATGAACAAATTGACTCGGAAAAAGATTTGTTTATTTTGATGAACAGGAGAGTCACGAACGTGCATCAGAACAGAGCAAGGCGAACATTTGAGCTTATAAAACTTAAACTTTGTTATTTATTTATTAAATGAGCGATCGTTTTGCTTAATAAGACCCTTATTCATCGTCTGGAATCGTTTAAAGCTCTTTAAAGAGTTTGCAGTTTGTACTGAAACTGTCTTTTGGACCTTGAACCGTTTGGTTCCCATTGAAGTCCATTATAAGAAGAAAAATGCTGGAATGTTTTCATCAAAAAAAAAAAAAAAAAAAAAAAAAACGTTTTCATCAAATTTCTTTTCGACTGAAGAAAGAAAGACATGGACATCTTGGATGACATGGAGGTGAATAAATAGTTGTTTTTTTTTTTAAAGTGAACTACTCCAAGTGTCATTCGCTCAATAATGACAATTTGAATTCAAATATGACATTGTTTAAGATGTCTTTGTTATGACAGCTTTTCATAAACCATAAAATCATAACCTGTCAGTGTTTTTGTCATGACAACTTGACATAAAATTAAGTTAAACTGTCATGTGGTTGGCTTTGACATTGGCTGTCATGAGGCATTATAACTGTGTCATGAATATTTTTCAAATGACTGAGCGAATGACACTTAATGACAGTTGTCATAATAAACATGCATAAAACTTCCTTCATATTTATAACATGTCATGATTATGAAGGTGTCATGTTAGTCTTATGCACACCCCTTCAAGTAAAGTGTTACCGAAAAAAGAAAAAACAAACAAACAGGTTGTCAAGGTGGTCCACCTGATATGTGGAACACGTGGCAGCTAATGAGTAGTTAGTTCTCATTAGATAGATGGATAGATGGCAAAATAAATCAAAGAATGTTCATAATACGGATTCTGTTTAATCAGATTGCATTACAAATCGCATTTTAGCAGTGCAATCCTATGAAAGACCCAGGGCTACAGAGTCTGCTTTAAGTATAATTATGAGTAGCGCAGAACCTCATTAGCTTGAAATATTAGTACCTCGGTAGAGCTGGCCTCCAGTCTTCCCTTCATGGGGGAATAGCGCTTGCTTTGGCAGCCAGTCATTTGTTGATTTTGAAGCAGATCAGTGAAACAGGTGTGCCATGCTGTGTCGACGTCGCTGCCCGCGGGGTGGATCAGCAGCGCTCTTGAACTCCGCTCTGAACGATGGATCTTAGGACGCGCCATGGCTGGCTGGCAACCCGTCCACTCCAGCTGATAAACACCTTTAATCACACAACCTCCCGTGGTGGAGCGTGCACGGGCTGGCACATATATCAACAAGAAAATGGATAAAATATTATAAATATGCAAGCGAAATTTGCAATATTTGTACATCAGGGATACAGCTCAACAAACCCTCTCATATTATGCTGCTGTGAATCTTTAGGAGTCCGGTGTTGATGATTCCTGCAGAGACTAAAGAGATGTTTTCTAGGTTGAGCCTCCAAAGAAGCTTGTTGTGATTCCGATTAAGCAAACTATCCTTTATGTTTGTCTTTTTAACTGTGGATGAAATATTATTACAAATTTGTATCATCTTTGTAGTTTTATTAGACAGCATTAAATCAAAATGCGCCCAAATTTCTTCGTTTATTATTGTCTTTCGAACTCACGAGGTTCGGTCAAGTTAAATTGTTTCACAAATGCCTTTATCTGTCTATGCGAATGAAATACCATATAGTTTTCTGCACTACTATTCCAACGCATTCTCATCCCAAGGCGTCATATACTGACGCTTTTGATAATGCGTGTACATCTAACGCACATGGCACCCTTTAGCTTCAATATAACATGCTACGGTTATGGGTAGGTTTAGGTCTGGGGTAGGGTTAGGGTTAGACCACTAGGAGGCGCCTTCTGGCCCATATCTGTGAAAGGGTGCCATGTGCGTTGGATATAGACGCATTGGCAAAAGCGTCAGTATTTGACGCCTTGGGATGAGAACGGGCTGGCTATTCAGATACTACTCCGAAACCGATCCCTGAACATGAATCATTCTTGTTTGTGAATCAATCAAACTTTAAAACTGCATAATAGGGGGAATTCAAAACATCGGCAAGCGAGGTTGTGTAATTACACCTTTTGTGAGATACGTTTTAATATGATTTTGTTTTATATAATCTGATTTTACTTCCAAATACGTAAAAAACTGAATTTGATTAAACATTTTTAATTCTTCACAATCTCCTCCTTCTTTGCTAGTTACCATGGTCCAGTTAGCTGCCATTTTTACACAGTTTCACTTTGAAATATGTCACATCACAGGTTGTTAAAGGGATAGGTCACCCAAAAATGAAAATTCTTACTGAGAGCTGGATCATACTAGTCCATAGACTTCTTAAGGGATTGAAACTTGCCGGCCCCGAAAAGTTATTAAAGACATTGTTAAAATAGTCCAAGTGACTATTGGCTCAATCTCAACTATATCAAGCGACGAGAACACCTTTTGAGCGCAAAAACAAACAAAAATAAATGACTAATAACAAAAAATAACAAACAAAAATAAACAAACAACAAACGACTTTATTTCAACTATTCATTTACTTCTCTGTGGGCCTCTAGTCAGTTAACGTAGTGTGATGGTGTAGAGCTACGTCACACGTAGGCTCACTATTGGCCAAAGCTGGTCATGTGTGTGACGTACAACAACAGATCATACTAGATCAAACTAGTAACCTGACAAGAGGCCCACAGAGAAGGAAATTAATAAGTCGTTATTTTTGTTATCACTTGATAAACTTAGGATTGAGCCACTGTAGTCACTTGGACTTTTCGGGGAACAAGTTTCAATCCCTCTAGAAGCCTATGGACTAGTATGGAGGAGTGATCCATCTCTTAGTTTTAATCAAAAATATCTTAATTCGTGTTCCGAAGATGAACGAAGGTCTTACGGGGTTGGAACAACATGTAAAAACTGACAGGATTTTAATTTTTGGGTGAACTATCCCTTTAATGCTAAATGTCTAAACTCAGAGGTTACACACCATATGCAGGGTGTGAGTGGAAAATGATCACATTGCAGGGGTGCAAATTATTGAGATGAATAAGATCTTAAAAGGTATTTGTGAATACGGCGATGGTGTTATTTCAGCCGCCCTGTGTGTTGCATTCACACCGGCTCTCATTCACAATCAGATTTCATTCCATTACCTTCTTTCCACCATGAATGGAGATCCATACAAAATGTTTCTTTATGCCCGGTGGCTCCTCGTCCTCAACACCATATATTCAAAAGTGACTTCTTTAACCCGGACATCACATCTTTTCTATTTAAGCAGACTGACACTACAAGACATTCACAAGCTCAGAGATATGAAAAATGTGATGAATTATGCATGACAGTTTTGACTGGTTTGCTGCCTTGCAAAATGTACTTATCATTTCTTAATAGGAAATGAAGCCTGATGAACACATTTGAGATACAAAATGGACATTTGCATGCGAGTTTTGACATATGCAACTGCTAAAATCAATAATTTATGACATTTTAAGACCTCTAATGCCAATGAGCTTACACACAATGAAGAAAATAAAATGAAAAAATCAATTCATTTTGTGTTTTGGCTTTGTTGCCTATGAAGTGAACAGAATCGGGAGGCGTAAAGAAAACAAGCGCTATTCTTTGTGTAGTAGCAGAGAGACATATTGAAGGCCTTTTGATGCTTTGAAAAATATGAAGAGCTTTCGACTCATTCCTTCAATCATACAGTGTTTCAAATGTTTTCTTTCTTTAAATCCCAGTTGTCTTTGTTTCTCAGCTAGCTATATGTAATATTCTCAAATGGTGCAAAATACCATTTTGTGATTTGAAGTATAGAGGAAAATACACATTCATCATGTTCTCCTGAACAGTTTTGCTCCCGCCGGTTCTCAGTGTGTTGTTTTGGTTGGAAATCATTAATCAAATGTGATAAAAGCTTGATGTGTGTCTGTTTTAAAACACTGCTGTCTGAGTAAACAATAATTTCAAGCCAAAAAATTTGGGTTGTCAAGAAGAAAACAAAACCCAGGCATGTAACGCCTTCAACGTTCCTTGTTTTAGCATGCGCACCAATCACAAACCACCAACAGTGACTATAATTATACTCTTATGTAAGAAGCTGCAATGTTGTTTTCCGTTGCATGCAAAACAAATAGGTCAGAGGCAGAGATGAAGCTTTTGGCTTGTATATGTATGATGGTCATTGGATATGTTGTGTGTTTTTTTTTACGGTTGGTTGTTAAGTGTGTTGACGGTGCCCCTATTGTGTTCCTGTCCCTCTGTTAAAAAGCAGTGGTGTATTCATAAAGATTCATGTCATGTTTGGTTATAAATCGCCAAAGATTCGTCTACAAAGCTTCCTCTGATCAGCGCTGAGAGACTCTCTTTATCAAAACCCTGGCAAAACAAAACGCCTGGCTTACACCGCTCAAGCTCCCGGTGCTATTTACAGTTGTGCGCGCTGTGCCAAAAACAGAACATCGTTCAGAATGTACAATTACATGAAACAGAAAGCAGTGAGGCTTGAAAATGTGCATGCAGACTCTTGTGTTTAACAACTACATCCTAGTATTAGTTAAAAGCACCTTAAATAACACAATGTCTTTTACTTTAGGTTGCTTGGTCAATTGATTGTTGTTATTACATCACAAGTCAAAGATATGGAATACAAAAAAATAAAAATGAGAGTTTCAGTGCAGCTTCAAATGGCTTTAAACGACACCAGACGGTCTTATCAAGCGAAAGGATCGGTCATTTAAAAAAGAAATAAAAAAGTTTAAGTTTTACAAGCACAAATGGTCACCTTGCTCTGTTCTGTGATGAGGGTTCGTAACTCTCCTGTTCAAACTCGATCATCAAAATGACAGATTTTTTTCCGAGTCATGACTCGAAGGGTCCAGATAAGACCCTTATTCATCGTCTGGTGTCGTTTAAAGCCCTTTGAAGCTGCACTGAAACTCTTATTTAGAACTTGAACGGTTTGGTTCCCATTGAAGTCCATTAAATGGAGAAAATCCTGGAATGTTTTCATCAAAAACCTTAATTTCTTTTCGACTGAAGAAAGAAAAATGTGGACATCTTGGATGACATGGGGGTGAGTAAATTATCAGCAAACGTTTTTTTAAAAGTGAATTACTCCTTTAATACTTGTGCCAGACTTGAATGTTTGAGATGTTTTAACTAAAAGTAACTTGTACTGATATATATCTTAAAATATGTCAGTGCCATTGTTTTGTCTCAAGATGCACACCAATAATGTTTTTATTTTTCTAAGGCACATTTATAAAAGATACTAAAATGTCCTAAATGAACTAACTAATCCTGGCTTAATATAAGCCCTGTCTGTGAAACTAGGTCTAAATCCCCCCCAAAAATATGTTAATGAGTCTGAAATTTGCATTTGTTTAGTTTCTCTCAGCACATTTAAATTCTAAACCATAATTACTTTTTCAGCAATAATTCCCTTATACTGAGAAAGGTTTAAACATATGTGCTTACCAGAAGGACACTTCATCTTAACTAGAAAGCCGGAAAATATTAGTTACCCCTCACGGAAAAACAATATTGTAAATTTGCATGTTTCCGTAGTCCAACCAGGATTTCAGCGTAGATGATTAATGCATGTTTTCTTAGGTTTCTTTCTCTTTTTTCGCCTCCAGCTCTTGCTGCACAAGTGATAATGAAATAAGAGAGAAAAGGAAAGGCGGGTGCTAATGGTGCTCTAATTAGTTCATACAGCGAAGTGTGCAGTGATTTGGGTCGGACGGCCCAGAATCGTTCATCAGCGGAGTTATCTCGTAAAAACAACTGTGTGTGCATTTTTAAGCAGAAGTGACCGCGGGTTCTCACACACTGTCAGTTTTAGTTAGAAACCGAGTCAAGAGCTGCTCCTCCTGAACATTGATTGTTGTTCTGTCCTTAATTGAATTGGATCCTATAATTTCCACCTCTGTTTATGCAGTCAAAGTAAACAGAGATAAGCGTTAAACGAGGCAGTGTCACATGATTTTTCGGAAATCATTTTAATATGCTGCTCGAGAAACACTTCTGAAACATTTTTGATGAGTAGATATATCAAAAACGCATTTACTTGAAACAGAGTAATTTGATCAAAATTAACAAATCTTTTTACGAGTCAATTCGTTCAGTTCGTTTGTTGAATCAACCAAATGACATGAAAAAGATTTGTTAATTTTGATGAACGAGTTCGAACAGGAGAGTCACGAACGCGCGTCACAGAACAGAGCAAGGAGAGCATTTGAGCTTATAAAACTTAAACTTTGTTATTATTTTTTTTTAAATGAGCGATCGTTTCGCTTGATAAGACCCTTATTCATCGTCTGGAATCGTTTAAAGCCCTTTGAACAGTTTGCAGTTTGCACTGAAACAGTCTTTTGGATCTTGAACCGTTTGGTTCCCACTGAAGTCCATTATATGGAGAAAATCCTGGAATGTTTTCATCAAAAACCGAAATTTCTTTTCGACTGAAGAAAGAAAGACATGGACATCTTGGATGACATGGGGGTGAGTAAATTATCAGCAAAAGTTTTTTTAAAAGTGAACTACTCCTTTAATGCCATTTTACGAGTCCTTTAAGGAATTCCAACTGGAAAATGTCGAAAAAAGGTCATCACCAAGCCCACATTTCCAAAACGACACACACCCACAGCGCTTTCCTCTGTTGTGATATAATAGCATGTTGTACAACACCGAGTCAATGTTAGGGATGGACCTGAAGAGGATTAGTTTGGCTCAGCCTGCGAACTGTACATTAACAGATAGACCAGAGATCCCCGAGGCTCCCGAAAGCCGCTGTGCTGATGGCTCGGCCCTGTCTATGGCCTAATTCACTAAAATGTGTATTGATTAAGTGTGCGGTGGAAATTCCTCTGAATTGAACATTCACATTCAGTTTGATATTCTGTGCTTATATTTTTGTTTTGAAATAAGTAAGGATTCTCTTGAGAATTTGCAGTGACCCATCTGTTTAAGGATCCATTTATCAGTTGGAGGTTTTGGGGTTAGTAGACGGCAGAAAAATGATGGCTACGGGTGGAACCATTTTGTCTCCATTAATTCTCGTTGCTCTTCTTTACACCAAACACCCTGCGGGACCTGTGGACACGGGATGCTTATCTGAGACCGAGAGGTTGTTGGCTGCATGATTTTACTTTTAACTTTATCTTGAGTTGTGGTCCTGGCACAAACATGCTGCTGGAGCAATGGTCCCCAAAGATAAGAGAGACAGAGATGCATGTGGGACAGAGAGCGGCACCAACTCCTGCTTTGGCCAAACACAGCCCCTTGAACAATAAAATAGCATTAGACTTGGTTTGGCCAAAATCTCATGTGATTAAAGATGAAGTAAACCCACGGGCTATTTAAGACTGGCTATGGCTCGATAACAAATGCAAGAGTGAGACACTCTTCCAAAGTCCCTTTCAAGGAAAGTCTGTTCACTCTGTGGCCACATCTGCAGCTGTTTTAGGGCATTCAATATCCTATATTTGAATGGGGGAATACTGAAATCTCTAAAACTGTTACCCAAACTGACCAATAACTCTTTCCCCGCCAGCCAAAGTCAGCTTATTTTGTCGTATGAGTATCTGAATGTGCTATATATCAAAAGAAAGAACAGATCCTCTGCTTTTAAACAAAAAAAAATCATGCATTCCTTTTTATCAACACTTGAATGTGGGTAAGATTCTTTAAAAAAAACAAATTTTTGAGCAAAAAAGCTGAGAAAAGTCAAAGTCGACATCTGGATGGGGTTCAGAGCGGTAATGAATGGAGTAGATCGAGTCCATCAAAACCGCTAACTGTCCTAAAGCTCATCCTGAGCTTTGTGTGTATCTAAAGTATTTGACTCTTCTTTGCTCCAACATCAAATATTAGCATTTTTATAGTGCTTCTTGAGTAAAGAAAATGCTTTATGTTTTGAAGAAGCAGTAATTTTTTTACCCTTGCATAACAAACCAGCAAAGATGGTCCAAATTGCGTGCAACACTAACATTCACAATAGGCAGATGGGGTTACGAGGATTAGTCACAAGTTCTTTTCATTGGTTAAATATTTGCAAAACTCACAGACACGTAAAGAGTAACCAATAGTAATGATTTATGACAAAAGAAAATTGACAAAATATGGAGATTTCCATTTCCAACGAGATTTGGAGATTGGAGATTTCCAACGACAATAACGTTATGTTTACAAAATGTTTTGGTATCTGGATGAGCGCAAAGTGGCAAGACATGTTAGCCACAGAGTTGTATAGTACCAACCTGCTATAGGCATCGTCGTCGACAAAGTCCATTTAACTTATAAATGGTAAGTATTGTCATTATGCCTGTAGACTACCTACTGTGGTTGTCGCAGTGCCTCTAAGTTGTGTTGCTTTTCAATATCAATATACAGCTACGGCTTTAGTAGCATAACTTTCAGCTGTGCACACGTACCCGATTAAAGTTGTTGACACTTTAGTCATTACATTTTTTTTTAATTTTTAAACTTGTGAAGTCCAAGCGCAAACAATTTCCATGCAAATAACAACTTCAACATCTATGTTAAACTGTACTTAATACTTGTGTTTTTCTAATTGAAACGATTGGTTATGAGCTACATACAGGCGCATTTGATAGACTTTCTTAGCACCCAATAAACGGCCGGGCATTCGTAAACCACACCTCAAATACGAGAAAATGTGGTTCCCAGACCCAAGTCTCAACGAGAATTGGGTCTGGTGTTTTGCTTTGAAAAAAATTCTACAAATGTTACTGGAAGATTGTTTGTTCATAATTTTCAGAGAACCTTGCTGAGAACAATCCCTGTTAGCTGGCCATGTGCTGCTAATATCAGATGGATGGATGGATGGATGGATGGATGGATGGGTGGATGGATGGATGGATGGATGGATGGGTGGATGGATGGATGGATTGATGGGTGGATGGATGGATGGGTGGATGGATGGATGGATGGATGGATGGATGGGTGGATGGATGGATGGATGGATGGATGGGTGGGTGGATGGATGGATGGATGGATGGATGGATGGATGGATGGGTGGATGGATGGATGCATGGATGGATGGGTGGATGGATAGATAGATTAAAACAGAATAATTGTTTTCTCTGCTGGGGAAAGTGGTGCACTGCATGGAGACAAAGAAAAATGCCAAAAAAAAAAAACTGCCACAAAAGCACAAATCCTTTCATTCAAGAGAAAGCATATTTTTCGTCATTTCTTTCTCCTGCTCCCATTTTGCCTAAACCTTTGAAATAAGTTGCTTCTTTTATCCTTTGAGTCTGTTTTCTCGCTCTTCTTAGCTCTCACATTCTCTTTCTGACAGCTGAATATGATGCAGCGGAGGCATAACCTAACCTGACATTTCTCTCTAGCTATCCCATAAATACACAAGTCCAAGCTAATGATCAGGAAGCTCTTTCAGCAGAAGAATCATCACCTGCCTCTTCAGGCTGACTTTCTGAAATGTCAGAGAGGCTTTTGATTGCTGGAGAAATACCAAGAGTAGATGACTAGACAGAGTATTAACTTTTAACTATGAGATTTTTAACTTCTGTTTCTTTGCATCAATGTTGGGGAAGCTACGTTCAAACTCATTTGTGTTATGCTGCGTTCACGTGCTGTGGAAAATAGGATATTTTCCACTTGTGAACTGGTATTTACCAGTGTGTTGCGTTCAAGTGCGTTTGTTGTCGTAATGTGGTAAAAAGATGGAGATCAGGACCTGTTATTTAGCTAAAACTATTTTAGATTGCTTAAGTCATCTGTAACAGCAAGAAAATGATTTATCAAAACTCAAAAGGTAAATAATATGCTGTAGCCTATATTTTCTAGATCATGAATAGTATACATTTTTACCATTCACGACTCTCGCGGTGCTCTCCGCCATTTTGAAAAGATCAAAGGTTATCTCATCTTGGCAACTCGTCCATCAAAATATTGTACGAGTTGCCCAGTGGAAAATACCACATGAGGGGGTGTTCATGTGCATTTTCCACATCGGCTTTTGGTATTTACCATAATTACCATAGCACATGAACGCAGCAGTCTCGTGGTATTTTTTTTAAGTTGTTCCTAAAATTTTCATTTCCTTTTCTTGTGTTGTTTTCTTGCATTTTAAGATGCATGGAAAAGGCACAAGGATGAGATGCGATAACCAAAGCAAGACGTATTTGTAAAAATGAATATCCTGCACACTCAAGCGTCCATTCAAAGCAACATCTCTGTTACCTCACTGTTCTTATGGGATCTGCTGTTAGGTTCAGAGCTTGATTAATCCAGACATCCTTAATAAATCTTACAAAACAAGATGTGCTGCTGAAATATGTGAAACATATGTTATTCATTAAACAGCAAAGGTAAAACGTGACTTTAAACTGTTGTGGCAGATGTGAAGGTAGAGGAGAATTCATGTTGCCTTTTGTGTTTTCTCTTCTTTACTTGAATCTCACCTCCTCAAAGTGCACGTATGTCCTTTATGACTTTGATTGATTTCCAGGTCACTGGCTGGAGGATGAAAGAGCAAAGAGTATTGAGAATCTCCCTACTACATAAACGTGATTAAAAGCCATGTATACTGGTATATATATCACATAAAGGATTATTAGGAACGCCTGTTCAATTTCTCATTATTGCAATTATCTAGTCAACCAATCACATGGCAGTTGCTTCAATGCATTTAGGGGTGTGGTCCTGGTCAAGACAATCTCCTGAACTCCAAACTGAATGTCAGAATGAATGACTGAAACAACCACTCGTTACAACCGAGGTATGCAGCAAAGCACTTGCATTTAAAGTTTCTGAACAGAGTTAATGATTCTCTGATAAAGTCAGTAACTTGTCAATACCTACTGGTTTGACACTGACAGAGTCAATAAAATATTCTTTCTCAAATGCACAAACACAAACAAGTGTATAAACTACATTGACCCTAAAAGAAACACAGCTATGTGTTGGCAAAACAGCTTGATCGCTTGCTACTCTATTAAAAAACAGCCAAGTTTCCAAGCAACTGAAAATATTAAGTTAGCAGCATTGCTACTTTCTCTTACCAACAATGCATTTTATGCTACGTCACAAGAAACACTAGTAAACTGCTTATCAATCAATGTCTGACTTGTAAAAACAGCAGAATATCTCCTCTAGTATTGATTTGCCAGTGTCGACACAATACATCAGACTGTCGTTTCAGGTGGCAGGAAACATACGTCCACGTCAACAAACAGATCACACCTGATTCTTCTCCAAGTGCCATCGCAGTGTTTATTTCACACATATGTAACTGCAGTCTGAATAAATGAATACCGCAGTCCTTGCTACCGATGCTTCATGACTGTAATTGTAGAAAGTCCCATTTGTGATCTAATTGGAGCACGAAGAGCACTTGACCTCGGCGATCTGACGGGGCTCATTTGGTTTAAGTGATAGCTCTGTTAAAGCGAGGTGGAATCAGCGGCCAAGTCTCAGCGGTATCTCACGGCGCTGTAATTTTCAGACCCCTCAGCCCAACAGGCCTCTCTGGCCATGATAAGCCATGGCGGCGTGACAACACTGAAGGCCATGTGCGTATGCAGTATACCTATTGCTTGCTTTTTTTAATTGCACGCTGTGCAAGATTTCGTGTTGAAGGGAGAGAGGAAGGGTTATTTTTCTCATCTAGCTCCCTTTCCTCCCACTTTGCATTGTGTCGACACTGATTATGCAAACCGCCCCCGCTGCAGGAGACTGTTTATTTAAGCGCAGAACCTTTAGTGAACTTTACTCACTCTGGGTAATCTTTTCAGGTTTATCTGATGCTAACGGTGGCTCTGTAATCAGGAAATATACAAGCAGATGGATGTATGCAGACACAATCCCTCCTGAATCCTATCCGAGATTCCTCTTTGCGTGAATGCGTTGATGTAAATAACGTGCATTGGTGGAATGGCAGCAGCGGCTCTCAAAATTCTCATTGATGGGTCTGACCCTCTGTAACCCTCAAGGTTTTCAAAGGCTACGCTTGTAAAACAAGTCAAAGCGTTTGACGCGTTAATAAATCATCATTTGTGGAGCTCAAGAGGGGTAAAATCAAAAAAATCAAAGAAACAAGGACTCACGCAGTGGATATATTTTAGAGTTTAAAAGCTGTGCATTTGCATCCTATTTCAAACCCATCTCTCTCTCTCTCTCTCTCTCTCTCTCTCTCTACATATATACACACTGCAGTTCAAAAGTTTTGGATTGGAAAGATTTTTATGTTTTTAAAAGAAGTCTCTTATACTCACCAAGGCTGGATTTCTTTGATTAAAAATACAACAAACAAAAAACTCCAGTAATATTGTTGAATATTATGACAATTTAAAATAACTGCTTTCTAAATGAATATATTTAAAAATGTAATTTATTCCTGTGGTGCAAAGCTGTATTTTCAGCAGCATCATTACTCCAGTCACGTGATCCTTCAGAAATCATTCTAGAGTGAAATATAGATATTAGATGAAACAATTCAACTTAAAACAACTAAAAAAACTAACTGAAATAAATAAGTTTAAGTTGGAAATAGCACACATGTTTAAAAAATAGTACACACTTGTTTTTTAAGTGCTAACTGTGGATTAAAGTTTAAAGACACTTGAGGCTATGCTGTCCTGAGAAATCTGAAATTTAGATGCGTTATGGGCTTTTAGTTTCTGACACACGCTGTCAGTGATATATCAATCACAACAGACTGACCAATCAGAGCAGAGTAGGCTTTGATGCATGTGCATCTATAAATTAGGAATCTTTAAAACAGCATTATAGGGGCACTTTAATGTGTCAGTTATGCATTTGATTTGCTCAAAACTTAATTTTTGTTATTAACGGCATACATGTATCTTATGTTATGGATTTCCATATTAATTTCCAATTTAGAAGTGTTTCTGTTGCACTTTTCTAAGAAGAAAGTTGCAAATTCAGATGGTCTGAGCTGGTAATTGCGGTTGTAGGTTCACCCTACACTGGACCATTGAGCCATTGATCAGTAAACCAGAGAGACTGTCCTCAATACATCAGGGACAGAAGCTTTACTCATTTAAACAAGGGGAATGATATATTTATTTTCTCCCTGATGCTGTCAGTTTACAGTAACATGAGAGACTCTTATACAACTCTATAGTGTTGCATTATTCACACAGCTGATTTGGTTGCCTTGGAAACCATAGAGACACACACACACACACAGTGGCTTCAAAAACCACAAGCTCTCCGCATCATCAGCGTGGCTGACAAACACAATCAAACCAACAAGAGCTTCAAAACTCAATCATTTGTGATGACAAAAGGGTATAGCGCTCTCATTATGGCGAGGTTTATAAGGTGACGCAGTGATAATTGGTTGATCTGTGTCAGCTGAGGAATGCCATCATCGCTGATCTAGTTCCTCAGGCAGCCAGAGCTACTCTTCTTGAGACACTTTTTTAATCCGAGTGAAGCCACACTACATGATTTTAAAACGTCGGGCTGAACTGTGCGGTTCACACTACATGACTTGCTCTCTGTGAAATCAGGTTGTTGAGCTGTTCACACCACACGACACAACGTGATTGATCCACAACAGGAGGTAACGCACTACACGAGTTGACAACAACTGTCACCTAACATTTTGTCACGAAAAATCACACGAGAAAAACGAACCGGAAATGACGAGTAACAGCACGCACGCCAATACCCAGCGAAGTAGATGAAGAAAACAACACACAAATATGGACGTCAGACAGAAAGTACTACTGCAAACTGTTTGCGCGATGATTTGCTCTGAGAAAAAAAAAACGCAAAAAAAAAAAAAGAATAAGAATAAGATTTACCCGGTGACCTCAACGCATGCTTTGCTCTGATTGGCTGTAGCTCATGATTTTTCTGGGCTTTGCGACGTGTCTGCGAGCGTCTTTGATGCGTTGTTGGCTCTTTCATACTCTACTGGAGAGCCTTCAAATGCCGTACATTCATTTGATGTAAACATGGCAAATACACACCAGAACATATAGTAAAATCTTGTCTAGTATATAAAGGAAGAGAAATAAAAAGGGTACACAAATGTATATTAACTCATATTATTGGCTATTCATACACAGATGCTATAAAGAGTTTTTAAAGCTAGAATTTATTCCTGGAAAAAGTTCATCCTCGTCTAAGTGGCTTTTAAATATTTCATAAAACAAATGGGAAATGTTTGTGGTGGCCTGTTTAATCCCGCTGGTGTTTCAACACATTGCTGGGAAAAACCAACCAAGGCCAGCATGTGGTGGTTAAAGAAAAGCAAAGCTTCCCATTCGGTTTCTCATGACCTTAATATCCTCTTCAGGTTTCCGTTTCTCTCCCATCTGCCAGGCACGGGTCCATGTGTTTCACGACTCAGATTATAATCCACTCGGTCAGAATCAGCACGGAAACACCTTCCCAGTTGGGTCCAAAGGGAGCGGGATATCCTCATTTTCAATGGTGATGATGGTGTGTGTGTGCAGATGGAGATGTAGTGTGAACCACAGAGCTCTTTCGTTGAGAATGAGAGATGGTAATTAATCCATACTTTGATTATATCATCCTAGTGTCCCATTACAGCCACTCAAAACATGTTCCCTCAATCCGTCATGCTCAAAATAGCCTTCACATCCTGGTTTCTTGCCACAAACAAATTTGACAATGAATTTAGAGGGTTCTTTGAGGCCAAGCACACGCTACAAGCCAGTCATCACCTCACATTTCACAAATTATTCAATAGTCACTTTAGCTAAAGTATTTTAGTGCCAAATACTAAAAAAAAAATTAAAGACCCCATGTGGTTAAAAACAAGTTTTTAACATTTTTTTTAAGTTGCCAGCCAGTGCCAGCATTTTTTCTTTCCAGCGTTCTCACAAAACTTTCATGGCCCCCAGAATCTTTTGTTGTATGAATATCTGAACACACAATACATCAAAAGATAGAAACGAACAGTTTATACTAGCTTCATGCATTCTTTTTATCAACACTTGAATGTGGTTAAGTTTGATAAAAAAAGCTACATTTTTAACAAAAGGCTGAGAAAATCATGTTTTTGTCATCGGATTCAGAACAATGATCAAAACATAGATGGAGTAGTTTGAGTCCACCAACACCCCCGAAGCTTCACATACTTCTGGGTTGATTCTGTAAGTTGGCCAGTTTTGATTTATGCTCCTGAATGTTTGATGATCGTGTTATTTTATGTGCATGAGAAAAGCTTGTGTCACTCCCCCCCCCCCCCCCCAAAAAAAATAAAAATAAAATAAAAAAATAAAAAAATAAAATAAAATAAAGTGAAACCGAGTTTTTCAAAATTTCAAAATTCATAGAATTCAAAAAAAATTCAATTTTTTTAAAAATTTACAAAATTCATGCTGAAGAAGAATGTGTAATTACAAGTTTTGAGCATATGATGACCATCAACAAATACTGGTAATTTTACTATAAAATATCTATAAATATGTCCTATCATATAAAATTGATATCCTAAAAGAGTCTCGGTAAAATTCTGGAGAGCGTTGTGTCATAAATTACGGAAAATTCGGTCAATGGCAAATTCGGAAAATTCGGTCAATACATGCATATAAACATTATAAGTTAATGTTTATATGTATGTATTAAATGTATGTAAACTAAAATAAACAGTATGTGGCTGAAAACACTGAAGAGTAGTGATAAATGTGAGACTGCTCCCATGGGCACAGAAATAAAGATCCCTTATGTGGGGCCGTATATCGCTCAAATGATACACAGTCTCAAAAACGTGGTCTGAAGCCGCCTTGTTTCCAAGAAGAGAAGGTTCTATATAGAACCTTAAAAGGTTCTATCAGCACTACATATTTGGAACCCCTAAAAGTTTCTAAACAGAATAATAAGTTCATCGTAACCAGGAAAAAGGTTCTATATGGAAGTCAGTGGACATGTATTTATGAATGCATGTGAATGATCACAAAATTCAAGACATGGGGGTTAGAAAATATATATATTTATATAATTTTATGTAGTTAATCAATATCACACAAAGAGTGCCATTTTTAGTTCTCCTCTAAAAATCAGCATGATTAAAAAGTTACAACAATAGTTTAATAAACAATAATTTAATTACAACTACAAAATGTTGCAGAACAATGTAATATATGTATAATAGCCTATGGAGAACCTTTGTGCCAAAAGGATTCTTTCTTGTCATTATGGAACCTTTTTAGCATTAAAGGTTCTTTGGAGTTGAGTAAAGAACCCCATGCTTCATAGAGAACCGCAACGAACCCTTTTTTCTAAGAGTGTACTTTTACACTCATGTAGCCAATCCCGTCGATGTGTGGGCGGGGCTTTTCTCCACTGACTTGCTCTGATGTTCAAAGTGTTTCTAATGATGCTGATTTTTAGAAGGATGCTGTTTGACTCAGAGATGGCGAACGGGAACAGGTTTATGTAACATTAGAAACACATTATTAGCTGTTTAATAACGTAGTCAAGCCAAAGGCTAATCATATCATTCACCATTATGTGTCCGATGTTGTAGAGAGCGATATATAAAACTCATTAACATTCTGATACATTGACTTGTAGATGACCCTGTATAATCGCTCTCCCTCTTCTTCTTCTGAATCAGTTTCTGGTTCAAACATATGGCTGAATTAAACCAATGTTGTGTTTACTACATTTGACCGATTAGATCAAGTTCTGCTATGAGTGAGTGGAGGCGGGGAGTAATTTGCATATTCATGATTCCACCTGAAGCAAGGGTGTAGAGTTATATTTTATTTCAGAAATATTTTAATAGTTTTAGTTAATAATAATTATAACCCTGGTTAATATTAAATAAGTAAATTCTATAATTTAAATTAAATTATAAGATAAGAAGGTTTTTTCTTGTCGTCTGTACTGTATGCCCCATTTACACAGATGCTCTCTGTCACTGTAACTGGAAGAGATGATATGCAAATGACATCCCCTCCTCGCATGTCAAACACCTCAGCTTGTTGGACTACATGAGGCTGGAAATGAGATGACAGATAAACATGTAACACATTCGCCGTAGGAATCCTGATTCATGCTTAGATGCTCTAAAAGCATTGGCGGTCGACTGGGCAGATGCTGAAACACACACATGAGTCTGTTCTTGTTGTGGAAAACAGGAAAATGGTGGAAGACTGATGGAAAACATGGACAGGTTGTGTGACATATCTTTATCCTCAAAAACCCCTATAAAACCACATAAGGTAAACGAAAATGCAACCCAGACTATGGGGTTCGCTTATAAAAAAGATAAATATGGTTTGTGTCGACCGCAATGTGAGATGAATTATTGGCTGCCAAGAGCATGAAACCATCGAAATTTAATTTTCCAGTTGAGAAACATTGATCTTATGTTGGTAAACTGCTGAAATGCACATACAATACATAACCCGGACCCTTACACCTAACAGTCTAATACATTAATGAGTTATTTTGACATGTTGTTGCAAAGGTACTTATAAGAATGTCTAAAATGGACATAATAAAGTGTAACTGAATAATTTGCATAAGAACATTCGATCATAACAATTTAACAATCATCATAACGACTTGCCTTTGAAATAAACTGACTGCTATTTTTTTTTAAATATCATGTAGTGCCATTAGCTCTCTCTCCGAGATCTAAGAGAGGCATTTCGAGGCATGTGTTCATTCAGTTACTAGTCACCCTAAAGGGGTTTTTCGGGGATGTGTCAGTAGTTGAGTACAAAAGCAAACATTCTGATTTCAATCAAGGTTTCCACCCAGCTATAGGAAAGATCTGTGATCTCCAGCAGATAATCGCTGTTTATGCTGCGCCGACATGAAGGAAATGATAGAGAATGAATGAATAATGTCCTCTGTCAAGTTGATGTGAGGAAAATAAGCAGCCGGTCACGTCATCCATAACGGAGTATGGCACTGATGATCTGACAATGTCTGAATTCCTCTGGGATGGTATAATGAAACTACATTTAATCCTTCTTTCAGAGGAGAAGACACAAAGAAATGGATTTAAAGAGCTAAAAGTAAACGTTTCTGTCATTATTTCAAATTTGTAGATTTTTTTTGTGTGTAACACACAAGTTTCTTAACATGTATACAGTGTTTTATGGTTAAAACTAAATTAAGATATATTCTTAATGTTCGTTAGTTGAAACTAAAATATTAATATTAACTTAAAAAAAACTTAAGTTAGAACTTTAGCTAATGAAATAAATATAAATGAAAGCTAAGTAGATTATTTGTAATATAAACTATATACATTATAGTATATATATTACAAGTGTGATATTGCTTCTACAACAGTTCACTAAAAATGCGATTGGGTGACCTTCATTTTAGACATAATAATGCTGCCAGTTAATTTGTTTAGTTTTGCTCTACCAACTCAAATAGCTTCAAAATAAGTTAATGAAAATTCAAATGGGCATCTCTGAGCAACACACAATCGAGTTTTATTCCTCAGTGACTACGTGTTTTTTTTTTTTAACAAATTAGCTTTAGTTTCTTTTTTTTTCTTTTAACAAATTAGCTAAGTGAATTATTCAGTAAGTCACTGACTATGACTATTCTTTCATTCGTGAATGAATCTGTGTTTTGAACGAATTGGTTGAGTGAATGATTCAGTGACTCACTTATGATGACGTGACAGATGCAGCGTCGAAAATCAAATACTTCTCTACGAAAAAAAGGTACGAGTATAGTATTTGAAAAACAGTCCCCGGATGTCCTACTTCTACTACTGTAGGAGGATTTATGAATGACAGTGAAGTGAAGCAACTGATGCTGGTTGGTCACATTTCAGTGACATGAATTTCATTCATACTACACACAATCATACTAGAACATGCTTTCTTAATTTCTGCTAAATAAATTCAGATTAGTAACTATTTTTTGATATTTTTCTCTTTGTTTGTTCCACAGAAAATATTCCAACATGAGAGTGATAAAAAATGCGGACAGATTTTCATTAGTTCAATCCCTTTAAATAAGCTGCAGGCAACCTTTGAAGCTTCTTCTATTCATATCCTGCTATTTAATCAGTTATTATTTAAAGCAGGGATATTTTTACAAAGCCAGCAGCACGTCAGGCAGATAAAACTAAGTATGCAGACTTTTCGAGACAAGGATCTAGTTTTACACACATACTTCTGGTCCGGTCTACCCGATCATTTGTATTCAAAGGCCCCAATGGTCTGTTACAGGAATGAGAATGATGATAAATACAGCAACGCAGCAGGTCCCAAGGGAACGGCCATCATCATCTTGATTTTTATTGGCCTTTCATTCAAGCACCTCCATCTTGCACTCCGTCATGCATTTATTTCCTTCCAGATAAAGGGCTTTCGACCTATGGTGTTTCCTTTGTGTCTTTTTTTTATTCGATGAATCATACTGTGTTTGAGAGTAAAACTCATTATTTTGCAATAAAAAAAAGTCTCAAAAATATGAAGTTGATAACAACATGATTTGCTGTGTTTGTAAATCTTTGAACACCTTTATTTTTCTTTGTGCACTTTTTTTTTATCAAAAACACACCAATTTCACTCTCTTTTCTGCTGTATTTTTTGCGAGTCTAAAGTCCGAAATTTCAGCATGTTAAAAAATAAATACGACCACACGTTATCAATCATGCTTGCACACTGCCTCCGAAACTTTTGTCCGTCATAAAAAATCGAATCGGGTTAGATTTTTTTCTGTGTTTTTCGCATTCGTAGCAAGCAGTTTGAATGGTGTTTTGACAATTCAGAGCCAGCGAATCACAAATACGAAAAAACACATTCGAAAATCTTTTGCTTATAAGTTGAAAAGTTTTGCTTGCTAATAAAGCAAGTCGGCGGGCTCTACCAACCAGGATGATAGGTCCTTTTCTATTGGTCACCCTGGATCGGAATGACAGGTTGACCACGCCCACTACCGCCCTGGGGTGCGTTTCCCAAAAGCATCGTTAGCCAACTATGGTCGCAAGTTGGTCGCAATTTCCATTGAACTCTATTGGTAACGACGGAACTTGCGACCATAGTTGCCTAACGATGCTTTGGGGAAACGCACCCCAGTGTGTCTGTGAGAGAGGAGCAAGCAAACTTGTAACATGGGCAGCAACAGGTCGTTTACTGATTTAATATCATAAACTCAGTGACAACTGAATTATTCTCTTCCTATGCTCTCCCATTTAAATCACGTTTTATTTTTAATTACAAATTCATTAGTTTTACTCTCAAACAGATTGAATAAAAAAGACACAAAGGAAACTCCATATTGTCAACCCATCTTCAGACTAAAGCAGACAGGCTTTTGTTGCTTGCAGACAGATTTGTTTGTGATGCAGAACATGTTCTGATTTCTGTTAAAAGTGAAGTGTGTCATGCAAACAGAATAGCAAAACATCAGAAATCATTGGAAGACAACAAAAGTTCAGTTCAGCTTTAACTCTGCGCTGGCAAATGGTGATTTTTGAGTTTTAATAAATGTGGACTGCTTGAAGCAACAATGAGAACCCCTCTGCTGTAGTTAGCATCGAGTCAATTTTGTTTGTAGAGCACAAATTCAACAACCAACACAATGACTTATCCATAATTGTTCACTTTAGGTATCGATCCACAAGCGCTACATTAGAGGAGTTCTGTTCTGTGCCCGTTCGAAAGCTAGAATAAATCTCGGCCTCGGCAGCACCAGGCGTCTCCTGAAACATTGATAACTGCTATTTCACCAGGGATGCTGAGAGAAGTAAGGACCCGGTGGCCCCAATCGAGCTTTACGGCTCACGCTAACAGCACGGTAATGAACTTCCCCCATCGCCCCATCCACTCCGCTCCACCTTCCTCACACACGTCAAGCAATGAACTGACGAAACATGCATGCATAAAGCCTTCCCAGTACTTCAGCACGATGCATCCCAGTACATCAGGCCCATTAAAGCGGCCTGACTGGTCAACCATGTTATGGACTGCTTTGACTCTCACAAGTCTATGTGAGGTTCATTGCACGTTAAAGGCAGCAACAGAACAAAGCCTAGAAGAATTTGTCAAAGACTATAATTGGCATTTATTCTGCTTTCGGCTGCAACAATGCCATCCTCTGCTACTATAGGTCTACGAAGAATACATCATGTCCTTGGCAGAAAACAAACTGTGAAATCGTCTTTCAGGATTCTCGTCATGCATTATTGCATTCCTCCCAATGAAAGATACAAGTTGATGACACTTTTTTAACATTATGTACAGTATTTCTGAGAGAAAAAGGATAAGGGTAAGAGGGTTTTGTTACACCACCATACTTTGATAAAAGAGTCATCAATGCATTTTATGTAGGCCTACACCTACACAACAGAAACATGTATTAAGTAAATCTGAATAAAATACAATAATCATATGGATGGCTAATAAATTTCAATATAAATGCAAACTCAGTCTCACTAGACAGCTATTGTTGTGAGAAACAGTTTCGGTAATGTTCAAATATGAACTGTTTTTCATATTTTTTAGGGTTAACATTTAACAAAAATGAATAATGAATGAGCTTGTTTTACAAACATTATGTATTATCAGTGGTCTAGAAAAGGTTTTTTTCTACATACATAAGGATGGTGCCATGTTGACATCACATGACCTGCTGAACACTATTGATTTGCTCTCTATATCCCCCATTTCCGCATTATTGAACACGTTTGGTGGCAGAATTCATCAATCATGAGTGACGAATATGCCTGTGTGAGGAACATATTTCTACCATGGTATTGGTCACTGAATTTTGGTGAATCTTTTGGACTAGGTCCACAAGACAAAAGTAAAAAATAATCAATGATTACAAATGATGATGACTCAACCATGTCTTCTCTGTAAAGTCACTGTGGATTATTGGTGAATGAGAGGTTTGTAATGCACAAATGCAACAAAATGTGAACCGAAAAGAACATATGTTGTATATTAATGTCAAAATTGTGTAATTTAATTGGCATAATCAAAATACATACAAGTAGAGGCATGACTCTAATCTCAAAGGCATGAATCATAAGGACAAGAAAAGGCCCAAATGACTTTGATCTTACTTGACACACTTGATTATATAATTTTGACATTAGGTCGTAAGACAGCACTGACCTTTACAAAAGAAAACTACTGCTAAAAATTCACCAGGCCTTGCTCCATTATTAATTTAGATATGCAGCGTCCCACATATGTCAAAATTTCTATGGGTGTTTACATAAAATCCAAAGGCTTTTGAAATATTTGGCAGGATTTTTTCGAACAGTCGTTCTATTAGTTAAGGCCTAATGGACTCAAATGAAAGCATCCCTGGTCGCCTACAAAATCTAAATGGATTTTGACGAAGGCTGCCGTTCAATGAATAACTTCTCTGCCGTATTAATGACACTCCTCACATCATAACAGTGGGCGGTTTTGCTGCAAATGCACACTTGAAGCATTTTTTCAGGTCAGTTTGAAATACGCATTAGAAATGTAACATTTAGCAGAGGAAAAACTCTGTTGTTGTATCGTATTGCAGAATGCAGAGATAATTCATCACTTTCAACAACACTCACAAGGGAAAAGCGGCATCCAAACAAACTCCACACAGTCTGAAATTAGCCAGAAATGAAACCGAGAAGATGAAGAGGTAAAGTGACAAAGCAAAAAGCACATAACGGCTAAAGCGAGCCTAGTAATATCGGAGAGGAGACGAGAGGACATTTTTACAGTAATTAAACAGGGACACAAACAGGCCACAGAAACATATTAGCGAGAGACTAATCATGACGGTTCAATGCGAAGCGATCATTAATAGCAAAGATAAGCTTGTTAACCTGCCTCGGTCAATATTTATACATGTTTTCCCCGCTAATTGAGCGTTCGTTTTGCTTTGGGCCTGCTTAACCAAGGAGTAAATAGCAAGAACAGGTTTTGCAAAATGTAAAATTTTATTTTCAAAAATGTAAGCAACAGATTACACAGTTAACTTTCAGCAATTGCAGTCCTAACTTAAACAGTACTCACATTCGGGACTTCAAAATGAAAGACTCACAAACTTACACACTATCTACCTATAATATACAAAAAGAATACAGAATAAATATTAAAATGGCCACAAGAGAAAAAAGTAAGTTAATCAAAACAATTAGTAGAGAGCAAATGTCGGGAAAGTAGAAACAAGACTCTGTGCCTTAAATACAATGTTTTTTGTTTTTCCTATTACATTTTTTACAAATTGTGCAAGATTTCAGACTAAGGCTCTGGTCTTGACATGACAGCTGTTCGCCTAGCACTCTCGCGCACACACACTCTCACGCACAGACATCCACACACACATGCTCCCTGTGCTCTGCGCACTCGGTGGGGTGTAGCAAACGTTACAGGGTAAGAAATGGGCTGTGCGTGTGATGGCGGATACTGTTTTTCAAATGAAAATGCACTTCACCCTCATGTGAAAAGACATTTCAGAGGAGCGGATTTAGAAAACAACCCTCACCTTGCAAATGAAAACATGAACAAAACACCAGAACCATTAAGGCAAGAACAGCTGGAGTGGTATCTGTAACAAAATTCGCGTGTTCGGGTACATGGATATGCCGTACTCAACTTAGCTTAACTGGTTCTCCACTGTCAGATTAAGTACAAGGTTCTCAAGAGCAACGTTTTAAAAGTCAAACATTTGTTTTTCGACTTAGAAAAATGAGATAAGAAAATAACATTGCCAGACAACAGAGACATACCATATGGATCATAAAACTACAGGAAATAATTTAAGTTGCAAATCGAAAACCACACCACAGGACCCGCCCCCTTAAGACCCGCCCACCAGCCCGCCCCGCCCCAACCCAACCCAACCCAACCCTAAAAGGAAAAAAGATATCACTTACATTTAAACCAATTTATCCTCTCGTGAAGGTGTATTCCAACAGTTAGTCACCCCACATGTTTTGTTTACTTACAGTGAAAGAGAAGTCTGTTGCAGATTAAAGCATTCGTATTTCAGTTTGGGAAAAACAAGACATCCTTGCAATGCAACTGAGCGAAAAAAAGCATCTTCCGGTCTTCTCGTTAGTGCAACTTTTTAGACGCAAACAAATCCAGTGATTCCTTAAGGTAACAGTTTGATTTCTTTTACACCCGTTCCAGAGTCTTCCAGATATCCATAACAAAGGTCAGTCCTTTTTTTTTGTTGTTGTTGATATATCCATTTTATTTTATTTTTTCATTTATTTTTTATTTTTGCGTATTGGGTTTCAAATGGCCTTTCGCATTGGTTGTTTACTAGAACATAAACGTGAGATGTGTCCTCTGTCCGTTCATCATCTTATTCCATTCGGACGGTTCAACTACAGGCCTCGGAAAAAGGGAGCGAGAGGAAGAGGAGAAGGAGGGAGCTGTACAATTGAACACATCCCTGATCGACCAGGGCATCCAAAGAAAAAGCAAAAATCGCCACCGAACCTTCATATAACACAGTAGGGTTCCCTCGGTAACCTGGATTTTCTGCAGTAGAGGAGCGTGGTGCTGAAGCATCGCCGGAGCTCCCGGTTGGAGAAGATGCAGATGAAGGGGTTGACTCCCGCTTGGGCGAAGCTCATCCACACGGCCGCCGTCAGGTAGCCTCCCGGGATCACTGGGCCTCGGGCGAATACCCTCCAGTAGCAGGCCACCAGGTAGGGTCCCCACAGGCTCAGGAAGAAGAAGGTAATGATGTAGAACATCCTGCTTATCCGCTTTTCAGTCTTAAACTCGTCCAGCACCAGCAGACGCCTGCGGCCCGCCGCATTGCTGTTCTGCCGGATTCCCAGCAGGGTCGGAGGCGTGGGACCCCGGCCGAAGCCGGCCAGCCAGTTGGCCGCGGCCTGGCCGCTCGCTCCCGGGCCGTGGAAGGTCCAGTTCTGGCTGACGGCGGGCACGAACTGGACCGGCTTCATCTTTCGGCGGTCGTGGACGAAAAAGATGAGCTTGAGGTAGACAAGCTGGGTGGCCAGGAGGATGAGTGCAAGGAGCAGCATGAAGCCCAACGAGTCATTGGCACGGAAGGAGCGGTGCTGGAAGGTGCACTGGTCCTCCTCGCGGATGAAGGAGTACGTGCCCACGTCCAGCACCGGAGGGAACGCCATGGCTACCGACAGGGTCCACACCATGCATATGACGGCCAGGCATGTCCAGAAGGTCAGCCGCTTGGTGTAGAAACGGTGGTGGGCGATGGCCAGGTACCGCGTCACGCTAACGCAGAACAGCATGAAGGCAGTGTGGAAACAGGAGAGCACGCCCAAGAAGGCGATCACTTTGCAAGTCAGCGTGCCGTACGTCCAGGCTGAGCCATTCTTGACGGAGGTGAACACGAAGGGGAAGCAGATGGCCGAGCGCAGGATGTCCGAGGCGCAGAGGTCCAGCAGGAAATAGTAGGGCGCTCGATGAAGGCTCTTGTCTTTGACCAGCAGGATGGAGATCAGGAGGTTTCCGACCACGCCGACGCCGATGATGAAACCCAAGGAGGTCAGTTTAAGGAAAGTGGTGAGCGGAGAGACATTCTGCAAGATGTTGTGGTCCCCTGCATGGCTGTAGTTCGCCATAGATGGAGAAGGGATCATAGAGAACGCTTAAAGCTTTAGCCAAGTATCATGATCTAGATGGAGAGTGGAGCGATAGATCCATCTGGTGTGCTTTGAAGCAGGTTCCAGCCTTGTTCTTCGCTGCCTCTCTTCTAAGGCATCCTTTGTTCCTTTGTCTCATCACACCTAAAAGGATGCCTGAAAAACACGATCCACCCATTAGGATTCGCTCACACAAAACAAACTGGGGGGCTTTGCATTGCATCGCTCATTTCTTTTGTCATTGAGCTTCTCTTTTCCTAATTGCACACAAAATTGCGGCTGCAACGGTATGCCGTCTATGTCGAGCTCACACAGTTGCTTAATTCAGCATGAGGATTCGCCGTTGGACACCAACCTAAATCCTGGTTAAAATAACAGACCCCCACCCCCAACATCTCCCCTTTTCCAAGGCAAATTAAATAAATAATAGCAAAGAAAGAGAGTGCAGTCGACAAGATGCTCATCACCACGACCAGACATCCGTCTACAGGCATATTCATCTGTGGTATAATGGAAAAAGACGTGGAGATCTAATGATTGTTATCATCAGCTACACCCGAAAGGAACATTTGTCTAAATGCAGCAAGAAAAGCTGTTGATCACACCCAAAGATCCTGCAGAATCTAACCGTGTTCATTCTCTCTTGTTTATCATGATGCTGTGGAAAATCAATCATGAATCCTTATTTGACTGACTGTGTAAAGGAATATGAAGAAATGATATTTTATATATATAAATATCGATTATTTGTGGCTTCCATACAGACGTTCAGTCCAACAACACAATATAATGCAAGTCATTTGGGGAAAGGCACATGCTTTAGAATTACATCTCTATTTTTTTTTAATCTCACTATTTATTTGTTTAATATTAGTAGCCTATTGATATGACGATGAATTCGAGTTAAAAAAAACAAACAATGGATTGCTATTAACCGACTCTATACGATAGCCGTCGTTTCTTTCATAGCTATAAATGCACGATTACCCTTTTCCCTATATAATAAATAATAAACCTACAGTTGCATTTTGACAAAAGCATCCACAATTTAAGACGTTTTAGTGCGTTGTATCAAAATAAGCAACAGATACAGGATCATTTGGGTGAATGCGTGTGAATTTAGCACACAAGCGCTCTATTTTTCCCTTTGCTTTTTAAAACGGAATCATTTCTGGATGGCTGAGCGTCCATTATAGGCACAGCAATTCCTTCAAATAGGCTACATGCATGCAAATATCGAGAGCAACAGAGACAACGCTTTAAAATATCAATTAAAAACATACCTGTTGATATTCCCCCTTTGTTTCCCTGGCGGTTATTTACATGGCAGCAGTCACTTTGCCGTAAAAAAAGGTTTAGTTTTGTTGCCTGCTCTTTTCCCCCCACTGTGATTATACAGTAAACGGTGCGGACGGCGCATGCGCACTGGCGCTATTTGTGATCCCGGCAGCAGCATCATCTGCACTGATGGGTGCAGCATCACGGATCCCTTTTACCCTTTTGTATAATATACATCGTCGCAAGTGTTATAATACATGTTTACTGTGTGTACTGTATTTGTCAATACCCTATTTGCCACAATCTAAATCTATCTATCTATAGATCTATCTATAGATCTATCTATAGATCTATCTATCTATCTATCTATCTATCTATCTATCTATCTATCTATCTATCTATCTATCTATCTATCTATCTATCTATCTGTAGCCTATGGGAGAGAGAAACAATGGTGGGCTTTATTTATAATAAAGCCACCTCATATTTAACAAAACTTTATTATTGTTTATGCTGTAGGCTATAATGTGTCACACATTTCACCAATTTTGTATCACTGTATAACATACTGTATTTGACTAATGAAACCTTGAACTTAAACATATCTAAATAGGGGTATTACTTTCATTGTGTATTTGAATATGTTAGAGGACTGGCTTGCCCAGAATACATATGGTTCAGCACAGGATACACTTACACAGCATAAGTAATTGACACTGCCTATTGTGTGTGATACAGCTCATTGCCCTGGATAAGAACCAACATGGGTGTCTAGTTCTATTGCATATTGGCACTGGACATGCAGTGACCCCAAAGGTTGTTTTTGAACACTTAATAATAGCTTAATACTAATATCATGACATGTTGCAACCTTTTACAAGCTGGACCGGCATCTAGTGGCTAAATTTCCTTTAGCTCAAACGGTAAAATACGGTGTTGGGTTTAAATCCTATAAATCGCATGAACTGAAAAAAGTACACCTTGTGTGCAATGTAAATTGTAAAAGAGTAGTAAAAATGCATAAATGAATAAATAAAGTGTCCAAATCCTTTTTGTCTTCATTTTATACATACTGTTTTATATCAATTTAAAACCATTTTGTGAAATGTGTTGCTTGAGAAATATGACTGTGATCATTTTTTGAAAATGTAACTTGATTTATTATTTTATATAGGCTATTTCAATGACTTAGAAGGAATGACTTTTGCAACCACTGTATTGTATTTTGGTGTGCATTTTACAAAGAATTAAAAATTAATGAAAATGAAAGAGCTTTTCCATTACCAGAGTCTATTAAGTTGCAACAGATAGGCACATTAATAACATTTATAACCTTTAAACAGACAAAGCAAACAGCATCCCCCTCCCTCTCTAAAGCACATTGGCAAAGACAGTAAATGCTTTATGTAGACAGAGAAAGCAATCAACAATTTCAGGAGTGAAATTGAAAGCAGATTGTCTTGCAGTGATTGTTACACGGCAGGAGACCATCACAAGCCCGCCAGAATGTCCAAGTCCATAGAAATGTGTCAGAGAACGTCTGCATGATCTTGTTCTCAAGCAGTGATAATCTAATGGACTTTTCAACGCTGATAATGTAGAACCAAACCAACAGCTTAATATTATCCATTATTAGGTCCTTTCTCTGCGTGCATTTCCAATTCTCTTCGGTAGAAATGCATGACAGACCTTCTGCACTCAGTCACATTTCCGGATGAGGCCTTGATCAGCAGGTTGATCATCAAAACTGGCTGTTCCGTGTGCGCGCGTACCAGCCCAAACACGCGCAGATCCCCACGACCGTCACGGTCGCGCCCAACAGTAAAGCCAGCGCATCTCCTCCGTCAAACGCCTCGGCGGTCTGGACAAGCGCCAGGAGGAAAAGCCAGAGCACCATGTGTGTGTGTTGGTCTTTGGGAGCCATGTTGTTGGTCTGCTGCGAGGAGGGATGGGGAAGCGCAACTGCAATGACGACGCGTCAGGTGATCTCGCTGCATTTCCTGATTTTACATACCCTACTATGGGGAAGGTTTGCTTATTAATATTGTTAAGCTATGACGAGCCGTTGGAAAGCAACGACGCAACGTCAAGCGACACTTTAATAATACGTTTTTCCAATTGGATGACAACGTCTGCATGGGGTAGCCTCATTATTCATGATCCTACATGTCAGTAGGATTCGTAATTTCGCCCCTCATTCTTGCTTGAAATATTGATGGTTTTTCTCTTTTTTTGGAACAAACAATGCCCAGCTAAACCATCTACCAAGCTTGCACTGAATTGAGTTGGTTTTAAAAAAAAGTTTAGTTTGATGTTAAAAACGAAAGAAAATAGCCTATTTGCACTTTCAGCTGGGAGAAATTCCTATTAGGGTTTTAAAAGAGCGTTTCAATTAATGAGAAAAATAGAGGGAATGCATTGACGACGTCACTTTCCCGCCGGAACAACCCCCCTCAGCCTGACTGAGTGGCAAAAGATCTGCTGTGTGACTGGATTTAATAGGGGAAACTGCGAAAATGTGACTAAAACAAACAATTTTATCAATTTAAACTAAATTTTGGACTCGATATAAACTAAATTTTGGACTCAATATAGTGTTCCTTACAACTTACTAAAGATCCATTGATCCTATTGACATGCAGCCAGGAATCGAGTTGCCTGACATATGTTTGCCTGATTTCGACACTGGGGAAATAAAAGCAATATAGATCTAAACATAAAGCGAATTTACCTGTGAACGCTTTATATAAATACAATATAGGTAACTGTCTTTTGGACCTTGAACCGTTTGGTTCCCACTGAAGTGCATTATATGGAGAAAAATCCTGAAATGTTTTCATCAAAAACCTTAATTTCTTTTCGACTGAAGAAAGAAAGACATGGACATCTTGGATGACAGGGGGGTGAGTAAATTATCAGCAAATTTTTTTTTTAAAGTGAACTACTCCTTTAAGGCCCTCTGCTATAACATGTCAGTGGATGTAACCATAACAATAATATCTAAGTTTGTCTTTAGTGAACATATTGAGTTAATTTGGCATTTTTGTTATTTGTTGTTAGATGAATGTATGTGTGTGCTTGTGGTTTTTAGAAACCTCTTGAGAACATCATTCTTTATCACGCTGACAGCAGGTGAGAGACTGAAGAGTACAAATTACGATAAATTATCAAGCCATCAAATGTCCTCAGTAATGATTCATTTTGATTGGTAGGTCTCCCTTGACAATTTATAGTCGTAGATAAAAGGAGCGTCACTCCATGTCAAATTACTGTCTAACTTTGTGTACTTAATGCCATGAATGATAGCTTATGTTTTTCATTCCAAATATGTCTGAAAATGACATCTCACAGGGATCTTGGCAGCTCTGACTGCACCGTTGTCCAAAAAAACAAATCCGCTCCAGTCTTCTGTTTCCGCAACTGATGTTTCTTTTTAGCCCATGCCACAGATTAATTGGCAGATTTCATGGTGGGGTCTTAGCACTTTTGCATCTCGCTATCTGTGTCCCGCGCAGACCTATGTCTTTTAATTAGAGCACACCTGCCAAACTAAAAAGTATTGACCTTGTAAGCCTGCCATGGTGCTTGTACGACCTTGTCTTCCTCCCACTGACTCGTTTCCCTTCCCTCCCACATGCTGGCTCAGAGATTATCACCTGGTTTGAAATGCGTGCTCTCTGCTAAAGCATTCATTTAGATGCAGGACACATATGGCAGGAGATGAATGGCACTGTCCTGACCTGCTAAAAAAAAAAATTTTTTTTTCGACATTTGCCGATTTGAGCACTAATCGATGACCAGGGCCTCTACATGGCGCTCAAAGCCGGATGGGATGTTAGGGTTATGGAGAACTCGATGATAAAGACACATGGGTGGTATATAAGAAGATGGAGACAACTTGTATATGTTGGCGACTAGCAATACTGGTCTTATATTTAACTTAGTAGGAGTATGATCTTATATCACTGTAGAAGATCATTTTGTTTGCCATTGTATATTGCAATATATTTATATTAGAAAAAAACAAAAAACATTTGGTTTTAAAAATTAATTAAAATTCGAATCGAATTCTCATACTGTGATGTTGCCAATGTTGTGAAAACTATCCCCGTTTACACAGATCTGCGAAACCGTTGTGCATGCCAGGCCAGTAGATGGCAGTGTCACTTTGTTAAGAAACACTACACGCCTATAACTTGAACACGTAATAATCACATTTTGTAGTTTACATGGAGATGATAGTGGTATCGTTTTCAAAAGTTTGCATTTTCAGGTGACCAAACCACCGTTGTCGTGTAAATGAACGCCAAAAAAAATGCATAAGAAGTTGTTTTTTTTTTAGTTGAAAATGGTGTTGTGTAAACGGCCCCTTAGTAAACGTGCGGTCGTTCACTTATACAACAGACCAAAGCATCTGTACTGGAATAGAACAAAACACTCTTGATTAATTGTGCACTAAAATAGGTTTCTTAGTAGAGATAAGACTTGGAAACCATGGGAGTTTTTGTACAAAGACTTTGGTACATCCATAATGAATTCCTTTGAGGAGACATGACGAATGGATTGTCCTGTGGCTTTTGTGCTAATGTTCTGGATGTTAAATACTTAACCGAGCTCAGATTGCTGGCAGAGACGAAGGGCGAATGGTCTCATGACTCATGGCCGGACAACTGAAAGAGGGATACTGTGAAATGACTTCAAGGTAAGTTTCTCCCTCAAAGCATCTGGATGTGTTCTCCATATTTATCTCCTTCTATTTATGGTGAATATGCTAAGCAGCTAGTGTTTGCACTCAAAATCTGAGAGTTGTGGGCCAATAATCATGAAATCAATTCATCTTAGAGTCGTTTGATTGCCTTTTAATCCAATTATACAACTGAGCTTCTTTTTTTTTCTCCATATTGCTCAATCTCAAAGTGAAGGAAGCTCACTGCCCTAGTTTCAATCTGGTGCGCTGTCAAATCTTAATGGATTTTATGATCAATGGTTTTGAGACCAAACTGCTTTATTTTCTTGTTTTGTTTGTGTTCTGTCTGGTGTTTTTTTTTTTTTTTTTTTTTTTTTACAAAGATAAATTGCACAGAAGTGATTGCACTCCTTTTCATCCACCGCTTCTGAATTCACCCCTCGAGTGCAGGCCTCCATCTAAGAAACCAAAATCCAAAACCATTTCATGGGCCAGTGCCTGGGTGGTTACAGCAGGACCTTTTTCCCTCTCAAAGACTAACCTGTGTGGTCACTCAAGCAAAATATCTTACACCTTCATTTTCTATATACACTCACCTAAAGGATTATTAGGAACACCTGGTAATTTCTCATTAATGCAATTATCTAATCAACCAATCACATGGCAGTTGCTTCAATGCATGTAGGGGTGTGGTCCTGGTCAAGACAATCTCCTGAACTCCAAACTGAATGCCAGAATGGGAAAGAAAGGTGATTTAAGCAATTTTGGCTGTGCCATGGTTGTTGGTGCCAGACGGGCCGGTCTGAGGCAGTTACTGGGATTTTCACATACAACCATTTCTAGGGTTTACAAAGAATGGTGTGAAAAGGGAAAAACATCCAGTATGCGGCAGTCCTGTGGGCGAAAATGCCTTGTTGATGCTAGAGGTCAGAGGAGAATGGGTTTTCAGCAAAGCATTCGTGAAGCCACAACACGCACAACCTTGAGGCGGATGGGCTACAACAGCAGAAGACCCCACCGGGTACCACTCATCTCCACTACAAATAGGAAAAAGAGGCTACAATTTGCAAGAGCTCACCAAAATTGGACAGTTGAAGACTGGAAAAATGTTGCCTGGTCTGATGAGTCTCGATTTCTTTTGAGACATTCAGATGGTAGAGTCAGACTTTGGCGTAAACAGAATGAGAACATGGATCCATCATGCCTTGTTACCACTGTGCAGGCTGCTGGTGGTGGTGTAATGGTGTGGGGGATGTTTTCTTGGCACACTTTAGGCCCCTTAGTGCCAATTGGGCATCGTTAAAATGCCACGGCCTACCTGAGCATTGTTTCTGACTATGTCCATCCCTTTATGGCCACCATGTACCCATCCTCTGATGGCTACTTCCAGCAGGATAATGCACCATGTGACAAAGCTCGAATCGTTTCAAATTGGTTTCTTGAACATGCCAATGAGTTCACTGTACTAAATTGGCCCCCACAGTCACCACATAAATCCATCCCATGCAGAACTCTAGTCCAAAAGTCTGAAACCACTAGTTAAAATTGTGTTTTTCTGATTTAATACAGTTTTTTTTTTAATTGAAATTTAGTCTCAGTAAGCATTTTGTCCCTCTTTAGCATTGACTCAAATGATTTCTTAACCTTTTCTGAACCTTTCAGTTTATGTCCAGGTTTAAATGCTAAAAGATTTTCAATGTGGGCTCAGTCCTTATGTAAAAAATTCCGAACTGCTTTTTAGCTCTCTAAATAATGCCCACAAACAAAATATAGTGCTATGCACAAATTGCTTGAAAAAATGAGCTGGTAAAAACAGTCATCAAATTGTTAACATTAATGCTTTCCTCATTGAGTGATTGCATGGAGTGTATTTCTGCTAAGAGGAGTTTTTTCAGGGTAAAGAGACGGCAACATTTCAGTGGTTTCACTGTTTCCATGGTGATGCAGACTTCAGCCTCGCTTTCGCTGTTGTCATGAAGCTCTCTGCCCTCGCTCGGGGTTCACAGTCCACATGAAAGCATCAGGAGAGGATTCTTGGCAGTTTCCAAGAGGGATGTCAACAGACTAATAATTGGGCCATCAAGCCCTCAGTGAACGTGCGCGCTGACTGTTTCCTCAAAGCCGATTTCATCAAGAATTCTCTTTGTCAGAAGTTTTCTCCACAGTGACAGTTGCAAACTGTCAAAAAAATGAGTTAGATGCCAACACCTTTTGTGGGAACTTCTGATGCTAGTATCACTGATTTTCATTTGACCAATCTCATTTTAGCTTTATTAAGCCTTTTTTGTGCACAGTTGAAATGAATTTAGTCAGTCTTTCAGATTTCTGAAAGATCAGCACACTTGCTTTCTCTCCGCTCTGGATGTGAATAAACGATCGATGTGAGATGTCATTTTCCGTGATTTCTTGTTTGTTTATGCTGTCTCTGCGTGTTGTTTAAAAGTGTAAACGCATAGACATGGTGACAAGATGTGTTCCTGTTGCTCAAATAGTGGAGAATAGCCAACGCGTTCTCATCCTAGGGCGTCATATAGTGACACTTTTGAAATTTCGTCTAAATCCAATGCACATGGCACCCTTTAGTGTCAATATAAAACACACAGAACTTTGTTCGGTTGTGGTAGGTTTAGTTCTGGGGTAGGTTTAGGGTTAGACCACTAGGAGGTGCCTTCTGGCCCTTATATATCTGTGTTTCATATTGACGCTAAAGGGTGCCACGTGCGTCGGATGTAGATGAAATGTCAAAAGCGTCAGTATTTGTCGCCTTGGGATGAGACCGGGCTGGAATAGCACTAGCAACAGCAGGTTATGGTTATGGGAATCCATGAATTGATAGAATGCATGCCTTGAATACAACTTGACCTCTATCCCTGCAATTTTAAACCAATCTAAGCTGGTTTGCTGGTCTGTTGACAGGTTTTAGACAGATTTTTTGGCATTTTGTAGCTCGGAAAATAGCTAACACTGCCAAAAATCACCTTCACATGGGTAGGAGACCATTTAACAAGCTAGCAAATTTCTATCTTATACCTGTCTAAGCTGGTTTGCTGGTCTTGCCAGCAGCCATATCACCCTGTAGCCCAAGACTGGTTGCCCACTAAAGCTAAGCAGGGCTGAGCCTGGTTAGTACCTGGAGGGGAGACCTTCTGAGAAAACCAGGTTGCTGCTGGAAGAGGTGTTAGTGAGGCCAGCAGGGGGTGCTCACCCTGTGGTCTGTGTGGGTCCTAACACCCCAGTAAAGTGATGGGGACACTATGCTGTCAAAAGAGCACCGTCCTTCGGATGAGACGTTAAACCGAGGTCCTGACTCTCTGTGGTCATAAAAAATCCCAGGATGTCTTTCGAAAGAGTAGGGGTGTAACCCCGGCATCCTGGCCAAATTTGCCCAGTGGCCTCTGTCCATCATGGCCTCCTAATCATCCCCATATACACCAATTGGCTTCATCACTGTCTCCTCTCCACCAGTAAGCTGGTGTGTGGTGAGCGTTCTGGCGCAATATGGCTGCCGTCGCATCATCCAGGTGGATGCTGCACATTGGTGGTGGTTGAGGAGATCCCCCCCCCCCTCTATGTGAAGCGCTTTGAGTTTCCAGAAAAAAAAGCGCTATATAAATGTAATGAATTATTATTAATTATTATTATCTTCCAGGCTGGTCTGTTGACTAGTTTTAAAGAAAATTTGCCACTTTGTAGCTCGCAGACCAACTAAAACGGATGAAAAGTAGCTTGACCAGGCTAAGAGACCATCTTTTGTCACTGGTATGTAATGCATATTTAACCATAATTGACTGCTACATGCCCATCTCGGTGCTTAAACCATGGTTTAGGCTAATAATATTAGTTAGACCAGCCTTCACCTGAAGATGAAGTTGATCGACCATTGCTGTTCTGGTCTGAACAAGATTCTGTTCATTTAGCAGTCCAGAAGGGAGCAATGCATGCTGGGGATGCAACATATGCTGGTGATTTTTCAGTGGTCTTTTTTTGTAGGGGTTGTGCAAGGCTCTGTCGAAAGTGGCAGCAAGCCCACAATTACAAATGCGTTGTCCATCATAATCGTAGCGCCATCCCAGTATTCCCTCCGCGGCCCGGTCCACAGGACCTCTGCTGCTTTCCTTCAATGAATCATGTCCAAGTGCGTGGTAAACAACCTATTAAGTGACCTATTTGTCCGTGGCCAGTTCTGCTAGCTCACTCACGGCAATTACTTTGGCTGAACGTCTGCGGTGGAGCACTTCAGAATGCTTCGCTTTCAAATCGATGAACGCCCCGCCCCCCCTCCTCGAGAAAAGCACAGGCACTCTACTGTAATATTAAGATTACACGGAGTGGTCCAAGACTGTACTGTGAATGTATAGCAGATTCATTGGCTTTGGTTCAAATAGCAAAATCCATTTCACTTGGCTACATGCAGTTTTGATCAGGAAGCTCCATCAGGGATTGACATCTACATTCCAGCTTCTAGATATGGCATGGAGACCGTAGCAGGTGTTATTTTAGATGAAGTTTGATGGATACTGATGCTTGGCGGTCAGGTGTCACACGGTGGAAGTATCTCATGAATGCAACGAGAGCTGCGCAACCGCATACATGTCAGTTCCATTTAGTTATGAAGATGGTAGTTGTATATTTCCAACAATTGAGCCGTCAGCGCCTGCCAATCAGGGGAAATGAACGACTCTGCTGATTGCACTGCTGGTAATTACAGAGTGCAGTGAAAGCTCTGCTGTGTCAGAGAGGTGGGTTATTTTTAACCATGCATTTCTCCTGTATTCCAGGAAGGACTTACAGGTAAAGATGGCTCAGAGTACTGAGACAATCATTATCCTTCATTGGGTAACCTTTTTAAAAATGACATAAATATGGTCAAAAGTATGTTTTTGTCGGCCAGAATAGTTTCAAAGCAAATTACTCCATTGAGGCTCATTGTGTCCATATCCGTTTGCAATGCTTTTAGAGACCCTTGTGAAATCAAAGTTATTGAGTTTATTGGGTTTTAGTCCATTTAGTCTGTTAGCTTTAAATCCATTAACATGTTAGTATAGTGCTAAAGTTGACTAAATTTCGCTGTCTTTCTCTTCCAGAAAGATAAAAAATGTAGGCTACTCATGGACAAAAAGAAAACAAAAAATATATGGAGATGATGGGGTGATGGGATGAAGAAATTACACATTAGAGAGACTCATTTTGAAATACCAGGTGAATGTCTTTGGATTTCTGGGAAGATGAGAGGTGAAAAAGAAACTGAAAAATCATTGTGATAAAAACAAGATGGGGAGGAAGAGACTTTTCTGTGCCTCTGACTTCACCAGACAGAATTGCAAAAAGTACTGTTTTCAAACAGGTTTCCTGCTCGAATTGGGGAATATATTAGCCTGGCTATATATATGGTCTGGAAACCACACGTTCATTTTCTCGTTTTTGAGGCATGGTTTACAAATGCCCAGAGCCGCATTATTGGGTGCTACGAATGTCTATCAAATGCGCCTTTACGTAGCTCATATCCAATCGGGTCAATGATACCAGATATGTAGAGCGACAGAAAATAACAGTATATTTACTTCGATTTCTCCGACCTGTAGCTGTCACAGACTCGTTTTTGAACTGTTCAAACATGTTTACCACTAGACAACTGTTGATTTTCTCTGTAAATATCTTCTTTTTGGCAGATATGTATAAAGTGGTGAGTCACTAATAGCACCACATGGGTTGCTGATTAAATGATGACTCAAGCCGATCTACATAACTCTCAGTCCAAGGAAATATGGTCCATTGTGTGCTGCTTCATTTATATGACAGCAAGATTTATTCTCATCAGTTAGTCACTTTTAATAGAGCTTGAAGTACATTTATTCAATGTTTAAACAATCACCGCATGTGTTGCAGTGACTAGAAAGTCAACATGAAATCAAAATTCTCCCTATTAACTTTCTTATTTGTGCATGGTTTATATGGATATTCAATAGATTTGCAAGATATTTTGAATATTCTGTTTCACTCATAAGTAGAATTGTGTTGTGAATGCCATTTCATGTTGGCTTTAATAAAGGTAAAATACATGCACACAAGAGATGCTGCAAGCCTTTGTTATCCCTCTGGAGAGACGTTCAGTTTTATTGGAGTGAACATTTTAGACGATAATTAATCTCTTTGCTTTTTATACCATAACATCTTTCAGCATGTTGTAACTCTTGGTGTCATCTGCACAGCAAGAAATTGTGGTTACAAGTCACTCTAATGCAATTAGCACATCTTTTTTTAGCCGTAATTTGATGTTTGGATGCCCTATGAATGTAAAATTCCCTGACTTGGCTTCCTTTAATGAAATGAGTGTAGAAAAGGCTGTTTCCATTGGCTTTCTTCCCAAGGTTTTTTTTTTTTTTTTTTAGATTTTTTTTAATGCCTCTGCCCTTTGCACAACACATTATTAACATTGCATTGCAGTTAAAAGAAATCTCTCCGAGTCTGCATATCACACGCACACGCACCGTTTTCGAGAACTATGTTCCATTTAGATTGGGATCCTCTCTCCTGTCGTACGCTATAAGTGAGGTACTTGCATAAAACATCTCTGGCCATTAAAACCGTGATTTTTCCACTAGCAATTTTGTCTAAGAGGTCTAAATACAATTTGAATGAAATGATGGTACCATCTAGAGCTCATTTACATGCTAAAAGTGCTTTAAAGAAACTTCTGTGGAGATTTTTCATGATAATCTTAAAGTTTATAACATCTGCCCCTAAAAATAACATTTCCTCTGTGAGTTATGGGGGTTTAATGGTTCTGCTTTTCTACTCTTTTCTACTGGCAGACTTTTTGACTTTTTTTTTTTTTTCAAAATCACATTTAAAAAAATATATATCAAAAGCTTCATGGAGAAATAATTTAAAAATAGACCAATTAACTATATATGTATACTATATATGAATATTAACTATATATGAATCATTTCCGTGTATGTATATGTGTGTGTGTGTGTGTGTGTATATATATATATATATATATAATATATATTTTAATCTTCTTTAAAAACAAAACAACAACAACAAAAAACGTTTTACAGGCTAGAGCCTTACCAGATGGATGTTAGGGTGTTGCTAAGTTACTGCTATTGTGTTCTGGGTGGTTGCTAGGGAGTTGCTAGGGTGGTCTGGGTGGTTCTAATGGGCTTCTTACTGGCCCAAGTTACAAAAGTCCATGCTTAAATTTGTATGACACGCTGTTCTCTAAAGAGATAGTGTAAATAATTTAGATATGTAAGTTTTTTGGGATTTTTCCCCTACCAGTTTTATCATTTGTCAGGTGAAAGTGGCAAGTTTGATGGCTAACTTATCACATGAGGAGTTTCCCAGCTTTGTAATTAGCCACATTTAATATTTTAATTTTGGCCACCTCATAAGGACATTTACCCGAGCGAAGTAGAAAAACATATCCAATAACTGATTTTTATGACGTCACCCGATTTGCATGTCTACAGAGCCGGTGCCCGGCAAATATGTTTGCAATGCTGAGAATTATCAGACTGGTACGGATGAATTACAGCGGCGGTCTGTTTGTCATTCCCTTGCCTAATCTATAAAAACATGATTATGTACACAAGGCTTACATAGATTTCCCCCAATGTTGTCATTGATTACACTTCAACTCCAAAGCTTTCTCCTGTAGGTCATTTTGTGTTCACATATTTCTGAATGTAATGTTAGCATGTTTGAGCCAGTGGACACTTCGAGAGTAGCAAAAGCACAAATTTTAAGCTTTTAAATATATTTTGTCAAAGACCAGATGCTCCACAGCTGTGATAAGTAAGATGACACAACCTTGAGTCATGTGTTCAAACTCATGTGCCCTCTCTTTTTGTCACAATGAAAGAACATGTACATAACAGCGAAGTACACCAAGAGAACATTTTGATGTGTTCAGTGGAAGGAAGCAATCTTAGGATTATGTAAGGTTGTTGACGTACCCAGCACAGTCCCTCATTGTCCTCTTTCGCCAAGGACGTGAAATGACATGTTCATTCACAATCAATAGAGGTGAAAAATGATTCTAGAAAGATGTTCCCGAGGACAAACATCTCACAATTTCCTAAGACGCGCTACTGATTTTTACGTAGTGACCTCTTGATGTGCAGCAGGAACCAAAGGCCTGTTTCACGTTGGGCTAGAGCAAATAAAACTCTTGACCGGGCTCAGAGACCACCAAACCAGCTTAGGCTCATTTAATTTATTTATAAAATGAATGTTGGTGGCATGACTCTGATTACTTTTGTAGACTTTGATGTGAAATATTTCAGTTCATATTGAGATCTAGAGACTTTTGATTGGAAATGTATCGCTACAGTTTCTAGGAGAAACATTTGAGATATTAAAAGACGTCCTTTTTGATTTGTCTCCCCTAAAAAAGTTCAAACTAGCTATTTTCCATTCAGTTTTTAACCGACATTTGTAAGAAATCAGCTGACTGTGCCGTAATTCAATGGGGTCGATATCTGATGCTGTTTATTGTTTCTGCTGGTAAGAGATGCCGATCGTTTGCATGCATTATCACAGACCAGTACCCCTCTCGGCCAAAGAGTCAGATTAATTAAGCGAACACCCACCGAACTGTGAAGCGATGCACACAGACACACAAACTGGAGTCTCAAAACGAAAGGAATATTAGTGTTGACTCATTAAGAAGGATTTTGTCTTGTTTGTATGATGCTCTTTCACTTCAAACATTTTCTGGAGAAAATCAATGGCAAAATCCACCGCCACAATGCCCATAGGGTGTTGCCAATTTTTTTTTTCTTTGAGGTTGCTAAGGTGTTCTGAGTGGTTGCTAGGTGGCCGCCTACTAGCCAAAGTCTCTAAATATGGTTCAGGTCCCTCATTCCTTGTATGAAAATTGCAAGTTGATTTGTTTAGAAAAGTAATGACCCACCTCAATAAGCCTCACAATTTGAGGCATTATGTTCGTGAAGAAAACTGCGAAGTGATATTCATGATTTTCAAAGAAGATAATGTACTGTACCTTGGGAAATTATAAGCATTTATATTATTTCTATTTCAATAACCCATCCTCACCAATACAAAATGGTTTTACTAAATTTGCCTCTCATTTTGACAAGCCGAAGGCACGTGGCTGGGATCTTCCGTACACATGGATTATCTCTTCATTTCCAAAGGGAACAGAGATTATCCCTCTCAAGAACTACATTTACTCAATAGCTTTGACCAAAAGGCTCCCTTTTGGGTATTTGTAGCTTTTTATTAGTGGTGCTTGCCAAGGCAAACATCACGCTTTAATTGCTATTGCTCATATTTAGGGTTAGAGCTCAGCCCAACTCTTCATCTGAATATTTAAATCCCCTACTATATAGTGGTTAAAAAAGAAATGTCTGAATTCACACCCGGTGGACACTTTAATATCCCATAAAGTCATGCGAAAGGATTTGTGATTGGCAGTTTAGCGACAAAACTTGTTCTCAAGCCATTTCTTGGTTGTCTTTGCAATTTGGGCTGGAACATTATCTTGTTGAAAAACAACCTCTGATCATTCCTCTTTAGGTAACAACTTTTCATTTGTGGGAAGAATTACGGTAATGATGTTTCACAGTGAAGTAGCTCACCAATACCAGGCTCCCCACACAATGACACATTCTTCCTCCATGCTTCATTGTGGTAGAGATATATTTATTATTATATTTCTCAGACTTTCCAAGACGTCTGGAGCATCCGTACTCGTGTTTCATTGTGATTCATCACTCCACACACTTCACACTTCCCATATTCTGTCAAAAAACGTCATTCTAACTTTGATGTTTTTCTGAGACAGCAACGGTTTTTTGAGTGCATTTGCTTCAATTTTGCTAGACAATGAAAAGCTTAGTGCTTAGCCATTCTGGGCTTGGTCCATTTTTTCCCTCCAGGAGTGTATAGATCATACCTTTTACAATCAATTCAAAAGAAGCACCTATTTAGAGAGTATGCAATTTTGGATGCAACCTAAGGCCCTGTTTACACGAGAACGCTCGCGGGTGAAAACGTAAAAATGTTTTATTGGATGTGCCTTTCGTTTAAACACGGCGACAGCGTTTTTAGGGCTTAAAAACGCAAAAAAGTGAAATCACCTTTACAGAGTGGAAATCTTAAAAACGCTCCACTGCTGCGTTCCCGCGTGAAGGGTAAAAACAGGTAAAAACGCAAAAGTCTGCTTGACAGTGAAGGTTGTACGCAGGCGCACGGACTTGGTGTTGTTGTGTGGCAGTGCTTGACGTCGCCACCTAGCCGCCTGGAGTGCATACTACATTGAATTTCACACACTTTTGCATCACCATATGCACGCGGATTTCCCACCCAAAACACTCGTCTAAACACAGAATAAAAAGCAATAACGCAACGCCACTTTTGCATTTTCTCTTCAGAATCGTTTCCGTGTAAACATAGCCTAAGTATCAAAGTTTGCTAAATAAAAAAAATGGCTTGTTTGGTGCGACAGCTGAAAAATATAAATCTGGCAAAAACTTTCAATTTCACAGAGAATTTGAAATGGCAACTTTAGATCACCCAGAACACACTAGCAACCAAAAAGAAAACACCTAGCAATGAGGAAAGCACCTTTCACCTTTTCTTCAGAGGATTAGAGGGAACAGTTTCTTCATATGCTGAAGATCTTGTATGAAGGCACACAGAGGGTTATGAGCTGATGGAGCTGTTCCAGTCACGTTTATTAGCTGTTTGACATTCAGACAGAGGGGACGGAGACGAGGTAGAAGGGGTAGCCTTGGAAACCCTTCGTATCGCCACACGTGTGAGCTTCTGTCCTGATGTATTCGGGTGTCTCTGAGCGCCTGATGACTATTCCTTGTGTCTGTGCATGAAGAAGGACATCCCTCTTCTCTCTCTCTCTCTCTCTCTCTCTCTCTTTCTCTTCCTCTTGCTCCCAGAAGACACTTTGTGCCTTTTTAAGCAGGAATCCTTTCCCTTGCTGTGAAATGAGGCCAGGTCCATTTCAGACACCTCAAACGAATACAGAGCGAATTAAATTTCACACACATCAAACACAAACCAATCCGTCTTTATGGCAAATCGGGTCATGTGTTTATTTTGGTCATTTTGGTAATGACTGAAAGCCTGTGTTTCCTGGTTGGTAACGTCGACACCAACCTGATTTTGCCTAGTTACACTCTAAGCAATGGTGGGTTGTTTCAACCCAAATTTGGGTCAAATATGGACAAACCCAAAAAAAATGCAATTCAAAATGTACAGTTGAAAGTGAAAGTTGAAGTTTGGTTAAATTTGAAATGACATTTTTAACCCAACATTTGGGTTTATTTGACCCAAATTTGGGTTCAAACAACCCAGCATTGTTTAGAGTATAGATGCGCTCATGGGTCAATACATTTTCTTGATCCTGGAACAATATTCCTGTCCAAAAGTGTTGTGCTATCCCTAACCCTAAACATAATCCTACCTATGAATTATCCCTAAAATCAGAGGGAAATTATTGGTGAATAATGCTGATGTAGACTCTAAAAAATGCTGGGTTGTTTCAACCCAAATTTGGGTCAAATATGGACAAACCCAAATGTTGGGTTAAAAATTACAGTTGAAAGTGAAAGTTGAAGTTGAGTTTCACTTTCAACTGTAATTTTCTAACCCATCATTTGGATTTGTCCATATTTGACCCAAATTTGGGTTGAAACAACCCAGCATTTTTTAGCACCTAAACCTGTTGTAAGCTTAAACTTGACATGAACTGTAAATTTGATTGGATTGTTGATCCAGGAACATATTGATCCTGTACGTGTAGCATGCGTATTTTGTGTGCGTCAATATAAAACGCCGTAACGCTACAGAGAGCTGAAAACTTAATTGATTTTGTTGTTTGGCAGAACTCGGCTAACCTCTACAGGTGGCAAAAGAAACCTGTTTTGTCCTCCCAAACACAAGCAGACCAAACCAAATGGGAATTATTCAAATGCAAACAGTATCCATATTTACAAATCAAGCTGAATTTGTCTCGGGTAGGCTGGCATGTTTCATCTGTTTTGTTTTGTTTTTTCTTCTGGGCTACAGCTGAAATGCATGGCTTTTTTTAGATGGCTATATCGATTCAATGCAAAGACAGTCGCTATGGCAACATATCGGGTCTGGAAGGGAGCTTTTCCGCCCCCTCGTACTTTTATGCCAGGCATAGGCCATGGAGTCGTGATGTGTGATGCCTCCTATAGCTCTCTGACAGCTGTGAAAACCACCAGAGTGGACGACTTCCATCTCTGCCATCATTACCTGCCCATATGGAGTCTAGTGACCCATTTCACTTAAGAAAAGCACAAATGGCCTGGGGTGCACTTGTGTTGGCGTGTGTGACTGAGTGTAAGTAAGTGTTTCTTCGCAGAAAGAGACCCGTCAGACCACATGCTGTAGCTCTGTTCCAACGTTTGCTGTACATCCAGGAATCACAGGTGCACACCTGATGGAAATGCGTTTCAAAATAGTATAGGTAGCAAAGTTGTCTTACCTTATGGTCAAGGCTATAATTTTTCAGCAAAAATAAATAAATAAATAAAAAAAAAACCCTTTGTCAATAGTGTAGCGATTGTATGAAGCATAGCTTTCTGTCGAACCAAGCAGCTTTCTGTTGGCCGATCGACCAATCTGTGTGAGGAAATCTTTCACCCTAAAGCGAAATTCTTTATTGTGTGGTTACTATTGAAATTACTTGATTTAGCCCAAGAAAATTCACTGAACAATAGTAAATGTGATGGCACCTTTATGCTGTAATACTTGATTGGTCAATGTTGCAGTTTGCAGTTAAATGAATTTGCATATGTTTGTACGAAAACTGTATAATTTACTATTGTTTCGGTAGCCTATTTTTATGTCCATTTTTTTTTTTTTGATAAACAAGAGGTCCTGATCACCATCTCTCCATTTTTTTTACAATGAAAGTAATTTTGGGGAAAGTAATTGTATTTATAAAAACTAATGGCATTACTTCTGCTATTACTTATTACCAAATGGATCCATCAGTTATATTTATTATTGCTCAAATCAGGTCAGTCACAGAAAATGCTTTCCACACAATAAGAAAACTTTATTTAATTTAATCTGAAAATAAATTATATCTCAGCATTGGGGTCTTCACAATTCTTAAAAAGCCAGATACATGACAAGCCTGAGCTTTAACAATTCGTTATAATTATTTTTTATATATATAATTCTAACTATCGAGATTTTAGATGGAACTTCACGTACAAACCACTGAAATCGGTTAATAAATGTATTTTTTTGTTTTGTTTTATGCATAAAAACCCTAGCTAACCATTTACTTGTATTTACAGTGCAGTCTTGCCCTACACAAAATGGCGGCCAATGTGTTTATTATATCTATGGTTTTAAGCAGCTATAGCCAACCAGATAAACACCTTAGACTGGTATAACATTTTTAAGCAGACATAAACGCATACATAAGCCTCATGAGCTGAAGGCAGTAACTCTCATGAGCTGACAGCTGCAGGCCGAGGTGCTGTTTGTCTAGCATGCCACTCAAGGTGAAATCAATCTCTGTGAAAAGCCATGCAAGGAAATGTACGTTTTTCCTCCTGTGCATAGCAAGCATAAAACCTCCACCAGAGCAATAAAAACAAGCCCACTGGTTTTAGTAATCAAGGCCATGCTTTTTTTTTCTTTTTTGAGGGTTGTGAGTCAGGTGTAATTTGTGACTACAGTGGAAGCTGCTTTCCAGTGTGTGTGAGCACCTCAGAGGAGGAGGAGGAGGAGTGTGAGCTGCCAGCGTTTGCAGAGGTGAAAGGCAGGGCTGTCGACTTTGTTTCACATCCTCTGCAAAGTGCCTTGTTTCCTCACCTCCCTGCTTCCATTAAATGGCTTGCTGGGTGAAAAGAGTGGTGTTATGTTTTTTTTCTTCTTCTTTGAAAAATATGAGATCACTCATTCACACAATTTTATTTGTGCTTCGGCTCTGTGAGGTTTGAATTGTCACCCTCACCAAAAAAAGTACTGAGTGGTACCATGTCTTATACTGTGTTAAACCTCTGTATAGAAAATAAACCAGCAACATTTCTTGGTTGGAGGACTTAAACTTGATTTAAACCGACATGTTTTGGCAGCCTAGTCAGAAAGGAGGTAATGTTGAAATGTTGTATATTAATTACCATTGCTGATGTAACCTTCAGCAATATGAGCTTGTTTACAAGACACAGAGCAGGAGAACCCTTGACGTGACACACTGGTCATCTGTGGAACAGAAAGGTTGTCTTGAAGTTTTTAGATGTTGAATTGTAATACCCTCACGGTCTGATTGCGTGTGGCGGAAACATATGCAGCCGCAGAACCCTGTGATGTGACCCCATGTGAATCACTGGCGACGTCTCTCCGCTGTATGGACGGAGGATGTGTGCGCATCAAAAGAGGAAGCCAGGCGTTTTGAGATCGCCCGAAGCCTTATTCTCTGCTTTTGTGCGAATACACAGTCGTTGACGGCTGTGGGGACAAAATGCACAAGAATAATATGTCAGACATTGCATCTCTGCACTTCATCATTATACCATGTGTGTGTTTGTGGCTTTTTAAACATGGTGACTTTTCACAGTCAACTCCATTCCAATGCTGAATGCTACCTAAATATTCTTAAACCGGTTTTAATAGACTCTCCCCAGACGATATGCCTCAGTTTATTTGCCCACCAGGTTCTGTGTTTCCACCTACACTCCTCCACACCAAATATACCCATCACGAACTAGCCATCATTATCCAACACACCTCCTCTTCATGTCCACACACAAGCATCTCGCCGGTCCCTTTCTTTTCAGACTGGACTCGGAGCCAAGCATCTGTGCCGCCGTTTTTTGCCTTCAGCACTGGAACTGATGGCAGAGCTTGTGTTTACGCCTAGTCTGAGCACTTGTCAGACAGTGAACACTGCAGTGGAGGAGATGGATGTCATGTTGAGGCTCATGTGTTGGACAGGGAGCGATAATAAAGCGTGATTCGATGGCTGTGGAGCCGAGCTTTGAGTTGGACCGGGAGCGGGTGATTGAAAGCTCTGAGGCTCGTGCACACAATCCAGTGGACGGAGGAGACACTTCCGCAATCCATTTGCTGTCTTCTTTAGCTCATCCTGCTGTGTTAGGATGTGTGTCAGTGTGTGTGTGTAGAAGTGTGACCCTATGCCGTATATCACTGCAGAACTCTTCTGCTTTCACGAACAATAAAAATTTGTGCCTATGCCAAAACTGCTGGGTTATTTAATCTACCCAACCGCTGGGTTATGAAATGTTTTACGAAATGCGGTTGGGTTATAAAACAACCCAAGTTGGGTTATTTTTTAAAGGGATACTCCACCGTTTTTTTCATATTATAATATGTTATTCCCTTAAAGGAGTAGTTCACTTTAAAAAAAAAAAAAACTTTTGCTGATAATTTACTCGCCCCCATGTCATCCAAGATGTCCACGTCTTTCTTTCTTCAGTCGAAAAGAAATTAAGGTTTTTGATGAAAACATTCCAGGATTTTCTCCATATAATGGACTTCAGTGGGAACCAAACGGTTCAAGGTCCAAAAGACAGTTTCAGTGCAAACTGCAAACTGTTCAAAGGGCTTTAAACGATTCCAGACGATGAATAAGGGTCTTATCAAGCGAAACGATCGCTCATTTAATAAATAAACAACAATGTTCAAGTTTTATAAGCTCAAATGGTCGCCTTGCTCTGTTCTGTGATGTGCGTTCGTGACTCTCAAGTTCGAACTCGTTCATCAAAATGGACGAATCTTTTCCAGAGTCAACTCGTTCATTTTGTTCGTTGAATGAACCAAATTACACGAAAAAAAGATTAGTTAATTTTGTGTAATCATGTGGCATTGAGTCTATACTGTAAATAGAATAAAACATCGTTATTGAGGAACAGGAAGAAAGTGAGAGAGTGAGTGTGTAACAGAAAGAGTTGGGGAATAAAAGAGCATGACACACACAGACGTACTCATCTGACATTCACAATCTCAGTGTATGTGTGTGTGAAGGAGAGAAAGAGAATGAGACAGAACATTCAGAGTAGCGGGGGAGTGAAACTCTCTTTCACAGCAGTTGGGATGAATCATCCCGTTTTCACTCTCTCTCTCTCTCTCTCTCTCTCTCTCTCTCTCTCTCTCTCTCTCTCAGTGTCTTGCAGTTCTTATGCTTAAAAAACACACTACATGGTAATGTTCTCACATGTTGAACCAGGCGTGATGCATCAAGTTTCCAGTGACAAGTCAATTGTCTGTTTAAGAACATATCTGGTCTGATGTTAAAGGCACAATATGTAGTTATTACACAATTGTAATTACAATATCTAATTTTTCGCCACAAGAGGGCGCAGTTTACAAACAATAACAAAGGCGTAGGTTGATGACGCAGTGATGAGCTGAATGATGGGACTTGCTGTCAAGCTGATGGATCTGATCATATTTAAGGATGAGTGCAAACATTCATGTTTTTTAACGTTATAGTTGTACGAAGCAGGTCGCGATTGCTAAAGAGACAGATATCACACGCGAGTCTCGCGGATATAAAGGAATAAGGACTTTTAATTCTATAGAACTACCCACAAGTGCTGGATTACTCACATAGGTCAGTTTATTAGACGAATTAAACTTGTGAGGTAAGTTAACGCAGCGCTGCTTCACTTGGTCGTTACACTATCACACTAAACGGCATTTAAATGTGTGTTGAAAATTATAATGTTATACCATGTGTTAGTTTGTTTGCTATACGAAACTAGCAGTAAGCTAGATCAACTTTAGAATAACATACTGACCATATCATTTTGAGCTAACTTTATATAACATTGATTTGTGTTATATACATTTGCTCACCTGTCTAATAAAGCTGTCAAGTTGTGACTCGTGAAGCTCTGTCAAGTCTAAGTTAGCTGCGGACGTGGAGCTCTGAACTATCTACGTATTCTCATCCCAAGGCGTCATATACTGACGCTTTTGCCAATGCGTATACATCCAACGCACATGGCACCCTTTAGTGTCAATAACACGCTTCGGTTATGGGTAGGTTTAGGTCTGGGGTAGGGTTAGGGTTAGACCACTAGGAGGCGCCTTCTGGCCCATATTTATCTGCGTCTCATTTAACGCTAAAGGGTGCCATGAGCGTTGATGTGTACGCATTTTCAAAAGCGTCAGTATATGTCGCCTTGGGGGTAGAACGGGCTGGAACTATCCCTTAAAAGCCAAAATGATATTTAGTGTCTCATTCATTGACAACCATTTAAACATTCACCTCGCTACTCAGGAATTTCGGTCAAATGCAGGCTATTTGCACTGTGTATAAAACATAAATTATGCTTCAAATGGTTATTCATGTATGTAAATATGCACTACTTTAACGACGAAACGATGCGATGTCACCGTTGTGGGAAAATAACGAATAAAGTCACATGTTTAAAGTTCACAGCCCGCCCAACTTGGAAACTCAGCTATCAAAATGATCCTCGAGCCTTCCGGTGGTAAATTTGACTGGAGAGGCTGGTTGACTAAAAGTTGTATTTACGATAATTCTGATAGCACGTAAAGGCAACATTATTGCTACTAAAGATTTTTATGCATCAACTGCTATTCCATAGCTCCTACGCTATGCTATAGCATGTACTTTGTTTTGGCACTTATCCGTATAGCCTTTGTTGTAATGACTAATTACTGCAAAAATAAACTGAAGTGATTGGCTCAGGCCGAGTGGCCGTCCGAACTGGCCCTGTGACAAACTGCGGCACAAAAGTGCGTGTGTGTGAGAGAGAAAGAGCAACCCGGGTCAACCCCTATTTCCCGTGGGACGTTGTCTCAAGAGCAACCTGTCTTCTTACATTCAGGGCCCGAGCTGTAGCACAAGCCGACACCTCATTGTGATTCATCCAGTGGAGACATCGCCACCAGGGCACCACAGAGGCACACTTCCAAACACCTACAACACTTCTCCTCCTTCACAATCTCTTTTTTTAGTCCTCTATTCATTCCCAACTCTGACCTTGAAGACATGGCTTTGGATCCACATGAGGTGATAGATAACCTTCAGTTGACTGACTGATAGCTCAGATCAAATAGTGATCAAATAGGAATTTAAATGTGTGTATATAATCAGTCTAATAACTCTAATGCAGATTGCAAATCTATTATTTTATAACTTTGTTAGAATGACAATGTACAATTCGATTTGGGTCATGTGTATTCTGAACAAAATGCATGGCCCATGCAAAAAGTGAAATGTGAATGAAAACTGAGATATACGTAGGTCGCTATCTCATACTGAGTACAGAAGCGAACTGAAATTGAGTGGAAGTACACTCTTAAAAGAAATGGTTCTATTTAGAACCAGAAATGGTTCCATCCCCCGCTTCATATATGGAACTCCAAAATGGTTCTATATAGAACCATTTTTTTGGTAAAAGGTTCTATTGGCCAAGTATGGAACCCCAGGGTTCTATATAGAACCCAGAGGAACCCTTTTTTAAGAGTGTATAGAACCTTTTAGGGGTTCCAAATAGGTAGCGCTGATAGAACCTTTTAAGGTTCTATATAGAACCTTTTCTTCTAAGGGTACGAAATCTGGCGTAGATCTGCCTTGCAAAGAAATTTAGGCTGGTTTAAGATGTTTTTTGTTGTTGTTCGGATTGTTTAAAGATATGCAACACCTTATTTTTCAATCAGATTAATCTTGATTAAATCAAGATTCATAACCAGCCTAAGATGATTTGCTGATCTTATAGCCTACTGATTGGGTGGCGTTAGAGGCTTTTTTGGCTAGTTATGATCTCCTCAAACCACATGAAGGCTTTTCAGTCTGATTGCACAATGTTTCAAATTATTAAGTGGATTATTAGGCTGCATGTGAATTTAGCTGGAAAGGACAACAGTCATTTAACTTGATTGCTTCTACAGTTTACAGTAGCCTATGCAATTTCTGTAGAGTTTGCAGAACACCGCTATACATTCTGTTGGTAACACAGCACTATATAAATGTGCACAGGGAGGGATGAGGTAACTTGGCAAGCCCACACGAAACCCAGAGGGGGAGAGAGAAAGATTAGAGAGCGTTGGAGGTGTGTGTGATCTGTCCTCGTGTGCTTGCATGTTTCAATAATGATGTATGAGCACTTGGCCTCCTGGGATACCCAGGATGTAACCCAGATTCTGTGCTCGGACGTGCGAGAAGACGGATGACTGTTGTGTGTTTTATGTGTTTTACATGTGTGGGTGTATGAGAAAGCTGTACGACATGCTGCCATCGTGTGTCTGCTAGCGTGCTCTGTTTTAGCTGGGAGCTAATGCTAGCCCTTCAGTCCCCAAAACAAACATATTCAATCAATATTTGTGTGTATTACAATTTTCTACATGGCAGCTATACATATTTCATTGGCTTCTATTGCTGTTTGAGTGTTTGACCCAGCACAATCTGTCAGTACGCTCCCTCCAGACTGCTTTATTCCTGTTTGAGGAAAATTGCTGTTGTGGCTCCATCTAGTGGCGCTCCATTATATTTCATTCCAAAACAAAACAAAAATACTAGCCTATACAAAAACTAAAACTGGTATATAAATGAATAAAAATGATAAGATACAAATAAAAAACAAAACAAATTTTTACAATGAATTGATTATTTTACAATTACATTTAACTAATTTTGATGCTAAATCTGGCAGTATACTGTATGTGGTTTTTTGAAACCCAGAAATGTTTAGACTGATCAGCAAAAAGAAAGAAAGGGTGCCAACATGCAGCACATAATTAAATACAAAGCAAGCAAGCATGAAAAATCTGAAGTATTCACGCCTGCAAAGAAATCCCTCATGTGATCGTTGTGACTTTTTAGCTCTTGGCCGTTGTGTCTCTCATCTGTGAGCGGGTTTGGGAATATCATGTTTCTCACTTAGTCACTTTGATTATTTATTTTTTATTTATTTATTTATCAGCCATACTTGCATAATAGTCACAAATGCCAGATGGTGCAAATTGGTTTGCTATGAGATATTGTAAGTGCCCTGGAATATTTGCTTTCAACAATGCCTATTATTTATTCATTGAGTTGTTTTTATGAAAGTGTTTTTATTTGAATTTGACCTCAGTATTTTTCATTTGCTTTCATTTTCATTTCCGCATTTCTCCTGAACATCAACACAAAATACCATGTGTGAATGCCTGGATCATCTGCACACACTGTATGCTATTCAAATAGGCCTACGTGAAATTACATAGAAGACATTATTAGCAGACAAGTCTAAAATACACGTATGAGGGGTTTAGATGAACTTTAAACTTCCTTAGATGTAATACAATATCATTTTCTGTTCTACCAGCATGGTCCAATGTGGATAGTTATGCTGATATTTTTTTTAGCAGTGTAAACTTTCATAAAATGAATATTCCAGTGTAATATTTTCAACCTTTGTCACTAATGTGTGAATAAATAAAAAGATAATACATGGCTTCCTACGTTTGGGAATTTTAATGTTTCTTAGAATGGCTACATAGTGTAAATATTGTTGTGAATAGAGATATTAATAACAGTAAAACTATGAATGTGTGCTCTTTCTGTACAGATGAACGGCTCCAGTGAATGTGAGGTGAGCAGCCAGACGCTGAAAGGTCAGAGTCATAATAACTGGATCATATGACCCACACACACACACACAAAACACATTGGGATATTAAATAAAAGGTTGCACCGTTTTGTGTCACATCTCAGCTCACAGTCATGCATCTTACTGACTAAGCACCCATAATCCACTTCAACAACAAGGCTTAAAAATCATGTGTTTTGACCCAACACACCATGCGTGTATGTAAACTACTCTTATTAGATTTTGCCTTTTTCACATATGAACTACTTTTATGATACTGGTGTTTTAAAGATTGAGTATCCATTCATTGTAATTGCATCGGAAACTAATTTTGTGTTCTGACATAAGGGTGTGTAAATCACTTATCCATAAAGTATGCCTTTAACTGGTGTGTATGAATTAGCTATGTTCACAGATCAGAGGGTCTAGAAACCATGTCCCTTTTTTAGTCTCTGTCTCATACTCTCTCCTGACTGATGGGAACAGAGACATTGTGGGATTTGTAGGAAATGTCACGTCTGTCACACACATCCCTAAAGAGACATGAAATGCCCTCTATGTCCTCACGGGCTATATAGTGCATTTGATACGCCTTTGTATAACCCCAGTGAAACATTTCATAAAGGTACAGTACCAGTCACAATTTTGGATACGCAAAACTAAGTATATGTTCCTCATGATCCAGACACTTGAAATTGTTAACATTTTGTGTACAATTATAAACTCTGCTTACCCTAGTGAAAAATAAATGTATTTTAAATACATGTGTTTTATGCTAAGTATAATACAAATACATATCATGTATGTACTTATTATAAATACCCTGTAATTGTACTGCTGGTATACTAAATTGATATACATTAAGTTTTCCTAATTGGAACAACTAATTTTGTACTTTAGTTGTTCAGAAATAGTGCTGAGGTCCAACTAAAGATATACTTAAGTACATTTGATTATAGCAAAAGTGGAACTTATTGCTAGTGTATCTGGTAAACTTTAAATATCTCGCATTTAAAGAGTGATATTATACAGAGATCATATTATCCTTATTAAAAGGCCTAATATATACAAATGTGCATTGTGCAAAAAAGAAGTACTCCAAATAAAGTTTAATTGTAATATTTAAATCAGTAAGTCTCAAGCGATATAGGTCAGTAAATGTTTTTGTACTTGAAATAACCGTATTTTAAATTAATTTTGGAATACGTTTTTTTGTTTTTACAAAAATATTTAGTGCAATTTAAATGAATGTGTAATTATTATTGTTATGTAATTTTAATTCTGAAATATCTAAAATCCTTGAAACAAGATCAATCTGAGAAGCAACATGAGGCATTATGAGACATTAAATGAGTGTTTTTTTGTTGTTGTTGTCTTATCTTTTTTTACACTTACACAAGATACAACATATGGAAATCAAAACAAGTCCTCATATCTCCGTGTGCTGTTTCTTGTCAAGTAGCTTAAAGGAGTAGTTCACTTAAAAAAAAAAAAAAAAAAACGTTTGCTGATAATTTACTCACCCCCATGTCATCCAAGATGTCCATGTCTTTCTTTCTTCAGTCGAAAAGAAATTAAGGTTTTTGATGAAAACATTCCAGGATTTTTCTTCATATAGTGGACTTCAATGGCATCCAAACGTTCCACTTTCAGTGCAAACTACAAACTGTTCAAAGGACTTTAAACGATTCCAGATGATGAATAAGGGTCTTATCAAGCAAAAAGGTCACTTATTTAATAAATAAATAAAAAAGTTTAAGTTTTATAAGCACAAATGCTCACCTTGCTCTGTTCTGTGATGTTCTCCTGTTCGAACTCGTTCATCAAAATGAACGAATCTTTTCCAGAGTCAACTCGTTCATTTCGTTCGTTGAATGAACCAAAATGACAAGAAAAAAGATTCATTCATTTTGATAAACGCGCATCACAGAACAGAGCAAGGTGACCATTTGAGCTTATAAAACTTAAACTTTGTTTTATTTTTTTTTAAATGAGTGATCGTTTCGCTTGATAAGACCCTTATTCATAGTCTGGAATCATTTAAAGCCCTTTGAACAGTTTGCAGTTTGCACTGAAACTGTCTTTTGGACCTTGAACCGCTTGGTTCGCTTTGAAGGAGAAAAATGCTGGAATGTTTTCATCAAAAGCCTTAATTTCTTTTTGACTGAAGAAAGAAAGACATGAACATCTTGGATGACATGGGGGTGAGTAAATTATCAGCAAACGTTTTTTTTTTTTTTTTTAAGTGAACTACTCCTTCTTTTAAGGACTTTTTAAGGATATGAAAAACAAAGCTTGGCCCGTAGCATCACTTCACGTCACTTCTCGTTTAAGAAACACACATCATTTGACAAGAAATTCCTTGCCTGATCAACAGCCCCATCCAGACGCTGTTTCATGCCCTGGCTGCACAACCAGCACAGAGAAAACCGACAGTCCAAGCCAGGTCGGCAGGTCGTACAGATACGCCGTTATGAAGATCACAAACAGAATAGCATACACAAGAGCCTTGGTCATGTGACCTATGGAGCAGAACTCCCTCCACCATGACAACATCCCACTGCTGCCGTCCACCCAGGACAGGTGCATGCTGGGTAACGGCGTGCGGTGTTCACCCTCTCGTTTGGGTCGCTGGGGTTCTTGAAAGTTTCTGAGAGTCTTTCCAAGCTCAAAGTCCTCATCTGGAGAAGTAACCTCACCTTTCTTTGCCGATGTTGTGTGAAGGAGGTGTTTGGACGGGTCAGTGCTAACTGCTGGATAGTTCGCCTCGAGTAACTCAAACTCTTTCTCCTCCACAAGCTCTCGTTTGCTTTCTGAACGTTTCCCAGCGCTTTCCCCTTCTTCAGCAGTCGTCTCAAGTCCTTCGTTTGCCTCAAACCTTCGCTCTTCGATTTTCAGTAGCTCTAGATTCTCGTTCGACATGCATAAATCGCTCTCATTAACGCTCTGTATTTCTGCGCTGTGATCCGTGGTTGTTTCATCTCGTCCTTTTGCGCTGCTTTCCGTCTCCTCTTCATGTACTCCTCTATAAAACTCTCTGATTTCCACCTGCTCTTCGCTATCATCTTTATTTATATCTTCCCTTTCTGAAGAAGATCTCTCGGCCTGTCTATTTGTGAGCGACACGTCCCCGATAGGCGTAAATGTCAGGGTGTCTTTGACCGCTCTGTGTGTGTTTTCTTTAACCTTTGAGGTGTCGAAGCTGCCTGTGAATTCTTCAGGTGAGATTCCATCTCCGGCTTCTGAATTCTGAGTGTCGGTGTCGTGTGCGGTTCGAGTTTCGTCCCCCGAGCTGGCCTTGGTCGTGTCCTGACTCAAAGATCCCCTTGTGTGCTCGTGATGTGAGGTTTGGCGGTCACGAGATGCCTCAAACTCTCTTCCCGCCCTCTCTGGCTCCGATCCCAGAGCAGAACATGCTACTCTAATGAGCCTTGGCTGGTAACCCAAAACCTGATCTCCAGAAGGACCTTCTGATTGCTCTGTCGGATCACATCTTACAATTTCCATTGCTGTCATGTCACCAGATCCATGGTTGTTGCCTTTCTCAGATCCCTTGTCCTCCAATGAAATTACGACTTTATCCCTTGAATCTACATCTTCTGATTGGCAAAGTGTCTCTGGAGCACATGTTTGTTCCTGTATATGAGTGTGTGTTGTGTCAGTGCTGTTAAGAAAAGTGGATTTTGCGAGGTGATCTTCAACTTGCCAGCTTGTTTGACTGTAGGCATCGGGAGGGGTGGTTGTTGTCGTTGTTGTGCTGCCCCAATCCAGAGAAAGTAAAGGGATCTGGTGGTACGTTAGTATAGGTGGCGTGTCCATACCGTGTCCTTGTCGGCTGTGGAGAACCGGCAGGTCAGTTCTACTGGGCATACCAAGCCTTCTTTCATTTGTGTTGGAATTACATCTATTCTGGGTTTCTATTGCTTTCTGAGCGAAGTAGTCTTGCACGTGTGCCAAACGAGCAGCTTGACGTTTCCTGCGACGATCCGCCTGTCAAAAAAAGAGACAACGTGGAGAAAATGTTTATCATTACTTTATCACGTCTTGTTTGTAATGAGAGGAATTTAATTTCTTGCAAAATGGTGTTCATTTATTTACATTTATCCTGACTAATAATTTGTAGTTCACAAATTGGTGTACTTCCCCCCCCCACACTTTACTTCACTTCTCTTCAATTCTCTTCAATTCTCTTCACCTTACTTCACTTCACTTCTCTTCACCTTAATTCACTTCACTTCTCTTCACCTTAATTCACTTCACTTCTCTTCACCTTACTTCACTTCACTTCTCTTCACTTCACTTCTCTTCTTTTCACTACACTTCACTTCTCTTCACTTCACTTCACTTCACTTCTCTTCTTTTCAATTCTCTTCACTTCTCTTCACCTTACTTCACTTCACTTCACCTTACTTCACTTCACTTCACTTCTCTTCACCTTACTTCACTTCTCTTCACCTTACTTCACTTCTCTTCACCTTACTTCACTTCACTTCACTTCTCTTCTCTTCACTTCACTTCTCTTCTTTTCACTACACTTCACTTTTCTTCACTTCACTTCACTTCTCTTCTCTTCAATTCTCTTCACTTCTCTTCACCTTACTTCACTTCACTTCTCTTCACCTTACTTCACTTCACTTCTCTTCTCTTCACTTCTCTTCACCTTACTTCACTTCTCTTCTTTTCACTACACTTCACTTCTCTTCACTTCACTCCTCTTCAATTCTCGTCACTTCTCTTCACTTCTCTTCTCTTCTCTTTCACTTCACTTCACTTCTCTTCACCTTACTTCACTTCACTTCTTTTCTCTTCACTTCTCTTTTCTCTTCTCTTCACTTCACTTCACTTCTCTTCTTTCTCTTCACTTCTCTTTCTCTCTCTCTTGTCTTGTCTTCTCTTCTCTTCACTTCACTTCTCTTGTCTTCTCTTCTCTTCACTTCACTTCACCTTACTTCTCTTCTCTTTTCTTCACTTCACTTCTCTTGTCTTCTCTTCTCTTCACCTAACTTCACTCTTCTTCACTTCACTTCACGTCACTTCACTTCTCTCTCTTCACTTCACTTTCACTTCACCTTACTTCACTTCACTTCTGTTCACTTCACCTTACTTCACTTCTCTTCACTTCACATTACTTCACTTCTCTTCTTCTCTCTTCACTTCACTTCACTAAATGCACTTCTTTGTCTCTAAACCTTGACAGGACACTCATTGACAATACCAGGGTTTTGCAGCAGTCCTTAATGGATTTGTAGGGAGTGATTCCTGCTTCCTCCTCCGTTTTCGGTCTGTCTTGCTCTGGAAAAGAAAACAAACTCAAACTCAGTCTCATGAAGAATCAAAGGACCCTATTTCCAGATTTCCACATAAGAAACCCACCTGAGATCCCCCCGCTCGCCTCTGCGGGTGTCGTCTCTATGTAGATCTTTTTACTGTAAATATACGGCAGGTTTTCAATTACACACCCCAGCCATGTGTTTAAACATACCATCTCCAGTCAAAACAAAGTTCTGCGCTTGATTGGACAACCAGAGTAATACGTCTGGGGTTTTTTTCTTGGATAGTTTCACCATCTACATCCATATAATAGTCTCTTGAACTCGTCAGTAATCTGCATGATTTTAGCTGTCATTCATGTCCGGGGTGAGTCTCACACCAAAGTTTAATACTTCCAATAAGCTCTGTGTTCAAATCCTGACTGTACGGATGAGTAAAAGTGATGATTCTAGTGACAGTGTTTCCTACCTGATTGCTTTAAGGCAGCTCCTGATGCTTTTCTGGTTACTCTCCTCGACTAACTTCTCCCTTTCACTTTCTTTCTCTTTTTCTCTCTGATCACTCCTTCGTCTTTGGTGGCAGAAGACGATGTAGTTCGTCCCTCCATTGTTGTCCCAGAAAGTTCCGACGTCGCTCTCGTAGCGCAGACAGAACTCCACCCGAACCCCTTCGACCTGGAACGGAGGCGTCAACACGAGCAGGAAAGAGAAGCAGTCCGTCTCTCCATTGCTAGACCCGGGCACGTACTCGGCCAGCAGCTCGGAGTGGCTCTGCCAGCCGTCCAGCGTGACTCGGATGTAGACGGCCTTGTGGAAGCAGAGGTTAAGAACGCGGACGATGCCCCGGATCGTGGTGGATCCAGGGAGAAGCTCGATGCGCTCCAGCTCCAGCTTCTGCTTCTGAAGTCTCACTTCCATGTCCCCGTTTAAGACTGGGAGGGTGAAGAGGCATGAGATGTAGTATTCATCACCCTCTATACCGTCCACCTCCGGCCTTGATACATCCCGGTTATCGTATTCCTTCACAGAAACCAGGTCTAGACCAAAGGCATCCGCAAACGACACCTTTCTTCGCGCGGCTACCGGTGGGGGCTCGGGTTCCTCCTCCGATTCCTCTGCAGAGCTTCCATCTGAAATCCGCTCCACGGTTTTCTCTAATTTGATGATTTCCTCTTTGTTTTTCATCATCCAGTCCCTGCAGATGTCCATGTTGTAGGAGACCGTGGAGGGTGCAAGCTCTTCCACAGACATGCCTGGGTAATGCTGACTGGGTAACAGCACTAACCGCCTGAAAGACTCACTCGCAACGTGACTTGGCACACAGCATCAAGTTGCAGCTGAACATTGTGTGGTTGCCAGGCTTAAAAATAGCTGTGAACTATGCTTGTCTTCCTGGTCACTAGAGTCTGGTTGACGTGACACACTTTGATGTGTCCATGTCATCTGCTGAACTCTGCTGAACCTGGAGATAGCTTCGGTAAATGCTATCAAACACGTAGATAAAACTCATAGAAATTATAGTTGAGACATTTTTTTTTTTTTTTTTTTTTGTGAATTCTGTCATCCAAACAAACTGATATTTGGTGCAATGGCGCACTCTAAAAAAATGCTGGGTTGTTTTAAGACAATTTTGGGTCAAATATGGACAAAGCCAGCCATTGGGTTAAAAATGTAATTTAAAAATGTAACCCAATGCCTGGGTTTGTCCATATTTTACCCAAAATTGGGTTAAAACAACCCAGCATTTTTAAGAGTGTGAAATTTTATTTATATATGTTGGATAAACAAGTGAAATCAATAAAACTGCACTGTTATTTAATTATGTTCAGATATTATAATGATAATATGTCAGGGGGCAAGTTGTCATGATTCAATTCATGAATGATATATATATATATATATATATATATATATATATATATACTTGTTTATATACTTGTTCACTTGTTTGTGTGTGTGTTGCTTCATTATTATTTTTTTTATAAAATCATGCTTACTTTTTGGGTGGATTTTATTTATGGGATTTTATAATTATTTAATCAATGATGAAATCCTTGTGTGTTGTGAATTCCAAAAATGTGCTGCTGGCCATTTGTATTCAGTGTTTTCGAGCATGAACTCAATTGGCCACTAGGTGGCAGTGTCTAATCAAAGTTCTGTGCACACTCGCGTTTCATTGACAATCAAATGTGGATTCCAAAGCATTCCAGTAGGTGGCAGCAAACTCTTATGTTTTGTGCTATCCTAGAGTTTTTATCAAAATGATTCCCCTCTATAAAATTTTATATAGAAAATACATTGGTGTTTTTGATTTCTTTGTGATAAAAGCCATGAAATATCTGCATTTTCTTGATTAAACGTTTTTTTTTTTTAAATGGCATGAATGTGGGATCCAAAATTCTCTGATCATTGAAAAAAACAAACAAAAAAATCCTTAACACCTTTGCAGACATCTGACAGATTTTTGTTATTTGTGATTTTATAGTGTTAAAATGCACTCATAAAACCAGGTCAAAATCTGCTGTATCGCCTGCTTATTTAAACATGCATTTGATCAAACTTATTTTGATGTTATGCAAATATCACCAGCCATCTAATATGTACTAAGATCCCTTTTTTAAAACACCCAGTGTTTTCAACCAAAATATAGAATGAAGATATTAAATTCAGACAGAGACAGATTATTAATTCACAAAGAGAGATATCTGATATTATCAATCTTTAATCTTTAATCTGAAAATCTTTTATTTTTTATCCAGTTTTATTCATATGAATATTGCAAGGCAGTGGCACACAGTACACAAGTGATGCAGAACGTAACATTACAGTATATGTGCATCATTCTCATCTTAAGGATATAAATGGTCACAAGCAAAAATGATTTGAAAACCAGCAGTTCATCACTCAAATAAACAATATCTCATCAAAACGAACAGATGCTGTCGATCTACAATGGATCATCTCAAGGTTCAGGGGTGTGTGAACTGTTAAGATAAATTTCATGTGCAATGATATAAAAATTGTTTAATAAAATAAGCAAAAAACAATAATGCTCTGTTCTTTTGTTCTGCTCATTGCTCAGAATTATATAGACTTAATCTCCATACATTACACTTTTGAAGACTTTGTTTGTTTGCTTATTTTTTATTAATGTGCAATACATAATACAATATTAATTTTATTTAATCACAAACATAAACGAATATGGACAACACATTTTGATATTAATAAGTGTAACATTATTATCCAATTCTTGCTATGATCTAGTTGCTTATTATCATGCATATTAGGATATTGGCTGTTTATTAGCACTTATTCTGCAAGACCATGTTCCCTTAAACCCATTACCTAAACATAAAAACTGCATTACTAATTATTAATAAGCAGTAATTACGAGTAGTTAAAATTTGGGTAAAAGTAAAAACTGGACCGTAATCAAAATTGTGACAATAATAACAATAATATAGCCTAAATAAATTAGTAAACAAAATAAATGACAGCACTTCATATTCACTCCTCACACTATATTAATCTCTTTATTGATCATGGTTTCTTCTGATTTGTGATTAGTGACTCGAAAAACAAAACAAACTTCTAATGACTGTATTGTTTACGCGGCAGGTGGACATGTGTCACGTGGGGTCGCAGTACGCCGAAAAATAACAACATGTACGTCCGCATAAGTGCCCCCTCGCATTCTAATAAGCTAGTCCCCCCTCAAAAAACTCGGCCGAAACATTGCGATGCATTGAATCGAGATACAAAAAAACAAGCTGCCGCTTCGCGTTGCGCGTCACGCGAGCGCATTCAAACAGGAGTCGGTGTTACTCGCGCGTTTTTTATACTGTTGCGTCGGTAATAACAGCAGCACACACTGACTGAAGACAAGCAGCGTCTCGCGGCTCCGAGCGGAGGAATATCAACAGCGCGTGCTGTGCGTTTGTTTGTAGCGCTTTTTTAAAACCACTGACTTGTAAACACGAGAAACTTTGCATCCGCGAGGGACATACATTCACTTATTTTGGTGAGTTTTCACGTTTTTGCCTTTCATACACTGACCTTCTCAGTTTGACTTCACTTGATGGGTTGTTTAGTGCTTGTCGGATGCTTTAGAAAGTGTTTGTGTTGTTAGAGAGTTTGTGAGAAGTCAGTACTGTGATTCTATCCTCATAATCAATAAACATCCAGTGACAGTTTTGTGGCATTATCGCCTTTTAATGCTCATCAACTTTCGTTATGTTTATTGCTGTTTGTAGTTTTAAAACAACCTGAGTGAAATGTAAACGTAGCTTACATTAGTTTATTTATTTGAAAATAATAATAACAGCAGCATAATTGTCCGTTTACAAATGAATGATTTTAGCTTATGCATTTAGTAAATGTAAATATTCAGAAATTATCTATTATTACACCCGTATCACTACATTTACTGTTTCTATAATAATTTTAAGTGATTAAGACTGTTTAATAGGTTTATAGTTTTTATAAAAAAAATAAATCAGTTTTTTTTTTTTATAAATACACTGATTACGTTGCCTAAACGATTATTTAGTTTTAGTCTGTGTTTTAACTTTGTGATTTTCCATGAGATATAACATTTTAGATTGTCTAAAAGTGACATTTACTAATGTAATTTATTATAATTTATATTATTATCATTATTATAATCATCATCAAGGTTAACATTAATCTTACCGTGGCTGCTTGCTCCATTTCCATGATCCGGAGTGAATTCTTCAGCTTTGGAGTGTCAGGACAGTAAGCCTGATGTATTGGAGTGTTAATGGACAGCACTCCTCTCTTAAGACACAGTCACATCCACTGCCAGTGCAGTTTCAGTGGGTTCAAGGGTGCTGGGACTTTTTTTTTTTTTAACAAGGTGTGTAGTATTACAGCTCGTATCATGGCTGTGATTAACTCTGAGAGTTTTCCTCTGTTTCGCTCCAGCAGCTGTGCAGGTGAAGTGCAGGTGTGCATCATGGTGTTTCGTCACTCAACGCTGTGTCGCTTCAAAAAGGCTGTAATAGCAGTAGTAAAATTTCAAGCAAACACACACACACACACACACCTCGGCAGCTCCTGTAATGTGAAGCCCGGCCCTTTGTTAGCCCCACGCAGTTCTTCCCAGGTGATTTTAATTAGCACTGTTTCAGTGAGCGTGATGTTTCACGTACGACATGTGAAGGGAGGGGGGGACGGCTGACCTGAGACAGGAAAGAGGGGCCGATATTGCAATTATCCTGATGTTTTTGTAGGCACGGGCTGATTACGGCTGGGGTGTGTGCATGCACTGCTTTGCGTTAAAAGAAAAATGCATGTGCATTGAGTAAAATAAAAAGATCTGGCTGGGTTAAGATGGCATTGTGCATGATTTGACTTTTCGTAGGTTACGCCTTTATACGTACTGTAATGTGGGTGGAACCATTTAGTTTGAAATCACTAGTTATTTCATATTGCATCCTGCCCTCTTCCTACACTGTAAAACAAGTAAACCTGGCTGCCTTAAAATTTGAAGTTCATTGAAATGGAAAATTGAGTTAATACAATGAAGGAGGTCAGAAACTCAAAATATTATGTTATCTGAACTATATCAATAGTTTAAGTAATGTTAAAAAAAATATTTTTTTACAGTGTATATTCTACATATTCTGCTGTTTAGAAAGTCAAAGCCTATTTTTCCTTTACGTTTCGGTGATAAGCGACGTATTACCCCATGTGTGTTTTAATACACATCTCTAAACAGGGTCATAAAACTCTAATGGCAATTAAGCTGGAAAGCCTTCTGTTTGTATCCATGTTAACTTCACAGAAATGTTTCCATGACAACCCCCATGCATGTTAAGGCAACCAGAGGTGATCAACTCTTTTTTTTTTTCTTCTCCCCCCTCCCTTTCCTTTCCTTTCCCTCGCAAGAGTGGAATTTGTGTTGACAGTTCTGGCCTTTAATGGCACTTTGGTGCCGCGTGAAAGTATTTGTTTACCGTGATCATATGCTTCTAGCTGTCAGCCTCGCAGAGATTGACTTCTCCAGATAAAAGACTGTATTACATGCTTAAGAGGTCTTATGCGCCATAATTATCCACATCATCCTAATGACGGTTGGTGTGATTCAGTAACTAAGGCGCTGAGAGCACGGGCACGGTCATGAGAAATGCTTTTTTTTTAATATTACATACAGTGTATGCTTATTCTATGGGTTAAAAATGTCTAAAGGGAACTGATTCGTCTGCATTTGAGGTTGCGTCGCTCTTTCGATTGCATTTTTTCTTTCCCTTAAACATGCCATATAATCCCTAACTCTAGTCTTTTGACTGTGACGGCGCTCTTTCACATCTACGATATCACATGACCTTTATGGAGAGGTATTAAAATCACCCATAAGCATCTTATCTTAGAGTACACATGCCCTTGAAATTATTACTTGTACGCAAAGGTGATAATATCAGTGCTGATATCTGTTTTTTTGTCAATTTGAAGGCATGACAGGGTCTTGTTGATGATTTACTGAGCGCTTTAGTCTCTGGTTGACTTAAAACCCCAGTGGTTGTGGATGCAAGAGGGCTTCATTTGTAGTAAACGGCAAGGTCAGACCAAACTTGCCTGTGGTCTGAGGAGGGAGTGTGGAAGTAGACATAATGCTAGTCTATGTGATACTATTAATGTCACGCTTACAGCATCATTGCTGAAATTCAGCCTACTTTCATTAATTAAATAAGTGCTTTTCCACAAATTATTTGGTCACTTAAAAAAAAAAAATTGGTTTGTTTGTATATAACCCATACATGGGTTGCTGTCATTACAGTAGAATCAAACTCTGACCTTCTAACTGGGATCTCTGAGGACAATTCTGTTAGTAAGAGAAAAAAAAACCTGTTTATTTGAAATTGTTATGGAAAAACAGAGGATTTGTGACAGTAACGTCTCCTGACAGGCGTATTAGGCTGCAGAAAGAGCATCGGGCCCGAGGCTGTGGGCATATGGTACTGCCTTCTGCTGGCATCGCTCTAAAACAAGTTGCAACACTGTGGCAGGGTCACGACGGGCTCAGGTTTGTTCCTCCTGCCCTCTCTAAATAATAACAGGGCAAATTAATGCTCCCTTTGTCTTTGACAAGGGCAGAGCGAATATTTTTAGATTGACTCTTTGGCCCGAATTGTTGTTTTCTCAGTTTCTCTTCATGTTGTTGTTGAGTTACTGAGCTGTCGTGTTTGAGTTTGACCTTCATGTTTCTCTATTGTTTTAAAGGAGTGCCTGATTGCTGCTGTGTTTTAATTTGTGAACTTTTGGACATTAATTATGCTTTTTTGGACGATTAATCGCGATTAATCGCATCCAAAATAAAAGTTTGTATTTACATAATATATGTGGGTGCACTGTGTATAATTATTTTGTATATATATAAATACACACACTGTATACATTTAAGAAATATTTTCATGTATACTGTATATAGATTTATATTATATATAAATATAAATATTTTATATATAAATAATATTTTTTTTCTTAAATATACATGCATGTGTGTGTGTGTTTATATATACAAAATAATTATACACAGTGCACCCACATATATTATGTAAATACAAACTTTTATTTTGGATGCGATTAATCGCGAATCGTTTTACAGCCCAATGTATTTGGACCCGTGATATTGGCTTGTGGACATATACCATGGTATTCTTCAAGGTAACTTTGAGTGGCATATGTAAACCCATTAACATTTTATTAATATTGATTTAATATTGACAAATTTACACTATGTATGAGACATGATTATGGTAATCATTCAGTAAATACATCATGGGATCGCCGTCTTTACCATGTCACCACCACATTTATTGTAAGGATTATTACTTTTAATCTTAGCCTATAGGCCTATGCATCATAAACCTGGTAATCATGCAGTGCCTAGTACATATCAAAGTATGATACAGCTTTTTTTTAATTAGGGTTAATGCAGATGGAATAGATTTTATTATTATTATTGATATTACTTTGCCTGTTTGTGAATTACGAATATTTTAATTATTTTGTACCATCAAAATACCGGTCCCATCACTATGCCATGGTACTTTCACAGTAGTTTCCGTGAGATTTTACAATTATACTCTAGGCTAATTGTATCTAACAATCATATGTAGCCCAATTTAATAGCACTATGAATATTGAAAGCATCCTTTGTGAAGTGTAAATATGAGTATTAGTGTGTGTTCGTGGATGGAAAGCAAGCTATTGTTTTTGGTGTAGTGCTCAGGAATGTCTTTTAGACCGCAGAGGGTTAATTAATATACACCGTGTGATTCCCTTTTTGTCTTTCATAGGGCCACTTACAGCATATGGCCACAGCAATACAATAGTTTATTTTTTATGATTTTTGATGAGTGGTTTTTAATTTAGATTGTCACTTCTGGCAACCAGCAGGGCAGATGGTGTAGATTTGAATGCCCATCAGAGCCTAAACACCCTCCAGGCAGCTGTTGCTAATAAACTTTCCCCTCCCTGTTTTTTCCCCCCCGTTTTCCCCCCACGCAACACGTTTTAGGTCAAGAGGAGTCAAACCTGTTACAACACCTGTTTCTGCATATGTAAATCTGTTGTTTTGTCATTTCATTAAACAAGAAAAAAAGGCAACGGTCCCTCGTGGTTGCAAATGCGACTGGCACCGAGCCCACTTGGCAGGGTGAAGACAGCGAGGGGAGGAGGGAAAGATGAGCAAAAGACACTTGCGGCCGTTGGATGCCTCTTCCGTGTGAGGATGTTTTCCGAAAGGACCTAACCCCCCCCTGGTATGAAGCGGAAGTTGGAACCTGGCACACGCGTGGCTGGCACACGCTCTCGTTCAACCCCCACCACCACCGTATTCCCATTGCCCTCTCATCATGCCGTGATGTCAGAGCTCGACTCCAAGCCACATGTGCCGGTCTCGTGTGTGCGCTGCCTCTGGGGCTAATTGCTCCAGCCCCCCTCCATAAACCACTGGTGCATGACGATTTTAACCTGAAATGTCTCTTTGCACCCATATATATGCTCCCTCTCGGTGCTTTTTGTGAGTAAGTTGTGGGATTTGAGTTGTAATCCCATCTGTGTACGCAGGATGCAACAAATATGGCGTGAAATTAGAGGTTATTCCTCTGCTTTTGAAGATTACTGTCATCGTTGTGGCGAACGCCGCCGCTTGTATTAGTTACAAACGTCCATCTTACCTCCAAGTGCACGCTGTTTTTCCCCTACCTGGGTGTTTTAATTTGGCCGCTAATCTACCGTTGAACCGCGAGCCGCCCTAGCTTGGGCTCGGACGGCCTCCTGTTTGAGGGTCCCCGTCGTGTGTTAATCTCCGCGGGCCGCCGAGGTATCCTTCCTGTGATTTAGCGCCTCTCCACGAGCCTCTCCGGAGAGCCGCGCCATCCCTCTGTGATAGGGAAGTTCATTAGGGATGTGCCTTTGATGGGGCAGCTTTTCATGTGACGGCGCTCTCAAATACCTTGATGTAGAAGCTTAAGAAGCCATTGTGCCGCGAGCGCGTCTTATTTAGATCTGCATAGTAAATCGACCCGAGTAAATACGGGAAGAAGCAGATGGAAGCAAGGAGATAAGGCCCAGGCGAACAATCGCATTTGTATTTTGTTATGATGTTGACAGCAGCTAAAATTCACTAATCTAGCGCCACTGATCTGCATTTCAAAGAAATCTCATTTAGCAGCGGGGAGGATAAAGTTCTTTTCATTGTGGCCGCGCTTCTTTTTTTTAACTCGCATTCTTTGCTAATTTATCTGCGGCAGATTTAACGTTGGGCCGGGTGCAAGCATCCTGCGTGTTGCAAAGGGGATCTTAAATACCCTGAAAGCGGTAACGTCTAGACTGTGAACCGGGGGTAATTACACGTCCACTGATGAATGGAGGGAGTTTGAAGACTCATCTTTGTTCAGGGGGCCTGAATTGCTTGACTAGAGCTGATAAGGGCCGTTCGGCCCTCAGTCAAAATGTATTGCGTTGGCTTCCACCTCCTAACACAGGAATGGTATTTACATGAAAAGGTAAAAATTTATTGTGTACTGTAATCTGACTTGTTTGCATAATGTCTTCTTTCATCCGCACATCCAGCGGAGGGGCCGGAGAGGTATTCTCGGCCTTGATTTGAAATAGTTTATCTCGACTCGAACGCCAGGCTTCATGTAAATATCAGACGGTGACATTAGGACGACCTGCGCTAATGCAATGTGTGTGTGTGTGTGTGTGTGTCTAAGTATTTAGAGATCTCGAATTGAAACGGGTCCGGTATTGTGGAAACTTGTCACAATGAGGTCATATGAACTAATAACATCGGTAAGTCGATTTAAAGGCGAGTTTTATCAGGCTGCACAATATTGCGAAAAACTGCCATTGCGATATTTTGTATTGCCGCAATATGTTGTGATATGAAAACAATTTCACCAAATAGCTTTACTTGGAAAGAATGAATCATTCTAGAATGATCGGGTGATTTTTTAGGGGATTGAATCTTCATGGAAAATAAGATATTAAATGGAATAATCAAATGTAAAATAGCACTGCTTAGTCTTCACTTTATAATTTAAATAGAATTAATCATTGATAAAGCTACAAAAGGCATTTTCTCTGTGTATTTTGTTGTTTGATTAACATTAATGAGATGGAGAGCAGCAGGAATATTAGGCTGCTGTCACTTTAAGACCGAATGCAAGGATCCAATATAGTGATATGCATCCGTTTTCTTTCTCAACTGTTCGCGTTCACGTAAGCCATACGCGTTTTTGAGGATACTCACCTAGACATTTTTGATATAATTTTGCGTGTATGTGTCATTCAAGCACAAACAGATGCGGAAGAGAATGTAACTCGGTGTCCGAATTGAGTTGAGTAAAATCACTTGAATTGAGTAAAATCTAGAGGCCGACCGATAAAGGATTCTGAAGGCCGATACGATACAAATATTTTTGGGTTTTAAAATCCGATATTCCGATATATCGGCCGATATTTTTTTTTTTTTATTAAACATTGTTGGATTTCACACACGTGTAAAAGAAAAGCTAACTTTTCTGCACAATATACGTTTGATACTTTTTATCTATGTCTAAATGTTCACTCCTCGCAAGTATAACTTACATTTTACAATGCAGGGACTGTAACTAGAGATATGCTAGTTATAAATACTGTAATAATTACTTTATTTAGGCAGAAAAAGTTAATTGTGGTTTCCAAGCTCATTAATGTTAACGTTAGCGGTCTTCCAACTGATGATAGTGGCATTAGCTACACTCTAAAAAATGCTGGGTTGTTTTAACCCAATTTTGGGTGAAATATGGACAAACCCGAAATGTTGGGTTAAAAATGTAATGTAAAAATTTAACCCAACGGCTGGGTTAGTCCATATTTGACCCAAAGTTGGGTTAAAACAACCCAGCATTTTTTAGAGTGTAGCTTTGTGGTTAGCTAGTCTATGATGAGCCATAATTTAGCAATAGATAACATCATACTGCAAATTGCAAAACATAAATTTTCAATATAACAGGCCAAGGAGAGATGATTAAAGCGTGTTTCGTCCGTTTTTTTTTTTTTTTTAAATATTAATTTATCGCCCATTTATAACTGCCGATACCGATATTATGGAAAATGCCATATCGGCCGATAATATTGGCCGGCCGATATATCGGTCTGGCTCTAGTAAAATCACTTGAATGTTTAGACTGACAGCACCTAGGCTAAAACATGTGCAAACGATAAGCTTTCGCTCTGTAATGGTTCAACTTTGCAATTAATCTGAGAATCACATGCATTTCGATCCATACGGATCAACTGCGATCCCTATACTTGACACGTGACTGATGCGCATATCATGATATCTATCCTAAAACGTTATATCTTGCAGCCCTAGTCCAAAGACATTGCGTTATTAACCAAAAGTTTGAAATATACGGGACATTAACGCTTTTTCAGTATGATTATTCAGAGCTTTGTATATGCTTTTTCAAGTTTGTCTACATTTACACATGCGAAAAGCACAGTCTTAAATCTAATTTTGATAATAAATCTCTAATTCAAATGTTGACTGAGCTAGTGAGCTTAAACATACACTATTTGTGCTTGTTAACCGAGCGTACTTCTAGGATTACGAACACCACATACGTGCACATGTAATTGAGTGCAGAAGATGTGTATCTTAATACTCGGGCTAATAGACAGTTTGTGCTATTTCCTCCAAACACTCCATCTCAGTTTGTAACACCTCCTCAAACACAAGCGGTTAAAATAGCGGCGGGTTTGTGTTTGCAGAAATGCTCTCCTAAGCAAACCCCCTCCTCTTTTCATACAGTTCAGGGAGCACATTCCTCAGGATCCTGAAGTTGTTAGTTGCCTACAGGGGTCTTCTGAAATTTGGGACAGAGAGAATCTGAAGCCGTTCGGCTGATTTATGTGGTGTGTGTGTATCATACTGTAGCTTCACATGTGAACTGTACCCTTAAAAAAAAAGAAATATGTTACAACTTGCAGTTTTTTTGTTTTTTTAATGAGGTGAACTGAGCTGCACATGCTCATTTAGTCGAACACATCTGTGAGTGTCAGCAAAAAAGCGGCAGAAGCCTCGATGGAAAGTTTGATTTATGCTCGGTTAGTTTTAACCTGCCAGGCATGGCAAGCTGTTTCGAGGGCAAAACATTTCCCCTCATTTCTGATATTATTATGTGAGTGTGATACGCGTCAGTCTGAAATGCAGATGAAGGGATCGGAAGTGCTCTCGAAAAATTCACAATTGAAAAATGTACCTTTTCTTTTGTTGTTTTTTTGACAGATTCTCTCATACTTGGACTCTCCTCTCCCAAACAAACACGGACATCAACTGAAAGTTTCCCCTCAGGGTAAGATCGGAAAACACAGCTTCTCTTGTACTTCTGTCAACGCGTTCATCTTTTGGCAGACGCACTCTTTGAAACTGAGATAAAAACGAGTGCGTGATCGTACGCGACTGCGGCACGTTGACGTGAAACGAGCCCACATCCAGTTATTTGATTGACCTGTCGTATTGATGGACCGTGACAGACTTTGTTGTAATTATTTTGCTGTGGAGATGAAAAACACTGTCATTATCCTAAATATCACTGACAACGTGCTTACACTGTCATTTTTTTGTGGTTTTGCCACCTTTTATAGCATTCAAATAAGCTAATATTTTTATTTTAAATGCATCCTATATGTATGTTTACATGTTTCCTATTCTGTTTCGGTCAGGATGAGGCTTGGTATGGCCATTGCTCATAGCGCAGCAGGAGTACTCTGAAAACCAAGGCGAAAGTGGTGAGTAAAAGCAATCTTTAAAGGGCTAATTTGCATGTTCGGTCTGTCTGTCTCAGCCATAATTGATATGTCCTCTCAAAAATCACTTCCATTATATATTCCATCAACCACATCCTGAGAGGAGCGTTAATAATGAGGAGTCCGGGGATCTCTTAAAGATTCTTGATGCATCATGATAGTTGAGAGAGTCCACTTAGTTTCTTGACGGTTGTGGGGTTTCATGTTAAAGGAAGTTGAAGATAAATCAATTGCGGTGTATAAACAGCAGGTAAAGGTTTGAAGCGTGTTGTCCGGCTCCCTCCGGCCCTCCCTTGAAGCTCTGATGATGGGTTTGTCACCAAGTAAGTGGAAAATACGCATAAAGAATCTCTCCATCTGCTGATTATGTGACGGAAGTTGTGGTCGTCGTCATTAGCGATGTAGACATTGCCAGACGAGCGGCTACAGTTGCGAAGGGTAAATTGGAAAAACTTGCACCTATTCAAGGTCATGCAGAGTTTAGGTCATGTTTGATGATTTGAGCAAGAGATTTAGGTAACACTTTATTTTACAGAGTCCTTGTTACACGTTACATGTAATTACTGTAGAATTGACTATAAATTAGGCATAATTACAATTACAACTAACCTTAAACCAAAACCTAACCCTAGCCCTATAGTAAGTACAAGTACATTATTATTACTCAGTCATTAAATGTATAATGACACTGTGACACGGACACCTTAAAATAAAGTGTAACTGAATTTTCATGGACCTGATATTAGCAGTTGTACTTTTTGCTCTAATGGGATGGTTAACAAAAAATATCAAGTTTGATTTTGATTTCTTTTAATGAATCATTTACTCAACCTCATGCAGTTCCAAACCCATATGACTTACTTTTTTCCATGTAACACAAAAAGATTGTACTTGCCACTCATGAAAGCTAATATATGGGCTTTTGAGGACCAAAAAAAATTATAAAAGTTGTCATATGTGCCATATTCCAAGATGATTTAAAATCATATGATAGCTTTTTGCAACAAACATTTTAGTCATTTAATCAAAAATCATTGATAATCAAAATAACTTTGTTTTAATATGTACTGTAGAAGTGCGAATGAGAGCTGAAAGATTTTAAGCGATTAAGTTACATTTTATTTGACTGCATCCATGAAAATTTAATGATGTATCCCCATTCATTTTAACTATATGGAAAAGAGTTTGGGACGACTTGAGGGTGAGTAAATTATGACGATTTTATTTTTTGAGCGAAATGCCCCTTTAATAATTAGTCTACAGATCATCATTGAGAAAAAAAATGCATATTTTGCTTTAACATAAAGAAGAAAAAAAATGGGGTTGATATGGGATTCTGTCAATACTCTTGCATTAATATGTGAAGTTAAGAAAGTATCACACTGAGCAAGCAATAACAGCCCACACTTTGCTGCTGAACTGCTAAACTCAGCAGAGTCCAGCATCCAAACTCAACTCTGTAGAGAAGCATCCATCAGCGAGGCTATTCCAAGCCATTACTTTGCCTTTGAGGTGCAGGGCTGATTAAAGTTTGCATATGCTGAAGAGGTTGGGAGGCTTGGCTTACGGCAGGGGCTGAAATCCCCAGAAGTCACTGCATCACAAGGCTAAGCAAAACCCAGCTCCTCTCTCCCCACCTTAAAGAGATTTGAATGTTAGTTTTTAATTTGACGAGTATCCACTTAAATCTTCAAAGATGAACTCTTAAAGCATATCTGTTCTGGAACAGAAGTCCTCTGATCAGTGCGTAAAAAAAGAGAAAGTATAATTGCCGCCCAACTTCACACCGCCAATGCACACATTATAAAATCTACAGCAATTAAGCATATCTCACCCGAGTTTAAAGACGAGGGATGGCGTTGCTCACTCTTCGGATGGACGGCCTAGTGCGTTCTTCGCTTTGAAAATTGATTTCTTGTTCTAGTAGAGTGCCTGTCATTTCCATCTAAAATGGCTCAGAGAGAACTCTTCCACTCCCCGGAGTTGAGAGCAACCTCCATGGAGCTTTTCTCTGGACACTCGGAGCCGAAAGCTCGGAAGGATATCAAAGGAAACTGAGCTCTGTCTCCATTGGCAGGTCTCATTGTGTGGCTGATTTGGGATTGGAAAGGGAAGGTGGTTGGGGACGGAGATGAAGCGAAGCCCAGTTCCTCCTAATCTTTATCCCCCATTAACCCTCAGAACCGCTCCTGGGATCAGGTCACTGGTCAATCCCCCATTTTGATCGAATATTTTAACTTAAGTCTTTTTATGATGAATGGGGAAAAAAAGTTTAGGCCATCAGTGGTTCACTTCATAGTTCTGGTCTTCTTAAACTCTCTTCGCTTCAGAGTTTTGTCTCCAAATTAGAAAGAAGGATTTTTTTTTTTTTTTTTTTGGTGGTCCAACTTTCCATATTTCTGTTAAGTTTGGGAAAGGGCTTGCTTGCTGTGAGCAAATTGGAGCTTGAGTACGTGCTTTTCTTGGTGGACATGTTTCTCTTGAAGTGATTTGCAAAGTTAACTCTGGCAATGATGGTGGCACCTTTGTTCTCCAGGCATTCAGAACCGGATAAAGCGAAAAGCTACATGCTAATCTTTCTCAGTGGCATCTAGACAGCTTTATTTACTCGCATTCTCAAAGACAGAGAGACAGAAGGAAACAAATCGAGGCTGTTTGAAAAATAGAGCAAGAGTTCATGGAGAATGGACGGTTTCCCCAAGAATAGAGTTACAAAAGAGAGTCTACCATCATTCCTGATAGAGGAGACAGAGTCAATGAGGTTATTGATCCGGCAGGAGTGCTATGCTAATCAGACGTCTGAATGGGCCGGGAGTCAGTGTCCTTCACTGAGACTGCTGATCTTTTTTTGTCTTTCAATACATAAACAGCAAGTTTGATGAGCAGAAATCTACATGGTTTATTGTGGAGAAGTCACGAGTGCTGGAATGGCGGGACAATTGAAACGAGACCCTCTTTTTGACATCAGGGCGGTCTGACATGGCTCTGACCCCGCGGTCCAGATGGTGGGAATTAGAGACTTTGCTTGCAGGTGATTATGTCCGATGCATTGGTCTCACGCCGTCTTCTCCCTCTGCGTGTCGTCCCATTCCCCCCCACGCAGTCATGAAATGGATCGCGGTGTTGAATAGACATGGGTGGATTAGGAATGAATGGGTGCTGATTGAATGTATGAGAATGTGAGTCCAAAGACCAATTTCTGCCAATTTCATCATTAAGGATATGTATTAAACACACCAGATTTAAATTAGAAACAAATGTTCGGAGAATTGTCACATCAACTCCAATTGAGTTGACTAAACTAGGATTACAACACAGACCATGCGATGGAAGCGGCTATTGGTTTCTCGCTGCCAATTTATTTAGAGGCTTTGAACCAACTGAGTATGAAGGATTTCGGCCTCCTGTGGAGTTGTAAGACTCCTAGATTATGTGAATAATTGGCCACAAAAAGGATTCATTTAAATGTAAATTAGATTAAATTAGCTTAGTCTTATTTTGTGTGTGTTGGTGTGTTTTATATGATTCTTCTCACAAGAATTCCAATGAGTTTCTCACATTTGATATTTTTTATAAACAGCTAGTGTTATTTTCGTCGGAAGAAAGAAATCTTATACGTTAACAGAGTTCTCCCGCAACGCTGTTTTGAAATGCTTTCTCCATTTGAACGCTTTGTCTGGCCTCATTCACAGGAAAAGCTTTACTACAAAAGATGCAAGCCCACCGCTTTGTTCTTCGCAAAAATTGGATCATGGTTTGAAGAGTGATCTTGCGGAGGGAGAGGTACTAGAGCCTGGAATTTGGCTTCCCCACCGCAAACCTGTACAATCAAACTGCGTCACGGTTACCTGCCTTGATAGATGGTGAAACTGTTTGTTGTTGGGACGAGAGCAACCCGATTCGGGTCACATGTCCGTCTCAGACTGGAATGTGTTTGTCGGAGCGACCTTGCTGCCAAATCCAAGAGTCTCTGATTTCTCTCCATGGCGTGTGCTTCACTGTTGTAACCCTCTCTCATGAAAGCTATGCCTCTGGGCCAATTCTGTGGTCACACTACCTGATTCTGAGGCTCGTGGAGTGATGTTGAGTGCTGAAGCCAGAGGGAGTCATGTGAGAGAGATTCCGTCTGCATAAACATGCCCTTCTTCTTCTACGAGAGACCGAACAGACAGGGTGTCCCTCAGCCCACCTCACCTGTGAAGCCTTTCCAAATCCTTTCCTGTCTGTCTCCCCTTTCCTTTTCTCTCGTACTTCTCCAGCTGTTTCCTTCAAGTCCTGTTAAATGAAACTCTCGGAGAGCAGATACCTTTTGCATCATTCTAAAATCAATTTAGACTTCTGTTTTGTTTTGTTTTTTCTCTCTAGCTTGGTGCAAAGCAATAGGCTAAACATTTTTTTTTTTTTAAATCAAGAACAGATCCAGTAGCTCAGTTTCTGGATTTGTTGCAAGACATTTGAATTTTCATTGAGGTATAGCAAACAAGATTAATAGTAATTCGAATGATTTATTTTTTCACTGAAAAAACAAAAAAACAAACAAAAAAATAATAAACATAACTGATTTTATACTTGAAAAGCCAAGACGATGGATGGATGGATGGATGGATGGGTGGGTGGGTGGGTGGATGGATGGATGGATGGATGGATGGATGGATGGATGGATGGATAGATAGATAGAGAGATAGATAGACTCTAGAAATCCAAATTTTGGGTAAAATATGGACAAACTCAAACATTGGGTTAAAAATGTAACCCAATGGCGGGGTTTGTCCATATTTGACCCAAAATTGGGTTTTGGGTTAAAACAATCCAGCATAATCCAGCATTTTTACAGTATAAATAAATAAATAAATAGAATAAATAGATAGATAGATAGATAGATAGATAGATAGATAGATAGATAGATAGATAGATAGATAGATAGATAGATAGATAGATAGATAGATAGATAGATAGATAGATTGATTGATTGATTGATTGATTGATTGATTGATTGATTGATTTTGTCTTTATGAACTGGGGACAATTTGAGTTGAATTCTGGTAAATTACTGTAAAATAACCAGAACTTTCTTTCTGGTAAAAACACAAATGTGATGTTCACACAAGCGATGGCGTTCCATCTTTTAACCGGTAAGATACCATTCACACATCATTACCAAAATACCGGAAAACTCTGTGATCTGTCACTCATCACAAATGACCTTTAAATGCTGAGCCGCTCGCTTCATCCACCTGGGGGAGAAGAGGTGCTTCAGTTTCATTTTTTTTTTTTTTTTACTTCTGAGTGACAGGTGTAAGGGGAGGATCACAAAGAACGTGGTTTTGCTCTTAAAAATATGAGAAGCATATAGTACTGCGGTTACGATCGAAACTGCAGAGCACTGATGAATGGAAAAGAACGCAGGGTCTCGAGCGCATCGATCAGATGTTCGTCTAGCGCATGTTTATATAATAAACAGTTAAAAGCAGTGGAACTTACTGTAAACAGCTCTGACAGAGCTTTTTGATTGGCCTATGATTGGCAGCATACCGGTAACTTACTGTTAATGTTACAACTTCTCTTACCTGGAAATTTATTCATCAGTATTTTTGAAAAGGCTCTCTTCACACATGATCTTAAAACGGTAATTTAGCAGTAAAGACTTTATGTGTAAAAGGGGATGTTGTTGATAAAGCTTTTAATTGTAATATAAGTGAAATTAGTTTTGTTTTGACTTTATCCTCACTTTTTTTTCGTCCCATTCCACTGCTTTTCCATTTGTTTTATCCGAAATATTTCTCTCTCCTGCTCTCTCCAGACCTATTTTCATCACTTAATTCCCTCTGTCTTTCATTCATAGCTTCGCTCTCTCTGTTATTAGACTACTTTCTCCCTCTGTCTCGCCTGTCTGCGGCATGTTGCACCACACACACACACACACAGACAGATCTGGATGCAGACTGACAGTGCTGGCACAGCACTGATTGAAACTCATGTCTCAAAGTTGCTAATGCTCACTGAACCATTTTATTGAAGATAAAGTAAATAAAATAGGTTTCTTTATGAGAATTCACTGAAATAGACCAGAATGATCTAGAAAACACACCTGCACACACACTTCTCTGATTGGTTCATAGATTCCTGGTGAATGGCTGGGATGAGCTGTTTTCTAGAGGTATGGGAGAGTTAGGAATTTCACAAGTTCAATGTTTTTTGAGAGAAAGCAAACGGCTCAATTTAAATCCGTTTTTTTAAGGAATGACTTTCAGAAGTTCTTGAAGTATAGCACAGAGCTCAGTCATTGATGATGGTGATGCAATCTAGTTTTTCTGTTTACTTAGTTTTAGTGCTACACAAGTTGTTTTCGGGCTACACAAGTCATTGCATGAAAGGCTCAGAGACATATTTGATCATTTTGGCTGTCCACAGAAGGATCTTCACCACATACTGCTGTTTTATAAGGTACTATAGCGTATAAAAATGAGCCTGTTTACCTTTTTAAGGTAAATTGAATTGTATGACACTCCCACTTTTCATTATCCATTTGGTTCATTCAACGAACAAAATGAACGAATTGACTCTGAAAAAGATTCGTTCATTTTGATGAACGAGTTCAAACAGGAGAGTCACGAATGTGTATCACAGAACAGAGCAAGGTGAGCATTTGAGCTTATAAAACGTAAACTTTGTTATTTATTTATTAAATGAGCGATCGTTTCGCTTGATAAGACCCTTATTCATCGTCTGGAATCATTTAAAGCCCTTTGACTGAACTGTCTTTTGGACCTTGAACCGTTTGGTCACCAGTAAAGTGCATTATATGGAGAAAAATCCTGGAATGTTTTCATCAAAAACCTTAATTTCTTTTCGACTGAAGAAAGATCTTGGATGACATGGGGGTGAGTAAATTATCAGCAGAAGTTTTTTAAAAGTGAACTACTCCTTTAACTGTACACAGTTTAATTCTGAATTGGATAAGAAAACGAGAAGACATCCTAATAGCGGCTAGTATTCGGTTTCGTCTTGGACCCAATCCGAAGAGGTCAGTCTATTGGCTGCATCTTGATCTGAATGAACAGCAGGTTTAAACACAGAAGCCGAACAAAAACAGGTCACATTCAATAAGATCCTTGTTCCTATTGAACCAAGTGAAGAATCATCCACGTCCTCAATACATTTACATTTGTCCAAATTTCTATACAACCCCCTCTGAGCACTGCATTCTTTCTCAGAAGATAAAGCCAGCATCAGAATGTGATTCCCTTTGGCTTAGAGGAGGTATAGGTGTCACCCTAATACATTAGCATTGTCCTCCGTTATAAATATTCTGGCAGGCCTTCCTCAGTCGGCTGCCTCTGAATGCTGCCACTCGCCGCATGCATTGTGGAGAGCGCCGGGCCGCTCTGAATCCACTCTGTCTGTCTTTTATCAAACATCCCAACGCTTTGATAGTTTCCTCATTTATTTAGTGAATAGTTGGAGAGGAAGAAAGAAAGAGAGAATGAAAGAAAAGAGTTTTTACATTATGTAAATGGTGGAGGGGGGAGTCCGTCTCTAATCTCTCGCACGCTCATCACGGCAGACGTTTGCATTTCGTGATACTGCCCTCCTGGAAACCATTGTTGGGATTTCTAGCCCCTCTCCTTCCCGGCTCAATGCCTTTTAGAGGATTTTAATACACACGCCTTTCCTCGCAACAGCGTTTACAAGCCCACCATTCAATAAAACCTCAAGTACCTCAATGTTTCCTTTGACTGGTCTCAGGAAAAAGCATGAAGTATTATAAATGATACAAGAACATGAGAGCGGTAATGAGTGTGTCTGTGTGTGTGCTTGCATTGTATAATGCACTAATGCACTCCAAAATTCACGTTTTACTGGGTAGTGGATGATTTCAGAAAGTTTACCACACGTGCATTAATGTTTATATGAAATAAGAAACTTGCCATTTTCTTTCATCATCATATGCTGCCCGTCCAATCATTTTTCTCATATTTCTCATGTCTATATTTATGGTGGCTCAATGCAAGAAATATGTCGGTTTGATGACCTGTTGTCCCGCATCGGAGCGCTCGTCCATCTAAATGACCTAATCTGTCATTTATTTTTATTTTGATGATAAATAGAGCCAGTCTCCAAAACTTATTTATCTGTCCTGTGTTTTTTTTCTCTCTCTCACGTCCAGACACGAACTTATGCACATGTATGTTGGTTGTCTTTACATTATAATATATTATATATATTGAAATAAAGTTTTAAGTGATAAAATATTTGCTTTGTTGTACATTAGAACCACACCAGGCATTTAGTCATATTACAAAATAATTTATTGAAGCATCCAGATACTGCAGCTAGGCTCCTGATTGGTTAACGCGGCGCGAATTGACGCCAAAATTCCGATTTTTCAACTCGGGCGGCAGGCGCGAATTCGAGTCAAACGCGTGAAAGCACCAACTAAATCATTCGCGCGTAACGCGTTTAACGTGCCAGACGCTCAATTCGCGCGAACAAGGCATATTCGCGTCTACTCTACGCCTCATTTGCGCCGCAGGAATTTTTATGCGCGTAATGTGTCCTTGCATTGACTTTACATTTAAATCACTCGTGCCTGACGCGCTATTTGCGTCCGGTGTGAACGCACCATTACAGTTTGATTAAAACCATATAATGTTGCATTGTTTTGAAGTTGTCAGCCAAATGGCATGCAAATCCAATCTTAGTTGTGTTTGTCACTTGGGAAGTGTTAATTTTGGACCCTGCATGTACAAACACATTGTATGTTCATAGGACCGCCCATCATGCTCGACAACAAACTGACAGCTCTAATGCAGGGTAATTATTACCTTTAAGTAGGGATAAGAAAGGATTTGTTGACAGCAAATTGGCTTTTAGCATGTGTCTCGCGCACCTGCGTGTTGATCAGAGACCGTGATACACAGAGGTCTTTGTGCCAAGAACACTCTCTCACAACATATACACACACTTACGAGTTTTTGCATATATTTGCTGTTTCTCTCTCTTTATGAAACCACGCATGTCAACTAATGAGCCTCCAAAATATATAATTTACCCACTTCACCATGAGAACGAGGTGTTTGTGTGGCTTTTTTCCCTCCTCAAATTGTTTCCTTTCATTGCCTTGACAGCATAGAGGATTAGCAGCATAACCGCTAACAACCATCAACGTGTTTTCAGCGTTGTGTCACATAGCATGTTTTTTTCCCCTTCCCTTGGCTTTCCCTCCCTTGATTCACACTGCGACTGAAAACTAAAAGAAACAAAACAATCGATTCAACCTCCGGTGGCCCTTTCCAACGTACAGTGAGTTAAATGGATTGTAAGACGTTTAATTACCAAATGGTATAATCATTATTCATCTCATGATTAGTTGTATAATATTAAGTGAATCTCCTGCCTTGAGTTCTGTGTTTCATAGATCAGTTGATTTAGAGCTGGAATAAGGGGGTGGATTGAACAAAACATCCCTCTGATGTTTTTTTAGCAGACCAATCTCTCATTTATTTATATAATTAGCTTTCATATATGCTTAATTAAATACACATTTAATGGTACGGCATACTGGCGACGACGCTATACACTTTATATTGCATGCAATATTTAATATAGTGTTTAAGGACAGAGTATGCAATACATGAATATTTAATACAGCATTTCAAAGCAAATTTTTCAACGTGAACCACACAGTTAATGCTGTTAAATCTGAAAAACACCATTAAACGTGTTCAAAGCTTATTTTTCTTTGGTGATCGAGTGCATTTATGAGTGGATTAATACTTCTTAAAACAAAAAAAGGAATTGATTGGATTGGGAATTGTTTTTATGTGGTTTAATTGAATTAAGAGCACACAGAAAAGTTGTTTCAAAGGTGGAGCAGGTTTTACATTTTGACTTGAACATTTTTACCAAAAATGACAAATTTAATTGACAAAAATGACAAATAATTATAATAACAATGTATGCACAATAAGACCAAAGTAAAAAGGGTCAATTTTATTGCATACTAACCCTATCTTTAATAGTTGCGTGCTAGTTCACACACAAAAAGTGTTACGAGGTTTAAATGATGGCGAATCCCTGTTTCTATAACATTTTTTCGCACAATAAATGCTTTTCATTACAAATTGCTGTGCGTTTTGGAGATGATCAGTAGTAAATAGCAGCGTGGCATGCTTGTCAAACGTGTTCAAGACTCAAACTATCTGCTTATTTTCCACTCAGAGCCACAGATTAGGTTACGATATGTGAGTTTTAGTCAGGTTTTTCTCTTCACGGACTTGCTGAACCGCTGCTTGGAAGAAGACGTTTCTCTGTCTTTAGTCACCACAAAGGAGAAATGACAGATTACAGGCTTTTGCCAGAGTACATATCAGTCTGTGGGCTTCCTTGGGTCAGGATAGTGCAATCCTAGCACTTGAAGAATGCCTAGACACATCACTGGATGGCACTGTTTCCATTTTTTGCTCTCCTGAACCCCCTCGGCTGGATCAACAGGGTTTGTTTTAAGCAGGCTGAGAGCACTTGAAAAAGCAGGAGTTTTAAGAGAGCCGAGGGCTTCTCGAAAGTCTGTCCCTTCAGATCATATACAGACCAGGCTCCTCTGCCTGGAGTGGGTGGTAATACCTGAGGCCCAAAGTGAGAGCATCTGCATTTTGTTTATTGAAACTATTTTTATTTATACACTGTAAAAAAAAATATTGCTGGCTTGACTTAAAAAATAAGTAACCTGGTTGCCTTAAAATTTTAAGTTCATTGAAATGGAAAAATTGAGTTAATACAATATAGGAGATTAATTTAATTACTAGAAACTCAAAAAATTATGTTATCCGAACTACATAAATTATCTAAGTTGGTTTGACCAAAGAAAAAAAAAGTTGTGATTACAAATCATGAAAATATTTTTTTTACAGTGTAAACACATATTTTTAGAGGATATAGGCTACTGTAAAAAAAATGTAGGATCATACCCTCGTGAAAAATAAATGTATTTGAAATACATTTAGTTTATGCTTACTGTAGATATGTACTTATTATAAAGCCCCTGCAATTGTACTGCTGGTATAATAAATTGATATACATTAAGTTTCCTAATTGGAACTCTAATTTACTTTAGTTGTCCAGAAATAGTGCGGTCCAACTAAAGATATACTTAAGTACAATTGATTATAGCAAAAGTGGAACTATTGCTAGTGTATCTGGTACACTTTAAATATCTCGCATTTAAAGAGTGATATTATACAGAAATCATACTATACTTACTAATAGTGATATTTAAACACATTTTAGGGCTAATTATGTTAATTTTTTTGTTGATTTATTTTTAGGCTAGATATGTTAATTGATTTTTTTTATAGTATACTTAGTATGAAATAAATGTTTTTCACTATTTTTAAGTTGAAGTAGTTTGAGAAGTGAGGAAAAGTTATGTCCTGCGGTGTGACAGGCACATGCATTTAAACTATTTTATACGGCATTTACTAATCATTTTTTTATATCATTAATCGTTAATGATATAATCATAATCATTTTGCATATGTTTGTGCATTTAAAAATCATTTATCAATGAGCTAGTGACTAGTTATGGTACATTTCCCTTATATATTCTTATGACTTTTAAAATGACTTAAAATAACATTTTAATTTTGCTGGGAAAAAAAAAAAACCATTGTATGCATCCATAAAAAAAAAATATATTTTTTTTATTTTTTGAAGCAAGATTTGAATTATTTTTATATTTCCAGCATTCACCCCTTCGCACATTTTTTACAACAGGAATTTCGTGGTTATTCATCCGTTTAAATTAATTAAATTAGATTCCTCTGATGCTGCCAGGCGTTCAGATGATAATTGCATCAACACGCCGAAACATAATAGCACTCTGAGTGTTTCCAGTGCACTTCATTTCAATCTAAATCCAGAGCTCCTCTGGCAAGACCCGTCAGAAGACCCCCTCATCTTCATCTGGAACATCTCCTCCAACTTAACAATTTATCAGGGGCCAACTTGTAAAACTGCGGTCGGAGACGTTTTGTTAATGAACCGTTTACAGAATCATCCTCATAGCCAAATGGTAGGGCTGATATTTGACATGCTCCAGCTGCGAGTTCCCTCCGCTGCAGATCAGGCTCACGATTTCTAGACAAAAGATGGCTCTGTGGAATGGACGCTTCGAGTCCCACCTTCGTAAATAAAGGTGCGAGTGTAATTGAGTGATGTGCGCCGGGGGAACGGCGAGAGATTGAAGGCTGTGTACTGGTAAATAGATAATCACACAAAAGTAAATGGGGTTTTCAAACCTCAATCTACTCCGCCGGCACAAGCTCGTTTGCATGTTAATCACCGCAGCGATTTCCCGCATCACGAGGAAGTCCGCGCTCTTTCATAACCAGCTTTTAATTGCATTTAAAATGTCACAGAGGTGAAACACATGTAATTTAGCCATAACTATGTCCAAATTAATGGCCTCTACTCAGGCGTTCCATTCAGCGGACTCAAATGAGTCTGTCACCTTTTGTATTTTGATCTCCTTCCCCCCCATCACCCACTTAGATTTTTATTTATTTGAAATGCATTAGACAGCTTCTGAATATATCTCAGCGACGCTGCACGTGTTAATTTATGAAAAGCACCATTATTTCCAGGTTATTTCTCCTGAATGCATTTGCGAATATCGCCCGCCTGGACGTTAAGACGGATAAGATTAGACGAGGGTGAAAAAGTCAAAGGACTAGATTTTAAAGAAGCCCAAAAAAGTTTATTTTCCTTCATCACCAGGTGTTCTAGCACATATAAATTACTGAGATGATGTTTCCATAACAGAGCAGGGCACTCCAGAGAGCCAAACCTGCAAAACAGACCTATTTAATTTTTCATTGAGGAGGACCATCAGGAGCAATAAGCCAATATTCTCCTTCCCTTTTCCAGATGCTTTCTCTAGCCTTGCATCTTTCCAAACCCTAGCCTTTACATTTTTTCCAGAAAAAAAGGCGGTTCTGCCGAGACCTACATGAAAGAAGAGAACTGTTGAAATGTTAATTTTACCATCTGCTGTCGAGGCCTGCTACCTTTGTGCTAGTGTGTGTGTGCGCACTCTCTCTCTCTCCTCTCTCTCTCTCTCTCTCTCTCGCTCTCTCTCGCTCTCCACGTCTTATATTCCCAGTGGTTCTGTTCTGTTTTATGAATGTGCTGGTATTTTGGTTGTTTGAAGTTTTTGGGATCCGGGAGTTTGAAAGTCAGACTTAGAAAAACAGAATGCCACAAGACGCACTGAGTGACAAACCGATTATCCTGCCCTCGTAGTCCTGATAGCGCTTGTCCCCTCTGCGGGTTTGAACGGTTAGTGGCTCGCCCGCCCCGGTTTGGGTTAGCCTTAGCATCCCAAGCACTTCAGGTACCAGTAGCATTTTTGTACAAAAAGCATTTTTTTGCTGTGCAGACATTGATTGAGGTGTGGTGTTCTTGCGGTGTGGTGTAAGTCCCCTACGAAATGATCATATATTTATTATTTATTCATATTTGCTGTCTCTTCCTCGGAAATCGTGCTGCACTACAGTTTTTTTTTATCCAAACAAAAGCTCTCTAGAATTTATATATCAATTTCTTAAAACACACACACACACACACACACACACATATATATATATATATATGTAAGGATTATGAGGAACACCATACTAGTACTGTGTTTGACCCCCTTTCGCCCCCTTAAATCTACGTGGCATTGATTCAACAAGGTGCTGAAAGCATTCTTTAGAAATGTTGGCCCATATTGATAGGATAGCATCTTGCAGTTGATGGAGATTTGTGGGATGTACATCAAGGGCACGAAGCTTCAGTTCCACCACATCCCAAAGAGGCTCTATTGGGTTGAGATCTGGTGACATTTTAGTACAGTGAACTCATTGGCATGTTCAAGAAACCAATTTGAAATGATTCGAGCTTTGTCACATGGTGCATTATCCTGCTGGAAGTAGCCATCAGAGGATGGGTACATGGTGGCCATAAAGGGATGGACATGCCCAGAAACAATGCTCAGGTAGGCCGTGGCATTTAAACGATGCCCAATTGGCACTAAGGGGCCTAAAGTGTGCCAAGAAAACATCCCCCACACCATTACACCACCACCACCAGCCTGCACAGTGGTAACAAGGCATGATGGATCCATGTTCTCATTCTGTTTACGCCAAATTCGGACTCTACCATCTGAATGTCTCAACAGAAATCGAGACTCATCAGACCAGGCAACATTTTTCCAGTCTTCAACTGTCCAATTTTGGTGAGCTCTTGCAAATTGTAGCCTCTTTTTCCTATTAGTAGTGGAGATGAGTGGTACCCGGTGGGGTCTTCTGCTGTTGTAGCCCATCCGCCTCAAGGTTGTGCGTGTTGTGGCTTCACGAATGCTTTGCTGAAAACCCATTCTCCTCTGACCTCTAGCATCAACAAGGCATTTTCGCCCACAGGACTGCCGCATACTGGATGTTTTGCCCTTTTCACACCATTCATTGTAAACCCTTGAAATGATTGTGTGTGAAAATCCCAGTAACTGAGCAGATTGTGAAATACTCAGACTGGCCCGTCTGGCACTAACAACCATGCCACACTCAAAATTGCGTAAATCACCTTTCTTTCCCATTCTGGCATTCAGTTTGGAGTTCAGGAGATTGTCTTGACCAGGACCACACCCCTAAATGCATTGAAGCAACTGCCATGTGATTGGTTGATTAGATAATTGCATTAATGAGAAATTGAACAGGTGTTCCTAATAATCCTTTAGGTGAGTGTGTATACATACATACATGAATGCATACATTTACTTTGGAAAAATGCTATACATTTTATTTAATTCATTGGGAGAGGGACATTATTATTCTAGGGAGAATTTGATTGGACAAAAAAAAAAAAAAAAAGAACAATCAATATTATTTTCTCTGTTTTCCTGGAAAAGAAAACAGACTAGAGCCAATAATGTTGTCTCAGCTATGAATAAAAAAAAATAGAACTCACATTTTCTCATTTTATTTGTCTTATCTTATTTCAGTGTAGAATGAGAGTTTGTGGAAAGGTGTAAGTAGTAAGTATTATTAGACAACTGCTTTATGATAGAAATGTTCAGCGACCGACAGTAATAGACTTTTTAGTGATGCAAACTATTCAAAACTTTCAAATGTTTCATGGTTTTGAATTGAAAATATGCTACCATGATTCATGTAATTCATAAATGAATGTACGAGACAATAAACAATTGCGCTTGACATATAAGACATATGTCAAATAAGAGTCAAAGTGTGCACTTTTTTAAATAAAATATTATTTTCAAATAGTTTAAATTGATTACTTAGTAATTAGACCTACAACAATGTCGGCTGGTTTGCGAATGTAACTATGCAGAGTTGGTCCACCACTTTTTGACAAAAAAAGAAAAGAAACAACTGAAACTCGAATCCCGTCAAAATGATTTTTTTTCTCATCACGGGACGAAGCTGACACTTTTTAAACAACATTTTATCAGGTCCGCCGCTGGGGTCCTTGCCAAATGGACAGATTCCATTGTGAGATTTGATAGTTAGCAATTAAGCTGAGACATCCTGAAATGCGACTGTGTGCAGAGTTGCAGAGCGTTTGCCTTGGCCGGGATGGGATTGTTTAGTCTGCTCTCATTTTGAAGCCGCGCTGTTTCTGAGCACCAGTTGACTGTTGTTTGCAAAGCGCGGGGGGAAAATGTGAGAGGCCACCGTTCCCTGCCATTTATTTATTTTTCCCTGTCCTTGGGACTGGAATCAGAATTTTTTTTTTTTATTCCTGTTACTCTATTCTTTGGGAATTATTCTTTTTTTTTCCTGTATATGTGGCTGCTGAAACGTAGACTTTTCATGACCTCACTGTGCGGGCTGTGTTTCATTAATGACCAGCTCTGTGGTTTGGGTCGAGGAATAGTTTTCATATGACACCGTCTTGCATTAGTGCAGAGCAGCAGCTGCAGAGAGGCTGAACACAGCCAATTCTGTGGCTTTGAAAGGTGTGAAAAGTTCAAGTCCCCAATGCAAGAGCCTTGCATTTATAATTTGCATGAGTACATTTCTCTTCATTCATGGATGCGTGTGTGTGATCGGAACTGCCGGAGACTTGTAAAAAAGTTACCATGCTAATGAATCCTTTTTCGGTAACACTTTACTTGAAGGGGTGTGCATAAGACCGACATGACACCTTCATAACCATGACATGACATATGTTATGAATATGAAGGAAGTCTTATGCATGTTTGTGACAACTGTCATTAAGCGTCATTCGCTCAGTTATGACATTTTTAATGCAAATATGACATTGTTTGAGATGTCTTTGTTATGACATCTTGACATAAACCAATACATCATAACCTGTCAGTGTCTTTGTCATGACAGTCAGTCATTATTGAGCGAAATACACTTAATGACAGTTGTCATAAACCCTACTTCATATTCAAGACTTATGTCATGGTTATGAATGTGTCATGTCAGGCTTATGCACACCCCTTCAAGTAAAGTGTTACCCATTTTACTTTGATTTCAAGTCAGGTGACTTTGGATGTCAGCTCCTCTATCTGGTTTGCCAGCATAAAGCCTGATTTATACTTTTGCCTGGCTCTTCTGCTGACTGTGTGCACACCTTCCCAAATTATCGTTGTACTACTCTAAACGACAGGGGGGCGACTCGTTCAAAGGGCTTTAAACGACACCAGATGATGAATAAGGGTCTTATCTGGACCCTTCGAGTCATGATTCGAAAAAAAAGATTTGTTCATTTTGATGAACGAGTTCGAACAGGAGAGTCACGAACGCTCATCACAGAACAGAGCAAGGCGAGCATTTGAGCTTATAAAACGTCATCTTTTTTATTTATTTTTTAAATGACCGATCGTTTCGCTTGATAAGACCCTTATTCATCGTCCGGTGTCGTTTAAAGCCCTTTGAAGCTGCACTGAAACTCTCATTTGAACCTTGAACTGAAATGGGAACGTTTGGTTCCCATTGAAGTGCATTATAAGGAGAAAATCCTGGAATGTTTTCATCAAAAACCTTAATTTCTTTTCAACTGAAGAAAGAAATCATGGACATCTTGGATAACATATGGATGAGTAAATGATCAGCAAAAGTGAACTACTCCTTTAAGTAATTAAAATACATTTGAGAGGTTCAGGTTCTCTCTGGCACATACATCAGTGGCAACCGTCCACCCCAATATATTTATTTTTCAGAAGGAAACCATTCTTTAATTTACTGTGTGGCATCCAATACCACTTCATAACACAAAGCCGAGCGTCTGTGTATGTCTGCAGCCACAGTTCGCTACTTCTTCTCAGTGTCCTCTGGGGAAAATTTGCATCATGCACGTTCTTGTAGATATTTATTACTGTTGCAGTTTGCTCGCATGGAGGGATGGGTTGTTAGTCCAAGGGTGTAGTCTGAGCAGTAGGAGCCGAAACTTGTGAGCCTGAACAATGGTAGGATTAGCTAACAGTCCAGCTATGTGCAGTATTTGAAGTCGTGTCTGAGTTTGTTTGGGGAGGGGAATGTGCATTTAGATGACCCGACAGCAGCTGTTTTAAACTGTCAGAAAATGTCTCCCTTTCTGCCTCCCATCCAGTAAAAGGTAGAGAGTCTTGTAAGTGTTAAACTCTAATAAGGGAAAACATTGGAAGTTTGCTGTAGGCTTTGGTTCGATGTGTGAATTCAAATATTTCATGGTTGTAGCACACGTGCACAGTTTCCTCTAAGATTATACAACATGTTGTCAGAATGTGTTGACCGTGTGTGTTTGTGTCTGTAATGTGTGGCTGAAAACACTCATTATAAGAGTAGTACAGTAGTTAATCAATTCATTAATAAATGAATGTTCACTATCTGCTGAGAAATGAATTAAAGCACAGCAGAATGACATCAACATGTGTAAACATTGTAATTGCGTGTGGAAATGCAATTTGATTGATCAAAACTTCTACGATGATATTTTGCAATTAAAGAGAAGAGGGAAACTATATCATTTAGTCAAAATCTCCTATGGGATAAGTGATTTTTCATTATTGTTTACAACAGGATCTTTATTTTTCATGGGTTCAAATGAAATATTTTTGTTCTAAGAGTCATTTGCAACAGCTGAATGTAGCATTTTTGACAAGCCAAAGATTTTAGTCCCTGAGAATTTAAGCCAAAAACAACTTTATTCCGTAAAAAAGAAGAAGCACGTCTCGCACACGTTTTATAGTTACCCAAAAATCAAACATAGTTTCACATCCATTAAATACATTGAAGTTTTAAAACTAAAAACACTGGCATAACACACTCATGGGAATCAATCACTTCACTGAATACTTGCCGGCTAGGAAAGACTCGCTGAATGATCAGTGAACTAAACGCTAAAGAGAATAAACACCACTCCAACTGGAAAAAAATAAATGGAAACAGGTAGTTGTATGTTATATTTTGATTGAATTTTATATATTTATAAAACGGTTTGTTCCAATCCTTGATTCTGATTGGTCAATAGCTGTGCTTCCTAGTTCCTATGTTCATGCACATTACTGCTCACAATCAGGGATTATTTTTTTAGCGGAAGGAAGGCTTTTAGTGATTTTACTTAATGAAAGTTGCAGTAATACATATTTTTTTACTTTAATATTTTTATTGTGTGGTAACCGTCAGGCAAACTCCGCTCATAAAAGCAGGTAACCGTTTTATAAAAGCAGGAAACTATGTTTCGCGTCGTGCCTACAATAACAACGCCCTTCAGCCATTACTAATTCACGATACAGCTCGTACCTTATTGCTTATTGAATAAGTTTGTTGGACTTTTTTTGATTGGCCTGTATTTCAAAATCAATTTGGGACTGGTGCGTGTTTCATAGCAAATGCTTCCATTTTGAACTCTCATTTATTTTTTCTTTCCTTTTGCATAAACAATTATAACTTTGTTCTATTCCAGGAATTAATGGAAACCATTTGTACATGCAGTGCTGTTTTCAATGTCATCACGGGCTACTTTTTTGTGGCTAAAATGACAGAAGACGGCTGCTTTTAAGTACCGCACAAGCAAACTGATGATAAGTGAATCATTCCACTCTCTAAACCCTTTTTATTGGGACTTTAATAACCACTGTATTATAAATTATAATCTATTCCTGCGTTTGCTAATGCCCTTCAATATAGCCGCCTAAAACGTGCTCTGAAGTTACTGTGTCTACCTTTTCAAAGGCAAATCAATTACATGTTTTTGGTAATGCACCGTAATTCCGCCGTCAATGGACTGGCGGATGAATTGAAGCGATTCAGAGAGAAGTGGTTGTTCCTGTGGTGTTTTTTTGTTTGCACTCTGCACTGTATTGACTGCATCCAATCAAGAGCAAGTATTCATCCTCCATTCCCGCCATAATGGAAACGGGTCGTCGGAGCACCTGATTACGACCTCCAGTTATGCTCGGCTAATGGAATATGGAGTTCTCGCTCACCGTATGTTGTTAAAGCAATTCTGGCCGAAAGTTTTCCTCAAACTCGACGTTAAAAGAGTTTGCCATTTCTGCCAAAATTGCAGAGCGCAAGACTGAAGAAGGATATCGGTAGGGAGATCTTCAGGAAGTAAAAATTGCCACTTGCATACTGTCTTTGACCGAGCGGGCCAAAGCTTCACCACTCCACAGGAACATGTGCCGTTTAGGAAGATATAAAGGAGTGATTTTATTACCCGGTACATCTCTCCTCAGAAGCGATTTCATTTCTCTTTTCAGCCGCCACAGGAGTCTTTATTTGATCTCATATTCCTGAATTTAACTGCTTCGAACTGGCCGGCCTCAGTTTATTTTCATTTGGAAAACACATTTTCTGTTCAAGAGGACACGGGGGGTAGTTGGGATTGAGGAGGGGGCCGTCAGGGTCTGTGTCGAATGTAAATGTCTTCTTTTAGTCACTTTTCACTATAGATTATTGGAGTCCATCTTTTCATTTTCTCCCACCCCTCCGACGTGTATCTGCCGTGCCAACAAACGAGACCGTTGAGTCTTAGTCCTTCACATTGAGTCTTTGTAGGGTTTCTGAACTATTCATGGAGCCTGCCTGATTGTTCACAGGTTGTTAATGTTCAATATGTGGGTATTTCTTTAACTTTGCACACACTCTCAATATAGGAAGTTTTTTTCTTAAGCAACAAATGTCATTTCCAGCTTCACTTAGCTTTTTGTAGTGAAAATATTTGTTTGGTTTTCATTTAGAAAATCAACTGTTGGTTTAACTGAAGCAAGTTACCTAGTTGCATTAACCTTTTAAATTCATTGAAATAAAAAAAATTAGTTAGTACAACAAAGGGGATTGGTTTAAAAAATAGATACTCAAAATATTATGCTATCTGAACAACATTCATTAACTAAGTTGATTTGACGGAAGATAAAAAGTTGTGATAACAAATCAAGAATATTAGTTTTTACAGTGTATGCGGTTAAGCAATAAATAATCATTAATCATGAATTAATCATTATTTAGGTTAACCTATTAATCTTGTGCAAAAACACACTCAAGTTCAACATGTATTCTCAATATGCAGTCTGATGCAAAGCATGCTGGGAACTAGAACTCTGTTGCACTCATTTAGTTTAAGTTCAGCTTCACATAATCAGTTATTGAGTTCACTTAACTTTTTTCGATTAATTACAATGACTTTCAGTAATATTTGAGTGAAATAAACTCTTTATATTTGGTTAATTTTGACTGGTTAATATCAGGGTTACAGTGTAAATAACATTTTCACACTTTTTGTATAATTTAACAGATTGATTGCTTGATTAAAAATGACTAAGTACATTAGTATACTGTTTTTTAATTATTAATTGTGATGGAAAGGATGCTAGTGATGCAGTCGTAACTTCACTATAAATAAATAATATAAACATTTAAAGTTTGGGTCTATAACATTCATAAGCAATCTTGTTTTTAAAAGTTTTAATGTAACCTTCATAAAACAAAGAAATCTGTGTTAATAAAGATCAAACTTTTGGCCATAAAAGCGCTTGTAGTTGAAGAAACACCCATTTGTCTCAGATTTGTGGTTGGGAGTTGCGTTCTCAGGCTGTCTGATGCACCCAAACAACTTTTCGCTGCTTCAGATTTTGTCATGTGTTGACACAGATGTTCAGGCGTGTGATCCAGCATGAGATGTTTTAAATATCAGTGGTGGGGTGAGACCGTCTAGTCCAAACAGGGCTGCCACCTCTCTCTGGAGTCAGATCATCTGGGACCTGGTGCCTTTATCAGGACTTCAGAGTCTCTGTCTGATTCTCCCGCAGTAACACCTCTCTGACCTGTCTGATGACAGCACTATGAAGACATTCAGCAATTTCAGAGACAAAAAAACCCCCCCTCAGCCAAATCTGGACCTCTTTCTCTCATATATTTTTTTTTTTATTTGGCTAGCCTCCATTCAGCGAATTACCTCCAGATGTAATTCCTATCCCCGCCCCCACTGAATTAGTGGCTAGTAAAAATTAGGTTTAAATTAGCTGTGGCATGAAGAACGGTTAAGTTTAAAATGTCCTTATAATGAGTTTATTATTCTTTGGTGAGATTCCATTTTCCTGAATTAATTCTCTTTCGCTTTTTTAAGTAATTTGCTGTCTGATTGAATAGAATCATCAAACCTCTGGATTGGATGTAGCTCATGCTATGTTTGGGTTCTGGTGTAATGTGAGAATAGCTAAGATACTGTATGTCTAAGTTTTCTGCTGCTTTTTATCATGGTTTTTCTTTTTTCCCCATCTTTGTGATTTCATAAAAGAATGTTTGGAGTATCTGTGATCTGATTTTTGAATTTGTACACTTTAAAGGTCCTGTTTTCCTAGAGGCTAGCTTTGAAATCATAAGATCCCAAACCCTCCCTTCAGAGCGCCTCTAAAGCCACACATTCGGACCGAATTCAATGATTGGGCGAACATTTTACACCTTCCACAGACGAAATACAGTATAAATACATTTAGACCACTAAACTTAGCGATTACCCTCACAGGATGTGAAAAAAAAAAAAAAAATCTGGAACAAATTACCTACCCTGCCCTAAAATAGCAAATTTAACAGACTAAGACCATTTATAAGCATCTCTATTAAAGGAGTAGTTCACTTTTAAAAAAACTTTTGCTGATAATTTACTCACCCCCATGTCATCCAAGATGTCCATGTCTTTCTTTCTTCAGTCGAAAAGAAATTAAGGTTTTTGATGAAAACATTCCAGGATTTTCTCCATGATACTTTGTATTTTAGTAGTAACTTATTAGCTAACTTTATGTGTTTTAATTTGAAGAATAAAGGCCCGTACACACCGGGACGAATATCAGCACGTGTTTTTTTGTTTTCACACCCAAGCGATTTTCGCTGTCGATGAGCCGAGTGAACATGCAAATTCATTCCCTGACATTAGATGGCACCAATTTGCTCTGCAACACCACTCCATATCAGTTTTCTTTTATCGAGATGTTTGTAGTCGCTGTCGCGTTTGTCACATAGTTCTTTATGTTCTAACACCAACGAGAACAGCAGCTCTACATTCATCTCGCCTCGCATCTTCCTCGTCTTAATTCTTCCCGGCAGTGTAGACGGCGACGCTACTTGGCGTAGATCTTCTTCTCTGTTGCGTATGTGCTCGGCAAGACCGTTTTGTGTTTGAGCGCCCCCAAGTTGTGTTTTACTGTAACTTCAGCTCCTAACACATGAGCAAAAGGGGCAATCTCATTGGTCGATTAGTTTTTTGATGGTTTTTTTTAAAAATTACGCTTTTACGCGTGGCGTTTTACGCATCGGTGTGCACACTCACATTGGCGCCTTTTGTTTTGTCACAAGGCGTTAAACGTCGAGAAATAACGCGCGCGAAATTCGTCCCGGTGTGAACAGGCAGACTGAGCAAATTTCTTTAGTGTTATAAAAATAGCTAATAATAGATACGCTCGTTGTGTTAAATGTATTTGTGTAAAACCATTTATAAAACATATTGTTTTCTTTATTTTTTGTTACAAATATCTTTTGAGTTGTTTGAGTCATAAAAAAAACTAAAATAAAGACATAACCGGTTTTAGAGGGATTGTTTGTTTATCTTTGTCTTGTTGACAAACATGTTAAATGTATTGCCAAAACTGTTTTCTTTATTTTTCCGTCACCATAATATGTTTTTAACCCCCTTTTGAGTTGTTTAGAAGTCTAAAATTCAAAAGTATGACTGTTTTTAGACATGATGAAAAACACGAAATGTACAAAAGACCTAGTTTTCTTTATTTTGCGTTACTGTTTTTTTCCCCGTCTTTAATCTTTTGAGTTGTTTAAGAGTCTAAAAAACGAAATGTATGATTGTTTTCAGATTTCTTTTTTTTTTCTGTCATGTTGACAAACGTGGTCATCGTCGAGTGCTTGTCGTGTTGCCTTTCATCTTATTACAAGTTTGGCAGCTCGGAGCGCATCAAATACCCATTACCTGCGTATCTCCAACAATGCCACGCTAATACAAATTACAGCCTTTACAGTATGATAATATCTCTCGAGCGAGAGAGGAAGTCGGCTGCCATTCAGTTTGCTTTCATCTGCCGCCAACCTGCCGCATAACAGGTAAACTGCTGTGAGCTGCACTTGCTTGTATAAATTTACCCACACAGTCAAGTCTTTGATTTCATCAACTCATCTAATTCAAATGCGCTTTTGAAGAAGCCCACATTTTAAGGGTAGACACAGAAGAGCCAATTTAACCTGGAGTGTCTGTCTCGTTCTGCGGGGCTTTCTGTTTGAAGTGGCCGGTCAGCTTGAACTGTCTGACTTCTGTCATTTCGATCTCTTTTATTTCTCCACTGAAACGTGTACTTCAATCCTCCCTACAGATGCTAGAGTGGAGCAGGTATCATTAAACGGAGAAAGCGAGAACATCGGCTGCCGGTTCTGTGCGTTGACTGGTTTGTTTTCAATAGGAACCGAAGGCAGGGCCGCTCGCCGCGCCTGTTGATATTGAGTCGAGCAAACACTCTCTCTGGGATGTCCTGTCGGGCGTCCGGCCAGCGTCGCAAATGAAAGTCACATGTGAGGAATCCTGCACAGGGATGAAGCCGGCCCCCGCCTCGCTCCTGGCCCCCGAGCTTAATTAGCTTTTTAATGGAGGTGCCACTATTTACCGGCGCAGATAGCGGCTTATTTTGATGTGCGTTACGACTCTGAGCTCTTTGAGACTCGGGGTTGTTATTTTCAGAGTAATGCTGTGGATTAAACGCAACATCTTATCTTGCGCTCTTGTGATTGTTGAGCTTTGCTGCACCCCCCCCCCCCCTCCCTTGCCTACTGAAGTATATATGCAAATACATTTGGACACTATCATTATAGGCTACTTAATAGGACTTCATTAAGGTTCCGCCATGCAAGGCGAAAGGAGGTTGCCATGGATACCGCGGCACTTAAGTACAGTATATTATAATGTTTAGCTGCCTGTTATATAATCATTGTGCTCTAATGGTCCATTTCAGGTCATATCGATCGGCGATGAAGAGCGTCATTAAGATGAAGAGAGGCCGGTCTTATGAGTTTACCATTAATCTCTGTTTTTTCTTTACGTTTTGTAACTTAAAAAGAGAATTGGGGTATGGATAGATCAAGTCATGGTAATCGAGCTGTGATTTTCTTGCCTTGAGAAATGGTAAGAATCACCACAGATGCAACATTCTTGAGCTAAAACCTGAAATAAGCATTTTTTTTTTTTGAAAAACAAATAGGTAAGACTTTATTTGAACGTGGACGTAGTTACATGTTAATAACACTATGCATAATTACAAGTAATTATATGAGTATCACCTATAAATATTAGCGGATGATCTATTTCTGTTTTGTACATGCCAGGATGGTCAATGGGCGCATATAGGTAATGCTTTATACATTGGTCATGCTGTTTGTTGATTTTGACACAAGGGGGAACTAAAACTTCTGTTAGTTGACCAAGCAGGTGGTTATTGACTCATTAGGGACTTGAATTTACAGCGTTCCTTTTGTTTAAATCCCGTGCATGTATATTTTCTGTATACATGCAGACTCACAGCTGAGAGTTTATTAGGGCTGTTTACAAGAGTCAAGTGCGTTGCAAAGGCTCAGTCATCAGCCGAATGGATCGGAGGCGGAGATGAGCTCAAGTGGATAACTCTCCAGCCAGAGAACAGCTTTAATGCTGCCGGCCTTTCTGTGAGGCCTGAAACACACATCAGACTCTCAGTGAGTGCACACTAGCTCAGCGTAATCTGCTGTTAGCTCAGTCTTTAGTGGTGGTCAACCGGTTGGAGTCTTTCATGGGCTGATGGTGATATCTAGAGCAGGGTGGCTGATATAATACCCATATACTGCGAGGTTTATAAGGTCACACTGAAAATGCATGGAATTAAAAATCTAATCTAAGTTTTGCATTTTTGAAAGAATAAAAAAAAGATAAATATGTATATATATTAGGGCTGTCAAACGATTCATCGCAATTAATCGCATCCAAAATAAAAGTTTGTGTTTACATAATATATGTGGGTGTATAATTATTTTATATATATAAATACACACACATGCATGTATATTTAAGAAATATTTTCATGTATATACTGCGTAGATTTATATATAATTTATATTATATATAAATATAAATATTTTATATATAAATGATATTTTTTTCTTAAATATACATGCATGTATAATTAAGAAATATTTTCATGTATATACTGTGTGTAGATTTATATATAATTTATATTATATATAAATATAAATATTTTATATATAAATGATTTTTTTTTTCTTAAATATACATGCATGTGTTTGTATTTATATATATAAAATAATTATACACAGTGCACCCACATATATTATGTAAACACAAACTTTTATTTTGGATGCGATAAATCGCTATATATATATATATATATATATATATATATAGGTCACTCATTAAATATTCAAATTTGTGACCATGATAATGTGATTGTACAGATGGTCACATTTCAGGATTAATTTGGATCATCTCCACACGTGGACAAACATAGTGGAGTTCATGCATGTTAACTCGATTTGTATAAATGATATTTCTAGTGATCCCAACTTTCTAGTACAATTGAATGGTCGCAAATTAGGTTGGTGCACAATATTTACTTAAAGTTCTGCATAAATTGTAACCATAAGCTTTTATTGCAATTGACAATCCTGTCAGATTTTAAAACTGACACAAGGGGGAGGTAACACCTCTGTTAAACAGTCAAGGGACATAATAGAGATGATAATGCTAGCATGTTCAATTATTATCTTATCAATTGCTAATATTAGCATGCATGAGTTTCAGTGGTTTTTGGTGTTGTAACTGGTGTGATTGTGAAATAAAAGCAGTGCTTAGATGCTCAGTGGTGTGATTTTTGTCGCTATGAACAAGCCCAATAGTGTCACTTGCTCCCAAAAAAGCCCTGGTTTCCCCCCAGTGTGCTCTTGACACCTTCCCTATTCTCGGGGCAGGACGTTTTGTGTCTGCTTTAATTGAAAATTAATAGTTCGAGGGGTTGCCATGGAAATGATGCCAGCGCTCAGAGACACCAACTCTGCCATCGAGTCCATCCCCCCTCAAACGACACTTTCTTCTGCACGCGCTCGAGAGACGCTGCTGGAATTGTTTGTCCTCATTGACCTTGCAGTCCAAATCCCTGTGAAATGAGGAGGGGAGTAAAGAGAGAGAGAGTTAAGTGAGAGACGGACAGAATAAAACCTGATAGGAGAACTGAGAACTGCTATCAAGCGCTAAAAGCTAAATCGGCCTGTTTGTCTCGTGAAGTGAAGGTTAGGGCGCGATGTTGCCCTTAGCGATTGAGACGAAATATAAATAATATGACGCGTAAGACGTGATTCATGTGGTGACGCCGAGATCTGGAGGCCTTCCATGCCTGCCAGAGACACCTTTTACACTTCCTCATTGAGCGTTTGCTCTGGTCTGGAGTGGCCTTTTGGCTCGAGCTCAATAGTTTCTAATGATATAATACAGTTTAATAGATGATGTGCTACTTGAGGCTTGGGTTTAGTTTTTTTTTTTTTTTAAACTAAATAAATTTGTCATGCTTGGCTTGGCTGGATTGTTCACAACATTTAAAACGACACGCGTGACGTGTGACCTTCTACACTTGTATATGAGGTAATTGATTTTACCAGCAGCTTGAAATATGGAACCGTTTAGTCCATTTTCAGTGCAAAAAGCATCAACGTCAGTCTTTTGTATTTAAAATCTGCCCCGTTTACCAACAGCTGGTTCCAGCGACGTCAACGCGAACGCTTCCCAACGACCCTCACTTTTCAATCTCCATGAGGCGATGGGAAGCCTGCAGCAGATGGACTCGATTTTGCATCTGCCGTGTGCAGACTGGCCTTTGTGCTGCTCTCCTGGGGGAGAGCGCGGCTCTCGTCTCTGCGAGCGGATTCCTGTCTGCGGGAACTGCTAGGAGAAACATCTGTGGCATGCGGGGTGAGGGAACGAGAGAAGGGGTTGACAAACACCATTAGTTCAGTCGTTGACAATACCACAGATACCAAAGCGAAAGATTTTGTGGGTTTGACAACAGTCAGTACATAGTGCAAATAATCTCGATTGACATCCGTAAAGGCAAATTTGCAAAGTGGTTTCCAAGCTTTTTCTCCCTCCTCGCTAAAATATTTCCCCCGTAAGGACTTTTTTGGGGTTAGTTTGACCTAATAAGGAAAGCAGCAGGCATATTTATTTATTATTTCCACCACACTATCACTCAACTTGCTAAAGTAGCCCTATCATCCATCTCGAAAGGAAAAAGAAGGAAACACGGCGAAAAGTGCACACACACACACGCACACACACCTCCCCACCCTGACAATCAAACCGCTGATTTTTGTGTACGTTTAGTCCTCGGGTGCCAAAACAATCAGAGGTCTGCTTGATTTGTTTTAATTGCAGGCGTAAAAATGCCACGGGTTTCTCGGACGTGATCGAGCAAGAGGCGCTTTGCGCTGCTCACATAAATACCGCTGTAAATAGTTCTCTAATGATGGCTTTGACAGTGAACGTCAGCTAGTTTTTTCTTTCTTTCGTTCTTCGTACCCCCACTCCCCACTCCCCCCCTCCTATTTTTTTCTTGCTCTGATGCTGTTGCCTACCAGTGGCATCCTATTCCTCATATTTGATGCAAGTTAATGCTTTAAGGCTTCTAAGAATATCTTCAAATGCCTCTACCTTCGGGGAGTGGGATTGCGTGTCGTTTCTCAAAAGGTAGGTTAATTTTTGTTTTTTGTATTTTTTCCTGGCTGAGAGTGTTGTGGTTTTTATTTTAGAAAACACTAAGCTTAGTTTGTTTGCAGACTTGCGTCGCCCCCCGTCTTTGAGAAGGTCACATGCTTGCTAATCTCATGAATTTTTAGAAAAGGCAGGAACACGTACCTTGCGTTTTTAGGGGCTCTGGACGTCCTCCACAGCTGGCCGCGTGTGTTAAATCCCCTCTCGGTTGGAGTCCGAACGCAGGAGGAAAAGAAAGTGTGTGCGTGTGTGGTGAGCCGCGCGCTCAAATGAGAGCAGCGAGAGGCGTCTGGCGGAGAGCGATCCGAGTCCCCGGCTCCGCGCGCAGGCTGTGAGGGAGCGCTCAGACGCTGGTGCGCATGGTCACACACACATACACACACACACACACACACACACACACACACACTCGCTTCTTTCACTCAGCAACTCAGTCAGCAAGACGAAAGACTTCCTTTTTTTTAAAGAAAGAAAGAAAGAAAGAAAAAGAGGGAGAGTAACACTTTTTTGAAGAGCATTTTAAGAGGAAGCACAGTGGCATTTTTGGAGAATTTTGAGAGATGTAATGCTAATGATGCCAGTATTTCCAGTGCGTCACAAAAGGCAGAAAAGCTCCGGGTCGGGGCGACACATTTCCATTTTAGGCACTTTTTTCATTCGTTCCCGGCCGGTCGCTCGGCTTCCCAAAGCCCCGCGTCTCCTATTGGGCCCTGTCTGCGCGCTGTCGTAATTGCTTGGTGACAAGTGGAGATGAAGGAATAATTGTCAGGAGATAGGGGTCGTTTTTTTTAATGGGTGCACTGCCGATTTAAGTATGCATGAGCGACGCGTGAGGGACGGGGCCAAAGAGGCGCTTGTTTATGATGCGAGTCTGTATAAACACAGTTGGAGTGATGACACTGATAATCGCACGCTCTTCCCCGTGATGCACGACTCTCCGCGAAACACCCTGTCCAGCTTGCCGTACCACACTGCTCACCTGCAGGTAATAAAACCACCTTTTCCTCTATCCATCCTTCCATCCATCCATTCATCCATCCATGCTTTCCTACTTTCACCCATCCATCGGGACTTTTCATTCCTCAAGGCGTTCTCCGGCTTGGTTTGTGGGCTGCTTTCATCTGTGGGTTAATTGCTGGTGATAATGGCAATGACGATAATGAATGTGGTTATGTGTGGGTGTGTGTGCGCGTGCCGTAAGGTGTGTGTGTGTGTGTTTCTCATGTGATTTGACTTTGCCTATTTGAAGTGAAGTGTTTGTGGAGTTTATAGTGTGCTGATGGGAAATTAAATCATTTGAGTGCTTTTTATGGTTTTTATTTTCGGTGTATTTGCAATTAAATATTTTTGTGAGCAGCTATTGGAATTTTTAGCAGGCTTTAAATGTAAGATAGTAATTAGTTTTATGTGTGTATTTTTTAATTTGAAAGAGTTAAGTTTTCAGTCTCCTAAAACTTCAACGAGCCTGTCCCATTTTGGAGGTGGGGTCAGTCAAATGATTAGCCCTCGAGTACTAATTATCCCTAGCAAAGGCGGGCAGACAATTTGTTTACTTAAATATTCATAAGGGTGAGCGACGCTGACTATTGGGCTATTGTGAGCATATTATTAAGTTTTTATATGGCTTTGTGCTGGAATGTGGACGTTGTCTTCTTTATTATTTAATACTCTGATGCATAATGAGCTGGGTGATTACTACATATGGAGAATTTACATCGAGAGTTTGATTGTAATAGCTTGCATATTTGGTGTTTTTTTATTATTATTATGCAAATTCATTTTTTTTCATGCCCTCTCAAAAATAAATAAAAAGAAAACAACAAACAATATGAATTTAATTTTTTTTTTTTTAATTCCTACATTATTTATTTTTTCAGAAAGAGCCCATGCCAATTAACATCGCTCATTAGCCGAGGCGGTTATTTGTTTTGAAAGTTTAACCAATCACTTTGTTATGCTAATTGTGATGTAATTTAATTTGAGTCCCGTAATGATGATGCCGCTATTATCCCCATAAATGATGCAGTTAAGCATCACAGCCTTATTTGCATGTGCTTGAAGGGAGACGACGGCAGCATCACTCTCGTTTTCCTCCCTCTGTTCTCCCACGTCCCTCCGGGTCCTCCTCGGCCTGTCTGCGCTCATTGATGATCGGCCTTTTTTATCTGATATTTTAATGCGAAATGAGTCGACTGGTTACTCTCACACCGCACAGATGTAAATTAAATAATTGAAATACCAGACTATTAAAAAATGCAAATGATTTCTTCAATCGAGGCATCATCACACAGTGAAGTCATGGAGAAACGATTGATTTGTATTATATTTTTCTCTCTCTCTCTCTCTTATGTGCATTGTACTAGTTTGCAATCTACCTCCTTGAGTTCACATTTGCACATCAAAGTGCTTCTTTGTTGGTGAGAGGTTAATTTTTAATCCATTGATTTCATGGCCTCTGGTTTGGACATGCAGATGGCGGCTGATTAGTTAGTGCGTGTGTGTGTGTGTGTGCGTGCTCCGGTTGAATTTTTAAGAAAAAAAAAAAAAATCAATTTGAAAGTCCTACAAGAGCCGCTTCCCTCTTTAAACGCACTTCTGAGAACCCTTCAGCCCAGGCTCTCGCTCTGTGACTAAGTCTCCCTTAAAGACTGCCCATTATCTATTTTGTCGAGGTTTTAGACTCTGGGTAATTTTCCTCGGGAAAGATTATTTTTCTCTCGACCAATCTCGCCTGTTACCGCCCTAATTGGTTACATAAATCTTGTCGGGTATGAATGAGAAATGTTGCGGTGTTGTCAAGTGTAATCTTCACCCTTATTTACCAATTCATTAAGATCTATCGATGCAGGACCAGGCCGAAAGAATGACAACATAAATCAGAGCAGTGGGACATAATGACCCTAATCAGCCTCAAATAAGTGGAAACGTCACCATGAGCTATGTCTCTCTGAGTCGGTGTCTGTGTGGCGGCCGTCCCGGTCGTTAACGCGGCCGCGTGTCCCGGGCAGGGGCGAGCACGCTTGCCCCCTCCACCCCAAGCCTTTTAATCTCGCCTCGCACGCAGCCGGTGTCACGAAGGATAATTGCGGCACCAAATGAAATGAAATATGCGTTTTGAAGCAGGTAAATAGTGAAAGAAGACGGACAAATAGTGAGGGAGAGACTGTCTCCGATTGGAGCAGACAATGGGGCCTCCTACTTTTATAGGTCAATTACTGGTGATTAGGTGGGTTGAGTTAATTAAAGAAATTACCCAAAATGCAAGCGCAGGGACTGCTTGATGAGATACCAGCGTCACTGTCTTGTCACCCACGTTCGGAGAGGGAGGTGCTTGCTGGGTAAAATTTGAATCAAATGGAAAGACTTGAAACACTCACTTTCCCTTTTTTTTTTTTTTCTTTTCGGAAGCGCTGGAAAAATCTGAACCGAATCTCCGGCTTTGTTGTGTTTAGCATTTATGAACCGTGTGTGTTGAATTTTTGTCCCCTCAGTCTCCTTCTTTTAATGTCAATAGCCCAGAATTAAGTTCTGAACATTGAATCGAATCACAGCTGGTCTATTTATCTTTTATTTCTTGAATGTGTTCTCATTTTACCACCGATAACAACACTTGATTCGCTTACTTTGCATACTATTAATCCTGAAAAGCGATGTATTCATCCTCCCTTTTCATTTTTTGAACTCGTGGTATAAATATGATTTCCCTCCTGCTCTTTTTTACTCCGTAATCTCGTCCATTGTGAATCACTTTGAAATCCCTCTGACTGAGAAGAGGGGGTCTGTAATATTACATTCAGCTTTAGAGGAGAGTCATTAACGCTATACGGCCAAAAAGGACTGCTGGCATGCGTTGTTTCACTTTAAGACTGCATTTTTTTTAGGTGTTTAATGATCATATCCTCCATGTCACGTGCTGAAATTCCAACTTTTTGAAATCTGCCATTTTGATTTATTAAGCTTTCCTGACTGTTAAATATTGAGAATAGTGGAGCGCCGCGCTGCTTTATTTTGTATGCGTTGTAACTTATGGCAATGATGAATTAATTTCAGTGGAGCACAGAATTTGTGATTATTTTAAATGGTATCCATATCTTAACTGAATCAGAGCGAGTGAAGCTAGCAGACTGTGAAATGTAATTTTTTGTATTTTTTTTCCTTGCAATGTTAGGATTCTGGGCACCTGAGCAATGCACTGATAATGACTAGTCTTCTTGGATCACAGAGTCTGCCTTTCCTATGCCTCCCTGAAATAATCATCAAGCTCTTTTTCAGGTCTGTTCTGCTCGTCCTATCAGGGGAGGGGGAAAATGAAGTGGATGATTTCTCTCTCTGTGTGTGTGTGTGTGTGTGTTAATGTCACAGTTGCAGCCTCTGGTGCCCCTTTTCAGCGACTTGTATAAAACGTCCCGCGGTTTCCGAGCGCCAACTTAGAATTGATATCCGAGCCCCGATAAGAAGGGTGCTGCGTTTGATAATGAGGCAACATTCGCGGTTGTAAAATCAGATCAGCTCAAACAAGCATGAGTAACTTTACTCCTTCATGATGAGGAGTGTGTGTGTGTATGAGAAACATCTGGGCTATATTTGTGGCTTTCTCTACCCACACCTTTCTTTGCTTACCCACCCACCCGAAATCACAGGCGTAGCCCTTGAATGTGTTGTCAGGATCCTGTCTGGGATTTTTCACCTGATGGAAAGGACAGATTTGCACAGCCTACGATTCGAGAGCAAACATTTGCACAGCCAGAAAGGAATCGCACGCCTGGTACTGTTACAGCGTTTAAAGCACACACACACACACACACAAAAAGATCCAAACAACATCTTTTATTCCAGAAATGGAGCGATTTGGTTTTTATACACCTTCCCGAATACAGATTTTCCTTTAGATTATGACTGTTATCAAGATGATACGGGTAATAACGGCTCACAAGCTGTGTGTTTATCACAGCGACTCACTGAAATGTGTTTTAGGGCTCGTCCAATTTTTCCGGTGTCAAATGGACCGGAGCTTTTCCACACTAGGAGGACGGCGAGGGCTGTAAATATTGTTCCAATAGCACAAACCCTCGACCCCAGTGGGTTTTTATGGAAAACCAAGTGTGTTGTAGAAGTGACAGGCGTTCGATCTCAAGGGTCAGAGACGGAGAAACGAGGGTCACGCAATAGAATGAAGACTGACTTTGGGTGCTGGCGGTACAGTCCCGTACTAGACTTCACTCACGCACCCACCCTCCTCGCGTCCGCGCCATGATCGCGAGCGAGGATGTGTTTCTAATTGACATTGTAATTGGCAGATTTGGATGCTGCCTTCAGATGGCTAATTAATTTATCTCACCGCTGTCATTAAGGTTAAAGCAGCACCTGATCTCTCTGAATACACTTTGCATACATCTGCATGAGCATTACGTTCGGTTAGACACCTACACGCCAGTTGTGGATCATGTGGATTTAGAGGATACAGTGTTAATAATGTGTGTTTCTTTAATGACAGGATCAGTATTCCGCGTCATTAAACGCAAAACCAAATTTGAAGTGAAAAAGATTTTTTTTTTTCTTCAAATAGTAGCCTACATCAAAATGTAATCTGTTCTTTGGTTAATTCAAAACATGTGGGAATAATCAGGTTGTCTTTTCATAGAAGTCATATTTGATTTTCTAGAGTGAAAACCGGGATTACGGTGATCCGAAATGTAATTTTAATTAGTGTCCTAAACTCATGCCTTACTTTTTTAGTCTCCTTCATTGTGGCATTAAAAAACACTCCATTACGTTGTTCATAAAATTCGCGTAAAGGCAATCAGGAGGCCCTTCTCTGAATATTTTAAACATTGGGCATGTAAAATTTATGCCTAATTTGAATACTTATTAGTCGCCTAATCTCTACGGCAGCTTTGTGTTTCTTCAGGAGAGATTCGTCAGCACTCACACTGTGTGTGTGTGTGTGTGTGTCTGCTTCTTTCTCTCTTTCTCCTTGTCTGTTATTCTTCTGCACTTCTTTGACCAGTGGTGTACTTTCTAAATAAATGTACAATCTTTTTGCGTCTGTTGTTTGTCATAAAACGCGAGCCGAGCCGTTAAAATGTAATTCGCTGATCTGAAAAGCAGCCGTGGATTAGAAGACTGTGTCTTTGTTGTGTCGTGCGTTTGATTAGCGGCGTTCTTCTTTCTTTTTTTTCCCCGTGGCTCGGCTGTCGAGTTACTGTACACTCTCGTTCAAAGATCGCTGCTAATTGTCCGTACGTAGCAGGTGACAAAATTGATGTGTTTAATCTGTGGAAAGAAGGATGGCGGAGCTGTCAGGGAAATAAATGAAAGTGTTGCAGGAAAAACGAATCCCCTCTAAACATTACACGAGATTAGGGATATTTTATTGTGCGTTAGCGTAATTAATATTGTTTATGTTTGAATGCGCTGAAATATGAGACGGCCTGTCATCATTTTCTGAGAGAAACAAAATGTGTGAGGGGAAGAGAGGAGGGGGGTTCGATGAATCTGTGAATGACGGAGGAGATCGGGTGTCTCTGTGTGTGTGTGTGTGTGTATTAAGGCTCTTGTGGGTGTATTAGCTATGCAGAACACACCTTGAATTGAGTTTGTTGGGTCGGACGGTTCTTTTATTACAGATCTTGCCAGGGTCCGTGTGAACGTACACAACATTTATGCAGGGAAAATGATAAAACATTTATTACCAGAGAAGAGGTAATATGCATAATTTATGCTGTTTTAGCACAATCATTAGTGATATTCGTGATTTTTTATTTTTTTTTTGCATCCACCACTCTCCTCTGTTTTGATTTCCAATAGATGCCAGTGAAAATTAATTTAATATCTTTTCATTTATTTGCCTGGGTAAAAAAATTGACGATTTTTGCTCTGTTTGAATTTTAATTGCGCTCGGCGGACGCCACTAAATATACGGAAGTAATGAATATTTGAGTATGTGATTAAAATAAAAGGGAGGGAAAGAACAGAACTACCCTATATGTGACATAAGATTTTTTTTTTTTTCCTCCTCATTTGACTAGCAGGCGATTTTTATTTTGCTCCAGCTAAAAGAAAAGACCATTATATCGTTCATCACAGTACAGAAGCATGTGATTTGTAATTCCCCCTCTTCTCCCCACACCTCCTGTACCAAATTTTAATTTTGCATGATTAGCTGTGCGTCATTAAGCAACTCCGTTCAGTCGAGACGCAACGGGGATATTTTAAGAGGGGGGAAAAAAAAAAACATGGGATATTTCAAACATGTGCCTATAATTTATATTTAAACTCCATTTGTGATGTTTATCTGTGTGGGATGGTCGAAATGCAAAAAAAATAAACACAATTCAAAAAAGCATTCATTAAGGAAAATATAAAATAAAAGGCAGGAAGAAACGTGCAATCGTGCATCTCTTTGTATTGCTTCATTTACACAGTGAATGCATAATTCCACCCCCTCCCCCCTTTAAATGCTTTAATTTGCAAAGGGAGCAGGGGTTGATAATGGAAAGCTTTTTTTTTTTTTTTCGCCCCCATTTTTCTTTTTTTACCCCCCCTTTTTTTAAAGGGGATTGTAACAAGAGCCTTAACCGGTGCCTCTTAATCACTTCTAGGTATTAAGTCATGATGCAGGAGTCGGCCAATGAGACAATAAGCAACAGTTCAATGAGTCAAAATGGAATGAGCAGCCTAAGCAGCCAATTAGATGCTGGCAGTAGAGATGGAAGATCAAGTGGGGAGACGAGCGGTGAAGTAAGCGCAGTCGAGCTGCTGCATCTGCAACAACAGCAGGTAAGTTACGTCTCTCCCCCCGTCCGTTGTCATCCGCCACGCTCGCTCTCTCTCTCTCTCTCTCTCTCTCTCTCTCCCCCTCTCTCACAGGCTTCACACTAGACTCAGCAGGCTGCTATTTGACTGACACCCTTCAGTTGTGTGCATTTACACTGGAACTGGACTTTTATTTCTTAGTTATCGTGGTGGTCAGTTTTCGGATGTCATTTGTAGACTTTGTGCAGAAATCTGGGCAGTGTTTGTTGGTGAATCTGTTGGAGAAGTGTGCCGAGTACTGTGTGTCTTTGTTTTGTGGCCACTAGAGGGCCTCCTCCTTGTATGGGCTGCCAGGCATCTCCGGAAAGCTCAACTGACCAACGCGTGTTGTATTTCTGTCTGCATATATATGCTTGATTATTTTTGACTTGTAAAAGCAGAAGTGTTGTGTGTTGATGTATATGCGTGCGTCTCGGTGCGGTGAATGATGGGTCTGACAGCTCACCAAAAGAGCAGCGTGAGGTCAGGCTGAGCTCAGGGAGAGTCTGTGGGCGGTGTGTGGAGTGTGTGTGTGTGTGTGTGTTCACTTATTCACTCTCGAGTGTGTCACTGTGTCTGTGAAAACAGAATTTGTGAATCCTCAGTCATTATTTGTATGATTTTCAAGGATTTCAATTACTTTTTCAACACTTTGGTCGTCATGTGAGTTGTTATATTCAAAAAATGCTTAAAGAACGCCAATAAAAAAGTTTGTTTTTATTTCTTGGTTATATTTAGAATTTTAGTTTGTAATACATATTTTTAGACTTTTTTTTAATTTAGATGTAATTATTCTAAATAAGCTTGTATTCGTTTCATTTTGAAGTTTATGGCTGTTAAATGACAGTGTATGTGTGTGTGTGTTTGTGTTTGTTTGTGTGCCTGTGTGTGTGTGTGCCTGATTTCAATGTTCTAAATAAGCTTGTATTTGTTTCATCTTGAAGTTTATAGGTATTAAATGACAAGTATGTGTGTTTGTTTGTTTGTTTGTTTGTTTGTGTGTGTGTGTGTGTGAGTGTGTGTGCCTGATTGTCCTTAATAAGCTTGTATTTGTTTCATATTGAAGTTTATAGCTATTAAATTACAGTGTGAGTGAGTGTGTGTGTGTGTGTGAGTGGCTCAGTCCTGTTGCCAGCAGCTGAAAGCAGCCCATGAGCCTGTGGGTAAGACAGGATCAGTGTAGCAGAGTGAAGTGTGTCCCGCGGCTCTTTGTGGGCCCCTGGAACACCCCCCTCCTGGCCACCCTCTCCAGCTGGTGATTACAACAGCACCCCCATCTCCCATTCATCATCACACTGGCCGTCTCTCTCTCTCTGTGTGTGTCTCACACACGTGTCTGATTGGGGTCAATCCCCCCGCTTTCTCATTACTGACTTCTGTTTTAACCTGCACTCTTCACTGTGTGCGAGATCGAGATGAGCAGTGTTTTGTGGTTAACGGTGTGCTCTTCAAACGTGTTTTTGGAAACTTGTATCAAAGACGTTATTGATTATAGTTCAGATTTGTGAATTGTTAGTAGTTGATGATGATGATTTTTTATTATTATTATTATTTTAAACCTATTGAAATATTTATATTTTATATTTTAGTTTTATATTCATTTTAAATGTGTATATTAAAAATAAATACATATGCATTTATTTGTTATAATAAATATATTATTAACAGACTTAAATATAAATAAATCTAATAATTTTGAATTACTTATTGTAATTTAAAATGAATGTAAAATAGATGTTTTATATAACATATATTTGTATATATTTATATATTTCATAATACTGTAAACATAAACAATTAGAAATGTAAAAAATTGTCATGTTAATATACATTTATATAACAGTACAATTTACAGTATACAAATATAAATTCGGTTATTGACTTTTTAATTTGTATAAATCTAAATTATTATTACAAAATAAATTACAAAAATGTAAATTCATATAAATTATTTCACAAATTAATAAATGAGTCTTGTGCTGGCTACTGTACAAAGCCTGTACAATTCAGAAGCATCTAATCTAAGTATTATTATTATTATTATTATTAATATTATTAATAGTAGTAGTTTATCAATAATCATCATCATTGTTTTAATTATTATTACTTTTTAACAGTATTTAATATTGTTAAGTTTTATTTTATTATTAAGTAAACAAACAGAATTAGAAATAGTAAAAAAGTATTATTATTATTATAAATATAAATGTATATAATATAAATATATGTATAACTAAAAAAAATTATTTTTAAATAGCTTTTATATCGCAACATTAGATTAGATTAAGCATCACAATACGAAAGCATCTAAAGTTGTTTATTATTATAATAGTATTACTTATTAGTTAAACAATAGCTAATAGTCATAAATAGTTAAACAATAACACATACTGTTATATTAAATGAATAAATTGTAAAATTAAATTTGTATGTTACTACTTGCTAATAGTCTTAAATAGTTTAACAATAACAAATAACGTTATTAAAAAAGATTGAATAGTAAAATTTCATTTGCACGAAAGTTATTGTTAATAATTTGTAATAACAGTTAGTAATATTATTCCTGTACAGCTGGATTTTACTTGAATAAATTTTGTGTTATCTGTCTGTAGATAATTCGCACTAAGAGTGGAAGAAAAGGGCAGTGTAAGCAGAAAGAGTGAAGAGAGGAGAGATAAGTACCATAGAGACAGTGGAGAGAGTGACAATGTTTCACGTACAGAGAGCGAGCGAGAGAGCACAGACAGACACATTGAAATGAGTGGGCCAGCTAACAGGCCTCGGGAGGCTTTTTAAAGGGAGGCCAGGTGCTGTTAACTTCACACACTTCCTGCACAGTTCCCTCTCACACACGCCACAGTCAGAGAATTCCTACTACACATCTGCCTAATAATGTGTGTTAGAGAAAGATGACAGATTCCAATTAAAAATAAGTATTAGTAATGTTTTTGTGCATTGCCAAACTTTCTTACTAAGGAAAAAAAAACACCCGTGAATTATTAATATTATTATTTATTTTCCTTTCAATTTTCATTATTGATTAAGGCACTAAATCCAGGATTTGCACAATTAAGCATGAACTTTTATGGTGTGTTTTAGCTATTTTTTGTAATAAGAACCTTTTTAATGGAATTAGTGTTTGTGACGAGAATGGTTGCCAAGGACATGGACTTCATTGATTGTGGGCTGTTGTTAAATGAGCTTTTAATGTTGTTATATTAATAGTAGTGCATGTATACAAGAAGGTTTGCATTGATCTGTAGATAATGTGATATGATATAATGGACCGTCTAGATGATTGTCCTGGTTTAATAATATGCGATCGTATGGATTTATAGTGTGGTTAGCCATACTCTAAAAAATGAACTTCCTGTCTGGAGAGGATAAGTAAAAAAAAAAAAAAAAAAAAAAAAAGCGTCATTTTAATTTATTTCACCTTCATCCATTAGAATTTTGCAGTAATTTCTATATTTCTGTTGTTTTCTGTGCTTTTTATTAGCCACACTTCTATGCATTTATGAGTGGTGTGTCCAGATGCACAGGACACTTTTCATTTTATATATTTTTCCTCTGCTAACAGCAATTGTTACAGGAAGCGGTGTGTAAGTCGCTGGCCCGATGTAAAAATGACAGCAATTAACCCGACATTTTAGCTTGAGGAGAATTTAAGATGAGACGCCTGACAGCCAGTGTCAGCCATATTTTCCCCGTCTTCTTCAGGTTTAAGAGCAAATGAAATTGGAGGTAGTGTCGCAGTCGAGGGAACCACTTGGGGAGGAGGGAGGGGGTGTCCACGGAAAACAAATGATCTAAAAAGGACTTATTTTGCTAGAAAACACCTGGAAAATACCCCACAATAGACCATGAACGGAATCACAACAGAGGAAAACTAGTGTGCTAATTGATATTCAATGAGTCTGACTCCATCATCACCCCACAAACACATTAACACACATGCATGCGTTCAGAAGAGGTGGGAGGAGGCGTCTCTAGGGGTCCATTGACTGTCATTCAGGAGGGGAAAGTAACAAAGTAACGCGAAGACGCCACACAAACAGCCCGTCTCCCCCGCCGTCCACCGGGAGCTGCGAGTGCAACATCTTCAGGCAGGGTGATGACGGCTTTCGCCGCTCATCAGCCAAATAAAAGCCCCTCTGATGCAAATAACACTTTGCCCTTGAGCATAATTTAAAGCAGTAATCACCCCTGGAGTCTCTACCGTGCAGATAGCGAAAGCGAGGTGACTGTCTCATTTACACTCCAGCACAAAGAAGCTCATTAGCTTTATCACACCGGCCTGAGACTCCTCCACTACAGAGTGTAAATAACACACACACACACACATACTGTTTCACCAGAGCCACCTTTCATAAAGCTCTCATCATCGCTAGAAACCAAATAAAAATGTGTTTTATGCACTCTCGATGGCTTGCTGTTGTGTTTTACGGTGCCATTTCACTATCAGCGAACATTGTAGACGTCGAGCTTTGACATATAGAGGCGTGCCGCCTCTCGCGATGACACTGCAAGATATAAGCCTCGCCGTGACTGATGTGCCTCCCCAGACAACAGCAGGCATTATTCTATTATCGCCACAGACTCAGATCCTGGAGTGGTCACTTGTGTTTAGGCCACATAACATGTGGCTGTATGGAAATTACAGTGTGCCTGCAGTAGTAACTCCATTTCCCATCGGCGTCTCTAGAGACCGGGCGAAATGTCAATCCGTGGCTTTGAAAGAGAGATCGAGCGAGGGACAGGATGAGGAGGAGGGATAGCGAGAGAAAGGAACAGAGTGAAATGTGCTGGAAACAAACACTCATGAACATTGCTCAAGCTTGGGCGGCCCTAGTAGCGTCATGGGGGCGAAACACACACCTTCAGCCTTACAGTTATAAATTCAATAAGCCACGTCTGCACATTTAGGCTACAAACGAGAATTGTTTTATGTGTATAGTTTATAGTGCTTATGTCATGTTGAAATATACATATTTTATATGCTTATTTGATTCTTTAAATTGTTTTATGTTATTTTATACGTTATTAATCTTATACTATATTTTATACTTGATGGTGTATTTATACTTTTTATGCATTTTTGTCATATATTTTTTTAGGGCTGTCAAACAATTAATCGCGATTAATCGCATCCAAAATAAAAGTTTGTGTTTACATACTATATGTGGGTGCACCGTGTATAATTATTTTGTATATAAATACACACATGTATGTATATTCAGGAAAAATATATATTTTAAATATAAAATATTTATATATAATATAAATTATATATAAATCTATATGCATGAAAATATTTCTTAAATATAAGAATGTGTGTGTATTTATATATAGAAAATAATTATTCACAGTGCACCCACATATATTATGTAAACACATTTTTTTATTTTGGATGCGGTTAATCGCGATTAATCGTTTGACAGCCCTATATTTTTTATTTTATACTTTATATCAGGGTTCCTCAAATCTGGCCCTGTAGGGCCACTTTAACATGTATAAGTACTCTACTTGTATGGTATACTATTTATGGTGTACTTGTATGGTATACTATTTATATTTTTTATTTAATTTGATACCTCTTTATTGATTCAAGAGTGGAGAAGGGTGAAGGCTAGTGGGTTATTAAGAAATGACATTTCCCGGATTCAAACTCCCTTGACCCCAACCGGGCACCACTGCTCAATGTGTTAGCACAGGGGCTAACCACTAACCATTAGGCCACAACTCTGACCAGCCGCTTGTGTTTAGCAATTACGTTAACCTCTGTGTGTAAATAAAACTCCAGCAGTCGGTCGGTCAAGATCAATGACCACTTCACATCTCATTTCCTACTGTTTTGATGTTTCCTAACAGCCCTGCCTGTGGAATTTAATAGCACTGAAATCTATAACAGCCCTCAGGGCAGAAGCCTCCACCAGAGACAAAAGTGACGTATTTTCACTGTGGATTATGCCATCAAAAAACTGTTTTAAGAATGTGGAGCAGGTGCTTATGGGTAGTCTAGTTCATTGCCCAAACCTTGTGTGGCGAACAGAGCAGTGAACCGAACATTATATGTTCTGAGGCAGGTCATTCGGAGAAAGCAATCTTTTAGAGTCATCTTGAACTCAAACTCAATAAAAACATGGAGAGGAAACTGGAGCATCCTGAACCTCATCCTCCCAGTATCTCTGACAGCCTATGACACCACAAACCATTTAACAGAGCTTAAAAAGCTCACATATGCAGATGCCCGGCATCTTAAGCTGACAACCAAGAGGCAGGATTTTCTAGAAGGCAGCTTTGGCGCCTTGTGAATTTAACAAGCATGTCTAGTATTACAGTTTCTCTCCGGTTTATCCATGAATAGTAACAAATCAGCCTGTGAAACGCCTGCCTGGGGATGTTTGTGTGTGATGGTTTTCCGGAACAAATATTAAAATGATGTAAATCTGGTTAAGGAGTTGAGGGCTGCGATTGCCCGAGCTGTTCTCTCTCCCGGTTTCTCCCTCGTTCTATTTACTATGCACAAGGTAGTCAGATGTTGCCACTCTTCCACTTAAATATTTCAATTCCATAGTGCTGGAAGAGAGCGAGCAAGAGGGAGATCCTATGAGTGGCGTCTGGCCTGGCTCATAGCTCACTGCCCCCAGACTGAATACATATGTAAGAGACCCTCTCAGCTTGCAGCTCTTCAGGGCTTTTCAACAAATGCTGTAAATAAGCCCAGCCTCAGCTCGCAAATACACAAGAGGCTTTTCAAATGCACGCATGTGTCACTTAGCCTGGGCTTGCAGGCTTTCTCAGCGGGTGTTATTTCTGGGGGCTCGTACGGGAACATTTTTTATCTTTAAAGTGTAGGATAGATGCTATATCCCCTCTCCATCGCTGTCATTTTGGCCTGAACATCTCCATCGCAAGCCAGAAAACAGCCGAGAATGTCAGCACGTGCAAAGAGTGGGAACTAGCGGCGCACGCCACATTGTGCATGAGAGGGATTGAGTGAACGGCGTGATAAGGAAATGCTGTTGTCGTATGCAAAACATGAATTAAGGTTGTGTGTGAGGCTTCATGCTTGATTTGACGCTAAGCTGATATTGCTTTCACGCTCAAATCTTCCAAAGCTACTTCATTTCAATTGAAATGTGATTGTTATTGCTTGAGGTATTTACCAGAAGTTATTTGATGGATGAATTTGCCCGCTAGGTATTTCCTTAGTTGTGTGGTGACATTGGCATTTACCTCAGTTTGACTGTGGTTGTTTCATCCAGTCATTTTTATAGCCATAACACAACAATTTTTTTATAATTATGTGTGATGAACAGTAAAAAAATAAGAATATACTATTTCAGTCTTTCTACTTTAGAAGTTTGTGTTTAAATTAATACTTATGAACTTTTTCTAGCAATTTCAGTGAAAATCGTTTCACCATAAATCCCACATCAAACGGTTTATAATTCATCTTGTGTACACAAGTTATATATTATTTGTGGTTTACATTGCCAGGCACGCATGTTCTTACATTTAATTTCTTTTCGATGTAGATCATAGTCTCTTGTTTATTTTCAAAAGCTGACTTAATTGTCTAGTTATGGTCAGAAGTGTTATGGAAGAAGTGGGGATGCTTTAGGGATGTTCATCAAAGCGTAGAATAAGGGGAAAAAAGCGAAAGAAGGAGGGGAATTTCTCTCATGGTCGAACTAAGTGAACGACATTGTGATGAATTTTCTTGTTAGGAGAAATTACTTGTACTAAGTTGAGCTACCTCAGCATGAAATTGAAAAAGAAGCATTTCTTGGCCATTTCCATTCTTGATTCAATGAAAGATGTAGATTAGCTGCCGGGAGGGTGAGGGAACTACAAAAGTATGACTTTGTTCACGCTAGGTCTGTGAAATAAACCCCGTAAAAAGGCGTACAGGCCCGTCACAGGGTTTGTTTACGGGAGCGAGTGTAGTCAGGCAGTTAGCCAGATGATTATAGCAGATACATGGCATGTGGATACACAGAGCGGGCGTGTTTGAGTGAACACGAATGTTTATCTGCGCATTGAATGCATCTTAATCGCCGCACATCTAGGGCTATGTGTAACAATCCAAAGCTCTTTGTAATCAGCCTGAAACCCTTAGAAACAGATCTGTCTCTCTCGCTGAAACATTGACTGATAGGCGCTGTGTGTCAGGAGGGAAGATAACTCTACCCCAGCTCAGCTCACTCAAAAGGTCAGGCACGCACTGTAATTGGAATATTCACAAGACAAACGCCGCAGATCGCTGGCACACATAGCCAGGAGGGCCCGGGGCCCCAGTGCTCCATCAGCGGGAAGGATTGACGGAGATGCATTGGCCCACCACCGGCTAGATGTAACGCTATTAACTCCACTGATCTCCGGCACAGCTCAACGCTCATTGAGATGGGCTGGGAAGATCCATCACCCAGGCTGAATGGACTACCAGCCCACCGCCAACTAATGACAGTTGAGCGCTCAGGTAAATGGACTGAAAACAATAGTTTGTCTTCACCTGGAGTGACTCGTGCTGTTGTAACCCGATTCCATTTTGCGGTGATTGTTTTTTCTGCACTAGCCGGAGCACCATTTTTGAGCTTCCTTTAGCATGTATTTTTCCATTGGAGAAGAATTCGCATACTCTACAACATTTCAACTGTGGTTACTGGTTAGTTGCACGGTAATCAAAGGTTTGTGCTTTATGTTGAAGGTCACAAAGTGGCCAGGCAACCTTGTGGGTAACAGTGTATATGAGAGCTCACACATGCTCGGATATTATGTGAAACTAGTCATGATTATTTAGACTTAACCCTAAACATTTTTAGAATAAAAGAGACAACATTATTTACCTTAGCCATTTACTAAAAAAAAAATCCAGTTGAGTAGGCTACAAAATTAGGTTTTGCCAGGTTTAGTTCATTGCAGTGTTGCCCATGTGGGCAATGTAATTTTGAGTTTGTCTTTTTATTCATTCATTCATTTATTTATTTATTTTAAATAGAAACATAAGCACACCATGATCTCATTCACTCGTAGTGTTAAAGTTTACCACCTGCTCAGTCAACTGCAATAATTTCCTACCTAGGTCTGCTTGAGAGCCGTAGTTTGTTTTTCATTGCATCTGTGTATTTCTATCGACACCCTGCACAAACACTTCTTTTGTCAATGGGACTGAGAGATTGGTGCCTCTCTCCCCTCCTGTAGAGAGTCTACACTTCGCCTCTAGCTGTGTACTCGGCTGTCTGAGCCTCTTAATAAGTTCTTGTCAACAAACGCAATGCCCAAACTGAGTACAAGTCCATTCGTTCGCTCTGACAAAAGCCCTGTGCTACTCTTTTCCTTTTTATTTCCTGCGGCCTCACTCTAAATAAAGTGTGGAGTGTGCTCTCTCTCGCCTCTGAATGCAACATTTATTAAGAGGTATTCCTCCAACCATGTGATGCTCAGTGGCGTGGAACTGCTAAAAAGAGATGGATCATAATCACTTGAAAAAGAAGCCAAGAATGCACACACTAGGAAGTGGGGACTCGTTCGCCGCCTCTCTCTTCCTTTATTTAATTCACTGACCTACACTAGTTTGCACGTGTTGATGGTATAAGTGAAAAGCAGTCTTCTCTCTTGGTCGAGGCTTTGTAAAGAAGGCAGATAAAAGGCCCAGTAGAGTCACCTTATCTAAACCCAGATGATATACAGCAGTTGAAAGCAAGGGCTTTACCAAAGCCAGCCGTTGAGAAGCAGGGAGAGATCGAATTTCATAAAGCAAAGAAATCAGACAGAGATGTGCAGAAACAATGTCTGAGCTCCCAGAGAGATATAGAGGAGGAGAGGCACTTGGTTCTCAAACTGATCTGCGATACTTCTTTATGACGTTTTAAGCATCTTTAAAATGAATTGCATGAGATTACACGATAGCAAATTTTACTCGAATCATACTGGCATGATACTAGGGTGTCTAGGTGGTTGTTAGATGGTTTCTTTGTGGCTCGGATTGAAAGATCCTTTACAAAGATTCGTTTTCCACACAATTTGCGGTCGACCAGTAAAACATTTGAATCTGAACTACAAGAAATTGCATGGCTCTATAATAAGGGTGCCTCATTGCCCCTTGTATTCCTACATTTTTTGAACATGTACAGTATATGGATTTGGAAACTTAAAAGCGGTGATGAACTGAGAAATCAAATTTTTCTTGAGCTTTTGACATCTAAGAGGTCATCATATTATAAGAATATCCTAGGGTATCCTGTAAGTTTCAGAACTGAAAACGTCCTTGTTAGTCCAATAAAAGCTTTTATTGACACCAGGCTCAGCAAACGACTCGTTTTTCAAAGTGGGGAACTATGACGTCAAAGAAGATAAAACACCACCCCCGCAGAAGATGATCAACACGGCCGGTTTAGCCCCGCCCACCGATTCGCGCATTACACACATAGCTAAATAACATAGATGCCTACCTCGTGATGACAAACCGGATCGAGTTACCAAGCAATACTGAACATTGTGCAGCGCCTGGTTGTGGAAGAAGACAGTGCATATAGACTGGATTTGCAGACCGATTAAGAGTAACGAACGGTGCTGTGTCGTCTATATTGGACCTGACAGGAATGGTGCAACACACGGACTCTGGGTCGAACATGTATGGGCGAATCATTGCGGTTGCCATTTTACAACATTGGACGTTTTCCGAACAATTTCCCCCAAGTGCATCGATCGGTGAACCTCATTATGATACGCAAAACCGTTATCCACTCACAGCAGTGGGCGTTTACTTCCAAGTCTTCAGTGCGAGACGCCCATAAGAACTGAGCGTTTTTCAGCTAGACTCAAAACAAGGGTAGAAAATAGCCTATTACTTATTCATTTTGATGTTTTTGAAGTGAACGTCATAAGTTGACCTAGGACAACAATATAATAAAATGTAAAAAGCCAGTTCATGACCCCTTCAAACATTTGGTTTTTCTTTGATATTTGGAAATGAATTCTGCTTGCCAGTTTCAACTTGTCAGCAGGTTATTGATTCTTTTTGCCGTTTATGCCATTATTTCCAAACAAAAGTGTTTATGAATTTATTGCTATTGTGGATTTTCCTGTTTAATTATAATTTGTGATGATCAATCACAAAGGGTTATATGCCACAGTTTAAAACTAAGGTATATGATTTGTTCAAATCACTCTAATGATCAATAGTAATAGTGATGTTCAACTTAGCAAAAGCAACTAATTTGAGTGGAAATTCTTTCGCTCTTCTATTTCTATGGGATACAGATGTTGTTTTCAGTACGGGGCCCCCGCCGTCTAATTCCCTCCACAGGTTGCTGGCCATACTGTAAACTATTATACGTGGTCCAGTGCTAAAGTGCAGCGCGGATTTGCGAGAACCATCCATAACGATGTCTGCAGGAGGCGGGAAGCGTATGAATGTTTGTGGTTGCAGTGAACGGTGGAAGCCGACTCTGTTTGGTCTGTTATTGCTGGCACCGTTTCCCCAACGAGGACCGTGCGTTCACACACACAACTCTGGCAAACGCACACATCACTGTTGTCTGCGCACACACACCAACCCTGATGGGCCGGACAGGCTCGTGTTTTGTCTCCTTGCGCTTGAAAAAATAAGTGTGAGGTTACACAATGAAGCAGATCTCTGTTTTCTCTCTCTCCCTCCCGTAAATGCCCGGCTTTCTGGGGTAGAAATGAGCGAATTCATCTCAAATTCACCAGGGAGGGCTGGGCTATGCCTCTGTGTTTACAGTGGCAGAAAGTTAATATAAATTTTCATCAGAAGGGGAAGTTTACACATATGATTCTATTTGTCCTTCATTATTAGCACCTGAGACTGGGCCGGGGAAGCATAATTGTCTACAGACACAGGCCAAATAGATGCAAGGGGAAGGCAAATAAGCACACCCCAAAATAATTTTATGGTTGTGTTACAATCCCTCTCCATGGGATCCTTAATCTAGAAAATCAATAAACAAGAAGCGAGCGAGGGAGACGGAGATGTGAGGCGCGGAGCGAGGTAAGATGGGAACTGCGTACGAGAGATTGAGGGGGAAAAGCTGGAGAAGGAATGAAAGGAGAAAAAGAGAGAGCGCAGCTCACAGAAGCCCATTGTTCTGCCGGTTAGCTCGCGCTTGGCCCTGCAGCTGAGGAGTGTCTCCACGGACCGGCCCGCGAGCTGCACACACCGCTGATTTATTGAGTCATACATAAAAACACTCATTATTCCCACATCCTTTTCTCTTGTCTGAGAAGTATGGCGTTTGGCTGAGGAAAAACACTCTGTGTCTGTATCCACAATAACTGAGATCTCTCTCTCTCTCTCTCCCTCGCTCTCCTCATTTTTTATTTGTGTCTGCTGCACGAATGGATGCTGTGCGTACACCGCTCATCCTTACTGGACGTGTTGTGTCTTGGGGTGTTTTCCCACTTGAGTCCTTTTTTAAAGAACTAAACTCAGACCTCACAAGTCAAAGTTATTTATTTGTTACATACACACATAAATGACAGGCAGACTTTTGCTTTAGTTAAAACTAGAAATGGAAGAAGAAGTTAAAGAATAAACAAGAGTGTATCTTATTTATAATTAAATCTAAATAAGACCAAGCGAAAGTGACAAGTTCTACAAATGAGTGGACTGAAAAATTTGTAAAGTGGAAAAATAACTCAATTCTCTTTGCGTTCACAGTTTCTAGTCTTAAAAGTGGATTTAGGTCATGCTTTGATCCATTAAGTTGTTACTGGTCATTTCATTCATACACTCTAAAAAATGCTGGGTTGTTTTAAGCCAATTTTGGGTCAGATATGGACAAACTCAAACATTGGGTCATTTAAAAATGTAACCCAATGGCTGGGTTTGGCCATATTTGACCCATAATTGGATTAAAACAACCCAGCATTTTTTAGAGTGTGGCTGTTTTCTGGTATCCAAAGCTGACAAAAAAACACCAGTTCCCTGTCTATGCAACTCTCTTGGGCGGCAAGGGAAAACTACAGAAACATCCTGCTTAAAGAGACTGAACAAACTCTTGTAAACTCCAAAAAAAAAACACAGAACAAATTTGGGTCACATATGGACAAACCTAAATGTTGGGTTAAAAATGTAATTAAATTAAAAAATACAGTTGAAAGTGAAAGTTGAAGTTGGGTTAAAATTTGAAATAACATTTTTAACCCAACATTTGGTTTTGGCTTTGTCCGTATTTGACCCAAATTTGTAAACTGGACATTATTTTATTAATAATAAAATTATATTATATTAATAATTAGATGATCATCATTATTATTGTTTTTGTTAATAACAATTGCTCTAATCACTTGAATTATATAAATGTATTAATTTGTTGTATTTTTATTTTATATGATGATAATTGTGTTTATATAACATCATATAATCATCACAAAACCAATAATCCCAAATACTTGCCATCTGATATAGTCCGAGTTTGGTGTTCGCCAAACATCACGAGTGTTCACGTAAAAACAAAATTCAGCGTGTAATTTCACGGCTACTAATTTAAAGACAATTTGCCTCCATAGAGCCAAATGCAGTGTGTGGATCTCAAAAAGACAGCCCAGCCACCTCGATAAGCCCTGGTTCACTGGTGCGCTAACACAGATCACAGCTATGGATGACCTTTGATAAAAGGCAGTCTGTTCCACCATTGCATCACAACAGAGGTTGGTACACTGTCCACAGACTGACCTACTGCTGTTGTGTGTCCAAACGGACCTTTAACGTGTCCAGCTGTCATTCATACTGACGAGCGCGTGGGCCGCCGCGGGGCTGTTATGTCCTCAGCGCACGTCTTGTTTATGAAATCCGTGCCTGGAGCGACGTTTTCTATTCATGAGTGGCCTGGCCCCTCATCAGACCCCTATGTCCTAAACACACTTACATAACAGATATGGTGTCAATATTTTGCTGTCAAGAGTGGGGCCCTATCTTTGCACAGGCTGCGCAGACCACCGGCCAATCAGCTCTGTTTGTTTGTTCAGCTTAAACTGTTTGTCCTTTGTTTTCCGTGGCAGCCGACTCCTGTCGGCTTGATAAGGGTTGTGCTCTCGCTCTATCTCTGTCTTGTTGTGCGTGTTTTCCATAAGCCGAGGGTTGACGTGCCCTCTGCGACTACAAGCCCGGAGATCTTCTGGTGCACAAAACTTCCTGCAGAACGCGTGTGGCATTGTAATCTAGAGAAGTCTTGCGTCTCCAAAAAACACATTTCAATTGAATCACAGGCACCCCACCCTTGTTTAGCCGAAAGTATTGTGTACCTAGCATTCTCGGAAATCCAGATTAATCCGCTGTGTTTCCGTTTTTCCCTCTGTAACACTGTTGTGTAGTCTTGTAATACGTTTGGTCACGGTTGCAGGAGGCTTGCTTTAAAGGCTGATCCTTGGAAACGAGGACGAGTTTGTGATGATGTGCCAAGCTGCGACTGGCTGCTAATGCCTTTCATGCGCATGTATTCAACGTTGCAATGTATTCCTCATTACCCCTGTGTTAAGGCTAAACTGAAAGGGGTGAGAGAGCTGACATATGTTTCTTTCGCCTGTCTCTGGTGATCTCTGCTTGGCTATTAACGTAGCTGAGGAACGCCTGTGTAAACATTCGTGTTTCTCCCCTCCACTTCGTATAATAGCGACTGGTATCGCCTTTCCTCCTCGACCTCGCTATCTGAAACCAATTACAGCTGATCCGTTTGGGCCGAATCGTATTTTCATAAGGATTGCGAAGCCCTCGCAATAATGTTTATGCGTGTGTCTTCCATGTGCTCTTCATTGTACTGAATGTGCAAGTTTGTTTCTTTCTGTTCTCCCTCCCCAGTCCTTAGAGATAGATATCAACATCAAATATGTTCCTGAGTGCCTTGTTATTTACGCTCCAGCCTAGGTTCTCCTTGAGCTCCTAGCTCTGTGGAATGTGATGCATTGTGCTGTTTATACAATGTGTGCATTAATGGATGGCAGCCTGCATTTCTTCTGCACAGCAACAAAACTTATAGGATGAAGAAAAGCAAAGCAAAGCAAGCAGCTTTCAGACGTCCAGCAAAACTTCAGTGGTTTCTTTGCTTTTGTTGAATCTGGAAAGCACCTAATATGTTTTTGTTGCATTCTTGCGTGTGTGTTTTTTTCCGCACAGAGGCGAATATAAGTAATGTAGTCCGGTGTTGTCACTAATAAGGAATGTTTTTGCACTATTACAGGGCAAGGGCAGACAAAAATTTCAAGGAATAGTTCAGCCAAAAAGTGAAAGTTCTGTCATCATTTACTCACCCTCACCCATTATTTCGAACTTTCTTCGTATTCGTAGAACATTAAAGGATCATTTTTTTCCTGGTCTGTCTTCCATGTAATGAACGTGAATGAGGACTGAGACTCTAGAATGAAAAAACGTACCATCTTTTTTTTAGTCTTCTGCAGTCAGAAGTAAAATCGAATTGGTTATTCAACTTGCGGACTGTTCACCATTGTGTTCGGATCATAAGAACCAAATTCATTATTTAAACTAGTTTTGATGAACAGATTCAATTAATCTTATTTGGTTGTTCATGAATTGGCCTTTATTTACACAAAGTCTGTCACAAAAGAATAACAAACGAATCCGATTCATTGATGAAATCAGTCTAAAGTCAGACTTATCCGGTTTTGGAATTCATTTTTGACATTCTTGATAGGGCTGTCAAACGATTAATCGCGATTAATCGCATCCAAAATAAAAGTTTGTGTTTACATAATATATGTGGGTGCACTGTGTATAATTATTTTATAGATATAAATACACACACATGCTTGTATATATTTAAGAAATATTTTCATGTATATACTGTATATAGATTTATATATAATTTATATTATATATAAATATAAAAATTGTATATATAAATACAATTTTTTAAAATATAAATATTAATAAATTAATCATATTTAAAATATATTTAAATATTAAATATACATGCATGTGTGTGTATTTAGTATATATTTATAACAAAATGATTATTTATAACAAAATAATTATACATATATTACATATATATATATATATATATATATATGACATATATTATTTTGGATGCGATTAATCGTTTGACAACCCTAATTCTTGACATTACCACTTCTAATTGACCTTAATTATATTGGGTCCCAGGATTTTGTGAATGTCAAATGGGTTTGGACTGAGTAAATAATGTCATAATTTAAATTTTTGAGTGAGCTATCCCTTTAACAGTTCAAAACAAGTGTCCCTCTAATATGCAAAGTGAACTTGATTGCATTCCCCCCACCTTCCCAGCGCTCATGTTCATATCGGAAAAGCCATTAAACGTCTCGATCCGTGTGCTGTGGGAAGCGCCACTCTCCTGACCTCTACCTTGTATTGAATGACTTCTTTGACTTTGTCCTTTAATTCATCAGAGGACAGTGAGTCTGTATTGATCGGAGCACGGATAAACATTTCCTCCTGTTAATTGTTGTGCTTAAAGCCATTAACCGACCACTAAAGCCACACAATCACAGTCACCGCTTGGATGGGCGTGAAATCTCCCGCAATTTACAATCTCATCCACGCGGCCCAACTGATAATGACTTGGCGAGGGTACTTATAACTCACTCGTGCATCTGAAAGCGCCATGACTAATCGATAAATGCATCGTTTAGAATGGAAAAATAAGGCACAATGAAGTACGGAAACTTGCTTGTTGCAAACTTCCCAACTTCAGATGTTACTTGATTAGTTCAGAGAACCTAAAACCTTGAGGGTTTTTTTCCCAAAACGTATCCAGTTAAACTAGTAGCCTGTCCCACATTCAAAGCTCAAGACTCTGGTTGTCATCTGGTTGCATTTGTTGTTGTCTGTTTGGTTCCTTCAAAGACAGAACAGGACAGGGATCTGATCTGAAGTAGTCCAGCTCCTCTCCACATCCTGGTGTCCCCTGAAGTATCAGACAACGGCTGTGAGTGTGTGTGCATCAGAGGAGACAGATCGATGCTGTTAGGACCCAGCGCCACTGTGTTGTGTTTGTTTACCAGGAGCTCGGAGAGCCTGGCTCCTCACCGCACAGCCAGACAGACAGTGGCAGCTCCTCGCCCTGTCTCTTCATAATTGATCAGGGGGATGGCTGTCTTCCCAGCGGGTTAAGACGTGGCAACTTTTCCCCCTATCTCTCTCTCTCTCTTCCTTTCTCCCTCACCTCTCTCGCTCCCCTGTTTGCTCAGCATCTCAATGTACTAGTTCAAACATTGTTCTCACCAGCTGGCAGAGAAGTGCCATATGCACATCCTGTCAAGGCAGCTGTTGTCATGGATACTGGCAAGCACCAGGAAATAAAGCAAGCCCTTGATTCTGCTGGAAGAAGTGTCACTCTTTATCTGTTTTTTCTTCATCGCACCCCTCGACCTTCGCTCTCCTCTTTCCAGACAGATGAAACACCTGTGAAGTTATTGTGTTGTTTGTATTGCTTTATTTATTTTGTTGCTTTCTCCTCGTACCGGGGCACTGAGGCCATCTGCAAGTGTGTTCACATAGCCGTTGTTCAACTCCAGGAAGTCTAGAAAGAGTTGCTTACCCTTGAGCGAGTGTATCAGTATTCTTGTAGATACATGAGGAACATCATTTCAACCTACCTGACATCACATACTACCGTAACATGCATTTCAAAAGATGTTCACATTTTCGGAGGAAAAATGGTTGCCCGTGTAAAAGTTGCTAGGGTGTTGAGGGTGATTGCTGGGGTATGTGGGGGTTCATTGCTGAGGTGAAATGTGATGATGTGGATGGCTAGGACATTTCAAGTGGTTGCTAGGGTGTTCTGGGTAAGCAACCTAACTGGTCCAAGTCAAAAGAGTCCTGAGTAGGGACTATGTATTATTTTTTTGTACCCATTTTTCATCTACATGCCGTAAATCCACGGATCTATATAAATGACTGGATTTCTCATGATGTCATGACAAGAATGTATTCCCTCACATTCTTTTGAATTAATAGGAAATCATCTGATTTTAATGAAAAAACATTACTTAACGAGTCAGCGTTTTTACAAGTCTCCCTGTACATCCTAAACATTTTAATGGTTATTGGTTTAAAGTCTGCTTATTAAAAGATACGTTCATCTTCATTTGTGATTATTTGATCAGCCAACGAATGAGACACCTCAGTATTTATATTACAAATGATTCAATGATTTTACAATACAGATTAATGCATTGTAAGCCATTTGAGCTGACTTGTGGCTTGGTCAACAACAAAAAAAAAAAAGTGGATGTTGGTCAACAAAAAGACATCAGAAAATAGTGTCCTACATGCTTTACAACTTAGTCAGAGAAATTACACTGGCTGCGTATGGATTAAAAGACATGAAACCTTTATTTCCAAGTATTTATACTGTCGCTCCAAGCAAGATGATTACATTTTTAATATACTGTAGTCTAGTGCAATAGAAATAGGGGATTGTATGTATTGTAATATTTAATGTATATTAAAATAAATGTCTGCTAATAATCCCAGAAATATGTTCATGCTTAATATTTCCTGCATAGATGCGTACCTAAAAAATCAATTTTGTGTTAGTTCAGTTCCCCGTTTCGGCAGTTTGCAGTAGCCTTGACACACCCATCTTAACGATTTCGAAAAGACCATAAATATTATAGATAACATTCAAAGTATCAATGTACATACATACGTTTATGTCTCAAAAACTATTCGCGTGCGAATGATACGCTGATTTTAGGTCAATATTTTGGATGAAACTCATTGTTGCCCTTTGTCGATAGAGAATACCAATATGGCCGATCGAACACTTCCCTGCTGGCAGTTTAAAAACACAACGAGCAATTCAGGCATTTATATAGATCAGTGCGTAAGTCATTAGTTTGGTCCCTTGGAAAGAAAAGTAATAGCACAATTCGAGCTGTCATTCATGTCTGTAGCACAAACTGTGCGTCCCAAAGTTGAATACTTAATGGTTAAAATATTTGAACAAAGCCTTAACACAAAATATGAACAATAGGGATGCTTGCCTTAGCAACCCAGTGTTATTGTATTGTTATATGACATTGGATAAGTAGGTATTCCAAGTGATTTGGCAGAGAGGGGCCGGCGTCACCCCCGTGCTCAGGGGCCCTGCTAATGCTCAGCTCCTTGTTAATTCACTCCTGAGGTAATCTGATGTTGATTTTGTCAACTTTAATTACAGCTTCTAGGAACACTTCACATCGCCTGCCTCTACTTCAAATTGATATTATGAATATGCAAATGGGACGGTAATTTGCAGAGAAGTGGGTATTTCAGCTGAGCACACACTAGACGGGTCAATACCACTGACACTCTCTGTGTGTTTTTTCCCCTCGTGCTCTTCATAGGTGCTAGACAAACTGTATTTATCTTTCATCACGCCTTTGTGGACTATCATGAAAAATGTATATCTTAGAGATGCTTCATAGCTCATCAACAACAATGACGAGTGTAGCGGATGGTATGTGCGGGGTTGATATTTGAGTGTGCCGGAGTTGAAGTGGAGGAAAAAGGTTGGGGGGGTAAAAACTAATTTTTCGTTTCTCTTCTCATTTCTTTGCAGGCCCTACAAGCAGCGAGGCAATTACTCCTACAGCAACCAGGCAGTGGCCTGAAATCTCCAAAGAACAACGACAAACAGCGTCCGTTGCAGGTGAGCAGTTCCTCGCTAATCTCTTAAGTCCATCCATAATACATGGCGCTCTGGAAAAGATTTCCTCTGTTCCAGCTACTCTGTTTGATTTGGCGATGTAATTCTGCAGCTGTCAGTAAAATTTCAACCTGTCAGACCTTCCCTGCTCCAAAAGAAACCACACAAAATACCTCACACCTGAAACCTTTTTGTTGTCTACAGCTACTTCATCTCACCATCACTGTTGGGCAACCTTGAAATCACACTGTGACAAAAGATTTTGATGAGAATATTCAGGTTCAAGACAGCATTTGTGGCATAACATTGATTACCACAAAACATCTTTAAAAAAAGCAAATATCAAAGTTACAGTGAGGCATTTACTATAGAAGTTTCATTTAATAAAAGCGCTTAACTTGCATTTTAAATCATTTTAGACTAGTAAAATTGGGTGCAACTACACAGAAATGTGTAATCTCACATATTGTTCTCCTCTTGAGGCCATACTATTATTTAAACAGTGAGTATTTCAACGTTTGTGGATTGACCCCATTCACTTCCATTGTACATTAAGTGCAAGTTCAACTCTGTAGCTTCCTGTAGCATTGCATATCCTAAGTAGCTGTCATTTGTACCCCTCCAAGATAATTTGCCATTATTGATTCCAGCTGTGCCGCATCGCTATTGTCAGTGATTTGGTAAAGGTCACAGCAACATCGCGCACGTCGCATCCCCTATTACCAGACCTGTTTACTTACTCGCTGACTGCCGATGTGTTATTTCTCTCACATCCCCACAATACAAATGCGCCGCCTCGAATTATGTAAGCGCTTGACATCTGCCAGGCTTCGTATTTTTAGGTTTAAATTAAGTGCGAGAGAGAGCTTGCCCTCCTCCCTGCTAATAAGCGCTATCAGTGGTGGTTTACCTCATTAGTACCCTGGGCATTTAATTAAAGGAAGGGAAAATGGGCGCTAACCCTCATCGTTAATATTTTCACAGCGTATAACGATGGCGACACCTTCTCCAAGCGTATGTGTATCTAGTTATGCGTAAGTTAAAGTTTTGGTGCCTTTCGCTTTTAATATATTCAGGCCGTTCCATGCAAATATGAGTTTTGCATTTCGGAAATCAACGTTTTTCTTTGTGTTTTATTATTTTTCCCCTTCTGTGCAAAGATGTTAGTTGTAAAACAAAGCCTAGGTGGATGCGCTTTCGTGTATCTATTGTAGTTTCGCCGCCGTCTGTATACTCAGAGAATGGATTCCCGGCACACAGCGTGACTGCAAATTGCCGTGCGATACTTCCAGAGGAAGCCGAGTGATATTGGATGAGGAAGGTCTGTGATAACTGGTGGCCCATGACCGAGCCCCTGACTCTAATAACACCAGAGGATGGTAAATATTGAATATTTACATTTGCTTATGCCATCCTTGCCTCATGTTAGCCATATGAATCAATATGAATCAGGGCTTGTTCAGTGCCGTCTTCCGGGTGTAGTTAATCAATGCTGTCGATCCTTTACTTTATTAACTTATTCAGAGCTGTTTTCATCAACAGCATGTTGATTACCACAAAAAATAATTTAGACTCCTTTTCTTTGAAAAAAAAAATCAAGGTTAAGTCGAGGTGTGTACAATAGAAGTCAACAGGGCCAATTTTTTAAAGCATTTAAAAGCAGAAATATGCATTGACATTAATTCGTCTGTATTATTTGAGCCATAAAGTTGTTTAAATCATCATTTTTACAGTCATTTTAGGGTGGAGTTACACTGTCATAGCAACAAAGCTGTAAAATTGATGGACGTTTAAACCGGTTAGAAAGCTATTTTTCACATTAATATAATGTTAACATGTTTTTCACGTCTTCAACTGCACTATTTAAACATTGACTGATTGGATACTAGCTTTTTTCTAAAGAAAAAGAGTGATCACACCGAAATTTTCATATGCGTTTTGTCGTATTCGTGATTGGGTGGCTCTGAATTGTCAAAACACCATTCAAACTGCTTGCTACGGATGCGAAAAACGCAGAAAATCAAACCCGATCCCTTTCGGAGGCAGTGTGCAAGCGTGATTGACATAACGTGAGGTCATATTTATTTTTTAACGTGTGAAAATTTCGGATGTGAATTTCGGACTCGGTGACCAAGGGCCTTAAATTAAGTTTAATGGTAATCTACATTACGCCACAAATGCTGTCGACCTTGTACTAAACATGGAATATACCTTCAAATATCTCCTCTATACACTTGCGGTAAATCGATTCAGATTGTGTTGCGTGTGCTTAGACATGCCACGTAACAAGCATTTTGAAGAATGACTTATTGACATTAAAAAGTAAACGCCTGCTCGTTTCCCTGACACTGATGAATCCGCCCCTTTCCCTGTCCAGGAAAGGCAGGGAAAGTGATCCATAGATCATGGCGTATAAATTATTTACCGCACGAGCATCTAAGTGCTGGAGCTCACGGTTTTAATTACTTGTATTAGTGTCTAAAGCCTGTCAGCTGACTAATTCTATCCAGCGTCTCATCTCGCGCTTTTGATGCGCTCAGAAGCCGCTTTTCCACATTTGCGTAATGTGACAGGTCTATTATTACTCCGTAAGCCAGAGGAGAAGTCAATAAACACCTATTTCTTCCCCGTAAATCCGTGTGCCTTCTTCATGCTGCTTACAAGGATTTCCCAAGGCACACAACAGTCCTCTCCCTCCGAGTGGCAATATCTCCTGTGCGTTTTATACACTGACATTTAAAACACAAATAAAAAGCGGGAGGACGAAAGGGAAGGGGGATTACAGAAAGCTTACGCGACTGGCAATTGTGTCTCCTGCCCTACCAATCAGCCCAGCTGCCATTCTCCAACTATAAGCTACATGCCGGTTTGTTTGTTTGGCTTCATGTGCCGCCCAGGCGTCTAGTCCTGATGGCAGAATGGGCATTTAACAGTGTGAAAACACATGTTAGCGATACTGAACACTGACGAAACAGCGGTAAGAAGCTGAGCAACCAGAGGCATGTAGGCGTGACATCGGGCTGTTGTGATGACTTATTACAGCCATCTAGGTGTCAGAAACGTGTTTAAAGAGGTAGAGTTGACCTCCTACCTATTAGCAGAGTGATACACCAGCATTAACAAGGTGAACCAACCAAACAAACCAATTTCAGCTATGGCACTCTCTGTTTCTGTCACGTTTGCCTCCACGACAGAAACAGGCGGCCAATATGTTGACCTTTTTGTTCATTTTAAACCCAGCACGCTCTGCTAATGTAACTTTTTCGCAACCATACATCCTTCCGGAGGCTTCGTCAATCCCGCGTTTGGGAAGGAAGGCTGAGCGGCTCGTTGCTCGCGCGCATTCCAAGACTAGAGAGAAGCGTGCGATAGCTCAACCCAATCACTTCCTGAGCAGTGAGCCATCCTCTGAGTGTCGCCGATTTAAAGGTCAGCGACGCACAGCTCATCTGAGCGTCCGACTCCTGCGCCATGTTCCTTAAAATTCATCTACTCAGACCGTCAACTGGAACCGTGCACAAAGCCAGCGGAATTTATAAAAAGTGGACTCATATTAACATTGATTATTAACAGCGTTCACCCAACAGTACAGAGAATTTGGAATGCCTTTTAAATTCCAGTTCAGTTGCGGAATTGGAATTGAAGTGGCAAGTAATGCAGAACTGCAGTTTGAATTTGAATTTAAAAGTAGAATTCGAATACTTTGAAATTGAAGTTTTCCTGACTTTGCAAAGTTTGGCAAGAAAAACTTTGAATGTTGACTTGACGGTCTTGTTTGAAAGTGTTGAAATTTGAAGGTTTATGAGGTAGAAATTTCCTGTGCAGTCCAAATCAACTTCCTAAGTGTGGCCAATACATAAACTGAAGGAACATAAACAACAAACTAAATAACTTTGGCTGCTCCAAAACAAAAGAGGGAGGGAAAAAAGCATTTGCAGTTTTCAGATTTTTGGAAACTAGGGAACCATCCTTCATTTCTAGTGGACAGCATGTGTAAATTGCAAGGGATTTGGTTTGCAGGGACTCACATTGAGTTGCAAAGGAAGTTGAAGCATAACCCTTAGGCAAGAACCAGTGGAACGGTGGGAGTGAGGGGAAAAATAGTGCCATGGCACAGCTTTGATGTAGAAGCAACAACTGTACCTTCTGACAGAAGATGCATGAGAGTAATAAACCAGTTCCAGCAGCCCTTACACATGCAGTCTGATTACTCTGGCCAGGGTGTTAATTGGATCCTAACTGGCAGATCTGATACGTGTAGCCCAGTGGTGGGAAGTCTTTCCAAGTGATGAACTATAATTCACCGAGCTGCTTGAAGCTTGTGTAATTTACTGTGTGTCACTTGACGAGGAGAGCGATCCAACAGACTCCCTATTACCTGCGACATCACAAAGCTTTCAAGAGAGAGAAGAGGAGGGGGGCTGATACAGAGTGAGCTAGAGAGACAGATTTCCCTGTAAATGCCAGGCAATGCTCTCTTTCAGATATGGTGAGAAACAAATTAGAGGAAAACTAAGTCATGTAGACTTAATTCTTATCTCACAAACTCCTGAAGATCACATTTGGTTGGTTTACTTTTTTTTTTTTTTTGCCATGAGGCAGAAGGGTACTAAGGTCCGCAGGTCTCTTTAATTCCTCTCATAGCTCCCTTTGAAAACTATTTGATGCTCTCTTCATTGACAGAAATGAAAGTGTGGTTATCTATATGGTGAATGGTTGATTGTATGAACTGAGGCCACATCCACTCTATCATCATTTGAAGTGCATTAAACTTCCCATACTGTTTTGCTGAACTGTAAAATAAATTGATTTGGGAAAACGCTCCTTTAATCAACTTAACTCCGATCTCAAGGAGCGTTCGCATTGATCTTCTAATCGAAACGATGCATGTTAGCGAGTTTCAGGTTTAGATTAGTGTGACTCTGTTTGTTTATGTTGTCAATGGCTCTTGAATCCGTGTGTGTGTATTTGGTCCCCTAGTAAAACAACTCCATCAAAAAAAAGCCCTTGACTGTGGAGCTATAAATTATTGACGGAATAAACAATGCTATCTTTACCAAAGTTACCAAAGAGATTAATTAGTGGGACAGTGAGCATAATCATCTGTTTTTCCAAACTCTCACTTTTTCCAACTTAAACAGGTTTTTACCATTTAATTAACATGCTTTTGCTTTCTGCTAAAGTAATTGCCACCACACGCCCCAGATTCTCATTTTATTTCTCTGAACAGTATCTCTGGCAAGTGGTTCAGCACACATCTGATCTGGAAACGTCCCTTATCGAGCCAAACAATACTGCAATCCCATCACTTTCGACTAGGCGTTTTAGCTAGTTTGCTCTTATATTAATTATGGTTATTCACCAGTGTTTTCTCATATGTTGTTTTGGAATACACCAATGGGACATTTGATGTCTTTTAAGGTAATGCAGGAAGGCGTAAGTCTTGCGTTTCGTCGTTCTTATGATGTGGAGTTGACATTTCTCATGTCAAGATCTGTTTCAATATAGCGAGAGCCCTGTAATGATCTGCTCGTTCTTCAGGAGGGCCACTGATGTTTTCTCATCACTGACCAATTTAAAGCTATTTGTTCTCTCAGGTGCTGCGCTTCGTGGATCTAACGTACAGGTCAATGGAGATCAGCTTTTTTAGTAGTTTTCCAATAGAAATCAAAGCCTCACGGATCGTCATTTTTGGACGTGCTTGCTGTGAGAAAAAGAGATCAGTTGTTGGTCTTTAAGTAAATTTTCTCACAGCACGAGTGCTTCAAGTGCAGATGATTGAAGTTGATGCTTTGCTTTGCGAAGATTGCCATTATCTGTGAAGTTTTCTAGCACTCGTTGGGTTGCATCATTGCCTCTAGCAGTCATATTCTCCATTTTGCATCCCTGCAAGGGAAAAGACCCATTGTCTGCGACTGTTTACGGCTCGATCCTTTGGCAAACGCTCATTAATTATGCCCCGTCTTGGTGAAATCATTTCTGGGAGAAGCAATTCAGCCTCTGTTCCTTTCAATTCACCCGGCTTGTCAATCATCGCCCCCCGCAGTATCCCACGGAATGGAGGTGTTATATTCCGCCAATTATCATGTCATATACTCGAAAATGTAAATGAACGTGTGTGTAAAATTAAATTTATGGGTTGTCAGTGAAGAATAAGAACCAGGAGAGCAATTACTTATCTGCTTTCATCTTTCAAGCTCTGATATATCATGCAGAAAACGCCGGCGTTAAATGCTGGAATTAGCATTGTGCGCGACTCGGAAGTGAGTGGGCCGAAACTTCAACTTTGTCTCGTCTTGAAATGAAATGAAGATGTGTATCATCTGTCGATCTGATCTACTAAAAAGCTAATGAGAGGCTGAGGCCCATATCCTGATTTCATTTTATTTCTCGAGGCTAAAATGCAACTTCGGATCACACGCAGTCGGTTGTAGTCGATAAATAAACGTCGTGAATTGTTCTGAAATGTACATGTTTATTGTATTCGCAGCGCTGCGGTGCAAATGAGGTGATCGTTGGTGATTCAGTCCAAAGCTCATTTAAATATACAAATAATGGGTGTAATGAGAACATCTCTTCTTGTATTTTCATGCTTTGGTCTTTATATTGTCATTTAGGCCGGCGCAGAACCCTGGCTGAACCTGGGGGTAATTACACATCACAAATGTGTCTTAAGGTTTAATAACATTGAAGGTGTAAGCATACATTTGCATAATTACATGCAGCTGTTTAATTTGTGACTTTGTTGCTCTGTTCCTTTGTTTTTTTTTTTTCTTCTTCCGCCACCCCCTCCCTCGTCACACCTTTTCTCCCCAAAGAGAGACGGACTGAAAGAAAGAAAGAAAGAAAGTGTATTTGTGTGTGCGCTTCCCTCCGTGGTGGTGCTCATTGAGTTTTGGGGCCAGTCTAATGAAGAATGGTGCTTGGATTTGTTTGAATATGAATATGAGTGGGGATGGAGTGTGACCTTCAGCTCCACTACTCAGTTCATCAGGATTAGTCAAGCCCGGCGCTCAGGAGCGCTAATGCATAATGACTTCTAAAATGAAAAATGTGTAGTGACCATGCAAATGTCTCTGCTAATCAAAGAGGGGAACCTGAGCTGGGCCGAGCCAGGAGACTGAAACAAGGACGTGTCAAGGCCCTGAGAGCTCAGACGTACGGAAAGCAATCAAGCGGCCTTGATTAGCAGGCGCGAGGAGCGGCTCGGACTCCTCACGACGTCTAATGGAGCCTCACATCTTTTTCTCAAGCTCAAAAACCACAACAATAGAGATGTTTACCCGTCATGACGCCCAAAGGCTCGGCTGTCTTGATGATAGACAGCATCTGTCGAAGCTGCTCTGTTGGACGATGCAACACACAGCATGCTTCATAATATACAAGACAGGTGCAAGAAAAAAAGGAGAGGGCAATTGTTCTTAAAAAGCATTTGTCTGGCAATTGTTTTTGTTCAGTTTTAGATACAAGCGCAGAAATGAGTCACGTTAATGTAAATGTTACGTGTTTCCTGCTCACTTCATGCGAAAATCTTTGTTTTGTTTTTAGCCCAAAAAGTTCTCTCACAGGCTTTGACAGCTGGCATTTTAATGATTCTTATCATTTAAAAAAATGACATGAATTTTTAAAAATGACATCTTGTGAAAGACTTGTGCCTCTGGCTGCTTTCTTCCAAGCGTGCAACTTGGAAACTTCAATGCGCAGCGAGAGACAACTGGTAATTCCCCTCACCTCTGTAAAACAGAATACTTCACCGCGGCTCAGCTTCAATCAGGAGTTTCTTGCAGACTTTTCAAAGCTTCAAACCCACGGCAGCCTGAATGCGTGCTACTTAGCTTAGTCGCTCATCAACGGGCCATGTGTCCGCTTTCGACCAACAGTCGGCTCTGGATGTGTGTCTTTCTGTGTTGTAGCGCTAGAACTCGCCTGAGAGAGTTGAAGGGTTCAGCTAATTAAGGTCCTCCTCTATTTAAAGCACAGTGCTTTTCCCACTGGGAGTAGCTGACAGAGTAAGAAAGTACACATGCATCTGCCAAATGATTACATATACTGCACTCGCACCATTTTCCAGAGAGTTCGAGAAAAAGCTCTTGACTTTACAGTTGAAGAGTTTTTATGTGACGTGGTTAATGTGACTTTCTCGGCATCTCTCTCTCTCTTAGGTGCCAGTATCTGTGGCAATGATGAGTCCACAGGTGATCACACCCCAACAGATGCAGCAGATCCTTCAACAGCAGGTCCTGTCCCCCCAGCAACTCCAAGCCCTCCTACAACAACAACAGGCAGTCATGCTTCAGCAGGTGAACACGCGTAAACACCCATACGCACTCATGTTTTGAAATGGTAGCATCCTCTCTTGCGCTCATCTGTCCTTGACATAGTTAGATCAGAGAAACAAATATGGACCAGCGTGTAATTAGTTGTTGTCAGTGGGGACGTCTTTTGGGGACAAATGGAGCACAGAAACAAGAGTTAGCTGTATGTGAACTTGAATGGTTTGAACAACACAAGCATTTTCACATGTTGTTTGGTTTCTTAATGTCTCAGCATAATTAGCATTGCGAGACGCGTGGCATTGGCTACTATAATGATCATTAGAGTAAACTAGCATGGTCTTCTTCTGCAGGTTTTTACTTTACCATAATGAAGCCGCATATTGAAGACAGTCTTAGTCTTGCTGAGCGAGTTACAGTTAGTTAAACTGTCAACATGTTAGGTAAAGTAGTTACAGTAGACATTTGAACTCTATCTTTGCCTTGTATCTCTCTCTCTATCTACCAAGGGTCTTTTTTGACTTAAAGGAGCAGCGATCCCTGCTGGGAAACAACTGTCTTACCAGGCTAGTTATAGACAAGCTCAGCCAAACTAGCTAAAAACCAGTTTGGCTTGACTGAGAGGCTATCTTTAACCAGCTAGCAAACCATTTTTAGGCAGTGGAAGTACAGTAAGGACATGAAATAATGAGGAAAAAGGGGAGTTTAGAACAAAAACCGACTCAAAATTGCATTGTCCACATGAGCGCCATTTTGTGTCGTAGCGAACAACTACGCCACATCTCTGAGAAGAGTAGATTATATCTTCAGAAGTGATTTTAAAAGTGAGCTCTTCATTAAAAACATCTCCATTAACTCAGTTAGCCTTGATTATAATTAGGTCTGTATAAACGGTGACAAGTGTACTGAAGACGTCTCCCGCTGAACGAGATGGGAGAGCTCGGCTCCTGTGTTCTGACGATGAGGACCGCACTCTGAGAAGAAGAGGAGAAGTGTGCTAAATGCATTAATTCACAATGATGAATCCTCTCCTTTGAGTGCTTCACATTCATTTTAGAATTTCACTGCCTGTCAAGGCATCTGAGAGGAAAAAAATATATAGCCAGTAAGATTAATTGTTACTCTAGCGGTAATGTGCAGCCGCATAAAAGTCCGTATGGAGATGCATGATGAGGGGAAGTGCTGGTCTCTTTGTCTCGACCAGAGAGACGTTATTTATGGTGTGACGTGCAGAAGCACATCCAGGCATGTTGTGCAGCCTCGGGAGCCTGGAGTTGGCTACCAATCGGTTTGTCTTGTTGTAGCTCTGCTTTGAGGTATGGCCACTCTTATGTGGGAGAAGGGAAATAAGTAGTAGATACATTTTACAACAGCTGCTTTGTTTTGTCACAGATGTCGCTCCTTGTATAGCAGTTAGTGCAAGCACTCCTGTGATGAACTTTATGGAAAAGGGGAATAAATTGATAAATAGATGCGATTTTCAAGCCATATGCAACAACTCCTTCTTTTGTCACAACTAGCCTAGGGTTTGGAGCATTTGCTATATAAACCGCATTTGTTCCAAGCAGACGTCCTTCTTGGGCAAAAGGAAATCAGTAGAAAATGTCGCATGAAATATTTTAATCCAAATGTAGCTTAGCGGTTAGCACATTTGCTGTAAGCATATGTTCTTTTTGTATAGTTTGTTTTTTTCATGTCTTTCCACAGCAACACCTGCAGGAGTTTTATAAGAAACAACAGGAACAACTCCATCTACAGCTTTTACAGCAACAGCACCCTGGCAAACAAGTGAAAGAGGTACAAATCACACACCAATAAACATATGCATGATGCAAAGTAAAGGTTTCCTCCACGTTCGTCAACCACAAATAAATCAGTCTTTGCTGCCATCGCCATTGGAGAGAACGCCCTCTTCTGCATGCTTCCGAATTAGGCAGACAATGTTGTCAGGTGATCTCAACTCAATGCTGGCGCAGAAACGGCTGTTTTAGTGTACCACACGGGGTCTGTTCGTTAATGAACCACCGCGGCGAGTTTGGGCCGACGAGCAGAAAAGTTCGACCGCAGCGAGCTCATAAATCAAACTGACAGTCAGACTGCGGATCCGTCTGACAGACAGACTGAGAGAGTAGGTTGCTGACACGGAGGCATCAAAAAGCGAGGCGCGTCTGGCAATCCAAACAAAACGTGTGGAAGCAGTTAAATTGATCAGCTAGGTAACGTGGACGGGAAACGTCCCCCGCCCCCAGCAGTCTCTTCAACTAGCACCTTATACCATTGTCTGTCTTCAAGCAAGCCATTATGCAGGGCCTACAGAAAGCAGGACTGACCTCCCGGAGGCTTTGTTTCTGTTTGGATTTGCGAATAGATTTTTTTCAGGCCCCAGCCATCAAATATGGAATAGAAATTGCTCCCTTATTTCTCACGAGACAGCAGGGCCAATCCGCATGGCTCACTCCATTATGCAGTCTGTTTTCCAGTGAGCGCATCACAAGTTTTGCCTCTCGTTCTCTCGCTCTCTCATCCCTAAACTAAGAGAGTGAGGTCTTCCTCACCGTTCTTGACTGAAGGTCTTCCTCTGGAGTCTGCTCAGTCCTACCGCTAGTGTAATTCCATGCAAAAATTGGAAGTTTAACTTTCCTCCTGTAATGGGGGTCTTTGCTTTCTTGTCACTGAGTAGGTTGTAATGTATTCTGACAGGGAAAGGGGACGGGAGAGAGAGCTAACAGGGTCTCAGCAGAAACTAGCTCTCAGTTTGCTAATGGACCTCTGGAGACTTTGTCCACAGAAGCAAACTTCAGTCATTTTTAAGCCAGACCTCCTTAGAAACGGCTAATAAATTGAGTCTGTACGACATGGAAATGCAACTAGTAGACCACTTTACATTTCCGAAAAGCACAGTGTCTTGTCGCAGACGTTGTTTCACGTACACAATTATGCAAACTTTGAGCCTCATTCATGATTCACTAACCGAATGAATATGAGAATTTACGTAAAAATGGTGTTCACTACATTTTATGTTAGGCCCGTTTCATCAGTGTTGTAGTCGAGACCACCTCACTCGAGTCCGAGTCGACACCGAGACCAGAGAGAGTCGAGTCCGAGTCGAGTCCGAGACCAGAGACGGTCGAGTCCGAGTCGAGACCGAGACCAGTGAGGGTTGATTACCTAATTTACTTTTATTTACTTAGAGAAATCCTTTTTTTTTTTAGAGTTTAAAAAATATGATCAGTTTAGGGTAAAAAGGCCACATAGTAGGTGGTGTTAAAAGTAATTTTATTACAATTTGTCATGCGCAGTTGCGCACTAGAAAATCACCAATCACTGGGCGTGTCAATCAATTTAAAGAAATATTTTATTAACATACATTAATAATCATGATAAATATTTTTAATTGAACTCGAGTGGACTCGGGAATAATTCCGAGTCCTAAAAAAAAATGTTCGAGTACGAGTCAATTCCGAGTCCAAATGGACACGAGTCCATGACAAGACCAAGACCATTAAAATATGGTCTCGAGGCCGAGTCCGAGACGAGTCTCGAGTACTACAACACTGCGTTTCATTACACGCGCTGAATGAATTTCTGTATAAAAGTCTAAACTATATCTGCAACAATTTACGTAAGGATGATTTTACGAACAGTTTAACACACATGGCCAAAATGGTGTTTGCTATTAGCGATTTTGTGAATTATTTAATTTAATATCACTCAGTTTAATGAATGAGATCCAGTATACGCAAATGTTGCTTGCTGTAAATTCTGTTATTTTCAGTTTAATTTCACTTAGTTAAATGCTTTGTTTTGGGGTTTTATTTAACAATTCAAATTGGGGCAATTTATCCCTTAATGATTTATGCCTCTATGTTACATTACATAGATGTTTTGTTCACTGTGAATGATGTGAATTTAGTTCGGCTAATCCTGTTTATGTGATTTAGCAGGTTTATTTTTGTCCGTGGAAAGATTTCAAGCGTAGTTGCTGTGCTTTGATCACTGAAGCGCTGCATTGTTTTTTCTGAGGTTTGCCTCCACCGCCGCTGCTGCTGCTGCTGTTGTTGTTGTTGTTGTTGTTGTTGTCTTAGCCAGCTTATGCAAGAGGCTCGAATTGCGGTAAACAGGGTTTGGGGGGATGGAGGGGGTGGGTGCTGTAAATCTCTCTCAGCCTCCCTCCCACCGTCACCCCCTCATAAGCTGTAATGGACCATTAGAAATGCAAGACAATTAACTATCAATGGCGGAAGGAGGGGGCTCCACCCCCCACCCACATCTCGCACACAGTTCTTAGTACACACGAAGAGAACAAGACGGCAAGGTTTCCATGGGCCACATGCACTTTCTAGTGTTTTGCGTGTGTATGCTCACTCACTCGCTCCTCTCTCTCTCTGTTTCACTATAGCAACAGCAGCAACAGCAGCAGTTGGCAGCACAGCAGCTGGTCTTCCAGCAGCAGCTCTTGCAAATGCAGCAACTGCAGCAGCAGCAGCACCTGCTCAACATGCAGAGGCAGGGCCTCCTCTCTCTGCCCCCTGGCCCAGGACAGCCCACCCTCCCCGGACAGACTCTGCCGCCAGGTAATGTCGTCACGTGACCATATGAGAGTTTGCGTGTGTGGCTGCGTCCTCTTTTAAACTCCTTTTTTTTTCCTGCTGCAGTTTCCTTGCCATTTCAGTTTTTTTTTTTTCTGGTTCTCTTTCTCTCTTGCCTGTGTCTGTGTTCTTGTTGTTTTCCCATCTCCCCCCTCTCTCCCACTCTCTCTCTCTCACTCTCTCTCTCTCACCCTCCCCTCCTTGGCTGTTGTTGTTGTTTACGGACTCGCAGTGCGAGCTCAGAGCTGTGAGGAAGACGAGCTGTTGCCATTTGCTTTTTTCCTGGAACGAACACCTGGTGCTGTACTGTGTTTATCGAAATGGCGCTGGATGACGATAGTTCGAAAATGGCTCTTAATTGGAGTACAGTCGGGGCGACAGAGAGCGGAATAGTCATTTTATCATCCGAGGGATTATATGATGATTTGATTCTGCACACAGAGGCTCGTTTATGAATGCATAATCATGTGCAGATGAGTTCCTGGTTGCTTTGTACTTTCGGATACCGCGGAAACGAAGCGAGGGATGAGCGTCCAGGTCGATCTCGTGCCGGTTTACCTCCAGATGCTTAAGTGCGATGCTCAGGTTTCGCTGCAGAGCAGAACAGGTTTACCTACCTTGTTAGAAAAGGGCAGACGGTAGCTCATAATGAGTTTTGCGAATTATTGTTTCTCTAAAGCTGTTTGTGGTTCTCTTGCAGCTGGTCTGAGCCCCGCCGAACTCCAGCAACTTTGGAAAGACGTCACCAATAGCCACGCCATGGAGGACAATGGGCTAAAACACAGCGGCTTGGACTTGAGCACCACCAACAACTCGTCCACTACCTCCACCAGCAACCCCAAAGCATCTCCGCCCATCACCCATCACGGCATCTCCAACGGCCAGTCCCCAGCCCTCAACAACCGGAGAGAGAGGTACCTGAACACGCACACATGCTAAAGCTAATCAGAAAGGTGCTGGATTATTCTTCTACTTACCCGATCACCATTGGGCCCCTGAGATCCAGCTGGATTGGCCATGGGTAAAAGCGTCGCTTGATGCAAACTCTCGCTTTTCAGACATGTTTGATCACAAACCCCCCGATAAAGGGTACACATGAACACAAAGATGGGTTAACAAACACAAACCGAACAGCCATTTAATCTACTTTTCATGTGCGACACAAAAAAAAACAGAAGAACAGTTGATCTGTTTGTCACCATTTGCAAAAGGAAAATGTTCATTCCTGCAGGGGGAGAGGGCTGTGTGTTTTGTTTGTTTGCTCATCAATAGTTTATTAATGTCTGGATAACAGTTGAAATGAGACAAAACCTCCCTTGAGACAGCGCGCTATTGAATGCAGTGCCTTCCGGTATATCAAACGCACGGAGGTGCAACTTTCAGTGGCAGGAACACACAGCTCACCTCACTGTACATTAAGTATTTAATACCTCGCTTTTCTTTTGAAATTGCTTTGCCGGCACGGCTTGTCATGTAAATAGAATACACTTTGCCGGGGTGGCATTTCCTGAGCGTTTATCCGCACGACGACCCTTTTATATGCTCCGCGTCTGCTGTGAAACATAGATTCGCATATTTCTCTATGTATTATTCAGTCTGTAGCGGCCATATGTTTGTACATAGCAACAGCCGTTGACTTCACTGGGGGGTGGATGTGTTGTGTAATTGGTTTCAAGTATGTAGCGTCTTCAAAGAAAGCCCTTTCTGGAGAGAGATATCTTTCTAGAGGCAGAGAAGAAAAAGGAAAAAACAGAGCTATAGAGAGACAGGGAAATAATTTAAGAAATAGGTTACCCTCTTTTCTTATGTGTTGGCAGTCTCTCAGGCCCACGGTCTTTCGTAATAACGGAGTGTGTTTTGTTGTCAGAGCCAGCTGCTTTCTAAGATGTGCTGGATCGATAACGGCAAGGTAAAACAGCCGGTGAGGTTTGTGTGTGTGAGCGTGTGCCGCACACAAACACAGCGCATGGGTCTGCTTAACCTCACTTTCGCACATTAGCCCCTCAGCACCATTAGAACCGGCGGTCGTAACTTATCGCAATGTCTTTTCACAACAGGTTGTGTCCTTAAAAACGGCAGTTCCGCCACAAATGAATCTCCTGGTGAAAATTAAAGCACAGCTGCTGGTTTTTCGATATTTTCACAAGTTGTCCGTAATGGCTTTACAAGGTGAAAGTATGTGGAAAGAAAGTTTGATGGGTGATTTTACTTGGCCGGGCGTGTTTTTTTTAAGACACCCGTGTCTCCTCAGTAATACTCTGGATCAATAATCAAAAGGTGGCCTGATGACGAGAGAGAGCTTGTGTTTTTCCAGCTTTTCTGAGCTTCAAGTCCACCTTCTCTTCACAAGCTTTCATGCCAGAGAAGTGCACTAAACTGAGCCGTTCTAACCCCACTTTAGGTCATAACAGTGGCAGTTTTTTTTTTTTCTTCTTAATTTAATGCTCATTATTTCTCTTTCAGTTCACTGCATGAAGAGACTGGAGCGTCACATTCCCTCTATGGGCATGGAGTGTGCAAGTGGCCAGGATGTGAAAGTATTTGTGATGACTTTGGACAGTTTTTGAAGTAAGTGATCATCAAGAGACACTCGTTTGGACTAAGTAGTTTGTCTGTTTGCTCTGTTTGTCTCTATATAGAAACATTTTGATATCTTAATTAACAAAATCAAATTATTCAATCTCAAAACTTTCCAGAGTTTAGCTTAGAGCCAGACCGATATATCGGCAGGCCGATATTATCGGCCGATATTAGGTATTTTACAAACTATCGGTATCGGCAGTTATAATGGCCGATAAATTAATATTTCAAAAATAAAATAAAAATGGATGAAACACGCTTCAACCATTGCATGTTGGAGTGTTGGAGTTGTATAAGTTTGTCCACTTATACCACAGCTTTGTTAATTAATTAATGAGCCACAAAACGCATAGCAAATCTCCCAACAGATTTCTTCGGTACACCTGTCAGCCTATCAGACTTGGTGCTCAGAATGACCGTGCGTCTCCAAGGCTTTGTGAGTGGATGATGGGTTGGAGGCGAGTGGCAGAAGCTAATGGCAACCCGCATAGCCGTGCAGTGTTGTCATGGCGTGGCTAACGGAGTGAAATGAACTCTTCATGCTCCATCAACAATTTAGTTAATTAGCTCATTTGTAATTGGTCTGCTTTGTTGCCGGGACGTGAGTGGGGGGACATCAAAGGAGAAGGTGTTTGCAGTGCTGGAGATTGCAGGTTATCACGTTGCCACTCTGAGGAAAGAGCCTCGCCATCAAAGAATGGAGAAAAGGGTTCATTTGAATATTCTAATTAGATCCGTAATTAACTGTGAAATAATAATCTGGTGCGTTTGGAGGGTGTAAATGTCCACGTCAATTCTTGTAAACGGCTTTTGAGAGTGGCGACATCGTTCTCTTCTTTTACAAACGCCTAAAGAGTCCACATCAAACAATTTAACGTCTTTGTGTGCGTTTTAAAATGAGCCATTTAACTGGTTAGTTCTGACTGTCAACTAAAAGACCATATTTACCTCAAAGTCCGGGGTCAACTCTCGCCGTCTACCCCATTGACTCTCGTTTATTACGTTCATTGCAGCATAGCATGAATCAGAGATCATGTGATCTATTCCCTGCCAAATTCAGCTCACCGCTGTGTGCAAATCAATGGTTGAAGAGAACTGCTCTGTGTCTGACGAGCTGTGCTGTAGGACGCTGCTACAGCAATCAGCCTCCAAATCTTTGTCGAAATGGGGGCGAGACACCCTCGTTCGCTCCCGGAGCCGGAGACGCCCCCGTACTGTAACTCGTACATGAAAACACTCCCACAAAAAGACAGTGTGATCTGAGCCGGCGAGATGCCGGGTGGCGCTGTGCCTTGGAGGAGCGATTGTCGGTGTCAAAAAGAAGCTTTTAATGTCGTTCGGAGATGCCAGTCACAGCTGCGTATCATCCAGGTACACACGCTTAAAATGGTTTACATAAAATAGGTGTCAGATTCAAATGGCACCTTTTGATGGGGAAGCAGAGGGCGGAGGGATTCACCCAGCCTGCGTGAGCTTGTAGCTCGTGGAGAAGAAACCAGCCCCGCTTTTGTAATCTTTGTTGTGTTGCCGAGAAAGTTGTCAAGATCAGCATTTAAGTGCAGCTCTGCACTCTTTCATGCGCCGCGCACCTGGAGAGGGGTAGCCAAGAGGTGCCTGGCACATTATATTAGCTCTGAAGTTCAAATAGACGCACGTGAGCATGCATGCGAGCGGGTACACCTTGAGACGTGTGTATTAATGCAACAAAGCACACGTCTTGCGGGTCTGATTCAGGGCAACTTATTTGGGGGTTATGTGCAGCTAAAAGAGGGGGCTAATGAATTCATAGCGTTCTAATGTCGTTCTGCCACGCAGGCGATTTTGTTATTGTTTAAGCTCCAGATTGCTGCCCTAGTTCTCTTATTGATTTCCTCTCACATGCTTGAGAAGAGTCAGGATGAGTGTGGTGAGGAAAATACAGACATACCTGCTGGCCTGTAATAAAGATTGACACGCTGTCATCGCATGCTAGCATTTGCAGTGGCGTCTTCCCAACGTTAACGCAATAAGGGCTTGTGGATTTCATCTCAGTAAACAAATCCTTGCCTGTCTTAATCGGGCTTTTGCTGGGAAATAAATCTTTCTTTTTCGCCTATAGCTAACATTTCACACCGGTGAAGCAACCTGTCGAGCTTCCACCACTTAAACTGCAGCGTAGATGGGAGCTAATGAAAGCCAACAGGGTTTGATTAATCAAGTCCGTGTCCGGTTGAGGGAGATGAGTCCTTTGAAATTAGCATAACGATTTGATTGGTCCGCATTGACTGGAGAGATTTAAAGCATATATTTTGCAGCTAGCTTTAACTCAACTGATTTTATTCCATCTGTGGTTTTCAGTCCGTTGCGTACCTGTCCATCTGTTCCTTAGACCATCAGAGCCCTCATTCCCCATCTCAAAACAAAAATCAATATGCCTATAAAGTGACCCATAAATTACAGGAGGCTCCAGAGATGTTTGCTCAGAGCGAGCGGGCGGCCCGTCTCATTCTCCTCTCACCTCTCTGTTTGAACTAAACCCAGCGCCACAGGCTCATTAAGAGATATTGGTGACTGCATCTAACCCCCCTCCAGCCCCCTGCTTTTATCAATGCATAGTCAAACACCTACAGCCTGAATATTTCATAGCCATGCAGTAATCTGGATGTAATCGCCAACATTAACTGGCTCTCGCTAACGTTAGCACTCGCAAAAGACTCTGTTGTTTCATATGTTTTTCTTCTGGCCATTTAATTTAACTTTATATATACAATTGGTAATTTATGTCACAATTATGACTATAATAGTACATTTTATTTCTTCTTTTAATAGTGACTATCTTAAAACTGATTTTTCCCAATTTATTTATGTTTCACAAAATTGCAATTGCGACTTTATTGCTTATAGATGCATTTCTTGCAATTCTTTCTTGTTAATTGTCACTTTATTACAATTTATTTATTTTTTTAATTAATTCTGACTATAACTTACAATTGTCACTTTCTTTCCCAATTTGTTCCCTATTAATTGCGATCTAACAGTTGTAACTGTATTTTTTTATACAACTTACATTATATTTTACAATTGTAACATTATATTGCACAGTTGCGGAAGAGGATTAGGGGCAAGCAATAATAAAAAAAATAAAACCATTTTGAGATTAAAGTCATTATAATGCGAGATTAAACTCGTTAAATTTCGAGAAAAAAGTTGAAATACAATCTTGAGAATAAAGTCGTTGTGTTTCCAGAAAAAAACGTGTTAAATTTTTAGAAAAAAGTCTAAATCCAATCTTGAGATTGAACTCGTTAAATTTCGAGAAAAAAAGTCGAAATACAATCTTGAGGATAAACTCATTAAATATCGAGAATAAAGTCATTGTGTTTCAAATAAAAACTCGTTAAATTTCGAGAAAAAAGTCGAAATCCAATCTTGAGAATAAACTCATTCAATCTTGAGAATAAAGTAGTTGTGTTTCGAGAAAAAAAAAAACTCTTTTAAATTTCGAAAATAAAGTCGTGTTCCGAGAAACTATCTCCGTGGTTACTTTGTAAAAACGTTTGTATTACTGCCACACTACCATTTTCGGTCCCCATGTCTGCACGGAGCTCTCGGGACACCCTCCTATGCTAGTAATTGTTTTTATGAAGTAGCTAACTGGCTATTACTTTAGGATCGTGGTTGTGTACGCCTCCACATTTCATTTCAACTTTTATTCTCGAAACACAATGACTTTATTCTCGAGTTAATTCTCACAATTATTTAGTTAATTCTCGATTTTATTCTCGATTTTTATTGAGTTTATTCTCAAGATTGTATTTCTACTTTTATCTTTACAAGTTTTTTCTTGAAACACAACGACTTTATTCTCGAAAATTAATGAGTTTATTCTCAATTTTGTATTTCGAATTCCTTTCTCAAAATTTAACGAGTTTAATTTCGCATTATAATGACTTTAATCTCGAGATGGTTTTATTTTTTATTATTATCGCTTAGCCCTAATCCTCTTCGTACACAGTTGTGACTTCATGTCTCACACTAATGACTTTGTCATAACTGTGCTTTTATATCTCGCAATTGCCCTAATAAATAAACTAAACTGAACAATTGTGACTATGTTAACAACGGTCTCTCTCCATCTCCAAAACATGCTTAAAGAACCTAATATTTGAAACTTTGCATTTCTTTATTTGACTCTTGGAAGTGGAAACAAGCTTCCATTAGAAAAGAAAACCTCACGTTCCTAAAAGAAACAAGATTAAGATCTAGATGGTTGCTAATGAGAAACGGGGCGTGCGAGATAAGATGTGTTATTTAGCAAGCTACCTGTCGGGACAGAGGAACTAGCCAGTCGTGGCTTTTGAAGCAGCTGTAATGTATGACATCCACCATACATCAAGTGCCCAAGATAGCATTATGAGCATTGAAATGAAAAGGGTATTTGCAGCATTAGTTCCCTGCGAGGGACCTGATTACATGATTAATGAAATGCCCCTTTGCATGCGCATTCTGAAACAGCAATTAGGCACGGGGCCGGAGAAAGGCACCAGCTCTCCAGTCATCCTCACCATTTTTTTTTTTCAATGCTATCTCACTCTTGATTTATAATGGAGAATATCTGAGCATTAGACCTGAAACGGTTACAATAGCAAAAGCGGGCGTGATGGAATGAAATAATTTGAAATGGGCACAGGCATAATTGAAAGGTAGCGGTGGCCATTGTGTTCTCAAATGTCCTCTGCTTTGATTGGCGTGTTTGAGGAGGATTATGAATACGTTGTTATTTTGCGTTTTGCACATAAACAATAGCTCACGCTATGAATAGAGAATGAATAGCGAAAATGCTTAGTAGTGTTAAAACTAGCTCAGTGTGGGTGGGTGGGTGTGTTTGCGTGCGCGTGTGTGTGTGCGTGCGCAATTTGAGCTCACACTAATGCACTGGAGGTTGTACTGTAAATGATCATTGAAGGGTCTGCAAGCTAACCTATAATTACAGGAAAGAGAGTGGCAGCATTGGCATTTCACAAGCATGTCTTCTAAAAGAGCGCTTTGTGGGTTTGTCACCAATGATAATTTAGATAGAGGCTCATTACCGAACATCACAACACTTTTAAAAACCTTTTCGCCTCCGTGCGTTTGCCGGGAATAAAGGTCTATTTTAATGGTGGGCTTCTTTTGTGTCCTGCAGACAAAATCCAATCAAGGAAAACCGCCATTGACTGCTCTTGCAGTCTGAAGTGTTTTTCTTTTTTCTCCCCTGCGTAATATTCTAATGAAAGGATGAGTAGATACATTTAATATGTCGACGGAATAATGCACTCTTCGTAGGAGGCGCTTTTTAAACGTTACTCGAGTTAAATTGCATTTATTATATTTATTTCTTGATAAATGTAGAAGACAAAACCTCTGCGCGAGGCCTTTTGTACGCCAACATCCCTCATAAGCTGTTGTGTTCGGAGCGCTGCCTCTCATTCACATGACAGTCGCTCTATTGTGATGTTAAACACCGGCTTTCAGCAAGCGAGAGACACACTTGTTAGACGCCGGCGGTTTGTTAAAAGCTAATGGGCTGGACGTCCTGTAATCCAGAAATCATATTCATCAACAACGGTGGTAGTTGATCAGCTTGTTATTAGTCCAGCCTGTGTGTGTGTGTGTGTGTGTGTGGGCTTGGTTTTTCATCAGTTTCTCCTGTTTGCCTACAGGCACCTTAACAATGAGCACGCTCTGGACGACAGGAGTACCGCCCAGTGCCGAGTACAGATGCAGGTGGTACAACAGCTAGAGATTCAGGTACAGTAGACTCATGAATATAAACACACACTGAAAAGAACAGTTCAGCCAAAACATTACAGTTCTGACATTCTTGACTCACCATTATGTTATTCAAACCTCTATGGCTTTCTATCTTCTGTGGAACACCAAAGAAAATGTTGTGTATCCATACAAGTCAATTTTGGTTTAGCATTGGTTTGGACCCCTTTGACTTTCATTGTTTCTCGGCAGGTTTGAAACACAAAGGTGTGTAAATGACAGAATTGTAATTTTCACCTTAAAGACAACATGAAATGACATGATTTGTAGGCTAATTTCTTCACAACACGTTAAACCAAAACTGTTAAACTTAGCTTTATAGCTAGTTAGCATACTAGCTTATGTAACAGTTTATTTTTGGGTGACATAGTTACACGTGTACTCCTAATCGTAACTCTATAGAGAGCCTAAGTCCCTCCCCTTCCGGTCGACCACCATGGGACCTTATTTCGGAAAAATATTGAATGGTAGTCAATGGCGAGAGACAACAAATATTTTGATCTCGTTTGAATTGTGCCCTGAATTACACATATGATGTTTGTCAATTTAAAAGATACATTTTAAAGTAAAGAAAGTCGCAGTTTGATGTAAAACCGTTGAGGTATAAGACTGTGAAAATACGTAATTACAAAGACTACAAACCCCACAGGCGCACATTTTCTCTCAATGAATAAAGCTAACTTTACTGAGGCTGTCTGTCATTGTTTCTATAGTCTTACATTATAATCGTAACGTTACGCCGTCATACCTGAGTGTTTTGTACCAGTCTGCACACACACGAGCAATGGATCTCACTCGTTGTTTCACTTCCCGGGAGATGTAGTTCATAGAGCGATTTTCACATAAAACTAAATGTTACTCTTCTGTTTTATGACAAACTGCGACGTTTTTGACTTTCAGAATTATCTTTTAAATTGACAAACATCATATGTGTAATTGAGGGCACAGTTCAGATGGAATAAAAAGATAAGTTGTCTCTCGCCATTGACTACCATTCATATTTTTTCCGAAATAAGGTCCCATGAGCCGGAAGCGGAGGGGCGGGACTTAGGCTCTCTATAGTTAGTAAACGTTAAAATAAGGTGTAACCCCAGCTTATACTTGAAACTTAGCAGCATTGCAAATATTATTAGCTGTTATAACAACATAAATTGCCTGTGGTGTTTGTCATTTGGATAACAACGTCTATAAAAATGTATCTGTTTATCTGACCAATGACAGATAGTGGGAGTGTTCGGAAAGCCTGTTTTTGCATTTGCTGTGTATTAAAAGCAGGAAATATTTAAAGCGACTTCATTCTGTCGTCAGGACACGAATGAATTGTGAAAAGTGGGTGTTCAGTGCCAACATGTTGGGCTTAATAAAAGTTAACACACCCTTATAACATTTCCAGCACGTTTTATTAATTAGCTTGTTGCCATAAAAAACTTGCAGCGCATAAACTGTAAAAATGCACAAGGGACACCTTGAGCAAATCCATCCCAACAAAGGTGAAAACCATCACAGGCCTTTATAATTGAATCATGGTTTGTGCTTATTTTCTATCCCGTCCAATTAATATGCGCGCATCTGGGCTGGACTGTGTTAATTAAATACACTTTGCACCTGAAGGAACCTCTAAAGAGAGCCACTATTTTCAGTAGCTGGAGCGTGACCTTATTAAGGTGTCACGCTGGCGAGATAATGAGAGCAGTGATTGAGGGATGCTATTACTCAGCGCTGCGACCATCTCTCCCACCAGTTAACGCTCTGTCCTTTGCCTCACACCTTCCGGTGCACCATGGGATACGCCGCAAGGGTTGCGCCGGGGCTAAAATCCATCCTTCTGTTCATTTCAAATAAATAACCGTTTTTTTCTTGCTGTGTATTTGCGGCCTGTGCTTATGCAGATCTCGCCGTTCCCCGACGTTTACTCGCCTTTGTAGTGTGGCCCCTCTAAGCCTCTGTGATGCCCATCTGAATGCAAGCCAAGCGTTCCCCTCAACCTTTAAAGGTTTTTACGCTCGGCGAAACCCTCCCTATTTATTTGTTGGGCTCTTGAAACAGAACGATGAATAATTCTTGTTTATATGTAAAATAACAGACGGACATCACGATTTCTCCCTTGACTTGTTCTCGTGTTCGCTGATACCACAAAGCCGGCGTGCTTACACTGTGACCAATTACACCAGCGCTGCTGTTTTCTGTCCTTCTGGGCTTTTTTCCGGTCCTCCGTCAGTGGTAATGAGGCCCGGTTCAGAGCTCGGATCCCAGCTCGCTGGCGGAGTTCAAGGCGGTGCGCTGTGCGGGCCGGTCCCTGTCACTCTCCGTGAGTTAGATTGATGATAACGGATCGCCGGGGCACTAACTGGACCCGGGAGGAGGCAGGGAGGCGGGACCGGCTGGCACTCTGTTTGCGGGACCCCTTCACCTCTCGGCAGCTGCTAGATCCAGTCCAGCCCTAACAGTGTCCACAGGACTTTGAGTCGACCAACAGGACCCTCTAATTTATGGCCTGAGTATCTTGTTACTGTCAGAGCTTTGCTGACCTAAATTCTGCTATTGACAAAAAGATGAAGTGCTATTTGTTTTCTGTGACCTCCGAGCACCACCTTCAGCTCTCCATCGCCGCACCACGAGGAATGGTTCTCTTATCTTTGCTTTAATACGCTCTCTCTCTCTCTCTCTCTCTCGCTCTCAGTGGTTCTCAACTGGTTTTGCTTCAGGTGTCCAACACAGTACAAAACTATTTTTATCATCTTAAAGTAACAAAAAATGGCTTTAAAATCAAACATTAAAGCATAACACTTCGCAACAAAACTGAATATATATATAATAATGGTTTTTTTTTTTACATAAATGTATACTTTTACGCATTTATTCATCTTTGGTATTTCTGCACATACTAATGTTTTAAACATTAACAGTCAACAAGATAAAAAATGCTCTTAAGAAATAGTCAATTTAGTATTAGTATTACTAATATTACAGATTTCCAAGTGAATTTGCTCTAAAACAGTTGATGCTTTGGACAAGATATGTGATGTTTTCTCTCCTCAAATCTGTTTCTTTGAGGCAAGCTTAAAGGAGTTGTTCACTTTTGCTGATAATTTACTCACCCCCATGTCATCGTAAGATGTCCATGTAAGAAATTAAGGTTTTTGATGAAAACATTCCAGGATTTTCCTCCATATAATGGACTTCAATGGTTCCAAAATGGTTTGAACCAAACGGTTCAAAGTCCAAAAGACAGTTTCAATACAAACTGCAAACTGTTCAAAGGGCTTTAAACAATTCCAGACGATGAATAAGGGTCTTATCAAGCGAAACAATCGCTCATTTAATAAAAAAAATGACAAAGTTATGTTTTATAAGCTCAAATGCTCGGCTTGCTCTGTTCTGTGATGCGCGTTCGTGACTCTCCTGTTCGAATTGAAAAAGATTCGTTCATTTTGTTCGAAATTCGAACAGGAGAGTCACGAACGCGCATCACAGAACAGAGCAAGGCGAGCATTTGAGCTTATAAAATATTTTTTTTTTAAATGAGCGATCGTTTCGCTTGGTAAGACCCTTATTCATCGTCTGGAATCGTTTAAAGCCCTTTGAACAGTTTGCAGTTTGTACTGAAACTGTCTTTTGGACCTTGAGCCATTTGGTTCCCACTGAAGTCCATTATATGGAGAAAATCCTGGAATGTTTTCACCAAAACCCTTCATTTCTTTTCGACTGAAGAAAGAAAGACATTGACATCTTGGATGACATGGGGGTGAGTAAATTATCAGCAAAAGTTTTTTTTAAAAGTGAACTACTCCTTTAAGGAAGCCTGTTCGGCCTTATGCAGGATTTATTACAAGCAGACAAGCTCGATAACAAGATGTATTACTGTGGTAGTCTGGGGAAAATCACTCATTTCTAAAACTGGTCTGTTTTCTTTTTTTTTTTTCTTCCTCCCTCTTTCCACTAACAGCTTTCTAAAGAACGTGAGCGTCTTCAGGCGATGATGGCACACTTGCACATGAGGCCTTCAGAGCCCAAACCATCACCAAAACCGGTGAGTGCATATTGGTACGCGTACAGTAAACAGGACTCGGATGGTAAATGAGCTCTCTAAACACGGCTGGAGGATGAGAGGAGAATGGGATTTGTAATGCCTGCTTTCTTGGGACCCTATCAGGAAGGAGAGAGCATTAAATCATACACCCGATCTCAACCAAAAACGCAGAGCCATTACACTTTGATGGCTTGGCACGGCAAACAACCTATTGGCGGGTAAAAGCTATTTAGCACCGCGACCGCAGGCACACTTAAAGTAGGGGGAAGATGCTTTGTTTTAGAAAACAAACAGTTTGAAATGATAGATAAGATGACCTGTATAGAAATAACCAGTAATCTGTAAACATTCAGAGATATTGCGGTGTATTTGAAGAAAAAAAATGGAGCAATATTTGAAAATGGCCCATCTGTCTGGATCCCCGTAAAGAAAAAAATACAGACTGTTGTGCTGGAAGTGAAAGTGTTTACAAAAGAGAGTAGGCTGTGATAAATATTATTTATCAGAATTATTTATTAGATATTCAATATTTTGCAAGGGAAAACATTGTTAATGTGTTTCTGCCGCTTAGCAAGTAGCTAATTTCACCAGTATAATTTTTTTACTCATCACCTCCCACCGTATAAAGCAGATAATCACAAGACAGAATAATTATCCTGTAAATCCATCAGGAATCGACTGCTCACCTCTGTCGATTTATTATTCAAGTTTTTTTTTCTCCTTTCCATTCTCAGAACTCAAGCAGCACGGTGAAATCGACTCTAATAAAAAACGTTCAGCCTATAATCCACAACCGCATACGAATGAATAATATTAATGAAGTATTACATTACATAAACCGCACATGAAAGGACCGCTAATTGCATTTGATGATGAGCAATTAATGGCGGGTTCTTAAATAATCAGCGAGGGTCTGCGATTTTTTTTCCGGCATGCTCCTTTTTGTCTTTTAGTGCAAGTGTTGGGCTCCACGTTATCAGTTTCACAGGTACAAAAGAGAACACGTGTATCCTCCCCGCAAAAAAAGGGATGTTAGAGATTAAATGGCGGTACTTTCACACCCTCGTACGCACAGGGCCATCAGAGAACCATCCCACACATTTGATAAATATTAATAGTGAGAATTTATTAGCACAGACAAACCCTCAACAGCTATCAGTAGCCCAACACAGGGTGTGGGGTATACTGCTATACGACCCCATTTAAACTCTGAATGGCACTTCATTAAATGTTACCTTTTGGCCATGCCATGGATGGCTGAAAATCAAAGTTACCAAGGCTGCTAGTCCTGAATAATGAGGGGCTCTCTTTTTTTTTTTTGCCAACCCCTTCCCTTCCTCTCAGCCAACCTTGAATATATATTCAGATGAGCAGCAGTAGTAAGGGGCTGATCCCTATGTCTCATTCACTCCTGCTCAGTTAAGCTTTAATAAATTCCATTTTGCAAACACCGGGTTGTATGCCTGCAAACATGTTACGCTTGTTGCCATAACCAGGTGAGGAGAAGGAAGGAAAATCTTGTCTTAACATTTTAAATATACATGCAGCACACTCTATCTGTTTCCCCGCTCGCTCGCTCGCTCACTCACTCACTCACTCACTACTGATAGGATTTATTATCAAGTGCTTTTTAGCAGTGTTTGACAGTGTATCAAAACCTTTTTAGATGAGTACTGTGTAATTACGGGCTGATGCAGTGGTGAGAAAGACATTTAGAAGGACAATCCTTAAATCTGGTGCCGTGACCCAGGCCCTGACGAAACTGTCAAACTGTGTTTTTGCAAGCTGGGTACAAATGTACAAATGGCAATACTGTATTTGTGTCTCATATTAGAAAGTGATAATGCACACAATAATTGCTACCTGTAGTGTTGCTTTTTTGTATTTCATTCATCTGTGGTGAATTTAAAATGTAATTTGTATATTCAATGTGGGAAAATCACAGTATTTATTTATTATTTATTCACTCATTAATTTTTTTTTTAATATTGTGCACTGTAATACACAGTAAATGTCCTTTTTAACTTATTACAGGGTGCATAAGTCAGGACACCCCTATGTTAAATTCCCATAGAGTCAGGTAGATTTTTATTTTTAAAAGCCAGTTATTTCATGGATCCAGGATAATATGCATCCTGATAAAGTTCCCTTGGCCTTTGGAATTAAAATATCCCCACATCATCACACACCTTCCACCACACCTAGAGATTGGCATGGGGTACTTTCCATAAGATCATCTTTCAATGCAAATCAAACCAGCTATTAGGCTAACTGAAGTAAAACCATGCCAATCTCAAGGCATGGTGAATGGTGTGTGATGATGGTTTTAATTCCAAAGGCCAAGGGAACTTTATCAGGATGCATATTATCCTGGATCCATGAAATAACTGGCTTTAAAAAAAAAATCTGCCTGACTCTATGGGAATTTAACATAGGGGTGTCCTGACTTATGCACCCTGTATTTTAAGGAAAAACATTTATTTATTTATAATACATTATTCATTCACAAAGAAAATTGGTGTCCTTAAAGGTTGGAGTTTTCCTCATTTTTCTAATTAAGCCATTAAGATCAATATCCAAAAGATGATTTTTTATTCCTCTTTTAAGGCAACTTTAGCATGGGTGTCCAAACCTATTCACATCACTGTATTGACTCAGCATGTGATGTTGTGATGTCAAAAACATAACCGTTTACCCTTTTGCTAAGACATCACGTCTCTGTCATTAATTTCCTTTCAAGGTCTTAGTTCCAGTCGTTAGCCAGAATACAACATTCCCCTAGAGGAGTCATTGATTTCTCACAGTGGTAAAGCGCGTGCCACTCTCTGTGTTGGCATTATCTCATTATCATTATAAGTGGAGCTGTAATTGTCTATAGAGCAGCCACACGGTCGCCTGAGAATTGCCAGCTTGACATTTCATTGTCACGTGCCACAAGCGATTGTTGTTGTTCGTTTTCAATTCCGAAAGCACCGGAATTCCGCCTGCCAATTCGCAATTAAGGCCATTTGGTTTGAATATGTAATGATGTCATTACCATTCAAAGGAAGAGACTAAAGGTCAGGGTGGAATTTTCCACTCGGGTGAAGTCGGGACACAAAAAGTGCGTATCGATTAAAAACCTGCCACTGTGTTTGGTTTGGTACGACAGGAAGTAAGCGAGACGGATTACTAGCGAGGTACCAGGCTATGGCAGAAAGCCAGGTGATCTCCTTACCGTGCAGGGAGCTCTTATGGGATGGAGATGGGCCGGGATAACTCACAGCCTGATCATTAGATAATCTTTAACAGCGTGCTCTAATTAGAATTCTTATGATACAATTTCATCCTGTAATTAGTGCAGATTGGCTGCTTCCTCCTATGCTTATTAGGGGAAACACAGCTGTAGGAATGAGCCAGCACTCGTTTAAAACGTGCTCTCTCTCTCTCTCTTCTACAGCTGAATCTCGTTTCCAGCGTCACAATGTCAAAGAACCTCCCATCTGTCTCACCCCCCAACTTACCTCAGACGCCGACCACGCCCACCGCTCCAGTCACGCCCCTTTCCCAGATGCCCCAGGTGCCCAACGTTCTCAGTCCAGCCAACGTGCCCAGCATGGGCGCCATGCGCAGACGCCACACCGACAAATACTCCATGCCCTTGTCCTCAGGTTTGTAGAAGCGTGCTTGTTCCGGTGAGCTGAAATCAAATCATCAATATTCAATGAATTTTAATTACAGGCAAATATAAAATAATGCAATATTCAAGAAGGCGATGCATGTAAAAACATCATCTTGTTTGATGTTTATATTTACTGGTCTTGCGCAAGTGTTCGGAGCAGCGGGAAGGCATGAATTATTCAAACACATACAAAATATCGACGTGGGCTCTAATTTCATGAGCGTTTTAGTGTTTAAGATTTCTCCAGAGAGAGATTAATTAAAAATGTATTTAGTTGGACATGTAAAATGCTGATTTGAGGTGTCCCCCCCCCAACTCCTTCCGCCTCTGCCGTTTTAATTTGATAAAATCCTGAATGAATTCCTGGCGGAGGCGCGTTTAGCAATTATCCCAGGTGGCGACACCGTGGTGGTTTATTTTTTTATTTATCTGCTGCTTCTTACGCTCTCTTTATTTCTTTTTCTCTCCGCAGAGATCGCCCCAAACTACGAGTTTTACAAGAACGCTGACGTCAGGCCACCGTTTACTTATGCAACCCTCATCAGGCAGGTGAGTGGGGAAATAAATTAGCTTTAGCCTGATTAGATTGTAATTAATTGCTGCTTGAATTAAGTCTGGGTGAGAGAGCCTTGACGCTCTCCAGTCGCTAACGCACCGCTTAATGGCATCTCATCGCAGGCTATCATGGAGTCAGGTGACATGCAGCTAACGCTCAACGAAATCTACAGCTGGTTCACGCGCACCTTCGCTTACTTCAGACGCAACGCCGCCACCTGGAAGGTAACGTGTTACGGTTAGCAGCGATTGCGCCTCTTTTTAACCTGCCTCCTGAAAAGGGCCAATTCTCTCTTTTATCTCGCCCGCTCACTCTGTGACAAGTGAAAGAATAATTCAGCCTCTGATATCATTTTCTAATTTGGTGCAATTAATAGCCTAGTCTTGACGGGGAGGTGTGTGCTCTGACGCGCTAATTACTAACCAGCCACTCAATCATCAGCACCTTTTGTTAGCCGTGGTGGCGTATTACTGCTTTCTCAGTGTCTCCTTTTCATTTTTTCTCCTTCCCCACCCTGCATATTATTGGTTAATTACGCTGAAGGATGGCTGTTTGCCTTGTAGACGCACACCACTACATCCCTTTTCTTGTTGTTGTTGATGACACTCTATAACTCACGCGGCCAGACAAAAAGCCGAGGAGAACGAGACAAATGGAGAGAGAGAGGTTAAGACCTGGCTGGCTCTAAAGCGCTAATGCCTCTGTCATCCAGAAAACACACTTTATTTCCCAGGACAAAAGGCCTCATTTGTATCTCTGTCCCAACAAACACATTGTCAGGCGGGGATAAAAAGAAAAGGGGGATACGATAAAAGCCATCCTCTATTTTTAGACAGGGTAGCAGTGCGTGTCGATAAGATACAGTACGCGTCCGTTTTCTTTTTCCGTCTCTCATCAGCATGCCAAGCATTTCCCAGCACTAGATTTAGCAAAGTGAATTAATTTGGATTTGGATTGCTAATGATGCTGGTGTATGATTACAGCTCCACAAGGGTGTGCAATAGCTCCCCGTACAGATGCATGCTGGGCCACGACTCATTTACTGGCAGAGCGCCTGTTCGGAGACGCTTGAATGAGCGTTTTTAGGCATTTCATGGCCGCAAATTCATCCCTGTTCCCTCTGTCCTTATCAACCGAAATATTTTAATCTAGTCCCGACTGGAACAAAGAGGCAAAGCAGGGGCTTTCGGCATATTCGGGTCCCTCCTTCTACAATAGCGGAGCAGGAATTTCCATTCGGATCCTCCCTGCTCTTTTGTAAGGGCCCAGGCAGGGCCGGCTCGTGACGGGCTTGTCATTTGATTAACAGAGAGAATTTTTAAAAAGGAATGAAAGGTGATTTAATATCTGTGCTTGGTCTCATCAGCTCAGCTTGGGGATCGAGCTCTCAGCCCCGCCAGCTTATTAGTTATAACTATATAGCATGCATAATAAAACTGCTCATTTGCTCATTAATATTAAAATTATCATATTCAGAGCCATGGGCATTAAGATCAATCAAATCCTGGGATTTTCAGGTCAGATGCGAGATCTGCTTATGAGGGTTTTTTTTTTTCTATTCCTCTCTCTCCCTTTTCTTAGAGCAAAAAAACACCCACCCCTCAAATAAAACATGAAAAAAAAATGTAATATGAGCAAAGGTTATTATTTGGCTTTTTTTGCTGCATGTTTTAATTAGATTATATTATGGCGACACACGAGACTTGCCGTATTTCTTTATTTTATTATGATTTTTACAACGCTTCATGATTATGAAACAGTGTTTATGTCATTTTTGAAAAAACGAATAAATGTATTTTTGTGTTCTTAATTATTGTAAGAAATACTGCTGAAAAATGTCCCATATTTAGTTCAATCTGCCATAACGTGTTTCAACAAAAATATTTTATTTTAGGATAGTGAAAATGTGGCTGTGATATTAGTGGTTCATATTTTCTCCACATATGTGGCCTTGGTTATGACAACAGAAAGCTTTAAATAGATTAATATATATTAATGTTTTATTCTTTAGATCTATTGCATCTATTGGAGTAAATATGCCCAACTTTAATTGTGTGTTTAACAGAACGCAGTGCGACACAACCTCAGTCTGCACAAGTGTTTTGTCCGGGTGGAGAACGTGAAGGGTGCCGTGTGGACCGTGGATGAAATGGAATATCAGAAACGTAGATCTCAGAAGATAACAGGGTACACACACACACACACACACACACACAGCATAAATGTCTTTCAGATGTTGTTACAGTCCGATTAATTGTAAGCGTTTTTGTGTTCAGGAGCCCAACGCTGGTCAAGAACTTGCCATCCAGTCTGGGTTATGGGGCGGCTCTCAATGCCAGCTTACAGGTAACGTGTGTGTGTGTGTGTGTGTGTGTGTGTGTGTGTGAGGTTGGCACTGGCAGTGAGAGTCTAGAAGGACACCGTGTGGTAGAGGCAGGTACCTTCTCCCCCAGCTTGGCCTCAGATTGATAGCAGCCTGTGCAAATGCGAGGGCATAATCATTAATATTTATCCAAACTGTCATAAATGATTTGGCTTCGCAGTGTCGGCCAGCGAGCTGCTCGTGGCAAAAACTTTAAAATTTAATTACTGTATCTAACTTTAATGTGCAGGAGGCAAAAATGTCAGGAGTCTTTTTTTTTTTTTTTTTTTCTTTAACTGTTTTGAGGTAAAGTTTTGGATGGTTTCATTATTATGTGGATGCTTGTGCTTTCTTTATTCGCTGTTCATTTGAGGCCTGTCTTGTAAGGTGAAGAGATTGTTTTTCCAACTTGAAAACTCTCCCGTTGTTTTGTTTGTTTTTTTCCTGGCAGTTCTCTTCTGTTTTTATCATACGGTGAGACCGATTCTTCAGCAATAATTCGGAAGTAACTCAATAAAAAAGGGGAGATAATCTTGACATGCCGACTGATGAAAATGCTTGAGTGTAACTATTCCCTCTCTCTCTCTCTCTCTCTTTCTCTCACAGGCTGCGTTGGCGGAGACCTCTTTGCCGTTGCTGGGTAATCCAGGCTTGATGAATAGCGCGTCAGGTATGATGGGGGCGAGTCCTCATGGACTGATGAGCGGCAGCCCGACCGGCCTATTGCAGGGTGCCACGCACGAAGATCTCAACGGCACACTAGATCACCTGGACACTAACGGACACAGCAGTCCCGGATACTCCCCGCAGACCCAACTGTAAGTTCACCCGTGCATTTACACACATCTCAGTGGGATGTAATGGGCAGGGCTTGATTTTATCCAACAAAATTTGCTTGGATCTTGAAAAGTATACTTTTTGGCTTATATTGCTTGTTTTTTTAATCAATTCATTCAATTACACCAGCTGAAAAGAAAAACGATGTAAAAAATTTGATTAATGATGATCAAAGTAAAATTATTATTTATAATAAAACATTTAAATATTTTGTTCTTTCAGATCAGGAGTTTTAGCACTGAACTTGCAGTGGTATGTATATTTGCAAGGTTCCTAAATTACATTTAAAATGCATATGCTCAACAAAAGAAACACACAAAGTCATCTAGACCTGAGGTTAAGTGTACATTTGGTTCTTGGATTACAGCTCTTACCTATAAATAGGTAAGAAGTGAAAGGCTGCCATAATTATAGATTCCCTTGTAATTACCCCACTGTCCACATCGCAGAGGTTTAGATGTTATATTTTATGCAAGACCGTTCCTATTAATATTTAGAAGCTAACTATATCATTAATTACTTTAAAATCTTTGCCTTTCCATCTTTTTTAATGGCTCAGACTCAGAGAGAGAGAGAGAGAGAGAGAGCACAGGCTGATGAAAGATTAATGCGGTGCCGGTCAGAGGAATGGTGATATAGAACATGTGCTCGCCCTAATCAGTGATGTCACTCATGCTGGATGGCAGTGTTTACCGAGCCAAAGATAGTCGCACAAGGGCAGCGGGAAGTGTGTCGTACGCAGTCAGACTCGCGCTTGAGTTTCATGTGTTTTCAGTAACCCAAAGACACTATTAGCTAAAAAAAAAAAAACCACACCGCACGCTCCAGAAATGTGTGTTAATGGGAGTGTGTTTGATTCAAAAGTGGGACAGTAGTGTGAAGTGTGCCAAATCTGAGATCCAGACCGAATCCCTGTGTATTCACTCCCTCAGGTTATTTAACTTTTAATAATGGACAGTTAAGTCTGGTGTTTTTAGACCCCTCTCTCTCTCTCTCTCTTTCGCTCCTTCTGCCTCTCCGTCTTTCGTATTTTCTCTCTTTCTGGCTGAAGCGTTCAGACATAAATGCTCAAAAAAGGTGAAATCTCTCTTACATGACCTGTACATGAACAAAATGGAAGAAGTATGTTTTGCGAGTGGCTGCATTTAATAATGAAGAAGCTAAAGAGGACAACACATTCACATTTTGTCTCCTGAGAAACAGAACAATTAGACTAACCTTTCTCTGAACATGTTGCATTAATGGCATCAGATAACCACGCATGTACACATATATGATTTTTGCCATATCTCTTTAGAGGAGAACAATTTAAGTTTGCTTTTATATAAGCAAAATACAGTCTCTTCAATGTAAAATTATTATATTCAGTGAATTCTCGATGGATAAAATCAGGTCCTGTGTTTTTGGAAGTAAAATGGGTTGCAAACTGCTCATTTACCCTGGTTTTTAAGGGATGATGTCCAGTCATTTTATAAAAAGCAACTTTTTTTTTTGCAGTCATCATTCAGAACATACATATTTAATCACTATTTGCTATAACTGTCCAATCAAAATCAAGCATTCCAGATAACCAGGTAATAAAACGTTGTTAACGTTCGCACAAACACACTTGAAAATAGTGTTTGCCGTATTAGTCTTATCACTTTGGTTTAGGGAAGTGTCTTCCTTGAGTGCTGTGTTAGACTCCGGCTCCAGATTTTTTTCTCATTAAACACTAAATGTCTCATCCTGACATCTTAATACAGTGGAGAAGGGACGACGAGGACTAATCATTTCTCTCTTCCTCCTCCAACCTCACCAGCATGCTGCTGATTTATAATTAATGCAAATGAAAGCTGTAAGCCATGCTTCTCCACATTAGGAGTAAAGGCCTGTGTCGAGCTTAATGGCCAGTGGAACGTCGGACCGACCGGGATCATTTGTCTCGCCGTAATATCTTTAAGTGTATCTGTTTGTTATTGTACGATAAATGTGGCCAGCGGGACATTAGGTGAGCGCTGACGGTCAACGGTGTCTTTTGTTGGCCCATCAAACATTTTACAGCTTCATTATTATGGCTGTAAGAGCAGTACAATTATTCAATTTTTTAAATGCCAAATTATAACATTAAAAAAACATGGCATGATGGGATATTCTTGCCTAAATCAACACTTTTTGTAGACCAAAGCTTGATCATTTGTGTAAATATAAGTATGTTTCAGTTTGTTATTGAACCATAAATAAACATTACCCATTTTGTTGGTCTCAAATAGACCAATTTCTTAACATTGTAGCTTTATTATTATTGACTATGATGGCAGAGAAATGACAGGAATCAAAGATTTCACACAGTAAAACTATGATGACAAAATAGATGTTAACATTATAGATTCATTTAATGGCTGTAATGCCTGTTAAATGATAAAAAAAAAACGAATGAAATTGATGACAAAATAACAAAATGGCTGATATACCAATGAGAGCAAGGCATGGTGGGATATTCCCACCCAAAATGCCATAGTTTGAAGACTTAATCTTTGCCATTTGTTGCTGCATTATTTCCTCAAGTGCATATCAGTTTTTTACTGTACGATAAATACAGCGGAGATCAAAAATATGTGAAAGAACTTTAGTAATAACCAGCGACTGGATCAAAATGGTGCTATAAAAGACGTTGTTGACTATGACTAGATGTTTATGAATTCCATCAAATTATTAAAATCATATAAAACTGTTAAATTAGCCAAACGAAAAAGAACTATATTAAAGGCCGATGGTGCTGTATCTACCCAAGATTACACCGTGTGACAAGCAGACACTATTGTGCTTGAATTAATTGCTTTAATAAAGGAGGGAGAAGTTTTTAATTCGCAGGTATTTCTTGAGGGTGTGAAATATATCACTGTGGTGGTCCGACAGAGTCGCCCCATTTCTCTCCAGCTCACGTAGCCGAGTACAGGAGACAGAAACATCCTGCCGCTTCCACATCTGAATATTAATCTATTTTGCTATAAATATTAAAGTAATCTGTACCTTTTAAAATTCTTTTCATATTCAAAGTTCCCCGTGCCATTGATGAGCGCGACCCAGGAGAGAGCAGCCAGACACGGCCTAATACAGAGACTAGTTGATAAGGATTCTCTCTCTCTCTCTCTCTCTCTCTCTCTCCAGTCCGTCGGGATTTCCTGATGCATCCGACGTGTCAGAAATAATTAGGTTTTGTCAGATTTATCATGGTAGCACAAACCTCTCTCCCTGCCAAGTGCCCGAGATCATGTTAAGCCTTGTTTGTGTATGACAGAGTTATTATTCTTGTTAGTAACCTAACTTCCACCCTCTCTTCGGCATCTCGCCGCTCCTCGCCAAGCCGCTTCGTGTCTTTTTGGTTTTTTTTTACCCTCCTCCCTACACTTATTGACAGTCGGTAAAGATATTCATCCATTTGGAGTTAAAAACATGGATCATGGTGTCCGAGGCAACTGGCAGTCTGAAGTTGATTAATGGTGGAGTCTAGCTGCAGGTTGTCTCCTCACTCGAGAAGTGCCACCACGGCCCCTGCATATTAACGAAGGCCTGCACTTTCTATTAACAAGATAAAAAAAAAAAAAAAAAGCTCCACTCTATCCCACCCACCCAACAAACCCCCCTTGCTCCAGGGGCGAGAGGATGAGAAATTCTCCATTATTTATAATGGGGCTGCTGCTACTTCTTTTTTCCCTTTTAAATAGCAGGTGCCATCAGTAAACTTCTCAGCGGCGAGCATATTTTACTGTCAACGCTTCCGCGTTTCCACACGCGCTTCATTAATCGGGGGTTTAATTGCTGTTAACGCTTTTTTTGCAACTTTGAAAACACAGACATCTTGAGTTAAGTTTGTCTCCAATGCCATGTTGAATGCGGGCCTACTTTTTTGTGTTGGTGATGAGTTTACACGTTTATTTCATTGCAGTTTTGTAATTAGAGTTGCTTTTCTGTTGGCAATGCTTTAAGAGAGCTTACTTTGACAGCTTCCTGGAATACTTGAGTGTGATTGGTCAGTCACTGTTTTGAAGAACCAATTTTCTATGTAGCTGTGCAAGTTGTTTCTTTCCTTCCCGTGTAACTAAGTCATTCGAACTGTAATCATACACTCTAAAAAATGCTGGGTTGTTTTAACCCAATTTTGGGTCAAATATGGACAAACCCAGCCATTGGGTTACAATTTTTTAATTACATTTTTAACCCAATGTTTGAGTTTGTTCATATCTGACCCAAAATTGGCTTAAAACAACCCACATTTTTTAGAGTGTATGTAATGTACATTTCTTTATCGATGTAGTAAGTAATTGTGTGCAGTTAGATGATCATTATCGCAAAATAAATCTCTTCAATGGACATTATTATTATTATATGGACTACTGTTCTAAAGTTTGGGATCTGTAAGAACGTTTAGTGACTAAAGACTTTTATGTTACATATTCTTTTGATCTGACGATTCATCAAAAGCACTAAATCAGGATATTTTATAATGATTTGTGAATAATCATGTTACACTAAAGACTGAAGTAATGACAGCATCACAGGAATAAATGACTTTTTAAAATATTGTAATAATAGTATTACTGTTTTTACTGTAGTTTTGTTAAAATAAGCCCTTCTTTCTCTAAATTTTGATCATCTGTCTTTCACGCAGGCATCCAATACACGTCAAGGAGGAGCCACTGAACATGGACGACGAGGACTGTCCGATGTCATTGGTGACCACAGCCAATCACAGTCCTGAGCTGGATGATGACCGGGAGCTTGAGGAGGGCAACCTATCGGAGGACCTGGAATGACTATTTTGCCCCACCCCTCTGCAGTGGTTCTGCCCCTTTCAGGCCCCGCCCCTCAACTAACACACAACCACCGCAAAAGCAAAAAGACTGGACGCAGCAGGCGGGAGTATTTATTTAGCATGCATCTGGAGACTGGCCCGAAGAAAATCTATACCGCAGATCTTTAGGGACCACAGATGGACAGACATGAGACGTCTGCTTTTTAAAAACAAACATAAAAGGACAAGACTTCGTTCGAAATCAGCTTGGCCACCTCACACAACAAACACGAGGCTCATGGACCGAAAAAGATAGAAGCGAAACGGGAGCGAGTCCGTTCTGTAGAAAGCCAACGGCCACATATACTGCCAAAAAAAAAAAAAAGAAGTTTTAAGTTTGTGAATATCCAAGCCACAGTAGTCGTCGGTGTTAGATGCAATTGCTGGTTCAATTCAAGTTGTTGCTCTGTTATTTTTTGCACATGAGTAGTATCAAAATTTAGTGTCACTGCCTGTATGTCGACAAAATGTAAAAAAAAAAAAAAAGAAAGAAAAAAATTGTTGTTTTTTTGTTTTTTCCATTGTTGTCATTTTGTTCCTCCTGCTTATGTTCGTTCCAAGTCATGTTTGCGGCACCACCAACTGTAAATGGCATTTCCTAAAGTCACGTCAACAACACAACCGTGGTATCAAGACTGTTGCGGCCGTCCAAAAACAAGTACACAAAAAAAAAGTAGGTCTCGAGTCTCACTAGCTCGTGAAATGTGATTCAGGTGCAACTCGACCGCTGAGAGGAAAAACACGCAAGAAAAAGATGCGTTTCTGCATATTCTTCTAGTCTCTTTACCTCCTTGTTCTAAAGCTTTGTCTACCTGCAAAGAGTCACAGGCAACAGCTAGAAACCAAAGCCAACACTATCAACGGCCAATAGCTTAGACAGAAGCCGCCAGACTCTTTGGTCAGTCTTCTGTGACTTTAACTAGTACAAAGAGAATTTGTTTTTTTGTTTTTTTTTTCACTAACTACCTTCGAATAACCTCTGGGATTGTCTCCTTCAGCCCTGTACAAAGATAAAGATGTAATTTGATCGCTCTGGCCTCGTCATGAGGTCCAGAGAGCAGCTATAAATGGATCATGACCAAAATAACTATGTGGAAGTGCAGAAAAAAAAAAAAAGTTTTGTTTTTTTTTATTTACTTTTGTATTCCTCTTATTATTATTTGCGTAAGCCATCTTGTCATCGTTTTTACTAGTGAAATGTACTGTTCATTGTGACTGTCCAGCGTGTCATGTCTTATATCCGTCAGTTTCTTCAGAGCCGAAACCGAAAATATAATAACCAAACTTTAAGATATCTAGTGAAGCCAAAAAAGTCATGATTTCAAGTCGATGTGAAATGATGTGGCTTGGTTATATTGTAAAAGCAAATAACAGAGCCATGACAGGAAGTTGCTCCATTGATTCAGACTCATTGTATAATTCATGGCTATACAGACACACCTAGTGTTGGATCATGGGAAGGTTTGTGGTTAGACCGTAAGTAGCAACCAGTTATTTGAGGTGAAACGAGAAGCGATCGCCCGCTTTCATTCGGACGTTGCTGATGTCATCGAGGAAAAGCGGTTGTTGCTTTAAAGTTAAACGTTTTTTTGTTTTTTTTTGTCAGTCAAACCAAAGTTATACAGATTTCTGCCTCTTCTTATACAGCAGATGGAGATGAAAATAACGCAAAGCCTGTTTCCTTTTCCTCTTTCACTTTCTTTGATTGTTCTCTAATGCAGAAAACCCATTTGAAACGGATAACTGCTTTGTGTTGTAACCGATAATGTCAAAGTTTGTATCTGTCTGTGTGAAACATACTGTGCAGTTGTTCCCGTTTCGTGCCAAACCGAGGGGTTGGCTGCTAGTTTAGCACACACACGAATAATAAGACACCCGAGCTGGATCCAGGAACAAAGCGTATCCCTTATCCTTTGCTGAAGTCAGCAAATTGACTTGAAGATGACATTCATAATAATTTTATGGCACCAAATAAAAGGACGCAGCGTCTTTGAATAAGAAGATACAAAAAGGGTTCTCCCACTTATCCAAAAAAGGCTTCTACCTCTTCACAACATGAAAAAATGGCAGATTGCACGAGTCGTTAGAACGCCACCGACACATTTTTCCGCCTAATTCACGCAGGACTTCGCCAAAAGCGCCAGTTTACATTCCCAAAGGCAGATGTGGAAGGTTTGCATTGAACTAGTTTGTCCTCAGACATTTGTAGAATGAATATGTAAAAATACATGTAAGGGGATATTGTGTTATTAAAAAAAATGCATGTCTAAATTCATTTGGTGGACTGGAAATAAGAATTAATTAACACATATAATAAAGCGTCAGGATGATGATGATGATGATGATGATGTTGATGGACTAAGTGTGCATACCTCAGCTATTCTGTTCCCGGGGGGAGATAATGATGATGATGATGGACAAAAGAAACTCTCAGCCACAGAATGCATATTTCCTGTAGAGTTTGCATGGGTTTTGTAAAAACATTTTAAAAAAATGTCTAAAATAGTTGCTTGCACATAATACCAGAAGAACCTCCAGATCGGCAATCTCCTCCAATAGATTTTAGGATTGTCTGGGTTTTTTTCTGGGATGATTTTGTCTGTATTTTGATAATTGTGCATATTATGTAAAAAGATACAAAAAAAAAAAATGTTGGTGGACCCATGAATTTACCAAACATTTTTTTCTAAGCTAAAAAGCTAAGTGTTTTTTTTTTTTCTTTCCTGAATTTCATGAATTTTTACTGTTCTCTCATTGCTTGCTAAGAATAGCAAACCTGCTTTTCCTGCATCTGCGTTGCGTAGCTGTAAGGCTTTTCCTAATGTGTGTATTTATTGCTTGTACCTCTGTGCATACGTTCTGAAGCATTACGTCTGGCAGTTGAGTCATGTATCCTTTCTAATAACTATCATTCTCCGGGAATATGATCCCCTATGTATACAGTAAATTGGAACTGTAGCAAAAAACAAAACACAAAAAAAAAAAACATGTTTATGTAATTGGTTGTTTTTGCCTTTCAGTTTGGTTTGGTTTCCTTCCAATTGAGACTCTTTTTTGATACTTTTCATTACCGTGTACTGTGTCCATATGTTACGGATTTCTGCGAGAGTAGAGGTCACGATTGAGAACTGTAACGGCCGTTATTATTTTCTGTATTCATGGCTTTTCACTGCTGAATAAAATAAAGGACCAAAACTAGGATTTGAAAAGCAACTGTCTACCTCCAACATCAGGGACTTCTTACTTTTTTTTGTACACATATATCTTTTATTCTACAAAGACGCAGCCTGGAAATGGGGCTGCGTTATGCTTTTATGCAGCGTGGAGGAATTTGTCGCAGGAACTCAAAAACATCTCTGGAAAAAAAAAAGAGAGGCGGGGAAAAAGAAAAACAATAAAACTTTAATAGCGGACTTACACGGCTTTGTTCCGGCTCCTGGCACCTCGAGTGTTGTTTAGATGAGGTGCTCGTAATGGACTCGGCCCATGTTCTCCGTCCCCCGCTTTGATCTGAGGAGCGAGAGAGAGAGAGAGAGAGAGAGAGAGAGCGTGGCTCGGCACTGCTTACTTGAAAACGCTATTTGGGATACAGTCGGGCCTCTGTGGGGGAAACGGCACTTCCATGCATTTTTGCTGCTTTCTTTCGATCTGAGGCCCCTAGTTGAGTTGCAGTGTGTGTTGTGTTTACATGAACACTGATGTAGAGGATCGGTTTATTTGCAGGAAATAGTGCAGCTGGGCCTTCTGCGTAGCCTGCCTTGCATGTTGTCGATTCGCTGAGATTCTTTGTTATTAAAGAAGTAGTTCACTTTTAAAAAATAACTCTGCTGATAATTTGCTCACCCTCATGTCATCCAACGTCTTTCTTTCTTCAGTCGAAAAGAAATTAAGTTTTTTGATGAAAACATTCCAGGATTTTCTCCATATAATGGACTTCAATGGGAACCAAACGGTTCAAGGTCCAAATGAGAGTTTCAGTGCAGCTTCAAAGGGCTTTAAACAACACCAGATGATGAATAAGGATCTTATCTAGGACCATTCGAGTTATGACTCGAAAAAAGCTTTGTTCGTTTTGATGAAAAAGTTCAAACAGGAGAGTCACGAACGCTCATCACAGAACAGAGCACGGCGAGCATTTGTGCTTATAAAACTTAAACTTTTTTATTTATTTTTTAAATGAGCGATCATTTCGCTAGATAAGACCCTTATTCATCACCTGGTGTCATTTAAAGATCTTTGAATCTGCACTGAAACTCTCATTTGGACCTTGAACCGTATGGTTCCCATTGAAGTCCATTATATGGAGAAAAATCCTGGGATGTTTTCATCAAAAACCTTAATTTCTTTTAGACTGAAGAAAGAAAGACATGGACATCTTGGATGACATGGGGGCGAGTAAATGATCAGCAAAAGACTAAAAAACTACTCCTTTAAGCTTTAAAACCGATAAAAACGCTATTTGTTGAGCCAATCTTGCTGTTTCAAGACACTGATACATATAGATTGATGTTTAAACTTTCAATAGTCTCTGCATTTTCTGTAAAAAAAAAAAAAAAATGCACACTGTACCTTTAAGAAAAGCATGCTTGTGGGTGTTAAATCTTATTTCTTATCCTGGTTTTACTCTGATCAAACAAATGAACCCTTTTCCCAAGGAAACGGCACGTTTTATTTGAGGTCAGCACAGACAGATGCGATTTAACCTCATTTCTGTCTTTGAAATTGAAATGCGTTGACCACAAATTTGCAAGAAATTGTAAAATTCAAAAAACAAACTTGTCAAAGTCACGGGCAGGTGCTCAGGCGGGTCGTGATTGAACCCAAATCCCTGGTGTGACCCCATCGCTCATTTTCATGCATAGCAGTTTTAGCCTGACTGATGAGCCGCTCCGTTACTGGGTTTTTGCTCTTTATCACAAAGACACCTGAGAATGGTCAGAAGAATTTGGACTTTTTTTAGGCTTGGCCCAATCAAAACGCCCCCCTGCGCCCAGTTTGCTGCAGTTACTCCGGCTGTTTCCACGTTGCAGAACCTCTCAGGACGCTACTGTGCTTTTTATGCACTTGGAAGTGTTTGTGAATTCAAGTGAGGGATGGCACACAACGTGCAACAAGGGCCGCTGTGTACCACACAACATCAGAGCGAGCGCAGACATTAAAGTGTGAGCCACATTACAGACCCCTCTTTCAAAGGCCATGAAATAATAATGGCTTGTGGTTAGAGGTATCCGTGAGTCACATTCGCTGCTTTTCATAAAGCGGAGTTATTTACAGAGCAATGAATAAAAGAATGGGATAGTGGTGCAAGCCTTTTCCGCATGAACTGAAAGAGCCGAAATAGGTCAGCATAAATTTTGTTCTTTAGGTAGAGGTCTTGTCATAAACATCCACTGATGAAATATAGTCTACTAATGACAATTGAGGGGGTGTATATAAGATGTATTAATCGGTTTTTCTATTGCCAATGCGTGAACGGCTTACCAAAACTTAAAAAACGAGACCTTCCCTTCTTATAGGTTGTCTATGAAAGCCTGCAGACTGATTTTTATGTGAAGAACTCTTGGCGTTTTAGCCGGGAAAATCAAAAGGCTGCGACGTTTACGCGCACTCAGAAAGAGCCTCTCTTCCGCTATGATCATATGATTTTTTTAACTAGACCTGGGGCCCGTTTCAGAAAGAAGGGTGAGTGAAAACTCTGAGTAGGTTAACCCTGAAATGAGAGAAACTCTGGGTTTTCAACGCATTCTCACCCCAAGGCGTCACCTTTGACCATGCTTCAATATTTGACGTTTTAGGCGCCCTTTAGCGTCACTTACATGACGCGATCCTACGGCGTCATCTAACTGACGCTAAAGGGCGCCTAAAGCGTCAGATATTGAAGCATGTCCAAATGCTTCCCAAGGCGTCAGTTAAGTGATGCCTTGGGGGTGAGAATGGGCTGGGGTTTTCCATGTCAGAATGGGAGGTATATGTCCAACCTGAGAAAGCAGAGCAAGTCAAGCCTGTTTCTGAAAGAGAGGTAACTTATACTCAGAGTCAGTTGCCATGGTAACTAACTCTGTGAACCTAACCTGGAGCAGGTCAGGAGCAGTTTTTCTTCAGTAAACCTAGAGTTTATTTCGGTCTCCCCCTTTTTTTAAAGTGGAAGCGGTGTTTAAACACCTCATTCATTCTTTTGGTACATTTATTCATTGCTGTTTTTACTTCTGTTTTTATTTTCTATTTTTTTAATAAGATGAAGTCTAAATAACTGGCAACTGAAAAGACAGTAGATTAGAATTACATGATGTAATTCTAAACAAATTCAAAGTGTGGCATTTACAGAAAAACTGTTTCTTCATCCCCATCGTCCTGTGAAGATTCAAATTTGATTGAGTAATCGTTATAATAGTATTTGTCATAGTTTTTGGTATTGAGTACTTACAACTGCCTGGGGTTCTGTTGGGACAGGAGGCTCTAAAAGACCCATATTCCCATTAAAATCTGTTGGGACCAACAAAAAAACCAACCCAAAGTTAAATAAATGGAAATATCAAAAATAGCCTATGTAAAAAAAAAAATAACACACATGTAGACCTCTTTAATTTTATGAATCCTTGAATCCTGGGGAGTGAATAGCTCTGATGAAGTCCTTCCAGGAATTCCCTCAGAAATTGGCCTTCCAGCATTCAGGCTCAGTGCCATCTGCATCTCCATCTCTTCTGCATTTCCATCTCCATCCCATTCCAAGTTCGGTAGGAGCACGTTCATATAGAATTAACACGAGTGGACAACACTCAGCAATCAATGATAAGAGGGTATAGACTCAGCAGTCTTACCTCGATCCATTGACATTTTGCAGTATTCCTCCTCCACCCCTTCTCCACACTCCCAATTCTAAAAATCACAGGGGAGTAGTTACTCTGGGTTCGGGCTGAATTTTTTAGTTTATTCACAATACCTCGTCAAGCTTTACAATATATAGTTTTAAGGTACAGACTAGATTGGGTACAGTGAAATGGGTCTCCCAAACAAGCACCAGAAGCTTATAAGTAGGAGCCCATAGTTCTTGACAAGTACTGACAAGATACAAAGAGACACAATAAAAAAAACACATTATATCACAATAAAAAATTCCGAGCTCGGAGCCCTCCCTCCGGACAGCACGCACGTATTGTGAACTCGTGAAAAGTAAATTAAAAAAAAATATAAACTTTAGCATTGACTCAAGCAACTATTTTCTCCCAAGCTAAAACAGTCCTGCTGGTGAGAAATATGCAGAACTCTTTTTGTCTGGCGCTGTTGCCATGGTGACTCACGCTTAACTCAGAGTCAGTCAACTTAGAGTTGATTGAACTAACTCGTTTCAGCTGTTCTGTAATCGAAAACCCAGAGTTTACCATCTCATTCTCAGGGTAAGTCAACTCTTACCCCAACTCTCATTACCATCTCAAGGTAAGTGTTTGTGTTGTTACTGAGAGGAAAGCGGCCATAATATTGCCCCTATAATGTTTGCTGGATTTATTATAAGTCAAAATATATGAATGGTAACAGAATAAGTAAATAAATGTGTTCCTCATTCCATAAACAAGCAAAAATCATATTTACAGTGAAGAACTTAAGAATGGAAGTCTATGGGGCAAGACATTCTGCAGGGTTTAAAAGCATTCACAATTCAATGTCAGTGCAGTTTATTTGTAATTACTTATAATGATTTTAATGTACTAGCAATTTCTGAGTGCAAATTGCTTCTACGCCTAGTTTTTGTTTTTGGCCTGCTTTTTCTGTACAAAAAAAAAAAAAATCATTAGCCTACATGCTTTAAACTGTTCAGGTCTTTCCCTTTAGTATATTTCTTTAGACCGGCATGTAACTGTAAGATTTTATCATAATGTTAACAAATGTGTGATTCTTGCAGAGCTGTACTTTCAAAACAGTGTGTATTTAAACATATATCCCTGTGCAAAGCCACATTGACCTCCATTTTAAATGCATCGTATCATTTTTTGACAAACTAGAGGCCTGTTGAAATGATTGTGCATGATAGTCGACTGCATGTTATATGGCAGTATGTACACACAACAGCCTGATTTTGTTGTCGCTCAGCAAAAGGTTTCAATAATGATGTGCTATTTGAAGGGGAAAAAAACATTGGGTTTAGAGATTGAGAGGCCAAAAGTGTCCCTCTGCACTCAGGCCTGACTCTGTGTTCCTGCTCTCCTTTGGGGACTCTCCTGCGGCTCCAGAATCGCCTGCTAAATAGTCCGAGGCGATGGCAACGCTAATTGAGATCATCATTATTATAATTGCAGCTCCTAAAAAAAGTGTGTCTTAAATAATTTGCATTGCTCTCGAGTTGATATTGGAACACACTGCAAAAAATAATTGCATGGCTGCAAGGCACGTTTGGGTTGGACAGCTCCCTCTCTCTCTCTCTCTCTCTCTCTCTCTCTCTCTCTGTCTATCTGTCTCCCTCTGTCTCTCCTCCTCAGGCTTGCTGGTGTACACCCTGTCTCCTGGATGTCCCCATTACTGATTTGCTTTTCTGCACCGCCACAAAAACCACTGACACATTATATCACAGATCACTGAGCCACTTAAAGATGCAGATAACCATTTGGATTAAAATGCAAGACTTATTGTGGATGTTGGTAAATAGGACAAAAAATTGTTTGTGTGATGGGTGTTTATGGATGATGATGATATGTATTTTAATGAACAAGCATTGGTGAAATTAAGAAAGCTCTGTATATAACATCAAAGAGAGAGAAGTTTGTTTATATAGCACAGTAATTGCACAATGAGAATTAAAAGTGATTTACATAAGCAGGTGAATTTGTAAGGTACATTTTTTTAGATTTTTATTCTTATTTTTAGATTTTTTTAAAGTCATAAATGCTTGCTGACATTGATAAATTTTTCTATATTTTTCATAGTGGGGATTTATATCAGAAATATGTACACACTTGTTAGTGAATTGTTAGTGTTAGTGATTATTTAAAAAAAATATTTTTTATTATCAAATAAATTTAAATTGCTATTGTAAATTACTATTAATAAAACTATTATTATTGTTTAAAATTATTATTAACATCAAATCAAAATTAGAATTTATATATATATATATATATAGCCTATGTATCCACACACAGACACAATATATATATATATATATATATATATATATATATATATATATATACAGATTACACACAATCATATATATATATATAGCCTATGTATACACACACAGGCACAATACATATATATATATATATATATATATATATATATATATATATATATATATATTGTAAATAAATATATTACATTTTGAAAAAAACAAAAAAAAAACTATGATTCAGGAAATTATATATATATATATATATATATATATATATATATATATATATATATATTGTGTCTGTGTGTGTATACATAGGCTATATATATATGTGTAATTTATATATATATATATATATATATATATATATATGTATATTATTTCCTGAATCATAGTTGGTTTTTTTTTGTTTGTTTTTTTTCAAAAGATAACAGATAATCCCCCTGGATTTTAAACATTCTAAATAATTGTAATTTGACATAGATATAGGCTAGATAGGTAATAATTCCCTGCTGTCAAATCAAAATGAAATCAGATGAACTCTCTAATCAAATAAAAGAACATTTATTAAACACTTGCCCAAATCAAAATATAAGATTTGATAGCCTTTATAAAAATGCCTGAGTAATATTGCTGTCGGACCTGCAGCTCTATCAATATCAGGCCGACCTCGGGAAACAGATCACGACCTAATTGCCAATTCATCCGAATTTATTAAAGAATGATTTCAATTACGTACCACCACCATAGTGACGCACCGAATTAAAATTAAATTAGGACACTCGATTGTATCACTCTCTTAAATCCATGCATTTCTATTTTTTTTTTTTTTTTTTTTCCTTTTCATCAACTTCTGAAGATGAACTTTCTGTTCGGCCTCGGCCTGGAGTGAAGGGGGAAATAGGAGAAAAAACAGTCTGGCATTAGTGAGGAATAGTGGGTTAAATCACTTACTGAAGATTTTTAATGACATTTCAGTGTTCCGCGCGTAATTACTCTTCATCTAAGATATCCCATAATGATGTTGGACAGTCTTGGTTCAGGCTCGCTGGCTCGCTTCATTAGCGTGTCATTCCTATTTCACATCAGAAGATTTAATTGTAATGCTGAATATGCACAGCTCGCCGCGCTGGCCTAATCAAAGTGGATCCACTTGTATTATTAATATCGGAATATCGGACGGCTTGCTATTTTTTTATAAATAAAAGAATACAGATGCATAAATCAGCTGTCATGTATTAGCATGGCGCTGGCGGGCGCGCGCGCTCCTCGTCACTGCATTCATCAAGATTGAGAAGAGAGGGGTAAAAAAAGAAAATCCTGCATTAAATATACATACTAATTCTTGCATGAAGTAATCAGATTACAGAGCAGGTGACAGTGGGCCCTCGCGTTCAGATGATTGGCAATAATGAGGCATGGGACGAGAGGGTGAAAAAGACAGGAGGAGATGGATTAAAGGTTTATGATGAATGGAAAAGCTTTCAGTTTTTTTGTCCAATGCTTCTGCTGACCAGTGTTAAAACGCCTCGGTGTGTTTGTGTGTGTAATCCGGCCAGATGAACACTCTCGCGCCCGCGTTCACGCGCATGACTGCAGGATTTAAATGGCATGACTCCTTAGAGATTAAAGCAAATATCTTTTCTCCAGCGAAATTAACTCGCTTTTTTTGGTGTCTCAATGCATACACAGGGCTTTTTTTTTTTTTTTTTTTTTTGCCTGTGCCCTAACATCACATTAATAAGAATTCAAATGTACATCTTATTAAATTATACATGCAGAAATCTTTCAATTAAAAATACTCTTAGAGCACAATTAATCACATTTCTTTTGGAGCTGAATAAAATAATTTTTATCATGTGTAGTTTTCATAGGCTATATATTTGGCCATTTAAATGTGTAAATATTTAACGGATGTTAAAAATGTAAATATTAGGAACTCAGCACGTCTTCTTTAAAGATGCTGTAATGAGTTTATAGTGACCTCTGGTCAAGGTCATGTGTTATGGACCATCAGCTGTCATCACTGCAAACATTTAAACTGCTGATAATGTAATAAATCATAAATGAAACAAAATAATTCATAATTTGTTTTATTCTAAAAAATACAAAATATTTCTTTAGGTTTGTTATTACAGACCTCACCGTTTTCACTTCATTTTTAATTTTGGGATTGAAACGGATTAACATTTTAATAGTCACTATAACTAGAGAATGGAATTACAAACACGTGCACCTTTCCATTTCCATTCTGACTGGATGATATGTATTGTCTTGTATGTATTGTGAAAATTATGTCCCCTCCCCTCATCTATCCAAAACAAATTTTGGAAGATGTAATGAAACTACAGGCTACAGTAACCCATCAACAGCAAAGAACTGCACATCTATCCTTTACAGTCTCACATCCTTACTTTGGTGAACCTTAGGGAAAGAGGAAATGTGTTATGAGTGTATGACTGTGTGTCCTGATCAAAGATGCTGTGGTTTCATGTGAAGAGCTCTCCTGCCTCTCTCTCTCTCACACACACACACACACACACACACCTGGTCAGTGAGCATCAGCATCATTTTTCTCCAGTGCATGTAGTCCACTGCCTGATGATATTCACACCAATCTGCCTTTTTTTTTTCATCCAACACGCTTTTGATCTCTTATTTGCATGTAACTGCCTGTGGGGCAAGAAAATTATTTGGATGAGATTTTTTTTTCTTCTCAGTAGCATCTTCTTAGTACACCAGAGGCATATGGATCTCTCACACACACACACACACACCATCCACCATAGAAGCCTTTAATAACTCCAGCTTGAGTTTATCCCAGGATTGAAACAAACCCCTGAACAAGAGCAGGCTGTAGTAGTTCAAGCTGCCCCTTCGCCTGAGGTTAAAGCTGGAGTGAGTTTTACCAGCTCTTCACACCGTCTGACGCACCTGCAGAGATTCTGATACATTATGCCAGAACGTACAGAGACTTTGATCAAACCCCTTGAAACTTAAGCATTACACCACCTAGCATGGCCTAGCAACTGACCAGAATACCCTACAACTCCTTATAGCTGGAACTGAACTTTTTCTCAGAAAATGTTAAGCATTAAAATGCCGATTGACTGGTTTAAGAGAGTTGCATTGGTAAACAAAAGGAAAGTTTAGCAGACAGACCCACACAGCAGAACTTTGGGCACCTTGAGTTACAGTGTTCTGCAGAAGCGTGGGCCTCGACTTCCCATGCATTTGATGTTTTTAAACAATTTATATTTGTTATCATATCAAAGAGGAGGCGTGCAGTTATCAAAAGCATGCGAGGAACCCGCGGCCCGTGGGCGCTTTCCCAGCATCACATTCCTTATTCTATTTTATCTTTCTTGGTTTTGACTAATGTCAGTAACAGCTACCGGTAATAAACTGCTTGTTAGGATTTAGCTGTTGCCTGCGAGCGGAGGCTTTGATTCATTGTCAGCTTATTTGGCAGTGTTTCCTGATTACCTCTCGCCCCGACTGCATGTTTATTGATTGGAAGTTAATAAAACACTCCGCCACTTGGGCGACTTCATTTAAAGGCATCGTCTGCCTTTGATGTGCGGCACAATAAACCGTCTCGCGTTGTAATGTCAGCACAAAGCAGACAGGTAGTGTGTACGAAAACGCTGCGTTTTCAGTAAACTCGGTGTGATCCACGTGGCTTTGAAAGTGAGATTTTGTGCTCCACCCCTCAAATCTTCTCTGTTTACCAGGTCAGGACGCTTGGGTTGGTTGTGTATCCCTGTCACACCTGCATGTGTTAAATCCCCAAAAACATCTTTAACAATTCAGTCTGGCGAACGCAACCCTCTTGTTTGCTATTCATGTATGCTGGTATACATTGTATCATGGCATGTCTCGCTGATGTGGGTCATGGGTCTGCAACATGGCGGCTCCATCAAATTTTGATGTATTCATTTACAGTGGTGACTGAGAGTGTTTGTTTATAGATGAGATGTTTGCTTGGCGGATGTCGGCGGCCGTTTCTCCGGCATTCTGATGAGTCTTATCTGGGATGGAAGCTGGTTGACACGCCACAGCGTCTCAGGAAGTTTGGCGTCCCTCAAGGCCTGCCCCGCTAGATGACGGTGAGTAGATGACAATGAACTTCTTGTTTGTTTAGTGTCGGTTGTTCAGGGTTCAAGCTGAAGACCGTTCGCCTGCATGAAGCACACTAAGAGTTCGTGTTGTCCCAGCTAACAGAGAACGTTCTCTCAAAATTACACGAATAAACGTTCTTCCATTAATAGAAGGTTCATTGAAAGTTATCTGCTCTTTATTGTTGGTTTAACTTTAAAAAAGTAAGTTACCTGGTTGCCTAAAAATTGCAGCGCAATTTTATATATAACTGATGTCTTGGGACGTCTTTTGACCATACGTCAATACCTTTTTAGGGCCCCCTTAAACGTCGGTAGATGACGTTATCGAATCCTAACCCAACCCCAGACCTAAACCTAACCTGTCACCTAACTGACGTTAAAGGTAAAGCGTCAGTTGTATGACGGTCCGGGATCATCATCTACCGACGTTTAAGGCGGATGTTGACGTGTGGTCAAAAGACGTCCCAAGACGTCAGTTATATGACTTCTTGGGATGAGACTGTGTTAAAAATTGAAATTAAAATACCATGGAGATTGGTTTAATAGATAGAAACTCAAAATATTGTTATCTGAACCACAGTAATGATCTTCAAATCATGTAAATAATTTTTTTTTACAGTGTGAAACTGTAAACTGTTTTTATTGTATGTTCGTCTTTTTTATTTTATTTTATTGCAAATTAACAAAACAGTAACACATACAATTGTGAGAACTTTATTAGGAATGGCCTGGACATCATCCGAGTGAGCATTTGCATTTTCTGCATGCGCAGTAAGAAAGTTTCAGTGTGGATAAGGAAAAATGCAAGATGCCATTTTCAAATATACGTAGAGAATTATTTTGGGGTCATCAGTTTCTCTTCTCAATCTCACTTCTCTTTTCTCTTTTTATATTTGTAATGCATTTTGCAGGGACTTTTATCCAAAGAAAGTACATTTAAAGTTTACATTTGATCAGTTTACATTTTCCCCGAGAATCGAATTCTTGAACCTTGGCATTAGCTACAAGCACCATGCTTTACTCTTTAAACTACAGGAATGCAATTCTCTTCTCTTCTCATTTACCCTCCTTTCCTCGTTTGTCCTCTCCCTATCCTTTTATCTTTTTTCTCATAATTACTCATTATAAAATGCCCAACGGTACAGCTTATACTCAAACTCTGTAATATGTAAATACAGATGAGATTCATTTACACAGTGCATAGCCATCTTATGAAAAGACAGCTAGACACACACACACACACATTTGCATGCATACACAAACCTTTTTTTTTTTTTTTTCAAGTTTCTCTCTTGGATTCAGCCCAAGAAGCCATGGTGTCAAAATACATTAAGAACATCAAAACATTTCTGTTTACATCATCACAGTCATGTCAATTAAATCTGATAAATTATTTAAACATTTATCTTCCATCAGCTGAGGGAATTTTTAATCAAGCTCAGTATTTATTTTAAATTAGCACTGTCAAGTGTGCGTTTGTGTAAAATCCCTCGTACCATTAAAGATTTATCAGCTCAAATCTGTTTGGCTTTATTTTACTGTTAATTGGCTAAGTGGAGCACGCAGCAATGCGCTAGCAACAAGTAACAACGAAAGAGGGCAGGGGATTGGATGAATCACGGTCACATGGCAGGCTTAGACAGTGAGGTCACACAGGGGTCAACAAACTTGTCACTTACAAGAAAGTGTTCCTAGCTGTTCTTAAAGGAGAAGTTTGCCCAAAAATGAAAACTCATTTACTTCCAAATGACTTTCTTCCATGGAATTGAACTGGAAACAATGCTTTTCCCACACAATAAATGCATATAGCAACCAGTCAACATCTAAAAATGTCAATAAATAAATAAAACCGGCACCATAACCAGTCCACGACTCAGCAAAAGTGGGTTACAACAAACAAAGACAAATGACAAAAGGAAGGAAGAGAGCTATAAATACACAAAGAATAAATATTAACAAGATGCACGTGTGAGTAATCAAACAATGAACCAATCGCACAAACGATGAGAACTTCAAAATAAAAGACATGAAAACAAGAACATCAAACCATTAAGTTTTGTTAAATCTTTAAGCAATAATATTTTCATGTAAATATTGTACAATATTTATTAATATTATTATTTAAAAATATTTTGCAATAATAATGTTTATGACAAAAAAAGGGAAGTATTTTATTTAGGACTATCAAATGATTAATCGCATCTAATAAAAGTTTGTGTTTACATGTGGGTGCACTGTGTATAATTATTTTATATATAAATACACACACATGCTTGTATATTATATTTATTTATTTTCATATATAGTATATAGATTTATATATATTTTAAATAAATATTTTATATATAAATAATATTTCTTAAATATATATGCATGTGCGTGTATATATATATATATATATATATATACACACACACACAAAATAATTATACACAGTGCACCCACATATATTATGTAAACACAAACTTTTATTTTGGATGTGATTAATCGCGATTAATCTTTTGACAGCCCTAATTTTATTATACTTTTTATTTATAAAGCTCTCTGTTGACTTGTTGTTAAATCTCCAGGATATTGTGCAGCAAGCGGTTGAATCTGAAACAGGAAGGGTGACACATCTCTCTCTCGCTCCTCACACACACACACACACACACACACAGTGAGACACAGGCTAAACCAGAGGCCTTATGGACAACTTGGGTGGCCTCTTGTCTCATAACTGAAGGGCTGTAATATTAATCGAATGTGATACGCGTTTCTGAGGGCTTCTCTGAGGTTGTGAGGGAGTTCATCAGAGTGGCTGTGTATCTCTCCGCTACACACACATACAGGCTCTGCCCTTCAAACACCGCTGTAACCACAGCCAGGTGTTCGCCCCGAGCCATGCTCATGTCTTCAGGCTTGAAGACGCTGATGTAATCGCTCTGTCCTGTGAACCGCAAAAATAGAAAAAGTAGTATGCTTTAAGTCCGACTCCAGCATGAGGATGATAAAAGTGGAAAAACACACCAACAGCATCTTGTTCAGTGCTTTTGTGTGTGTGTGTGTGCGTGTGTCTGACTGAGATTCTGCAAATATGTCATTTTATTCCCGGGAGAAATACCTATACAATGATGGCAATGCATTTTCGAGGATGTGAGGGCAATATCAATTAATGTATTCATGATATTTATATATTTAAATATATTTATAAGCGAGTAACCCATAGGGGGTGGTGGTCTCTGCTCTGCTAATGATATGCAAATGGGGGTGTAATATCAAATGTTTTGTTCTGTCTCAAGTTTATTCCGGTGTTTTGCGTGGAGGTGAGTAACACCACAGACCTGCAGGCAACAGGGATGTTTTTTTATGCATGATTCTACAGTGAATTTTACAAGTGCAATCACACCGGTTCGGGTTTGCTAACAAAGCACAGACTTCAGTAGAGCTATTGGAGAATATCCTTCATGAAGCATTTAAAAGTCAAATTCATTTCGAATCAGCTCATTCAGACAGTGTGTGTAAATTAACTGAATCACAAAAATGAATCACTGATTCAAGTCCACTAAATGTGGTTCATTAATTAGTCGTTGTGTTAATTTAGCTGTTCAAGTTTGATATTGTAACCTCATTTATTTATTCATCCAAAACGCACGCGTTTGTGTCAAAATAAAGGCAGGATAACATTTGATGATTACATTTATGTATGCCTATTGAACCTTGAAGTAACTTGCTTTCAAAACAGTAGCTGGCATCAGTATAGACATCAGTTTTCTTCACTGTAAAAAAATGTGTTCACTCAACTTATTATCAATTTTTTAGTTATCCCTTTGCTTTGACTCATTTAAGTTTTATTTACTCAATCTTATAAGTATTTTCAACTTAAAAAGTTAAGTTGACATAGTTCAAATAGTTGACCCAACAACTTATTTCAAGTAACATACTGTAGACTTGAAAAGTTTAGTTGAAAGACGATAACTTACATTTTCAAGTTATCTGTACTAAAATGTATGTTCATTAAACTTAATTTGATATTTTCTCTGACGTGATATGATCTCGCGATAAATAATGAGATTAACATTACTGTTTCAGCATATGTTTTTAAGTTGAGGCGACACATACTCCAGTTAAGTCAAGTTAGTTGAGATAGAGAAAATCTGACATGGTAAGTTGCATTAACAAATTTAGAAATCACAAGTTGTATCAACTTTAAGAAATACATTGAAACAACTAAAATGTAAAATCGTTTTTTATAGACTTAATATATTTCATTAACATGATCAGTTGACTCTAAAACCACAACACACACACACACATTCTAAAAAGGGTGGTATATGCCCTCATAAATTTGACAGACCCTTAGTGTCATGGTAAGCAGTCATGATTGTGTTTTATTTGTTTTTGGCTGGACATCAATACAAGAAATCAATGAACATGCAGTGGTCTCATAAGCCCAGCGCTCCGTGTCTGCAGCTGGCCTGTCTTTCAGAGAAACTGGGAAAATGAATCAGATTCTTGATGCCATCTGTGGAGAATGTGTCCTCAAACGCACACCCGGCTGTCATCATGACCGCGCACAATCTGATAACATCTCAACATCTGTACCGTCACCTGTAGTTTCTGTGTGAAGGTATACAGCATTTATTCTTTTCACACTGTTTTTTGTTGGTATCTTTCTGAAATGCCAACAGAACCCCTGATGATATTTGCTTTTCCACCATTAAACTGTGATTAAAGACATTTCATTGTGTTTATTTGACAAGTTACCCTCCTCACGCAACTGTGGAGACCAAATAGCAGCATTTTTTTGTTGATTCGTCTGCTTGATAGGTAATTTATCATTTACCATAGCAAATCCTAATCCTCTTTCCTAATGCTGACATTTGGAGAATTCATGATTTACATAATTAGACAACTTTGATCTGTGATTTGTGGAATCCTCATTTTAACACGCATCTCTCGTGCCATGCCACGATGCGGCTAGTCCCTGGCTTAGATGTGACATTTAGAAGGACATGTTTAACTGTACGACACCAAAAAGTTCAGAAATGTATTTAAGACACACAGCCTGATGTTTCAAATGTTTATCTGAAGAGGAAACCCTCACAATTATCCATCCAGATTGAGGAATATTTCAGAGATCAAAGAATATTTTAATTTCATATCTGTTTTTAGAACCTATTATTTTTCATTATTAAAATAAAAAAAGCTGTAGTTCAAAAAACAATACAGTGTCACATATGATGGGAACTCTCACGGATCTCACGGAACTCGTACGAATTTTACGAGGTGGCTAATTCGTAACAATTTGTACGACCTCACTCGTACGAATTAGCATAATTTTGCTAAATCGTACATATTTTACGAATTAGCCAATTCGTATGAATTCGTAGGAATGACCTACCCCAGACCCCGCCCCTAAACATAACCGTCACGTGGGTTTCGACAAATCGTACAAATTCGTACGAGTGAGGTCGTATGAATTAGTACAAATTTTAGCCACTTTTGAATCACTCGTATGAATTGGTCGTGAGATAGGGTAGGGTGTCTCATTGTTTTTTTCTGTTTTTTTTCTCAGAGGGTTTGAGTTGCAGACTGATTCTCGGTCAAAGAAAGCATGGTCTCTCAGCAGGACTTGATTGGTTGGTTGGTTGGTTGGTTGATTGATTGATTGATTGATTGATTGATTGATTGATTGATTGATTGATTGATTTGTGAGACAGTTAGCAGATTATGAAGTTACAAAGCTACAAAATCTTGCCTAATGTCCTACAGGTTTTCTCTCTTCACTCGTACACCACCAGCCGTACTCAAAGCTGTTCTTCACATTCTGAAGAGGAGTAGAGGAAATTAAAAGAGCAATAAAATGAAAGAGCCTCCTCTTACTCAGTCGCTCCAAAGCTCTGCTCTGAAGTGGGTGGCTAGAGTTTTTAAAATAGCCTGAACGACGTGATTTAAACAGTTTAATAACGGCGAACCACACAGAAACATTCGCTCTGACAAATGTCGGGCCCAACGTGCTGTGTTTACCGTATTGTAAATACACTTCAGACTGCTTCACACTTTGTAGGCAGCGACTGAATTCAGCAGCGCCAGGCCTGACCACACGAATACACACTATTAGAAATGATCAGGTGTTCACCTTTGTCTGGGCCGGATTTTAATTATTGTCAGTGCGGCACGCTGCGTTTGCCTCATCAACTGGATAAATATTTGACTCCTGTTCTATAAATTGGAACGACCTCGCCAAGCCCGGCTTCATGCATGTGGTGATGCGGTGTGGATTCTCTCTCGGCAGGTGACCGAGGCGGCCGCCACATGAGGTAAATTAAAACTCTGATTTTTAAAAAAAGGATTGAATATTCCTGCACTTTCCTATTTTCAATATTTAATAACGACCTATGCCAGAGCCCTAATCTTGGACTTAGGGAGAGCATTAAATTAATCAGAGTGGGTGGAAATGCTAGTGTTCTCTCTCTGAATTTCAATAATGCATGGAGGCTTCTCTCCGTAACGCGCGTGCATGAGCGTGTGTGTCCCGACTGATCTGCGGTTACCCAGGGGTGGGTTAACAGGACTCAAGGGTATGTATGCTCAGCGTGAGGTGGCTTACTCACAGAACAGTGTGAATATGGGGCGTCACGTATGCCTGGAATAAATGCCAGCCGCCCCCTGCTTGTACGCGACCCGTGATACCAGCTACTGTTTATGTTAAATCCAAACAACTGAGATTAGAACACTATCATACCAATAAACAAGTGCCTTATAGATTATAATAATAATGCACAGAGATATTAAGGTGAATCCAAACACATATGCAGCTGTAGCTGGGATGATGTCAGAAGCAAAAACAAAAAAAGTAAAAGCCCTGTTATAGGCCTTGAATATTTATGCAAAGACTTCTGTGTAGCTTTGGAGTTATTAATATATTGGTTTAATGGAGTAGTTCACTTTTGAAAACACTTTTGCTAATAATTTACTCACCCCCATGTCATCCAAGATGTCCATGTCTTTCTTTCTTCAGTCGAAAAGAAATTAAGGTTTTTGATGAAAACATTCCAGGATTTTCTCCATATAATGGACTTCAGTGGGAACCAAATGGTTCAAGGTCGTAAAGACACTTTCAGTGCAAACTTCAAACTGTTCAAAGGGCTTTAAACGATTCCAGACGATGAATAAAGGTACGATCACTCATTTAATAAATAAATAACAAAGTTTGAGTTTTAGAAGCTCAAATGCTCGCCTTCTGTGTGAAATGTGAAATGAACGAATCTTTTTCCGAGTCAATTCGTTCGTTATTTAACTACTTTAAATATAAACATGTTTACTTCTCTAATTACTGTTTTTCCTTTCACATTTATTTTTTGCATTTGTTATGTGAATTGTGGTGTTTAATAAACAAGTTTTGTTACTACCACAATAGCGCATGATATTGCACTAAAAATGTGGAAAGTGACAGAAGGTTCGCATTTGCTAATGAGCATTCTTCTAGTCGTAGGGACTATTCACAGAACACATTTTTGCATTTAAAAACATGGTCACAGGGCAGTGTGTGTCTTTTTATAACGTTCTTTTAACTTGAGCGCCGCGTTTTAACAATTGTCATGAGCGAGAGCGTGAGATGCTTACACAGAAAAACAATGGAAATATCAAAATATCATTATGAAGTCATTGTGCATGCATGTGTGCATGTTGAAAGAGTTTTTGATTAACATTTTGAAGTATAGAGTTCCTGTAACTCACCACATTACCATATTACCACCAAGCTCATGGCTTCGATTCTGCATGAACTTAAATAAAATATAAATGGTAAATGGATAGTGATAAATCTGGTACAGTGAGGTCAGGAATGTGTATCAAGAAAGTAAATGGGATGGTTTTGGATTTCTTTACCGAGAATGTATCTTCCTTTCCAAAGATTTCTCTGTTTAAATATACATGAACACCCACGTCCTTAAAAGCAAACCTGCGGTATTGCGACAGACTGGATAATTTGACATATATTTTAGGTAGTTAGTGAAATGTCAACTGGGTCAGATTTTCTGCATATGGCTTTGCACTTTGATCACAAGTTATTTTGCAGCTGTTCACGTGTACCGCACGCTCCGGTCTTCCCAGCAGACACTGCGATGGCCTTTTACTTCAAAAATATGTTATTAGTTAGTTACCTAACAGCTCCCAGGCCCAGAGAAAACAACATTCCTCTTATTTGAGAGATACATATTTATGAACTTGAAACATGTCGGTGTGGACATTTGCTACTGATTACACCTGCATATTTCAGTGGTTGAACAGTTCCTTCCAGATGTGCATTAGCCTACATAAGCCGCCCCACTGTTCTCTCTCTCTCTCTCTCTCTCGCCGTGCTATAAATGATGTTTGTTTTCATTTCTATCAAAGCAATTACACATCGTTAATCACGAGGCCTGTTGTTTTAATGAGTTTATTTATCCGTGCCACCTTCGCGCTGCCCTGATAATGTCCCTCGACTTAGCACGACTGAAACAACATCTCCCTGCTGATAAAACAGACGACAAGTGCCGTCAGCATGTTGATCAGAGAGCGAGCTAAAAAAGGAGTACGAATCTGAGAAAAAAATCGTCAAAAATAACCCAAACGCCATTAATCATCCAGGTCGCCAGGGTTCGTCCAGTTTTCATGGTCCGCTTGAGAAGTAGGGGGGCTTTCTCTCGGCTTCAAAGAGGGACTTATTACGTTTTTTTATATATTCAGCTGAGACTGCCGCAAGCTTTCTTTGAAGATTTGATCAGTTACTGATGTGCATTGTGGCTGCGCCGTGGTTCAAAGTGACACCTTTCTTTTGCTGGCCATTAAAGTCGAGATGGGAAAAGAATCAGTAAGTCTCGCATTTTTATTCCAATCACAGACCCCAAGAATAAGCTCATTAGTGCTAATTACAGGTTTCCTATTCCACCACGTTTCCTTCTACCCGTTTGGTGTGAAATTTTAATTCCATAACAAAAACCAAATGGTAAGAACACAGAGAGCAGAGTCGCGCCGCTCCACGAGGGGCCTTCTGCGGCTTTTTGTTAGCTACAGGTAACCCTCCCTCGCTGCCCGCTCGCCTGCTTCCAGCAATTTGTTCTCCTTGATGAATAACAGGTATAATTGAGTGGCACAGTTTTCTCAGCAAAGCCAATCTAGAAGTTGAGGAAATCGCCAACTTCAAAGTTGGGTACCTTAAGAGACTCCAGTAGGCGGATCTCTGAGCGAACACATATCTCATACTCAGTTATTCATATGCTAATTACTTTGCAGTGTGAGAATGACTCGAAGAACTATTTTAAGTTGGCTTGGGTTAGTGTAGCTTCCTAGAAAAAAATTGGTCAAGTTTAGATTTTCCTTGCTGATTGTTCCTCCTCCACGCCTGCTGTGATTGCTCAAATATTTACTACATCACGCTAGGTGGCTTTTTGTCAGCAGTGTTGTTGTGGTGACAGGCTGTTTTCTTGCATGCATGCACTGTGAACCCCAGCGTTCGGTGGGACTCCATCGAGCGGGATTACCCAGGGTGATTTGGCAGTGTTTCAGCAATCAGGCATCCTGCCACACAAACAGATGAAGTCAATAGAGACGTTTCCCCTTTCCTCTGAAATGTGACTCTGACAGATGCTTTGCTGACACAACAGTGACACGACATGACGGCTTCACGCACTCTCTGTGACTTCAGTTACTTATTCCGGCTCAGAAGCGCATGATTTAACACAAGATAAATGTTTGTCAGGGGTGTCACCGTGGAATACACAGGAAGTCATAGAACCGCTGTCCCGTGTGAACGAAACACAATGAAATATTCAAATGGGAATGTTCAGGAAACTACACCGTTTCCAAAAGGTAGTTTTCACAGCAAATGGCACAGAAGAATCATTCTTGGTTCCCAAAAGAACTAAGTGTGAAGAACATTTTAATAATCTAAAGAAGCTTTTGTGCAATGGAAAGCCTCCATGGATGTTAAAGGTTCTTCATGGAAACATAGTGTTTTTTATACTTTCTTTTTATATATTAAAGGAGAACTCTGGCACAAAATGAACTTTTGGTCTAACAAAACATTGGTACCTAGTCAACCGTTCTCTGGGATTTGGTTTCATGATAATCGAATGTAAAGAGTTTTATCTCTAAAAACTGTTTAGAGTATAACGCTATATAGGGCATAGAGTAAGCAAAAAGAAATCGTTAGTTTATACCACTAACAAGGCTCAAAATAGCCTCACACTAACGCAGTAAAATAATGAGGGTCCCTACATGCAAAACGAAGGATTTAGAACTTTGTAAGTGTACAGACCGTTTAATAAGAAGATACTTTATAAAGACAGTTCACTTCGTGTATACAGGCGGCGCCATCTTTGGAAAACAGTCTCGACAAGTCGAACCACGAACGCCGTTCATACAGTTCAGAAGTTCGATGAAACTTCATACAGTTCAGCTCACTTGGCACGTGTTCGTGGTTCGACTTGTCGAGACTGTTTTCCAAAGATGGCGCCACCTGTATACACGAAGTGAACTGTCTTTATAAAGTATCTTCTTATTAAACGGTCTATACACTTACAACGTTCTCAATGCTTCGTTTTGCATGTAGGGACCCTCATTATGTTACTGTGTTAGTGTGGGGCTATTTTGAGCCTTGTTAGTGGTATAAACTAACGTTTTCTTTTTGCTTACTCTATGCCCTATATATAGCGTTATACTCTAAACAGCTTTTAGAGATAAAACTCTTTACATTCGATTATCGTGAAAACAAATCCAAGAGAATGGTCGACTATGGTACCAATGTTTTATTAGACCAAAAGTTCATTTTGCGCCAGAGTTCTCCTTTAACGGAATTGTTTGCACCCAAAAATAAAATTCTGCAATTATTGAATCATATCTCAGGGCAGTGGTGCGCCTTTCCATCATGAAAGATTATGAAAGAAGTCAGTATAATTACAAAATAACACATATAACAAAATAACACATTCATCTTCTGTTTCTCACACGATTATGGCTTCAGAGTCAAATTGAATACTTTCTTGGTTTACATAATGACAGTATTTTCCAGTCAACTATTCCTTAAACAATAGTTGTAACTTTCAAAGTAATAACTTTGAAAGCAAGGTGGGTCAACTTAGCCCTGCTGATACAGAGTTTTACCTTTGGTGCCGGGTCTCAAAGAGCATCAGTATCCGAGTAATCACTGTCTAAGGGGCGCAAAGGCCGAAAGTTATTACCAATCAGTGGGGTAATAGATTCAACACTTATAAATGGAGAATGCAGCATTTCTTCACAGCGAGGAGGGTCTTTGCAAGATGGATTAGGTGGGGTTTGTGAGTTCAACATTGACACAGATTCATCGTAAATCATTATGCCACAGACCTGGAGTGATTTCTGTATTAGGAGCAGAAAATGGAGTTCACCCAGTCAATGAGGAGGGCATATTTCACATCAATCACTTCCATGCTCATAGGCTTTATGCACTAGCAAGGCCACCACGAGAATGGACTGAATCAGTTGAGGGCTCTTTGTGTATATGCGTGCAGATTTCAGACAGCTGAAAATGTAAAGGTTTTAAAGACTCTGAGTAAGCAGTGATTCAATCGCAACAGAAAGAATATATGTATGTAAGGCTGTCTAATTCGATCCAATGGCGGTATTCGATTAGAGGTCTCACACGTGTTCTGTCTTTTCTCATGGCAAAGGGACTTTTAATTAAATGCAATCCATTTTATCTTATGTATTAACTCGTTATTTCATCTGACTCCATAAATGAAAAGGTTTTTCAATGATGTCTGTGCATCATTAAATCTATGTGAATGTTTGACCATTCCTTTTAACTCTAATGAAAATAAAGTCTGTTAGAATAATCAAATATAACAATTAATTATGTCAGGTAAATGTATTATTACAATTTCATAATCAAATGAAAGATAATCAATGCAAACCATCAAATGTTCTAGAACAAATAAGAAAATCCTTTACCCGATACAGAAAAGCCCTGATCCTGCCGCTGCATTTCATTATATAGCCAGACCTCATTTCATATGTAAACATGAGTTTACAGTGGAAATTTACTGTGTTCACCCTCCCCAAACTTACTGGGGCTGAAGGTATAGTGGTATTTTCTAACAGTGGAAATTAGCATTGAGTTCACACCTTCTGAGAGCAGGAGGGTTTACCCATCCACCCTCCTTTGTGGGTATGTTATCAAAATACACTTAAAAACATTATTACCTTTTGTTTTACATATTTGGAAATAGGACACTTGTACCGTCACACTTGTAGACATTTCAAATAATACTAAACACATGTATAAACACATGATAGTTGATAGTTGTTCAAATTAAAACCATGGATTCTTATGTTAGTTTGGGTGATCTCTGCAAGAGTGGGGGATGTGGGGAACAAGTGTGTGTGTGAGAGTTCAAATGTTAGTTCGCCAAGGTCCTTCGTCTCATAGACCGCACAGTTTTCCAGTCTTACATATTATTAATCTATATGAATTGGGCGGATTACAAGCTTTCTGAAGAGACACAATCACTTCTTTAGGATGATCAGATTAGGCTTTTATCCACCTACTGTATAAACATTGAACAGAATGAACATCATTGGTTCTTGCGTAAACGTAAACGGGTTTGGAATGACATGAGGGTGAGTAATTAATGACAGAATTGTATTTTTTTATTATTATTATTATTTTTGGCTATCCCTTTAAATTTCCCTTAACCATAAAACACAAGGCAATGCAATAATAAACAGAAATGGCACGCACTCTGTGGGCTATTTTCTGTGTGAACTCTTATTTGAGTGTAGATTTATTAAAGATAGGCTACTGTTAATAATTACCATATTCATCATAAATAAGGAATCCTTTTGAAAACTGAAAAGGGTCAGAACAGAAAGTCTATTATTAAAGTCTATGCATGTAAGGCAAGCCATTCATTTATTTGATATCAGAGAAATTGCTGAGGCTGGTAATAAAAAAAAAAAAAACAAATCAAGAAGTTTGATGGTTCTCGTCTGAATGGGAACAACAGAAGTCAAGTCGTGCTCCTTCATATCGCTAGGTAAACAAGAGAGAGACAGACAGACATGCTCTTTTATAAACAGTCTCACGAACAATTCACACAGTCTCGGCTGGAACTTCTGAATGTATGAATGCAGCTGGTTGTGATCATCGGAATCCGGATGTGATGAAAATGTTTCAGCTCAAAGTTTCTCCAGGAGCAGGAGCTCGAGCGCGCGGGACTCTCGCGCACAAACTCACTATCCAGCGTCTGCCTGACAGGGATTTTTGCACTATTTTGGGGAGGTATCTGATAGTTTTTACGGAGTTTTGATTCTAAGCAGGGTATTAAGGAAACTTTTTCCTAACGGCACGCCGGTTTTGCCGGAGAAAGGATGCGAATAAAGGAGTTTCTCAGTTGACATGTTTGAAAGGTAATCAACCAACTTTGAAATGATCTGTTACATGCTTGCCAAACAAATAATATTGACTTAACAAGTTGGTAAGATATTTAGGAGTGTGTTTGCGAGATTTTTAGTTTCGTTAGAGAAGAACAAACCTAAGAAAAACTTTCCACCGAGTTTAACGACATTTCGGTGGATGACGTCACTCCATAGGAAAGATATTGGTCGCGTTTGTTTACTTTGACGCAGTGTATCAGCGCTTGATGTTATCATAATAGTTTGTTGTTATCTTACAGGTTTGAGGGCTAATTGCGTGGGGCAGTGTTGTTTTTGGGTGTGTTTAGTATCTAAATATCTGGCTCATGTCCTCGGAGACTATTTTACCTCCGGAGGGGCCTGAAGGGCCAAAAAAGCAGCTTCATGAGGAGACAAACCAACTTCTGTCAAACAGAGGTAAGATATTAAGTTTCTATTTGTGAGATTCATATTCAGTTGAATACCTAATTAGTGTATTTTGCTGCACAAAATGGTGATTTGTATGTTTGTATTGGCTAAGTAGTAGCCTACACTCTGGTGGTCTATGAAAAAAGTGAGTTTTTGCACAATAAAGCAACATAAAAGCTTCACACTTTATTTATATGACGGTATTGCTTGTGTGTGCCTCTAAACAATTAATAATATAACTCAGTTTGATAATTTTAGGTCTACGAAAAGTCATTGGATTTGACTTAAATCTGACAGATCATTTGCCTAAATATGAGACTGATTGTTAGAGCAGTTTTCCTTTTTTAATTATTTTTTAACATGTTAAATCTCTTGACCACATCCATTGTGATTATTTCAGGCAATTGAAAATATTTGCTGAATGACCTTATTGACAATCATTAATAATGTTGACTGATTTATCTCCTGATTTTTACCTGGTGTCCCACCAGTAACTGACTTGCATAAATGGCAACTAGCAAACAGATTCCCCGCATGTATGTTGCGCCAGTAGGCATGATAATGTTTTCATTATTTTCCAATAAAGATTGAAGGAGCGCCTTGGTAACTATTAGCAGGAACCACTGCCAATTATAGTTTTTAATTAACTTTCTAGTTGCTTGTGAGATTATCACATGTAAAATAAGCTTGGCCCCCCTCTTCTTCTTTTTTTTTTCTTAGGCACTGAACCGTTAACCATCCTATTTATACCAAGCATCATTATAGCACTGTCAAAAAATGGCAAAGTAGGACAAAGTAAGCAATCACAGGTTCCGGTGACAAATGGATTTTTGTAGGGCCTTCAAAGTCTCTCCGTTAAGACTGGATTTCCCTCCCCGGGGACTGTGTATGCTTAGAGAATAGAGCAATTTATTTCAAACTGTAATCACTAAATACAGCGATGCATCACAAGGCTGCTGGTACAGTATGCGCATTTGAGGAGTCATGGCTGGAATAAAGGGTTTCCATTCATCAGCCTCAAGCCCAGATGAAGTGATATCAATCTCTGTATCTAGAGGTACTGTATTGTATTGATCTTGTCCCATAATACGCTGTAACGAGGGCTGTAGAAAAAAGAAAAAAAACGAACTAAACCAAACACTATGCTCGCCAAAAGTGAAAACAAGCTTCTGTTTGCTGAGTCACATGCTTTTTTTCCCAGAATGCACTTGAGTGATGGAAAAGTACAGGTTTGTGCAACAGAACTGCTTTGACAATACTAAATAAATGAGCAAGCCTCTGTACTGTACGTGTGCGGCCACATCCAGGGCCGCCACAAATAGCACGAATCAGAGAAGCGCACCATCTCGTTTACTCCATGGAATTGGGAGCTGAATAAGTTTAAGTGCAGCGTTTAAAGGTTGCCTATGTCTTTGTATGCCTATCAGACAGGTTTTGCCCACATCCATTTTCCAATTTAGATGAATGCGCTCTTTATAGCTGTAAAAACCTTGGCAGGTGTTGTGTACCCAGGAGCAGAATCGAGAAAATGAGATCCAGAGTTCTGGCCTGGGCCTACCTGATCCGCCCACACGGTTTTGCAACTGTTCACCAAAGGCATCTGTTTTATCTGGCAAATTAGAGCTTGTCTTTCTATTCTTGAGGCTTAGGCGAGTCAATATTGGCCTTTTGCATGCTTGGCTTCTGGCAGCTAAACTCTGAGATTTAAAATATGACTGTGTTTTGTTAATTTTTTTGTTTGCCCAGATAAATGCAACAGCTGCTCTGATGAATCCTCAGATGCTACAGAAACATCCCGAACTCCGATACCAGGAGATCACACTTCAGACGAGCAGGGTCACATGACAGGCGAGAACCACACCCATGATGGTCTTGTTAGAAGTAAGTGCTGACAAATGTGTTAGTCATGTCTACAAACACATGTTAGTCATACTTGCTTGACATCATTGGCTAGACTCCAGTAACTGTTGTTTTTGCATATTTTTGGCCAATGTTGCCTGCAAGTATCGTCTTCACTCGACTGAGTATGATTCATGGCTTTCACTTTCTATAACCAATGCAGTGTAGCAGGTGCCATGTCGGCAGAAAAAAAAAACGGTTCTCTTATCAGTTTTATCCAGTCAGAAATATCTAGTCTTGAACCTTTTTTTTATCAGTCAGTGATGTATATGTGAAACAGATCTGTTTCCATATAAAGCATTTAATTTGTTACCAGTCTATACTTTACCATAAACTTCAAAGGGTTTGTGATCCAATCTCATTTGGATTATCAACTGACGTCAACCTTTGTCAGCATTTTCTACAGTTCTGCGCTACTGAAAACTGAAGCTTACATCTGGAAATCACTGATGTGATTTTAAAACGTTTACTGTGTTGATAATTCGTTTCATTATTTACTGCTGCGCTGATATACTTTGCCTTTGGGTGTATCTTTGATTTGAGATTATGATAATGCGTAATCTGCGCTTTGCTCTGTTATTTTCATTGGTAAGATAATGCTATAGGTGCAGTAGCATTAGTTTTAGTGAAGTGTTGATTAAAAGAAAATGTACCGGATTTGAACCAGTGTCTTTGAATTTGAACCAACTTGCAGTGAAGTTGTTACTTTCAGTTGTTCTCCTGCCAAAGTCTTGAAAGCTTTGTGAGCAAGGATATCCCATTGAGGTTTGGCCCTTGGTTGGCCTGGATTTGGAAATCAAGGCTGAGCACTAGAATGTACTCAAATAGTATCTCTCTTACCTGGTAAAGCATGGAGTTGCATCATAGAGACTTTTCTTGTTCGGCTTGTATGGGTTTGTGTACCTAAAAATGTTGAGCTTGATAACATCTTGGAGGTTATTCCTCTGCATGAGATCAATGGTGGATCAGAACTAAGTCAGGGTATTGTTTTAGTCAAATGGATGAGGAGTGATGGAAAATCTCACTCATCACTACTTGGTCGGTTGGAAATAATTAGGGAAACAAAGATTTGAAACAAAGGATGTGTTTGGAAAATTCTCACCACTTGTTTCTGGAGGGGGAAAAAGTCCTGACACACCCACTTCCCACAGTCTCTTTGTGTGGAAATCTGATGGACTGTGCAAACTCCTTCCACAGAAGATGCAAGTTTGCCATAAAAGAACTTTTCTTTTATTTAATACATTTATTCAGCAAGAACACATTCAATTGATCAAAAGTAACAAGCAAAGACATTTACATTTCTATTTCAAATTATCAGTCAGTGATGTATAATCACTGACTGATAATTTGCGTTAGTTCACCCAAAATTGAAAATTTTGTCATTATTTACTCACCCTCATTTCTTTCCAAACCCTTAAGACCTTTGCTCATCTTCAGAACACAAATTAAGATATTTTAGATGAAATCAGAGACAGCAATGTCATAACCACTTTCAAGACCCGGAAAGGTAGTAAAGACATTGTCAGTCCATGTGACTACAGTTGTTCAACCTTAATGTTATGAAGTGACGAGAATACTTTTTGTGCACACAAATAATGACTTTATTCAACAATTTCTTCTCTTACTTGTCAGTCTCCAACACCGTTCATATGAGCACTATGACACCTGAGCCAGCGTTCTGACCTCCGGTAGCGCTGCACTGTTTACGCGAAAGGCTGAAATCTCTGATTTACCAGCACATGAATAATGAATGAATAAGTTAATAAAATGGTTATTTTAAACTCTATTAATATTTCAATACAGTACTTTTTGTTATATAACTACAGCCTTGGTGAGCATAATAGATTTTACAGAACCCAAATCATTTGGTTCACTTTGACTAGTTTTAAATCTCAAATAATTATAAGTGATCGGATATCTGCATACGGCTCTAGAATATGTGACTAAACCATGTACAGTATAAGGGGCTGTCTGGCTAAGTATGGATGGAGCAGGGCTGTAAGGCAGTGCACTAATTGGATTGGGAAGTATGAGCAGGAAATCTATAGAAAATCAACTTGACTGGCCACTTTACAACAGTTTAAATATATATATTTTTTTATTATCATATTTCCATTTTAATTTGCTAGCAGAATTCACTGTCTAAAGATGAATCGCACTTATTCAGCACTGTCCATTGACTTACATGGGCAGATAAAAATGGACTATGGTTAAATGTCCTCTGCTTGAGTTATCGGTGTCATTTGTAATCGCATACTTCTCTATTAGGCTCCAAAAAGACAGTCCAGTAGAGACACGAGAACAAACGCATTACACATTCAGTCTCATATGTGTGGGATGTGGCGAACCTCTCAGCTGAACGACAGAAAAACTTGTTCTGGCCTGTAAGAATTTCAGGGTAATGATGTAATGATCGAGAGGTGTTTAATCACTGAATAATTCATTGAATGAATTCATTTTTTATTTACATCATTCTGTACGATGACAACGCCTCTGCGTTATGTGTGGAATTTTTGTTGTCTCACGCAGGGGTTACATTGGATGAGGTATTTATTGTTGACATTCATAATTTAGCTTTGCTGTTAATCCTCAAAATCAAATCACATGCATTTCACCTGCATTCACTTTTGAAGAGTGCCTTAATTTCGATCAGAAAGAGTTGATTGATTCAAGATGCTAATTTTTCAGAAAAGCAAGAGCCCATTAGAACAGAGGAGTAATTTTCAAGTGATTACTTAGCCGTGGGTCATGGAATCAAAACTGGAATAAATAGGGTGAAATGCTAGCGCAGGGGTTGATTAAAATGGCCATTGTGATTCTACCTCTGTGCTAATTATTTCCTCATTGTCTTGGTGTAGACATATTTCATATGTAAAAATTCCCAGCATTTCAATTAGCGTCCTCGCAAAGTGCCGAAGCCCTTTTGGAGCTCTGCAGATTTATGAGTGTGAAATTTATTTAAATGACCTCCGATAAGAGGTGATCTACACATCTGTGAGCTATAGGTTTAGCACACCATTAGCATTTCTGATTGTACTCATTGACCATCAGCTCGGTGTTATTTCTCTCGCAGGGTGGGCATTATGGGAAACGGCGCTGGGGTTTGAACTATGCAAGGAATAATAGAGTGGAAAGTGGAGTCTGTCTGTTAATAAGATGTAGATTCGAGGCCCACGCTTTGATTAACAGCACAGCGCTGCGTCTTCGAGAGCGTGAACGCTCCCGCCGCAGCAACCCCAGCACAACGCTGCCTTTTCCAGCCAGAAAAGCACTTGAAATGAGAGTTGAGCGGGAGGGATTACTGGCCCTCTAACAGGGTTTTGGCTTCAACATTAAGGTTAAACCCCTTTTCTATTACAGTGATCTCTCATGATGTGCTCCCATCCTGCCCTGCATGTTTGCAGGTTCACCGCACCTCTGCTAGGTCATTCCGTCAGGCCTCTGATCACTGGGGGGTGACCGGGGAGCCACCGACTGACTCCATTCAGACGGTGCTCCCTGCCACGGCTAAAATCGATATGGCCATCTCCCTTTAAAAAGCCTCTCAGAAACAGACGAGCACCCCCGTCCTTAAGCTTGATTCCCGGGCTTAAGCTCTTGATTGGCACCCTGAAGACAGAGTCCAGTGACCCACAGCTGTCACATTAGTGCAGTTAATGCTGAGATTGAAACGGAGCAAATAAAGAAACCTTGTCCATAGATAGATATATTTTTTTAATAAACTCTCCTGGCTGGCTTTAGTTGCCCCTGGAGTCTTGTTTTGTTTTTTTGGTTGAGATTGGTGGAATCATTGAGTCACCGATGTAACTGAAAGAGAAAATACACCCCCAGACTCCTCACATCTGTGTTGCTGGGGTTTTTTGTTTGCAGTTGTCGGGAGAGAGGGTGGAGCACTCGACGTATGAAGTCTGGCAGCTCCCTCAGGCTGGGTCTGAGTCACGTCATAATTGATCTTTCGAGAAAATGTGGTAGCTGTGTAAAACGGCTAAATCTGTGCAAGATGTGCGTTTTATAACTGCGTTTGTGTAGAACTTCTGCCTTTATGGGATTCTTCCATTCCATCGTGATGGAAACGGATGGAAGGGAAGGAGGTGCAGATATGGATTGCTTGAATGTTGTTTCAGGTTTCGAAACAAGGTGAAAGTATAAAAAACTGCAGTTTCGGCCTACTTTAGCAGCAACAACCACAAAAAATATTGATGGTTTAACTTAAAAAAGTAAGTAACCTGGTTGCCTTAAAATTTTAAGTTCATTGAACTGGAAAAAGTGAGTTAATACAATGAAGGAGATTAATTTAACCATCAGAAACTCAAAATTATATGTTATCTGAACTAAATAAATTATTTAAGTTGATTTGACAAAAGAAAAAATGTTGTGATTACTACACTGTAAAAAAAATATTGTTGGTTTAACTTAAAGTTAGTAACCTGGTTGCCTTAAAATTTTAAGTTGTTTGAACTGGAAAAAGTGAGTTAATAAAATGAAGGAGATTAATTTAACCATCAGAAACTCAAAATAATAAGTTATCTCAACTAAATAAATTATTATAAAGTTGATTTGACAAAAGAAAATATGTTGTGATAACAAATCTTGAAAATATTTTTTACAGTGTAAAGTCCTGTTTTCAGAGATAAGTTGTTTTGGATAAAAGTGTCTGCCATAGCAATAGATATTCTAGGTATAGTTAAAAAATATGTAGTTTAGCATATCCCCACTTCAGATGGATTGTGTCTGCTCCACACCATCATAAGGTTTTCTGGTGGGTTTTAATGGTTTTGATGGCTAGCATGCCACATACTGCATGCAGATTTGAAATAGGAGTATAACAGATGAAAAGCTTAAGCCTTCACAATCTCTCTTCTTGTCTTTGGAGTTGCCGGCTGCCTTATAAAATGTAATTAAGCAGAACAAGGTCCGAAGGGGTTATTTTTTTTCCACTCAATCAGCAGCCAAATTACTAAATTTGAAATTAGTAAATCCCAGACGCCTGGCTCGTCTTGTCATTGTTACAGTGAGATGGAGTAAAAGAATAGCCGAGCGAGAGCGGGACAGACAGTGAATGACTGCGAAAGAGGGTAGCCCTGGAATATTAAACGCCTTCTCAGGTGTCACATCTCTACGGCAGGTTTCATTCGAACAGCCAAATTTAAATGATTGTCAGAAAGAATTAAAAGTGTGCTGTAGCACAAAAAAAGCTGAGTAATAGTGACTACCTATTCATCTTCTGCTAGAAATGAGTATAAAATAAGATGTGAGCTACGATGTCTCTCAGAAATTAGATATTGTAGGGTGCCAGCAAACCGGAGGAGGTGCTGTAATGGAGTTAAAATAGTTCTGGCATGTGACATTTGGGGCGGCTTCAAAGAACAGGGCAATTACTGTGATCAAGACACACTGTAGTCTCAAATAAATGTATTAAAGACACAATTGGACAAAAGTTTAAATAAGTTACCTAAAAAATATACATAGCTGTTGTGCATAAGACCATATCAAGAATGTTCTGGGTGTACCATTTTGCACCTTTCGTTTTATTTGGTCGGTTCAGATTCATTTTATGCACATAATGGATCCAGCTCAGGCAATAGATCACCTAAGTGAAAATTTTAATTCTCGGGAAGTAAGACCTTGCCACAGAGTCGGAAGGTCAAGCAGTAAACGATTTTTAAAATACTGAAGTTGAAGTCACAGCCCTTTTTTAATAATATTCATTCTACTTCCTCCCCTCCAACCAAATTCCCATGGTTTTGTTTCTATAAATACGGGGACATCATTTCAACTGAAAGAGTATATTGCTTTGGATTGAAAGGTGTAAGCTTGCCATAGGTGTTTGTGAGGAGAAATGCCACCCCGGGCTGTTTTGGGAGATGGTGGGAACTCTCCTGGTAGGTCAGTGCACATTTGCAAATTAGCATTTCAATCAGAGAGACTGGCCCATGGAGCATTAAACAGATATTTGTGTTGCATTCATATTATAATACACAAAGCTAAACAAATTCTAATGCAGAAACCCTTGCCTGGATTATTTTAAAATCTTTTTTATTAGTTTTTTTTTCCTAGAATGTTTTTATTTTTTTGAATTATGTTATTGAACATTTTAAAAAGTAAATAAAATTTTTATAATTTTCGACATTTTCAAAAGTCTTTTTGAAAGACGTCCTTTATTTATATATTGATGTCCTATACGTATATATAATACAGTTTGTATACATACTCTATAGGTTCAGTATGAGGTTCAAAATGAGCTGTCCACAGATTTTAGCATTTGAAATAAAACGTAATCTATCTAACTTTTCCCCTACATCAAAGAAACCTACAAAAGATCAAGCCGTTTAAAGAGAAACTTCCACTAACTTGACCATTTTAACTTAAGATAGCGTTTTTCACCATCACAGTACTTTGCATATTTTCAACTCTTTTGTACAGGTAATGATTGTTAGCCATTAGCAGATGATGATAAGAAATGGATGGGAGCTGTTTAGCTGGATGACATGAGTTGACAAGTGAATTAATGTATGTTCCGTTTGATGGGCGTCCTAATGGGGCACAGCAAACAGCTCCACTCACAGGATGAAATATTAAAAGGCCTCGAGCCGCAAAAATACAAGGACCTACTTTTCTTTCTCTCTCTCTCTCTCTCTCTCTCTCTCTCTCTCTCTCTTTACCTTTCAGTCTCCATAGAGAACAGCGCAAATGAGAGAACATCCTCAGCCCCGTCTCACCTCCTTTCCGACATCTCTCCTGCTTGACCGAATTTTCGCCGTCTTGTTTATGCCGCTCCATGCAGTTGACGTTCATACATATTCGTTCTTGGGAGGTCCGCCATGCTCTGCTTCCATGTCTTTGGGGTACAATTTTGAATTCTTCCAGCGGAGCTATTTTCTGTGACACCGAGGCAAAGGGGTGTTTATCCACAGTTTTACATAGAGAGCGACTCCACGGTGGCACGGCGTCTCTCCTGGGCGTCCCAGCCCGCCGTCCCCGCGTGGGGCGTGCGCCGAACGTGCGGTGACAAATGGCAATTATATTTGTGTGTTCTTCATGAATCCATCAAACACTGGCCTTTTAAAAATGCTCCCAGGATATTTGAGGCTGTCAGATCCAGGGGACCAAATTGGGATGCTGCTTAGACAGTCAAGAAGCACTCACCCCCTGTTTGCCTGTGATGTGTTTGACAGCGTGTGTAGAGGAATACCATGTATTATTCAACTACAAATGTACACTCTCAACAGTTGTTGATATGTTGGAAGCAGAGCGGTTAGAAGACCAATTTGAACTGTTTTCTTTTCCCCCCTCCTCCCATTCTGCACCATAACATGGTGTTTTAATGCGACCTGTCAGCTTGTGTACAATCACCGTTTGCGAGACAATGCTTGTTTTTACGCTTAGTGCAGCTATTCAATTTTTATCACCTATCATGCCTTGGGTTGAAAGCAACATTTATATTTTATAGAGGTGTAACTTTTCTTCTGGGTTGCGTTGGCCTTTGGGCTTTCGTCGGGCCCGTGCTATCCTATCAGTGTGCACCAAATGACCGCAACATTCTCTGTTCTGTTGTTCTAGAAATGTATTGCAAGATGCATGTGCAACGCGTTCCTTTACTGGGCTGCTTTTGAGGCTGTCTGGCGAAGCAGAAGGCAAATTTAGTGTTGTGGTTAAAGATCAGGTTTGGTTCAAAACACTTAAAGGGGGATCCATAAACCATCACCGTTGTGCCCTTGAGCAAGAGACTTAACACCAGGCTGTTCCGGGTGGGCTATCCTGATGTACAAACATCAGTTAATAAATTATTGCTTTCTTCTAACTGATGTTGCTTTTATACATTGTAAAAGCTCAACTTTTCCTGTGTGTAAGGTAGTTACCAAGCAGGGAGTGACAATGGAAAGCTTTTGTATTGAGGATTTTGTGACCTTGAAGGTTGTTTTGGCGCAAAAAAAGAAAAAAAAGAAAAAGTGAAATTATTTTTTTTTTCTTCAGTAATCATATATCTAAAGCATCTTACAGTAAACTCATGGAGTAGTGACTTCTGGAGTAACATGATAACATTATTGAAACTGAGTTGCAAAAACTACTTGTTTTGAACTTCCACTACTTGCGCTCATATTATTGCATCAACATTTTATACTTTCAGTTTGTATTTAAGTTCTAGTTGGTTTTAGTAATTTTATGCACTTTTTATTTAGCGTATATTTATTTTTATATCTGTTTTAGTATACGAAAACTAGAATTGTTGCCTAACTAAAATAAGTTTTTCATCTAACGTTTATATTTAACTTTTTTCAGCTTTGTTTCAATTAACTAAAACTGTTTTTAAATAGTTTTACTTCACAATAACATCACTGACCAGCAACCTTCCAGTCACCAGCCCTGAGCTTTGCTGACAGCAACTTCACAATTTGTGGGATACGGATTGTAAAATTTGCTGAAAATAATTGAATCATAATTAAACAAATGTAGACAATAGAGTATCCTGTTGACTCCTTACATGTGTTTGACAATTGGCCATGGCCTGTTTTTAATTGTTGTAATTTTACATTCACATCAGCGTCCTCCCAGGGTGATATGATGTTATAAAGAGGTGGGCTGTATTTCTTCTCTTGTTAACAATAATAGCACAGTCAGTGTGGACCTCCCACTAACAGAACAAAGTAATTAAGAGAACTAATTTCACTGAGATTTCATTGGGAAATCCACTCTCTACTTACAACACACCAGACAAAATTCAGAGATCTCTGCAAAAAGCAAGAATAAGGTAAAAATTAATAATTCAAAAAATGCAGGAAAATGACTAATATTTGAAGGAGCCCAATAAACATGAGGTGCGTATCCTGAAAGAGCGTACAATAAGACTTCCAGCAGAGCTGAATGCACACTAGTGTAACTTGCTCACTTTGCCATCACTACTGTTGTCCATGACCACCTCCTCATGTTTGTTACATGTTTGGGTTTCGGTCACACCTTGGCTTAGGTTTGAGGAATACTGTATTCAGGTTATGGATTATGGTTACACTCTAAAAAATGCTGGGTTGTTCTAACCCAATTTTGGGTCAAATATGGACAAACCCAAATGTTGGATTAAAAAATGCAATTAATAAATTTAGAGTGTTTAAATTTTTTAGAGTGTAGGGTTGGGAATTGTGATATTGTTCTTATTCAAAACCGGTTCTTTGATGCACTAAATCTGGGCTTAGACTACAAGACTGACTACTTTTAAAATCCTTACCAATTATGAAATCTGAACCAGATTATGAGGTCTGGTTGCATCACACACAGCCTCAAGGGATAAAATGTTCACCGTTGTTTGGCAACACTGTCCGCATGTTAGCTTATAGCGTTAGCAGTTTTTCTACACTCAGCCGGTATGTTTAAAACGGACACGATTTCTCCTCAGCTCTTCTCTTTGTCCATAGAAGACAGATTAGGCAGTCGTTTTTTTGCCACTCTTCCATTAGCCATCTCTGCTGTCCAACAGAACCATAAAGCAGCTTGATTCACCTCCATATCCTTGCAAAAGTGCTGATGTAATCGTAGTCATAATCATCCTGGTTTAAAATAATAAATATCAATGTTTGATTTTATCAGGGCAGCCCCCTTTGAGTCTGTGAGCAGATCTGGAAGCACCTCACATTAGAGTCACACATCGTAGCCAAATCGGGATCAATCGCCTGTAGTAGTCTGAACTAGGGGTCGACTGATTATCGGTGCAGATATTAAGCATTTTTATGGTTATCGGTATCGGCCATTTTCAAAACCGATTTGCCGATAAAATAATTTTAATTGGTTCAAAATATTGGTTATCAGTCTATTTTATCTTTTTTTTTTTTTTATTGCAATTTTAGGCATTACATTGCTTTTTTTTATCTGTAAGAATAGGTATTGGCATTGGCCCTGAAAATCACATATCAGTCGACCCCTAGTTGAACCATCTTAAATGTGAACGGGTAATTGCATGGTCCCCCAATCCCCTTCCCAATTCTTTCTTCCTTGGATGATTAATAAACCATAATCGTTAACTGGAATTATAATAATTTTTATAGTGCATGATGCATCAACATGTCACTGTTGTGTAAACTTGACTTTTAAAAATTTAGTGAATATTTGCATTTTGTGAATTTGTAAAATTTGATGAATATTTGCAATACATTTCCTGGTTTGTTTCTTACTTGAAAATGTACTAAAATAAAACTTTTCCTGTTTTGCATTTTATATTAAAATAAATACTATAAAGGTTATTAATTTTGTTTGGTTAGTGATAACGTCTAGACACCTTCAAGTCTTTCTGGTCAAAAACAGTTGATTAAATTCTCTCTCTGTCTCTCTGTAGCTCAACCTCAGCCTCTGCCCCAGCCAGCAACATCCCTGCAGAAGGCTATTGATGGAGAGGCTGGCAGGCAGCAGAACGGTCTGCACACTGTGCTAAGTAATGGCCATGGCACGCCCCGCGGGGTCACACAACCGCCCTCCGCCGAGCCCAAGAAGCACCCATCGCCTGTCTCACACCGTGTGCAGAGAAAGCTTCGCTCTAGCCTGTCGGTCAACAGCAACAGCAGCAGAAGGAGCAAAAGCAGCTCGACGGGTTCCCATAAACCCGGCTCTACTCCAGAGGGTACATGACATCGCACACACACATTCACTCGCACACAAACTCTTATGTGCTTGCGAATCTCTGGTCTTCCCTCCGCTTAACCGCAACTAATCTGTTACCTTTCTGTTCTGTGTCCTGTAAAAGCACTGCTTTACTTCATCTTTCATAACTCCCAACTAGATTGATCTCTTTATTTCTGTGGTGTTGTATTGTCTCGCAAATGGGAAGGAAAAACAGAAGGCCCATCTGAAAAAAGCAGCTTGCACATTGTCAGGTGTGATGGTAAGGAGAGGGCAGTAATGAAGGAGATCGCTGGTGCATTCGTAATGGTCACCAAGGTGTGACCTTTTAACAAGACTGTGGAGAGCGGGGGTCTGCCATGTGTCAACCCCACCTCAGCAGGGGCTATCGCCAGCCTCTCTCACGGTGTCCTCTCATTAAGACCGGCTCTCTGCCTTGCTTCTGTATACCAGCGCCACTTTCCTGGTTTATGGATTGCGTGATGTTCAATCATGCTTGTCTGATACCTTAACCCTTTTAAATCAAGCAAGTCTTGCACCTGCTGAGAACTTCAGATTCTCTGTAATAAAGCAGTTTGTATGTTTCATACAACATACCCTGGCAGTTAGCTAAATTATAAGGGATAATTTGGGAATTATCATCCCACAAGTGACTTGGCCCAAATGTGTTTTCATGAAATAGTTTCAGGAAGTTTGGAAAGAGAAAACATGATGAATATATTTACGTTTATCATTTATTGGTTAAAAATGTAATGCTCTATAATACAAAGTACGTCATTGGTGTTTGCTGTTGCTACAGTTTTTTGTAATGTATTTATAAATAATAATTTAATTAATAAATACATTTTTTTATTTTAAGATTTATTTGCACAAAGGTAACCATCGGCCTGCACTTATTAGGGAGACTTGATCCTGTGTGTGAAAAATTAAGGAAAGAATGTGAACATTTTTTCAACACTGGAAAGTTTTAGATCAGATTTATCACTCAGGTGATTTGCGAGTAGGAACCTACTAAGAGGTGCATGTAACAAACACCATCATCTCCCTATGGATTTAACGGAAATGTGTATTTTAAAAGGCGTCATAGTTTTCACATCTTAATTGGAGATGGGGGGTGTGTGAACAGTTCAATAAGTCTGTCTCATTACAGCTTGTGTGCGTGCGTGTGTTATTTGTAGAACTGTGTTTTGAATCAATATGTTCTCTCTCAAGTAGTAATTTCCCCCTGGAAAACAGCAAGCTGTTGTGTTTTAATGTTTACATGGATTACCATAATCTGTTTGCCTGTGAAATTAGCCTCTAAACAGCCTGGGAAGCTGAAGAATAAAGCTTTACAAGATCTCTGCTCAGGGGATTGCGATTCCTCGTGTTCTTGGCTGCCGTCGCAAGCTGCGATAACAGCAACCCCAGCAGAAAATCAACTAATTGAGAGATCTTTTGTTCCGTTGCGGGTGGGTTAGGACCTTGAGTGATGGCGTGTTTGTGATTGTGTTGTGTTGCAAGTACGCAGTAGTCTAAAATCCCTCTGACAAATTCAATTAAGGCTGCGGGATGTACGCAGAAAGCTAGCGCGGTCATTAGCAGTGCATCGTAATGCCATGTTTTTCCCGTCTTTGCAGCTTCCCCAGCGTATCCAGAGTTCTCTTTCAGAAAGTTTACAGCACTCACTTCCTTATTGACTTCAAATTAACTGCTTTTTTATTTCATTTTATCTCCCTCTCATTTGGTCTCTAAAGCCGCCATGTACAACCCATGCACCAGTCAGTCTTTCTTTATTTGAACGTTCCTCCACCGCTCGCTTGTTTTATGTCACGCTGCCTTTCTTTTTGATGTTAGCCTTTGGAGTTTTCCAGATGTCTCAAACTATTTCCTCCAAGGCGCTGGGGCTGTTTTTGGCCTCGCTGAATCTGGGCATACTCCGCTCGGGCTGACATTAAACATGAACCCTCTCATTGGGGCGATGCCGGTTTTGCGGCTGAGATAAGGCAGCTTGTCTCCTGTGTACATTACACAGACTCTCATTCCTTAAGATTCACACTAATCGCTGCTGATAAATTATACATCCAAAGGAATTCATTATGTACTGTTGCTTTTAAACCCGTTTCTAGAAAGAAATTGTTGGTTAAAAAAAAGGGCAAGAAAAAATAATCTGTGTGGACACGTGTAATTTTTCACACTTGTTCAATAGGAAGCCTCAAATCAAATCATTTATTAAATGAATTGGTAATCAAGTGGCAAGTGCACGCTTTTGATTAGCATGTATTGTATATGAGTACTTTAAGCAGATGAATTAAGCAAACAGTTGATGTAGCTGATGTAGTTGGCACAGGCGAAATCTAAAAGTACGCCCGTTTGACCTTTCAGAAAGCTGATGTTTTAAGCCTTTGGTGGGCCTGCATGCAAACTTGTTTCATGTTCAAACACTGTCCAGGCTGCACAGCACCACCGCTGGTCAGCTCCACCGCCTACAAAAAGAAATCACTTTGATCAAACAAACATGAACATCCAGTGGTCTTCAGGCCTCGTCCTTGCTCCCCCCCCCCACCACCACCAGAGCCCCAATCAAACCCAGCAATCTCTCTGACAGCTTACCCTGGACTGATGAAAGCCATGCAAATTTACATTTTAAACTGATAACGATACACACCACATTGCAGTGATTTCTCCGATGCACTGCGGTTTGGGTTCTACAGTTGATTAGAGGTCCGAGCGGCACGTCCGGCTGGTAGGGGTTCAATGTTATTCTCTACGGCACTGTTTACGCGGGAGCACAGTGTGAGCGCCGTGCCGATTATTGAAGCTTAGTTTGAGTAAAAGATGTTCTGCCGCTGTTTGTTATGGTTACATTTTTTTCTGCCTTGTATCTATTAGCACACTGTAGTCTGGTTGTGTACCATTTAATTAAATATGAGTTGTATTGTATTTGTATTGTATTGAGCGATTTGAGGATTCAGTTCTTGATAAGTCAATAATCTACCAGAATTTTGGGTGATGTAATATTGCACAAACAGGTTACTTTTGGTTTGGTTATGCTAATATTAATTAATATTTTTGTGTTGATTTTATTTATTTATTTGCATTAAATATCTCAAATGATGGCTGAACAGTAGTCTGACAAATAATTGTATTTTTAATATGATTTATTTTGCTAGAGAGAGAGAGAGAGAGCGCACAATATAGATAACATAACCTGTTATCCTGTCAATGTAAAACTGTGTATCCATGTCACCTTAAACAACTGTAATTTGGCATCGTATGTGGTGCACCTGCGAGAGGAAGGTTAAATGTTAATCAGAGATAAGAGAAACGACAGCATTAACACGCCAATTTGCTGGTGAAAATGTTGGACGCTGTTAATCAGCTTTACGTGACCGACCCTGTGCTTTTGCATGATAATAACCCCATTATTCACAAAGCTACTAATCAACCCAAAAGTGGAATTTGTTCCTTTTGAATTTCTCTGATTCCTCTTTTGCTCTCACCGCTGCTGAACCGCCGTCTTACCCTCCCACACAAACACACGCAACACATGTAGACAAACGTACTCTAGTCTTGCCAGCCAGTATGATTAAAACAAACAAAGTGTTGTAAAATACATAGACTTTATAAATAATTAATTCTATTATTTTTTTATATATATTTTTCATATTGAACTAAATTTAGTTTTTAAGCCTAAATTTGATTTTAAAGCTGAAGTGCATAATGTTTGAGCCACTGGCAACATCAAACAAAATGGCAAAACACAAGAAAAGTGACACTACTTTAAAAACTAAAATAATTTTGTATGTTTATTCAATGTTTTTTGTTTTGTTCTGCCTCTGAGAGCAGACTGCTGTGTCCACTGCATCCTGGCCTGCCTGTTTTGTGAATTTGTCACTCTGTGCAATATGGTGGTGGCTCAGGCGTCGTGCGGCACCTGCACGTCAGAAGCCTGTTGCTGCTGCTGCTGCGCAGACGACCTGGGAGATGACTGCAACTGCCCCTGTGACATGGACTGTGGCATTATGGATGCGTGCTGCGAGTCCTCGGACTGCCTGGAGATCTGCATGGAGTGCTGCGGAATCTGTTTCCCAACATAAAAGCCCAGATGCATGCAGGCGAGAGCCAGGACAGATGTTGAGTGTGAGTGAGTGTGTGTGTGAGTGAATGAGAGCTACTGAGTGTGTTCATTTCACACTTGTGAAAAGTCTGTTCCTGAGCTCAAAATGACCATAAAGGTCATACAAAAGGACAAACACATTTATGTACTTCACATATCCTCGTAGACTAAAAGTGCACAAAAGCATATTCAGCGCTTTATATTCAATGCTTTAATATATCAGAGCTTGACTGTTTTAACTAAATTTCATCTCTTTGCAGAGGTTCTTTTGTTTCCAAAGACGTTTGTTTCACACTTTATAATTTTAAAAACTTGCAGATGGTGGAATTAAAAACAGTAGACGTCACATCACTTGAGGTCGCACTGCACATCACTGTAATTTGAGTGGAAACAGAGCTTTCACACTGTCAGAGGTCAAGCCTTTGTGGGTGTTGAGTGGAATTCTTATTTTGAACTTTTTCTGAAAAGAGAGGGCTGTTTAAATGATAGCCAATTTTGTAAGTCTTTATTTAAACTGTGTCTACTGTAGCTCATTTAATTAAATGTCCCTAAGCTCTTGAAACAACATTAGCTGTTAGCTTGCTGGTGCTTTAAAGATACACAAAAGAACTGGATACACCGAATAGTGTAGAATGCAGATGCAGAAATTCACTTTATGCATCTTGCGAATTACGTGTAAACTTGACTTTGTTTTTCTTTTATTAAGCCTCTGCTAAAGATACGCATCTTTTTGCTTTAGTATATCTGAACACATTATTGGAAAGTGTTACATTTGTTATATGTATTTCAGATTGCATTGCCTGAGACTTTCTTTGTGAATTGTACAAAGCTGGCATTTTTCAGCATTACGTAAGCTTATGTTAGCATCATAACATTAACACGGTTGTTTTTTGTTCAAAGTGCGTAAAACCTTCGGTACATCGTGTATGTGATTCGTCTGACTCATCTCGTCAAAACTGCTTACGACATACTTGCCAAACTGCACTTCAGAAACACAGTGTGACCTAAAACATTCAACTGAACCCGGTTCAACGCAAACAACTTTACCTCTACTGACCTTACCTCTCTTTTGACGAGACCCACTTTAAGACCAAACTGACCAGGACTGGCTCTTTAACACTGAAAATCCGAAAAAAGTATAGTTGACTTATGATGATACTATAGAGGTTTGTTGTTACTGTAAAGGCTTTTTTGAGTCAAATGCATTTTAATAGTAAGCAAACTAAAACTTGAGATTTTCAGATTAATTTGAATGGAAATGCACAAATACATTGACGCAAAATATATACATCATTGACATAAATACATTGATGTAAAATCTCAGAGAAAAAGAAACTAATTAAAAAAGATTGAGATAAAAATAAAAATGCATTTCAGAGACCGGTGTTTAAATTTAATTGCAAATCTGTAGCTAATTGCAATGTCAGAGGACCAGACAAAGATGTAATAGTCTATAAACAAGTCTTTTAATAAAATCATGCTTTCCACATTCAAAAATGCTGTTTCCATGATTATGAAACATGTTTTTTATTTTATTTTTTTTAAAGGAATGTGAAGCTTAGGATCTGTATCTGTTCAGCATACTGTATTCAGCACAGTTTTATGTTTCTTCTTTATCCTCAAAACACTTTTTTTTTTTTAAATATCTGCATTATGTACCAAGCGTTGGTTTGTTAATGGACCATCAACATTACAATTTTCTAAAAATAAAATCTAAAACTGGAGACTAAGACATCTGTACCTGTTTTGTGATGCAGCATTGTGTGATTATTCACTGAAAATCGTCTACACGTTTTTTGTTTTCTCAGAAAGCCGCCCGTGGTCTGAATGTTTATCAGTTGCATGTCATGCATCAGTGCAGCTAGGCTGTTTGCCATCACACTCAGGCATGTGGTAATTGACTCACCTGTGCAAGGTCCAGAGATAGATATAATGTAATTCGTTAGCATCATAGTCGGCGTATCAAATTGTTATGTCTCCAGAGTGATTTTGAAGGTTTGTGATTGATTCAGGACGGTATGTCGCACTGATTTAAAGGTTGGAGGAGTTATACGTTCTATTAAACTGGCTGAGGAGTTTTGGAAGGTGACTGGATAATGCTTCCAAAAGATATGACTTTACTGCCCTTTTGTCAATTTACAGAATTGTTTCACTTTCGTCGGTTATATTTGCAATTCAACTTTTCTTGGGTATTATTGAGTAAAAATAACCGTCCCTTTTGCTACCATTTAATGTGCGTGCATATTTATGTTTATATTTACGATACTGTTAATTCTGTTGAGATTTTTTTTTAAATGTTTTTGAAAGAAGTCTGTCTCACTTTGATCAAAAATTCAGGTAAACCATAATATTTTGAAGTATTATTACAGTTCAAACTGTTTTCTGTTTTAAATAGAATTTAAAAAATAATTTATTCAAGTGATGGCAAAGCTGAATTTTCAGCAGCCATTATTCCAGTTTTCAGTGTCGTCATTCAGAATTCTGAAAAAAAAAAAAAACTGTTGTGCTGCTTAATATTTCTGTGAAAAACATTTTGATAATTAAAAATAAACGGTAAATTCATCAAATAATCATCAATTTAATTTGTCCTTTCTGAAAGTACTTATTTCTTAAATTAAATCTCACTGGCTCCAAACATTTGAGCAGTGGAGTATATACTGGACATTTTATTATTATATTAGCCATCAGCCACCTTGGTTTCTAGATATAGAAATCTGCCTTTGATAAAACTCATTCTCTAAACAATCTCACATAGGGATTGAGCCGTTACATCCGGAACATGCTTAAGTCAGGAGAAACCTGTGCCTTTCCCTCTGGATGGTGGTCTCTCCTGACCTTTGCCAAACCTTTGTCCCTGTTAACCTCTCAATTAACCTCGACACCACCCCACCTGTGCTGCCATCTGTTCCCACCCACAACCTGCTGCCTCACCCTCACTTCCTTCTGTCGTTTTCTGCCCAGATACCGCCTGCCAGTAAATTACCATCTTATTTCACTAATGGCATTGCTGGAAATATTGGAAGTCGTCTCTAATCACATGGGAGATTTTTTTTTTCTTTTCTTCCATATTCTTCCACTTTTTTTCTTGTTCAGAAAGAGGGGGGAGTTGAGAAGTCCAGGTAAGTGTGCAGTGACCTTTTCACAAAGTCACCCACCTCTTCTCCTTTTAATCAAACCCCCTCTGTTCCTCGCTGTGCCACTGCTTGTAATGTCACAATTAAGGTGGCTCCATTGTTTCTGTTTTCAGGCTGCAGAGACGTAGCGCTTCTTGGACCCCGGGTCATTTCTCTTGCAATATTAAATAAGTCATTAGAGACCCGTGACCACCACCCCCACCATAGATAGTGGGAAATTACTATCTTCTGTTACCCGCCACCTTATGTATAGCGCATATTCAAAGTTCTAGTTGCATCGTGCTTGCATCATGAGAGGACACAAATATGCGGTTTAATTTGTGCAAGTGTGTATTATGATATTGAATGATAAAGAACAAAGATAAATGGGACCTATTATGCCATTTTTTATAGTCTTGGATTTTGTTTGGGTTTCCTAAAATAGGTATTCATGCTTGAATGTTCCTAAAACATTATATTTTACATTGCAGCATCTCTGTTTAGTTTCGGTTTCTATGAAGCCCCATACATTTGAAAAGCACAATGCGCTCTGATTGGTCGGCTGGAGCAGTGTGTTGTGATTGGTCAACAGTTTTGAGTGTGTTTTGGCAAATGTCACGCTCTTACCATAACCGTGAGTTTAACCTCAACTAGGCCTCGTCCCGTTTCTCCGTGTATGCCGTGGGCGCGAATTATATAAATGTGTAATATTGTGACGTGTGTGTTGCCTGAAGAGGACTACAATCGAGGCGTTTCAGGAAGTTCAGAAACGGTGCGCAATGATATAGAGAATAACCCTTTTTGGAGTGACTTTGTGCAGACATTTTTCATACTCGAACAGCAAAGAAAGTTGAAAAGTTGAACAAAAGTATAATATGAATTTTATCACCTTTGAAGATGATAATTACTGGCACCTGGCCCTCAGCTAACCCAACGTTATGGCTTCTTAAGTGCTAATAATGACATGGCAGTGCATCATTCTTCTGATGTTTTCCATTTCTTTAACGTTCACAGGCACTTTGTGGACCAAATCCACCCCTTGTCTTGAAGTCAAGCACTTCTGTTCATCGCCAGAGCCATATGCATAATGTACCATCCTGCCCTTTTTAAACATCAGAGTCAATGAGGGGTATGAGTGGACAGTCTTTCAGATATTTGAGTTTGAAAGGTAGATCTGTCAGTCAGGTAAGCAAAGGCAAGACGTGGAAGACACGGAGGGGGAAAAATAGAGTTCAAGAAATGTCACTCTCAATTAATCTCCTCCGTTTCTGTCCCCATTAAAACCCTAACACATGGGGGATGCTTTACAATGCAAATGGCCTCATTAGCTAGCCACACTTAATTGACTGTGACAGTGGCTGGGAATGTTTTGCATTCAATATTTTTGTTTTCTTGATTTAGATCTTGAATTTGCTGATCAAAATGGTTGTTTACTGAAATACATTTGGCAAAAAATGGCAACATGAAAAGCTACTATTTTATATAGCAAGCGCGAGATGGTTTATTCTAATTCTTTTGTGTATTATTTCAGGGATGATGGGGGGGGGGAAAGCATCTATTTTCTAACCTACGACAATCACCTCACAGCAAACAGCTTGTCATATTGTGCGTTTATCTTCCTTTTCGGAATTCTGTTCTTGAAAAATTTTATTAAGTGTAAAATAGACACGGCGAATGAAATGTAAATGATTTGCAGGTTTGTATTTTGTATTTCAGCTCTGCCTCATTGTACTCACACCTTAAATATTTAAAGACCCCCTCCATAAAACCTTTGCTGCTTTACAAGGGCACCGCATGCTGTTTAATCTCTCTTTACCTGCAGGCGAAGCAACAGCAATGTAGCGACAGCAAGCGGTAGTTAGCGAGATCAGGAAAACAAGCCCACAGCCACAGACGGGGCACGGAGTGGTTCAAAGTTTCTACGGTTTGCCTTTTTGAAGTCGAACGCTGACAACACCGGCTTTGGATTTAAAATGAAAGAGACGCATTGAGACGTATTCTGAACATATGTCTTAACTTTTCATACGCAACTTTTTCAAGACTATGGGATTGCCTGTGGGTTCCCTGTGAACGTAAATGACTGGGCTTGTCTAGCCTATTAGTAAGGCATTAAAGTTCTGCACCTTCAACTTTTTTTCCCCGTGCCCCCTAAATGCATTGAACCATGGGAGAGGCAAATTGAGTTTGACGCGTGGTCTGGAAATGCCTGTTTATTTGCTTGTCCGCAGTCCTTGAGCTATAAATTGGATGTCACCTTTGCTACTTGTCATTCTTTGATATGGATGTGTTGTGGGAACCAAAGAAGGGAGGTGATTGTTAACTTCACATAAATGAGAGGGCTCAATAGCTCGTAGTCATTCTCCATGATTTTGTTTACCATGATGCTTTGAGCTTGTTTATTGCGATTCAACCGCTGCTACAATCCACAGGGTTTGGCGGTAATTAGATTAAGGAAAAAAACATCCTATCGGTTTTCTTCTGGCCTTTAAATACATGCTTGAATTTGCAGCGTACTTTGCTATTTATGGTTTTGTCAATCAGCCATGGCAGGCATGCTTTACGAAAGATGAACAGTTTAATCACTTTGTTTTTTCAGCCTGATATCTTGTGGTAGAGTAAGTGGCAGGTCAAATCTGGCTAGCATATTTACTGAAGCCTTTCAGTGTGAAGATCTGATGCTATTTTGGCACTGACATCAAATTAGGATAGAGTATGCAAGTATGAATCTCACGAAACCTGTATTTAACCCCCAAATCAACTGAGAAAAGAAATTGTATATTGTGTTTTTAAAAATAGCCTATTTTGTGAAATGTATTTTCATGATGACTTTCTCCAAGGTTCTCGTTGCTGTAATTACCCTATATCAGGGTTATTATAGTTAACAGAAAGTAAAACTAAAACCATAAACAAAACATTTTTGTTGCTTTAAAATAACATTTCTCATTTTTTTATTTAGTTTAACTTGTACTAATTTGTACATGTACTAAAATAACTAAAACTAAAAATGAATAATACTATATAGACATTAAAAAACAACTGAAAACCAAAAGAATGACAAAAAACAACTAAATGACTAAATTATACACACACACACACACACATACATGTACACTCTTAGAAGAAAAGGTTCTACCAGCGCTCCGTATTTGGAACCCCTAAAAAGTTCTATACACTCTTAAAAAAGGGTTCCTCTGGGTTCTATATTCCATACTTGGCCAATAGAACCTTTTACCAAAAAAATGGTTCTATATAGAACCATTTTGGAGTTCCATATATGAAGCGGGGGATGGAACCATTTCTGGTTCTAAATAGAATCATTTCTTCTAAGAGTGTATGCATGTATGTGTGTGTGTTTAAAAATGTTAATAATTTTATTAAAAATACATTATTATATTTATTATTATCATATTTATTTTTTGCTTTAGGAGTGAACCAGGGGGCTGGACATGTTTTCGTGAGATCCATCCTGATATTAGAAGCTCCTTCTCATTGAGTTTGTTTGAAAGACATACGAGGCTCCACTTGTAGACAGCAAACAAACCTTTCATCTTTTTCAAAGGTATTCTTTAAATAAACCAACAAAAAAACTTCCATGCGTTGACCAGCTTTTAACAGTTTTTACATCAACGATGAGCAGCCAAAGCACCAAAACTAATTCACCTCATTTTTCTTTTTTTTATTTCCGGATAGTTCATCACTCACAAGAAGGTTAGATAATTAAACCGATTAAATCTGTTTGCTGCTGTAATTACACCATTGCATATGCTCTTGATTTGTTCGTCAGGCTCCTCAGACAATAGCTACACCTGTTTATGTCTCTGTTATACTTGTTTATTCACAATATAGAGGCAAGCTGTCAGTCTGACAGGGAGGATTTGTTGCATTGCAGCAGCAGCGTGGTGTTTATGCCCGCATCTGATCGTTGCATCCCTGGATAGCGCAAGGGAATACAGGGAAACATCACAGGTGTGTGAAATGTGCACCTGCAGCCTTCTCTCGCAGGGATAACTGCATGTGCCCCGACGCCGTGTAACCACCTCTTATAATAGCTGCACATCCTGTGGTCTTTCTTGTAAATCTGCCACCCCGACCTAGACTTGTTCATTCATTCAAATAATCTCCATCTTCATTCCACTGTGCTCTCAGTACTTCTGCATTACTGAATATGATAAATTTCTTGCATTATTATGTTATTTCAGGTCAAACGCATGTGTATGCAGTAAATTGCAGCATAAAAGGCTTAATGTCAGATTCTGCTGTGTTCTGAGCGAAAGGTTAAGGAAGGACTGGAACGCTGCCCTGGATGAAAACGTGCCTTGCACAAGATTGGAGCGATTGTGGCTTCTCTTTCCCCATCTTCTAAGAATCGAAAGTGACTAACAAAGAGAAATACTCCACTGCCTGAGGAATATTCATGCACTTGCTTCCAGGTTAAAAATGTATATGCAAATTCGCTACATTAGAGCATGCACAGGTTGTTAATAAATTAGCACGTGGCAGAAATAATTCTGCTTAGCGTGATGAATCTCTGTGCAAGCTGTCAGCTGTCGCATTGTTCTGGATAGAATGTGACGCTGAGACGGCAACGCAGCCAGTGAACTGTGATGTTTTAGTGTACCGGCTCCTAAATCTCAGGGCACTGGCAAAAATTGTGTCTTTTGTGTGTGTGTGTTAGGTTGAAAGGGATCGTGTTGGTGTGCGTGCATTCGTGAGTGTTTTAAAGCTCAGGATTTATGAAGTAGGACAGACAAAGCCAGTATAATATTACCTCTCTTTGGAATGAAATGATGCATAATTTATTCCAGCTCAAAAGGAAATATCCGCCTTTTTCTCGTCTCTTAGATTACGGATATGAATTTATAGCGCCGCGACTGGACCATCCTCTGTGAATTTACTGTTGCCATTTCCTGAAAATGACGCGATATACCTGATTGCTATTATTATTTTTGCAACTGCTGAGGATGTCAATGAGCAGTTATACGTCTACCCAGAGGGAAATCTTATTATTCAGTGGTTGCTTTGTCACAGGATTTTAGTTATGTTTTAATATCAGATTAGTCTTGGATGTTTCTCTTAAGCTTTAATAGGAAGAAAATGATGTAATTGTTGATGTGCAGTAGGAATTAAAAGCTAAATTGGTATTTGGAGTTATGTTCGATGTTATGGGAAGAAAAAGGAGGGAACCGGCGAACATTCAAAGACTTTAATACAATAAATGAAACCAATACAAAATAAAAGTTAAAGACGGACGACTGCTGTCACATTTAACAAAACACAACATAAATACAGGCCTGGTCTCTTTCAATCTTCACTGTCGTCGCTCCTCCTTTTTATGAGAGATACGAGACCGGTGCGTCACTCATTATTCATCACGCCACCGGCCTCGCGCTGTTCTCTCAAGGCCCTCGGCCTCGCCCTGCTCGCCACAGTATTGCTTACAGGGAACTTTTTAAGTAACAACTTCAGTATCTTTATTGTTTCTCCTGGAGAGAAATGAGAGTAAATGCAGAGCAAACAGAGACTTAATGTTAGTCTCCTGCTTCTCAGATGTTTCTGAAAAGAAATTTGATGAAATTAGACATGTATTGGCATATGGAAAAAGTTAATACCTATAGCATTTTTTGAGGATTGCGAGAAAATTTGAGAAACGTTTGTTAAAATTGAGTTTGGAATTTGATAGCACACTTTTGCTTCTTAGCAAATCTTACTTCAGTTTGAGACGCCACCGGCCTCGCGCTGTTCTCTCAAGGCCCTCGGCCTCGCCCTGCTCGCCACAGTATTGCTTACTGGAAACGTTTTAAGTAACAACTTCAGTATCTTTATTGTTTTTCCTGGAGAGAAATGAGAGTAAATGCAGAGCAAACAGAGACTTAATGTTAGTCTCCTGCTTCTCAGATGTTTCTGAAAAGAAATTAGATTAAATTAGACATGTATTGGCATATAGAAAAAGTTAATACCTATAGCATTTTTTGAAGATTGCGAGAAAATTTGAGAAACGTTTGTTAAAATTGAGTTTGGAATTTGATAGCACACTTTTGCTAAATCTCACTACAGTTTGAGACCATTGTTAAGAAGTGAAGTGACCTGAATGCCAAGCAGTAACCCATACTCTGAATTTGTCTTCTGCATTTAACCCATCCAAGTTAGTGCGCACACTAGTGAACACACACGCACACACACACTGCAAACCGCGGACACACACCCGGAGCATTGGAAGCAATTGGAGGTTAGTTGCTTTTCTCAAGAGCGGGTTACAAGTCACCTTTAGGCCACAACCGAGAGGATAATCATTAGAGATATGCTTTCATTACTGTCTAAGATAAACAATTGTGATTTTCTTCTCTATATTATGTCTTTAGGTTCCCTCAGTCTTTCAAAGTGCAATCCAAGCAGGCTTACCTATGTGGCCGACCATGCGGGAGTGTATCCGTGTGCATCTGCACCCACGTGTGCTTTCGTCATCTCTTCGGGCCGCTAAGCTTGTGATTTTTATGAGTGTTTACATCTTGTTGTACCAGACGGTGTTGCGCGGCACTACTTCTCGCCTGTCCCAGATTAGCATAGCGAGATCTGGGGTGCGCCGCAGCCTGACATTCTATTTGTGAAGCCCTAGTTGCAGTCGTGTAAGATGTCAAGTGACTCGAGCGAGTTTTAACAAGCTCCATTTGTTCAATTTCCTGTTTAAACATTCCGTACACATTGTAGCATATCCTTAAAGAGGCTGCCCTATCTTTTAATGAAGTCCCAGACTAATGTGCCACTTAATTGACTAATCAGGAGATTTTGTTTTCTCTAATTTACTGGAAAAAGCAGCAGCACATAAGCTTTTAATATCAATATGAGGAGAATGGGACAGTCACCGCTGCCGCAGAAATTGAAGTTGTCGCTAGGGAAGGGGATGTTGGGCAGGGCTTTTTTTTATCCTTCATTTAGTCTGCGACTAAAAACTCTTTGACAGGGCTAACGTGTGTCAGTTGTGGGCTGAGTATTTTGTTTTTTCTAATAAAACTGCTTTTGTAACCCATTTTCCATAATGCGAATTCAGAAGGAAAAGGGATTTGCCATGACAAAAAGTAGGAACTTGCTTGATTATATCCATCAGGAGTTAGCTTTGTTTCCAGGTTCTGAATGTAATGTAAGCAAAAAAAAAAAAAAAAAAATCACAAGTATTTTGGAATAAACAACATTTTCCCTTCAATGTGTTTAAGAAAACAATGTGGTCATTGTCCGAAAATTTTAATAAAGAAATACATTTAAATTTCGACTATTACCAAATAAAGTAGAATTTCCATTCCACGTTTTCAAGAAAGATAAATGGTCATTTGGCCAAGAAAAAAAAAAAAGATTTTAGCACAAAATCTAAATATTGCAAAACAATTTTCAAATAAAGCAGCATTTCCATCCATTTAGTTCAAGAAAACTACATTTTTATTGGCCAAAAAACATTCCCATGTCCAAAATGTATGAAAAAATGCCTTACTAAAAACTTTTAGTTCAATATTTTTCATTTCAGAGATAAAATACATCAAAACAAAACACACGCACTGCGTCCGAATATACAGTATGCAGTATATTCAAACTCATACACTCTAAACAATGCTTGGTTGTTTTAACCCAAATTTGGGTAGAATGTGGACAAACCCAAATGTTGAGTTGAACCCAACTTTAACTTTCACTTTCAACTGTACATTTTTTAACCTAAATTTTTTTGGTTGAAACAACCCAGCATTTTTTAGAGTGTATATGGTTTAAAAAAATGCTGGGTTGTTTTAACCCAGTTTTTGGTAAAATATGGACAAACCCAGCCATTGGGTTGCATTTTTAAATTACATTTTTGACCCAATGGCTGGGTTTGTCCATATTTTACCCAAAATTGGGTTACAAAACAGCCCAGTATTTTTTAGAGTGTAGTATTCATAAAACAGTAGGCGAAAAGTACCTGGATGACTTACTTCCGTCACGATTCTGAAGTGTGCATACGATGGTCACTACCATCCCGTGAGGCCACAGGAGAGGTTTGTGTATAGAAGTCAACGCCTTGGGTCACATGACCATGGCTACATGGTGGATGTAATACATCTGAATTTCATTCATACTCTAGACTTTGTGCCAGAGAAACAAGCGCGCAGCCATCTTTAGAATATTGTCTTTAAACTTCCGTCTTTGCGGTCGTTCTGTATATTTCTACGGCGTCGCTGTCGAGGAGTAAATAGCTGGTGTAGTGCATAAATGCAGACTGTAAAAAAAGCTCTAATTCAAAAGAAATGTTTTCCAGCATGTGTAACAGAATTTGTGGCATTTAATGATGTGTATTGATGCCTTTAGGACATTTTGGCTCGTATAGTGTTTGAAACTGTCCACAGATGCCTAATGTAGGACTTTCAGTGAGTCACAAGCAGATTGTGTGGGTGTGAGTGTGAGTGTGTTTATGGGCAGCTAGCTTTGATTTCATGGTGACATGCCCCAGAAGAAGAAGAGTTTAACCTTAGATTGTAAAAAGGGTTTGCTCGGCTTCACAGTGTCAGGCTTCGACATGCTCGGATTCTGAGTGAATGGAAAAGTCCTGTCAGGAAGGTTGCTTTGAGGGCAGCAGATCTGAAAAGACTGTAAACGGTGACTCATCGGCATGTGCCAGGGTAAAAAAAGGAAGGAAGGCAGATCTCCTGTCCATGTCGTTCACAGGAAGTGTGGCCTGGACACACACTCAGCGAAACACAGAGATTCAGAAGCCTGATGCTGTTTTGTGTGATTTTCAGAAGGGGTTTCCCTACTCAATTTTGCTCTCTCTCTTTCTCTTTCAGCACATTTTCAAGACGTTTTCTGTACGATTTATCCCTATCCATTATGCAAAATAAGACTTAGTGCATCTAATAATCATGTTATGTCAAAAGTAACCAGATTCATACTTTTTCTGTATGTGTATTTTCTTTTTTTCTTGTTACTCACAGCTCTTTGTGCTAGCCTATAAAAGAGAAGTTTGTTGCATAATTGTTCTGTTTCGATTCTTTCAAATGAAAGAATAAGAGCCCTTTTTTTTTTTCCTTGTTGAATGTCCTATTTTGTCTGAAATACGTCATAGTATGGAAGCAAAGTGGGAAAGCTTCTTTAGTGTTGACTGCTAAACCTACAAGTTAAATGAATTGGATTTGCTAAATTTTAATGCTAAAACAAAATGTGACGAGGGAGTTTATTATGCATTGTCTTACTATATTCAAAAGTATGCACTTCATCATCAGAGAAGTACATACTATTAGTGTGATTTGGAACACAGCCACGCTTAAAGCTTCAATAAATATAACAGAGTATCAGGGTATAAAGTAAACACAGTCATTAAGACGGCAGTGCAAATACATCAGACATTTATTTGCATAAACACTTCAACGGATATGCGTGCTATGAGGTAGACGCTTTCACACGTATGCACCAAACACACAAGAAGAAAAACAAAATCCCTGGATAAATAATTAAATCTCTTGTGACAGCGCACAAAGACTCTGTGATACATTAATTGGGTGAAATTAGCATGAATTAAAGCAAATAAGTGTAACGTGTAATTTATTACTTTCTAAGCATACTTTTGCCGTGGAAGTCTCAGATTTCCCTCAAGATTGCTTTAACAGCTATAATGCATTTCTTAATTTACTCTGTGGAAAATCAATTTTTTCAGAGTTCATTAAGCACCAATATGTTACAATGCAGCTCCCCAGAGCACTCGGCTACAGAAAAACATTATGCAAATTGCTGCAAGCGCATTCTCAGTATGTAAATAGATACTAACACCAGTGTCAAGTCTCTATGGAAAGCTTTGTTAGTGAAGCCTTTTGTTTCACTGCTTTCTGTGATATTGCAGATGAAAATAGGTTTTGCCTCATATTTCTAGCAGTTTTGCTGCATTCTTTGCTTCGCTTTTGCATCTGTTCTGTCATTTTTGGCAGTGGTACTGAATTTCCTCGCTCACGTGGACCGTAATTGAAACATCCTGGTCCGTGCCGAGTGTCTGTCCGTGCCAGCGAGGGGCTGTTGTCCAAAGACCTCTCTGAGCAGCCAAACCTCGAGGAGAAAACCCCCTTTGTAAAACGTAGAAGTCCGTGTTTTAAAGCTGAAACGGGCCGCAGAGTGAGCCCACAGAGCTTTAATATGATCATCAGTTTACACTCAAATATGCTCTTTTCCATTCCAAGGCCTTAATGTTTATGTACCCACATGAGAGTTTGAGTTCATGGCACAAGCGCCATCTCTACCTTTCTCTTGCTGTCTTCATTCATCTGTTTTTTTTTCTTTCTAGATCTGTTATGTAGCTCTATTGAAATTTGCAGTCGAGAAGAATGTCAAGGAGTGAATGAATGGTATCGGATGTTAAAGGGATATTTTTTTTCCATAGTTCCATACTGAACAAATGACGAATTTGCAAAATGTTATTTTAACAAAATAAGATGGTTCATTAAAAAAAATAAAAAATCCTCCTGGTCCCGAAAGAAAACTTGATTTTGTATATTTGAACCCATAATATTTTATGTATGTCTTATTATGTATATGCATATTGGTATTTATTTATATAAGTATTACATATATTTTTATTTTGATATTTATTTTCATGAATAGGCATGGAATTTAATTTATTATTATTATATTATATTAATTGTAGCACACACATAAATGTAATATTAATAGTATATTACATATATAATTTTATTACTTTATTCTTTTTTTTTTATTATTCATGTCTACATTACGGTATTGAGAATTTATAATACATAATTAATTGTTTTTAATTGCCCTGAAAATAATGTTTGAAATTTATTTTGGTGTGAAATATAACCTATTATTTATACTGTGTTTCAAAATATGGTCCATTTCCAACTATAGTTCTGAAATATTTCTCGATTGTAGTGTCTTCAGCAGCAGTGGCTCTAAACTGCGCTGCTATAGAAGGATTCACCTCGGCGATAATCATGGCTTTAACATTACTTGTTCTTAAGTGCAGCGTTATTATTATACAGAATTGAAGTTCCATCTCTCTATCTCTGTCAAACCACCACCTGAGCACAATAGCATAAACCAGCTCTTCAGGACGCATGTGGCATTAAATGTCTTTCTTATCTCTGTATGATCAGGAATCAGAAGTACGTCCTGCAAATGTCAGTGACTCTTCATCTTAAGATTTCTATAGGCCAACTCTGTGATTCATTCTTTGCGTTTGCACATGTGCAAAGTGGACCCATTCCAGCGCTTCCTGTATTTTCCCGTTGTGATCAGTGCATTTTCAGTGACCTAGAATAACTGCCAAGAAAAACATGATTACGAGACACATGAGTCATTGAGCATATGTTATCTAATTTGAAGAGAAAATAGCCCTGTTATTGTAGAGAAAATGTATAGTTTGCATGTACCCTGGTTAAAAAGTACCATGGTATTACCATAAAAGCATACCATTACTTTAGCATAGATACCTACCAAAGTTTAAAATTGATGCCTATATGTTATTGCAGTTTACTGCACAGATATTGTTTTGTGGTTACTTCAGTTTCAGTTTTCTTTAAGTCTTCTCTGCTGCCGTTCATGTGCTCCTAAACAGAAGGAAGTACCAATAGCCTAAAGGGGAAGAGAGAACCACATGCAACAGGAAAGAAAACCTGCGTTCATAATACCAGCTTTACTTTTTCTCCCTGCAACGGCTGTTTGTAAAGGAGCAGTGGATGAGTAATGGGCTTGCACTTGAATTGGAGATATTATATTTGAATTTAGTCTCTTTTTCACTACCACATCTACACATTATTGCTATTGTCCATGTTGGAAATAATAAGTGGATGGTAGTAAATATTATGTAGTAACTAAAAAGATACTAGACAAATCAAAACTCTTATTTTAGCTTCTTGAAAGTTGTCATCTGGATTAAACTATATATCTATTCACTATTTTCCTTCCAGTAGATGTCATATCAATTTATAAATGAAAATGAGGTTGTGTATGGTCTGTTCATTATGTCATGTTGCCTTAAGGTCTTAGATCCTGTTTAATTCACACAACCTATTTTCCAGAGTTTATGACCACTGGATATTTGTGGAAAGTGTTTTTGGCTGAACGGTACGTCATATTGAACAAGCTGTACATTTCTCCTGAAGCCTCATTTTCATTTGTCGAATTGAATATGGCATCTGCGCTGACTAAAGTCTACGTGTGTAAAGCACAGTGTTTGAATATCCGGTCTCGCTATGCTGTGTGTACTATGGTCTATACCACATAATAATAGATGTCCAATAAGTCCCACCAGACTGACTGAGGGGGAAAATGAGCAGCAAGGGTTAGACATGCAGGAGAAGTCTGCCATCACCTTGCCATGCTCCATTAAATGACTGTGTGTGTGCGTGTGTGTGTGTGTACTGGACCCCAGCTGCAGTCGAGCAGCCCAATTGCCTCTCCCCTGACAGGTAGTCATGTGTCCAGAGTTGGGCTTTGGGAGTGTGAGATGAGTTTAAGCCCTTGGGCTAAAGGCACTCAACCCAATGGGAGATCACAGAGCTCTCCAAAATCAGCAGTCTGGGTTTGGCACATCATACTGGAACTATCGCTCGTGGCAGCTGTCCACATCAATATGACACGTAAACACACTGGCAAGATGCATGAATGTGATAACAAAACGGAGCCAAGAGTTTTGACCTATCAGGGATCAATCAACTGACAACCCGGGAAAAGCAAAGTCTTGTTCTCCATTCCAGATTCGAATCTCCACACAATTGTATGTTTTTAAAGTATTAGCTCACCCTAAAAATGAAAATTGTCACACTGCCGTTATATACTGTACCAAACCTGTTTGTCTTTTTTTTTATTTTGCAGATGTTTAGTGGAATGATTACGCTGTGCACTGCCTTTCAAAAGTTTAGGGTTGATTTAAAAATCTCTTTTGCCCAACAAAGGCTGATCAAAAATGCTTTAAAAACGGTAATTTAAAATAACTGTTTTTATATTAATATATATGTGATGGCAAAGTCCATTTTCGAATGTTGGGAAAATACCAGCAACACTTGCAAAATGGAGAATCAAAATAGTCTGAAAATAGAGATTTTTTTGCCAACAGGTTTTGGCACACATGCCTTCATCAGGGCTTAAGTATTACAGGTGTGCAAAAGCTTAATTTCTATTTAACTTGCGAATATCCAATGAAAATATCAGGCCCATAGCCTTAATGTGGTATATTTCTAATCAACATGTTCAATAACAAAATAAAAGGTACAATGACAAAAAAATAAAATAAATAAATAAATAAAAAATAACTTTATGTATTTTAATATCTCTTAATATTAATGTACAATTATATCAACATTCACATACACAATACATATAACTGCAATCTAAAAAATGCTGGGTTGTTTTAACCCATCTTTGAGTCAAATATGGACAAACTCAGCCATTGGGTTAAATGTTTAATTTACATTTTTTAACCCAACATTTGGGTTTGTCCATATGTGACGCAAATTTGGGTTAAAATAACCCAGCATTTTTTAGAGTGTGTTAATAAACATAAACAAAAAAACATATAAAGCTACATTTACATTCAGTCTTCAGTATCACAACACTGTAAAAAATATTTTCATTATTTGTAATCACATTTTTTCTTTGATGATGAAATAAATTATTACTGTTAATTTTTTTTTCATTATCTTCGGTGAATAGAAACTAAGAACAGCATTTATTTGAAATAGAAAAATTGTTTTAGCATGTCGCTTTTGAAAAATGTAATGCTTTTCTCCCGTTGCATTTCATTTTCTTTTAGTAGTTCAAGAACTTTTCATCTCCCGTTCTGCATCCCTCTGAATTCAGGTTTTGTTTACAGATGTTAATTTTACCCCTTGCTTAGGTCTAAAGTGTTTGCATGCATCTCCACTGGGACAGAATTTGCCTGTCATGCTTGTTTATAATGTACCCTCAAATGAGAGCGTTTTATTCCTCCAGGTGGTCCTTCCATTGGGTTCCTCATGCAACAGCTTGCCACTTTGATGGATCCACCTGAGAGATTCCTGTAAATGGGTCTTTCTCCCAACAGTCTCTCTGCTCTGGGCTTGTTTACTGACAAATGTCCCCATAGCAACAAATAAATAAATAAAAAAATTACTGTGAATGAAGTTAAGACAGGAACATGTATTCCTCTCGTTCGGATACACACGCGTGTGTCTTGAATAAAATGTAAATACAGGCCTTCCTCAATGTCCCCGGCCCCCAGCTCTTGCTGTCTGGTTTGCCTAATTGCACTAGCAGTAGCCGGCATACTAATTGCACGGAGCCCCCTGTTGTCACAGCATTTACATGGGCTGCTTGATTCTGAATTTAATCTCCTTGAAGGGTTTGGATTTCATGCTTGCTTTAAATTCAAACACCCCGTGGGACTTAATATAGCATAGAATGAGAGGACGAGGGGAAAAATTGATTAGTGTTGTTTGTTTGCAATTTGGTGGCACAAATTTACTTTTAGGTGTGCTAATATCTCTGATCACTGGCTCATTGGCAAAGGTGACAGCAGTCAAGCCATTTAAAAAAAAATAAATATATATATACACTGAACTAGAAGAGAAGGTGTGCAGGTCTACCTTTAACGCAGACGAGTTTATGCTGTACTTTAATGTTTGATCCTAGGCGGCTGGAGGAGCTCGTGATACGGTGAGATATGAGACCACACGCCACAAAGCAATCAAAGACGGGTGGCCATTTCAGATTGGCCGAGGTTCAGTAGATTCCAGTTCAATACGACCGCCGAGGCCGTACATGACCGTATCGCTGAAATCACAACCGCAGCTCCTCAACCGAAGCAATTCCCATAGCGTCAAAAAACTCAGAGATAGTTGATGCTGTAGTTTTCAGTCGAAGCTTTAATATTCTGTGGTTTTATTAATGGAAAACACTAAGCAGAGATATGCCAGCGAGCCTTTAAGTGACCTAGTTGTCAAACTCTAGCCCTCTGCTGAGACTTCCTGGTTTGATTCTCGTTTTTTTCAAAGACAAAATGTTTGTGTCTCGGACATGCCGTCATATCAGTGTGCTTGCTCTCTTTCCCTCCCTTTTTTCTCTCTCTCGCTCGCTCTGTGTCTGTCGAGGCAGACGACGGGCAAGGCTGACAGCAGTCTGGAGAGAGCTGTTTTAGACTCTCAGTGGGCCAGGCAACAGAAGAATAATGAAGCCATTGTGGCTGTGTCCAAATTCCTCACCCTGAAGCCCTTTCTAGAAGAATAGTGCCCAGTGTGTGGAGATTTACTCCACCGCAATACTCCGAGGACCAGAGGAGGCTCGGAGCTCCTATTCGGAGAGGGGATGTTGATGTTGGATGGCTCTGTCGAGGGTGTACGGCGGGGAAAAGAGGGAGTCGCCCCGTCAGGCAATATATATAGCATACATCTTATGTAAGACAGATGCAGTCTGGGATAAAACGTGCCGAAACGGACAGCCTTTCTCGGGTTCTGGATCAGGTTCTTTTGCACTTGGTTCCAAATCTTTCCCCACCCTCTCCTCTCTTCGTTTCACTGTCACCTCCCATTACGTGAGAACCGGAGAGCTCCCGTAGACTTCACCCTGAACCCAAGGAGCCGAGCACAGTCCACAGAGGACCGCACCGCACCGCACGTCAGCGCTGACAGCTCCAAACTGAAATAGCTCCACTCATTAACTCGCGGAAAAAAGTGGCAGCGCTCAAAAGCTAGGCTTATTTATCAGCGTGCCATGCCATCTGCATGCCATATTGTGCTCTAAGATTTACAGCGCTGTCTCCTTGCCTCCCTTAGTTCAATAGATGCAGTTGGCAACTCAGCGGCGCTGATATCAACCCAATTATAAATATTTATAATCTGCACATTTAAAAAAAAAAAAAAAAATCCTGTCAATCACAAAGACAAGGCCAGCTAAGCTCAGAGTGTATCCGGGATGCAATTTGCATGCCACAGAACTTGTGATCCATTTTGTTTTTTTGTACTTTGCACACAAGGCGCTCTCTGCACAGATTAAATATAGAAGTTTTGTTCTCGGAGAGAGCCAAGCTTATTTTCCTCTTCTCTGCATGTTGTTGCTACGCTGATGGCGATTCATTATTGAGAGGGAAAACCATCGTAACTGAGCTCCGGCTTGTTATGTGCCCTTTTTTGTGTTCTTGTTATCTATTTTGAATGTTTTATTTTATTTTTTTTTGTCAATCAGTATAGAGAAATAGCTCTTGTGTTGTAGCTCTCTTAGGGTGTGTGTTTGTTTGAGTAACTGTCCTCTGATGAAGGAAATTGTTTTGAGTGGCAGAACAAGAGACAGAATTTGTGATTGGAGAGATGCTGGAGTGGCACAAGCAACCAGATCTGCAAGTTCAAATGAAAAGAAACTTTTAGAGCAAACTTAAACATCCCTCACATTCCTCTATAGGCAAAAATTTGTTGTAAAAATATTATTTTTTATTATATTATATATATCATTGTATATTATATATATATATATATATATATACACATGTATATATTATATTTATTATATTATTATTTTTAGCTTTTGTTTTCCACAAAATATTTAGCAGTACAGCTGTTTTTAGTATTGATTATTATACAAAAAAAAATTACTTTAGCACCAAATCATCATATTAGAATAAGTACGGAAGGACACTGAAATTTAATGTAAGTGACACTGGAAACTTCAGTAATGACTGTTGAAAATTCAGCTTTGCCATCAAATGAAATTTGTGAAAAAAAAAAATGAACCTATGTTAATTTAAATTGTAATAACAGTTCACAATATAGCAGTTTTTACTGTATTTTTGATTAAATAAATGAAGTCTTGGTGAGCATATGTGACTTTTTACAGAGACTTAGGCCAAACTTTTTTTGTTTGTACATTGGTCAATACCATTTTGGAGTGGATTGCTGTGGATTTGGAGATGTTACTAGGTAGTTGCTAGGGTGTTCTGATTTCAGGGAGCCCACATCCAACTGTTTGTAGAATGATGACCCTGCATATAGCTTTTTATCATCAAGTCAGGTGAGAATTGTATAATCACTTAGAAAAGTAATAGCATGATTTTAGTCATGTTGTTTGTACAGTAGATTGAGGTTTGTTCAAATCCCCAATAGTAGCATGATAGATAAGTGCAACGGTGTCTGTTATTTATACTCACCAGAAAAAAGTGTGCAAAAGCAGACACGACCACTTTACTTCCACCCCGGAGTTCAACTTTATTTAGAGGCCGAAATTAACAGGGTGAAGCTGCAGCGACTCTTGTTGTGTGGCATTCTCTGCTGATTTCATGCTTTGCTGATGGAAAATTAGGCCCCTGCGTATTGGCGAATGAAAAGAGAGGGAGGGATAGCTCCTGTTATCGCCTCAGGACACTCCACCCCGACAACAAGAAAACTAGAGCAAAGGAGGCAGAGGCACTGCCTGCTAATACACTCTAAACAAGATGATGAGCGCTCGCAATCCCCATGTGGAGCGTCTGCCGGCTTCAAAAATATCGGCAGTGTTTTTGTCTCTTTCTCTCTCTGCCTATACTCGCACAATGTTGAAAACCATATTTATGTGTCTGGCCTTTTAAACAGGCTCCAAACGCACATGCCTCTGAGGTGATTTGACTGGCATGTGAGGAATTGAGGAGAAGACGGTTAAAGTATTTCAGCCGCACCGCTTTAAAGGTGTTTTAAGCGTCTTAAAGGTGTGTTTTAAGTGTCTTAGAGTTACGTCTCTATTATTTTGTTCTAAATTTATTTGGATTTCATATATATAGCCGTTACTTTTGTGATTATACACCTTACATGATCTACAAAAGTTTTTTAAAGAACAGAAACTATGCTGTCCTGATATCTTAAAATATCTTACAATTTTGCAAACTCTTGGTCCATAATCGAACATCAGTGACAGTCTTTTGTGTTGATTTGTCCTTAGCAGAGAAGCCTTAAAAATCCTCTAGGTCCTATACTCTCTTTAGTTTCCCAGCATGCTCTGCACATTTGACTTTGTTCCTCAGTGACTCAATGGTGTTAAAATCGAGCTAATTTTGTCACTTGAGAATCTGTCACTCTCAGAACAACTGAGAGACGCAAAAGGATAAGGATATCTAAACAGGATAAAAAGGATATCTAAACAGGATAATTTGGGTAATTTCCATTATGATTTTATTTTTTTGGACATTATTAAACAAAAAACTAAACATTTTTATGATCTTACAGATTCTGTAAGAAACATGCAAATGTATTAGAAAAGTATTTATTTCTGAGGCTTGCTGTAATTTATTTAATTAGAAAATTTCATTTACAGTAACAGATTCACATTTGAAGACTGAGGTGAAGCACTGCAGGATGAACTTTTGAAATACAGTTTGAAAAGTATAATTGCAGTAAATTACTCGTTTACAAGGCTAGTGTAAATTTTTTTTCAGATAATTACCCTTTTCTTTAATTATTTAGCATAAACTCACTTGCTGCATGTAGATACAATAATGCAATATCCATTTTTTTTATTGCTCGGATTGTTTTCAGCGTGTCGTGTGGTGTCGTCAATCTTTGCTTAAAGTGATGTCAGTCTCGTTCCTGTCAGGAGAATACTATATTACCTCACTAGCACTGATATTTACTGCCTTCCCATCATCCTCTTTTTCTTTTCCAGAGACTTCAGCTGTAACCTGTGTGTGCGTGTGTGTTCAGAGGTTAAAATTACCTCACCTCAAAATTACCTGGGAGTTTAGTGACACAGAGAAGCAGCGGGGATTGTTGGACACTTCATTTCATTGGCATGAACTGTGCAGCATCATTTTAACGGTAAGGTTCAATTGACAGGGTTTTTGGTACAATACGATGTGCAATGCATAACAAGGGGAAACAACTTTTTTGGGTTCTTAACGGTTCTTAACAAGTCTATATATCATAAAAGTGTCCCATATGGCTTATACACTACATTCAGAGTCTTCTAAAGCCATAACCTTTTCACACAACAGGTCAAAATTTAAGTCATTAATCACCTTAAATCTTCCATTCAAATCTCATTTGTTTTCTCAAGTGATTTATAGCCAACCTGTAGAAGGGTTCAACATGTTAATTTTGCCAAAAATTACATTTCCCTCACATAATTTGCTTTGTAATTTTTGTGCCAAATTTGTTTAGATACTTTTTTTCTGTTCTCTTTGTCATTTGTTGGTGAAAACATAAACTTCTAATGCTTACAATTTTCATTTATAGGTGAACTATTTTAAACTCTTAGCATCTGAGATCATCAAAACCTGTACATTTCAATAATGAAAACAATCTCTCTGCGTTCCGCTCCGCCTTTTAAAGTACATTCCTTGGCCGTGAGCGTGGAAAGACTCTTTCAGCGTGTGCAAACTATCTAGTTGACATTTGTTTTCAAGCTCTCAAATGCGTTGTTCTATGCATACCGTCCACACAGACAAAAAAATTGGGCTGGCCCTCCTGATGGTAAATTATGCCATGCGAACAGTGAGCGGACCACAGTGGAATGCAGAGGGCCGAAGTGAACTGTGATTAAAGGGTTAGTTTACCCCAAAAATGAAAATTCTGTCATTAATTACTCGGATTTCTTTTAGTGCAAAAAACAAAATTAACGACTTGAAGAATTTCTTCTCTTCTTTGCCAGTCTCCTATGCTGTTGGCGTATTAAACCCAATGCAGCGCTTCCGAGTTCTAAGTCAAATGCTGACACCAATTGGGCGAAGTTGTTCATGTGAGCACTACGCCACATGCATGTGATGCTGACACAGAGCCTGAATGCTGATGTAGAGCCTGAAGCGTCGCAGTGTGTTTATTACTCCAACAGCATAGGAAACTTAAGGCTGATTTATACTTCTGTGTCGGACCTACGCCGGAGCCTCTACGCTAAAGACTACACGTTGGTTTTCATTTATACTTCTGCGTCATTGTCCGCCTTGACACGCAATTACGCATGTGAAACCCGAGGAGCGGTTCTAACTGACCAATCACAGCGCTTGCGGTACGCGTAGAATCGACGCGTTGTTACATTTTTGGAGAGCGCGGGCTACACACAGCCAACGACGTAGCTACGGCGGGAGGTCGACGTAGAAGTATAAATTGGGCTTTACGCCGAAGAGAATTATTCAATAAAGTATTTTTTTGCACACTAAAAGTATTATCGGCGCTTTTATCTACACTCTAAGGTTGAACAACTGGAGTCATATGGACTATTATAACATTGTCTTTGGCTACCTGTCTGAGCCTTGAGATTTTTCGTTGCGTTGCTGTTTATATCAACGCATTCTCACCCCAAGGCGTCACCTTTGACCATGCTTCAATATTTGACGTTTTAGGCGCCCTTTAGCGTCACTTACATGACGCGATCCTACGGCGTCATCTAACTGACGCTAAAGGAAAGCGTCAGTTAGAGGACGCGGTTAGGTTTAGGTGTGGGGTGGGGGTAGGGTACACGCGATCCTAGGGCGTCATCTAACTGACGCTAAAGGGCGCCTAAAGCGTCAGATATTGAAGCATGTCCAAATGCTTCCCAAGGCGTCAGTTAGGTGACGCCTTGGGAGTGAGAATGGGCTGTTTATATGGGGGTCAGAAAGCTCTCGGATTTAATTTGTGTTCTGAAGATGAACGGAGGTCTTACGGGTTTGGAGGACATGAGGGTGAATAATTAATAACATCATTTTCTTTTTTGGGTGAACTAACCGTTTAAGCACAAAATGCACAGAGAATGTAGTTTAAAAGGACTTTAAGGTGTGCAGCGATATCCTAACCTTAAAGGCAGGTTTTTCTTAATTACTATGACCTTACAACTCTTACCGCCCCACAACCATAAAACACACTGTAATATTTAAACCTTCAGTCAATTTTTTAGCACGTGCGAGTGTGTGGATGCTCGTCCTCTTCATATCACACACGCCGCTGCCCTCCCAGCGCCGTCCGCCGCACCCGCACTGGAGCGACGGAGTAGAGACAGCGATAGAATTAAAAGAGTGCAGCGACGGCTTGTCACACTCTCTCTCTCTGTCCTGGAGGCCATTATAAGCCTCGAACAGGACACCATCTCGACCTACCCCCTCCCGGACCCTCGCCGTCAGTATTCTCAGGGACTAGAGGAGACGAATAATGACGACTGGTGTGATAGAGCCTCTTCCTCACCGGGTATCTCACCTCCAAGCTGTTCATTTGTACATTGATGGTGGGATCTGAGGAAGAGGGACTCAATCATTCTCCTCGCCACTGATTCACCCTCACCGTTCTGAATTTACTCTTACCGGGGGGTGAATTATACTCTCGCTCTCACACACACCGGCGCATGCACACGGCACTTGATTTCTGACTAGAAGCGCAGGTGATTTGCATCCAGCAATCTTTCCATTACACACCACTTGGTCACAAAATTGAAATTCAATTTGATTACATGTTTTTACAGTGGATTGCCTCTTGGGATATTAGCATAGTGGTTTTTCATCAATGTGATGTGAACTTATATCATTTTCCATTTTTGTTTTGTTTTAGACTTGACGTTTTAAGTTTAGTTCTAAGTTCTAAGTTAGTTCTATAAATAAAATATGTGCAGATTGGAAATATTTAAAATAAAATAAAAATATAAACATAAATAACTAACTGAACAGGCATTTTTATAATGTTTTGTACACAATCCTATTCCAAAATGTCAAATAACATTGCAAATGCTATTTTGTTTTTCAAGTGTAAGAATTTTGGTTCAGTTTAAATCTTCAAATCACATGAGAATAGGACTTTTTGAAAAATTGAAATGGAAATAAATGTAAGTGTAGGCTGTTTTGGACGAAATGAGAACGCTCCCCTAAAAAGTTCCTTGCTTTTCACCGCAAAGTCAAGTTTTTAACCATGCTCAATGCGTAGTTCTTTCTTAATAGATCTCTATTCATTTTTTAAATGAGTTGATTAGCCAGCACAATGTCAGTGGATTCAGGGGCCTATTACACATTTATGATAGTAAATTACTGTACATTTACAATCCAAATGAAATTTCATGAGAGTTGAGATATTGGAAAAAAAGGCCAGCGTGTATCTCCTCTTGATTTTGTGTGGCTGCAAATGCATCACATCAGCGCCCCCTGTGGTCAGTGGTGTAACTGCAATGGGGGATGGTGTTGAGCCAGTCTCTGGAAGTCTTCCTAACAGAGAGCTGCTGTATTTTAAGGAAGTGCTAATCTATGCTCATTCAGTGTGCTCTATTGCATGTTCATTAAATATGTTCAAACATTACAGAGATAATGTAATGAGGAGGCCACCTCCGCCTAAAGATCTGTAGGAAAGGATTCTGTTTGAGTATGAGCAGGTACATTGAATCCTCTCACTGGAAGTTCAAGTTGGGCTGCACAGGGATCCTCCGTTTCCATGTCTCCCAGAGTGCCCCTCTGTTTTGGCTTCCTTCGCTTTCCATATATCCGTTTAGCAAATGAACAGTGACAGGCATTAGCATAATCAGGGGCAACTTTTTCTTGTAACGCGATCTTTAAGGAGAGACCAGGAACGGGGCAGCCTCACGCTTGTGCTGCTCATCCCACAGCTCTCTGCCCCTAAATTATTCATCATCCAATCAATCATCTTCTCTTTGTTTTGGACCCCAGTGCAGGAGATGAAACGGCAGACTGCCAGAGCTGTTTTTCTTCATCTGAGGTCTGGAAAACATGATCTACTCAGATTACACTCACCCCCAAAACACACAGCTCCAGTACCCACGTGCTTTCAGGAAATACATTAACACACACACACACACACACACACACAGGCAAACAGACACCCTTGAGTCTTGCATCTGTACACATACCTGTAGTATATGGACACCTCACACCACTTCCATTGCAGAAACACACACACACTTATTGTGTTGTGTTTTGTTTTTATGTATTTTTTTATTTTTACTTTATTATTGTATTTTATTTGCAGTTTTTAGCTAATTTTAAAATGTGTTGATTTACCCTTTTATTTATTTTTTTTATTTTAGTGGGCTTTTGAAGCCATTTTGAAACTATTTTTTAGAGATTTAGAGATACTGTAAGGAAGAGACATTAAATTGCTGGGAAGAGTTCAGAAAACATCACAGGCTTCTTGAACCCGCGTCACCCATGAGAGTACCAGAGCTACAACATTTCAAAAGCTTTCATGTTACCTACTGTATATACCATGGCTCTGACATATTTTGTCTTTGTGAACTGTGAAACCCCAAATTGATTGCATCTAAACACATGTAAAACAAACATTAGGCTTCAATTGGTTGAGCTGCTTTGTGACTGGAACTCTTTATATATATATATATATATATATATATATATATATATATATATATGAAGAGTTCAGATGCAAAAGCCTCTAAGTGCCATTTGAAATTTTCTTCTAGAATGATCATTTTTATCAAGCTTATATATTCAAGTTCAGTAATTTCACTTAAATGACAATTAAGTGAAATTACTGAACTTAAATATACAAGATTGATAAAAATGATCATTCTAGAAGAAAATTTCAAATGGCACTTAGAGGCTTTTGCATCTGAACTCTTCATAGATATATTATACATTTGCTGTTTGGTTATATGATACTTTTACTCATTTTACTCTTTTATCTTTGATTCCCAAAACACATATATAACAACAACCCAAATATATTGAAATCTTGATCAGCTTGCCTGTTTATTAGCTGTTATGATGATGCATTCTGCCTTGTTCTCGTTCCTCTCGGCCCTTTAAACATGGCATTTTCCAACCCTCTCACCAGCGGCTGGGTGAACACAAGCACGCTTTTGTTTATTAGTTGCGTATCGGCTTGCGTCTTACATCCCCTGCCTCTTTTCTCGCTTCTCCGCGCAGAGCTTTGACGGACGTGTCATCACACGGCGTAATAAAAGCAGCGAGGCTGTATGATCTATCAGCTGTAACACAGAGGCCCGCTTAACACATCCAACAGGGGCCCGTCTGCGTCTTAAGCCTGTGTGGGAGTGGAGCACTAATAGGGGGAAATGTCTTGGACAACTGATTTGAAGATACTTCGTTCAGAGCACGGCAGGTGACGCGGTGTCTCCCCTTTTTGATGTGGCACAACACAGTCGCGTCGACTGATAGCTTCAAAACGCACAAGAGAGAGACCTTATTCTGCCTCCTGCTAGTGCGACATCAGAGGAGCTGACATCTATTATGGTACGGAAAGACAAGTGTTTGAAACGAAATTCAAGTGTGCGTGGAAGTGTCAGGATTTACTACAGGCCCCAGCATCTTTTTTTTTTTTTCTCGTTTTCTCTCTTTCCGCACTCTCACCCTCCTCCTGCAATCTCTTATTTTTTTATTTTCTTTAATAAGGTGGTTTAGACCAAGCATGTCTATATGAACTCAGAGGGAGAAAGCATGAAAGGGCGCTGCCAGCCCATGATGAAAATATTTTTAAGTAGAAAAACCTGGTCAGTTCCTACTGACGAGATGGCCGGGGAAAAGGAAATACGGCAGGCTCTTTCATGATGCTTTTATTGGAAACAAGTTTATTTTCATGTAGTAAAAGATCATAAAAAAAAATCTTAATATGGAAAAGTTATTTCTAAACATGTTGTTTTTATAAATTTTGTTATTTTTAATAACTGGTAATTATTAATAAAATATTTGAGCTATTTCTAGTATTATTTTTTTGTAATTTTATAATAATTTTATAGTATTATTTGCCTATCTAAATTATTATTATTATTATTTTTATTTTTTGAAGAAAATGTACCTGTGCCAAAACTGTCTGGGAGATTGGGGCGGTGTTGCTAGGTGGTTTCAAAGTGGTTGCTAGGTGGCCCAAGTCAAAAGACCAGACCCTTACGTTTCTATGACACTCCTCGCTAAGGACCAGATTCTTTTTTTCAATGCGAGAATTAGAGATTTTTTTTTTCTGCCAGTCAAACATAATAAATTGTGAATCATAAGATATTGTTAATCTATGTAATACTAATTAGTTACGCGTCAAAGTGTATACTTAAGGTTAATATTTTCCACTGCTAGAAAGATTAACATTTATACCAACCATATTTTAAGCTGTTAACCTTTGTATCAACAGTGATTACCTGTGTATCTTTCACCCGGCAAACCCCCCCACACACACACACACACGAGCATACACACTTCAGTTGAGGAATGGACTTTCGAGGTGAAATATTGCACGAGGGAATGGTATCGAGTGAGCCGGACGTCTGGAGGCAGATAAATAGTGTCGTCTGGCGGTTAGGACACATCAGCCGTAAACAGTACCGGCAGCCATAAAAAGACGAACAGCTTTATTTCCCCAGTCCTTGCAGACACATCAGTGAGACGGACACAGCGCTCGGAGTAAATAAAACAAGCTGACTGGCGGGGCGGTTAGACTGGGATCGCTCCGGGTCCCATAATAATGCCCCGTAGGGCTCACGTCAAGACGCTCCAGTGGGACTGAGCCAGAGCTTTTACCTCCCTGTTTGGCACACACCAGCTAAACCAGTGTTTTCACACTCCAATCAAATTGCATTTACTTTAATAGTACTGCAGTACACCCATAGTTGGATGATAAAATGACAAATTTATAAAATGCACAATTCTGGATTTATCTGGATTTCCGTTTTTTAAAATAATGAGCAAATAACCATACTATGAACCAGTATATCACAGTAAATGAAGAATTTTAATGGGATGGAATTATTATTATTATACAATCTAATTGTAATAATAAGACAACAAAATATCCCATGTTTAATAATTAATTTTAATTGGATTGTATAATAATAATGTAATTATTAATCTCTGCGTCTTTTGTCATTTTTGCTTATTATAGTGTTTTTACCAGTTTAAGAGTGTTTTTGGCTCTGCTTCAGTGTGCATAACTACACTGTTAACCGTGGTAAAATCACTGCAATACACTGCCTGTCTTTACATATTTTATAGTATGGTGAGCATGTTATTGTATTTAAAGTGTAAAAATTATTTTGAAAGAACAAGGTCTTGAGCGATTCCTGATATAGTAAAATTAATAAGCATAAAAAAAATATTCCTGTACATTTTATGGTAAACCCATTTAGCACTGAGAGACCCATGATTGAGTGAACAGATGAGTGTTGATTTAATATTCCTCGATGTTTATATTAATTAGGATTTAATTGTCAAAAATATTTAGCTCAGACATGCAAGTTGGACACAAACGTGAAAATTTTAGCAGCCCTCGCATTATTCCAGTTTCATCAAGCTCGTTTTAATTAACCTCTTTGAATAATTAACCACACGTTATTATCAAATGAAGCAAATAATTGAGGTGCTGGCTCAATTTGTAATTTGACAATTTTCTACCATTTTAATTCATGTGTTTCCCACTTTGAAATGAAGGAAAAACATTTTACAGTAATGACCTTAATGAACAGGGATTGCTGAGACGAGAGGGAGCCGGAAAAACAGCGACTCTAGTCAGTGAGCATAGACAGACTGGTCAATCCCTTGAGGAGTTCTCCATCTCACTGTGTGTGTGTGTGTGTGTGTTTCTCTCTCTCTCTCAGGAGGAGCTGATAGGGCTCAGGGGAACTCTGGAGAATCTCTACACGGCCCAGTATGGGGAACAGCCTTTCATTACAGTATAGAGGCTCAGACATGGGGGAACTGTGTCAGAGCGACTCTCTCCTCCAGTTTGCAGGCAGCGCACCCGTCCACTGGTCTGCTAGGCAAATCCTCTCAAAGCATCTTGGGACTAGGATTACCGAGATTTTATGAAGGTACCGTTCCCCTCTGTGCCCTCCAAGTGTTGACTTCCTCTTTGTGTCCGGCTAGCTGTGCAAAGCCATGGCATTTAGAGTTCTTTGGTATAGAGCAGACTCCATATGGCTGGATTGACCCCGGTGTCGGATCTCGGCTGGTTGTAACACAGGTGCTCTTTCCCCTCCCGCTCTCGTTCTCTCTGTCTTTGTGTAGGAGGGTGACTGTGGCCTCGCTCCAAGATGCTTCATCATGGGTCTCGCTGGGCTTTCGCTCGTTCGGGCAGACGTTTAACTGCCACGCAAAACTGAACGCTTCGCTGCTTCTTCAATCATTCATTTGACAGTTAGCAGCCAATGGTGGCTAATGATTTTCTGTCATGTTCGGCGCGCGGCGTAACCGCGTATTAGATATCGGCGACGGATGGACACATCAACTACTAAAATGGCTCCATTCACAGGGCCATCAAAAGACACAGCTGTCCCAAAATGGATGAAATATTCTGCCACCCGCACCTGCGTGCGTACAGTTTGATTTGCTCAGTGATCTTTTTTTCCCAAGCTCCTTTTCTTTCTTTTTTTAGAGTGCACTCCCTGTTGGAAAAAACTAAGTTATACTAACTTAATGTGGTCAAAGTGTGTCTTGAAACACAGTTAAAGTCAGAAATGACATTTGCAACCCATCTTACTTATGTAATGTGTCATATTTCAGAATGAAACACAATATTCAATGTGAAAAGTGTTCCTCACTAGAACGGAGCCAGAGCTGAATATTACTTCATAATGTCGCATTTTGAAACGCCACCGGCTGCATCACTTAGTAGCCTTAGTTAACATTACTTTTCCCATCCCAAAAAGGAAAGTCAAAAGTCATTTGAAGCAAGCTTGGAATATAAATTGGACACAGTAAGACCAGGGGAACGTGTGTTTAGAAAGGTTGTAATATTTGGTTGTAATATTATTAACTAATCAGCATTATCCAGTTAGCCCAAGATCGACATTAAAGATTTTATTGCATCACAGAGCCAGTAATACTCATTGCCAGGTTTATTAGAAAGCTAGACTAGGAAGCTGATTTTAGTTGAGTAGTGCTGTCCAATCGATTAATCGGGTTTAATCACATCTAACATAAAAGTTTATGTGTGCATAATATGTTATTATATATTAAATTTATATATATGTGTATATATATATATATATATATATATATATTGTTTATGTCTGTGTGAATATATACTACACACACACACACACATATTTATACTAGGGCTGTCAAACGATTAATCGCAATTAATCGCATCCAAAATAAAAGTTTGTTTTTACATAATATGTGTGGGTGCACTGTGTATAATTATTTTTGTATATATATAAATACAGAAAAAAATATTTATATATAAAATATTTATATTTATATATAATATAAATTATACTGTATATATATATATATATAATATATATATATATATATATATATAAAATATTTATATTTATATATAATATAAATTATATATAAATCTATATACAGTATATACATGAAAATATTTCTTAAATATATACAAGCATCTGTGTGTGTGTGTGTGTGTGTGTGTATATATATATATATATATATATATATATATATATATAATTATACCCAGTGCACCCACATATATTATGTTAACACAAACTTTTATTTTGGATGCGCGTGATTAATCCTTGCACAGCCCTAATTTATACCCATATACACTGTCTATATACACAGACATAGATGATATATGTAAATTTAATAATTTATGAACACAAATATTATGTAAACACAAACATTTATGTTAGATTTGACTGCATTAGTTTTTAGTGTTTTATTTGTAATTTTTTTGGAGAAAATACAGTATATCATTTTGATATCAGCCATTAATATCTATCTCACAATAATTAGTCAATCATGAATAGCTAGAATTTTAATATTAGTGCATCCTTTGCCAAGATGGTCTACCAGGTCACCTCGGCCATATCCGCTAGGAGTCAAGCTAATGACCAGCTAGAGATTTATATATTTCTTCGGTGTGGTTTTAAATCGGTAATAATAAGATACCATCACCCAAGAAAACAGGTAGAAAAGTTCCACAGACTTGGTCAGCATCTCGGGAAATGAATTGTGGCGATTTTTTTTTTTTTTCTCCGACGGACGCTGCTTTTCTCCAAAAGTTTATTCCCTCTCAGGATGTGTCAATTTACGCCAGAGAGAAACTCCTGCACCTGGAAATCCGGAAGCTGCATTGATGTCTCCTGTATACCTTATTCATGGCAACATATGTCGGGCCAGGCTTTCCCTACACATCAACATCGTTTTCTGGGCGCGCGTCTCGGCAGGCACCCTGCCACTCGAGTGCCACAAGTATTTATTATTCAAACAACTGTGTTCCTGTATTCTGTTTTTTGGAGCAGAGGAGGAGCAGAGGTCTGTGTTTGGTGTTTTGGACATGCTCAGCTACCTTCTCCATCAGTGACAGCTCCACATCAAACCTGTCCCTGCCAGACTCCCCACCCCCACCCCCATCCTATTAGCCCCACAGCTATGAGTTACTGTGCTGTGCACACCAAAACTTCTGTTGTGCTGCACTTCTTTGATTATACACACAATTAAATAAAGAGTGTGATCCTATTTTGGGAATGTTCTTGCTAGGAAAAGATATTAGTGTATTATTTCTGTGCATCTTTAAGGGAAAAAAAAAAACACTATCCAGAGGTCGGCGTGTTGCGTTAGAACAATAAAATAACAGTTCTTTCTTGGGTAAAAAAAAAAAAAAAAATGTCACTCACTCAAGCATTTTCTTGGTTTCACTTTTTCCTGCATGTGTGCACACACACACAAATTCACAGAGTAAAGCCGTCTTTGAGCAAAAGCCTTCCTCTCTATATCTGCGGCTCCTTCCTGTGCTGCCAAAAACTAGCTTCACTTTGCATACAATATTCATACCGTGTCTGAAAAATGAGGCTTGAAGGTCTGGTCATCTGAAAGACCGGGCAATCAGCGATTGTCTCTTGTCCTTATAAAAAAGAATCGCTCCTCTCCATGCGAGGCGACGGCTGTGAATGGAGTTTTTTTGATGAGTGACACCCTCAGTCATACTGTTGCGTTTTATGTGTGCTGCTCATTAATAAAGAAACACCCCAGAGAGGGAAACGGGGGAGAAACTCTGTCAGCAGAGCGTGTGTGCACGTAACTTTTTTGTCTTTTGAAACGTCAGGTGCAATTTCTGCTCTGTGATCTTCTGAAAGCAATGCTCGGTCCCGCACTCGTGTAGCTGTTTACAGTCTCTGCTTTTTTTTTTGACTCCTGTCAGTTTTCGTAACGAGGTGACATGTTTGTGGGATAGATGAGGCGATGGAAAGAAAGGGTGTGAAAATACTTTAAGCATACCTCCGGGGGTGTAGGAAAAATAAATCTTTAATGTATATACACGGCTAACCAGTGATCAAAGGCCTTGGTGTGGTTACTTGTAACAAACAGATATGATGGATAACATTTGGGCCTTCGATCCTTAGATTGGCATTACAAAACAGATATTATAAAATACTTGTTTTTTTTAAATTACAATGCAATAAAATAATCAGATTATTTTTAATCGGATTAATCACACTTTTGTTGTGTGATTAATCGCACACTTCTTGTCACATTTAGTTGTCATTTACTATCCAATAAAGTAAACAATTAAAATTAAGTGCGATTCTCAAAAACTAAGGACCCTTGGAGACTCTGAAAGAACACAAAATAACTAAATGATATAAGAAATAATTCTATTATATAAAAAATGTATGCACACCAAAACCCATGAATTTGTTTTTTACAGAATTCTCTTTGTATAGTATGTGTACAGAGCAACAACAGAGCATACATGTGTGTGTGTGTATATATATATATATATAATATGTATATACAGTATGTGTGTGTGTTCATATACAACAATACAAATATTAATATGCAATTAACGTAATATAAATATAATCTTAACTTAATATAATTAATCATCATATGTATTGTTTTTCTTGTTTACAGTCCCAATAATTAATTTTTTTTCTCCCAAAATGCTACAATTATTATCTGTGGCAGATTTGTCATGTATGTGCATGCTTCTTAGTGTGTGACCATTTGCTGAACTAGGTAGTATTCTGCATTTTTTTAATGCAAATTTTATGAACAGATGCTTTGATGTCATACAAGAATACACATGCACCTCTTAACAAGAATGCAGAATCACTCCTGCATACAAAATACATTTCTGCACTCAGCTAAAGGAAAAGTCATTTAAACCTGTTAGCTTTTAGTGAGCATATTAAATGTGTCAACTTGTAAGTAAAACGCTGTAAATGCTTACAATATTCATGTTTCTCTATTTGTCAACCAACACTTCATCACAAATTCATTACAAAAGCCTCTCAAATGCGTGCAGTGGGAATGCTCTGTACAGCGCATTTATTTTTGAAAAGACATCATCCATTATGGTTCATCATTGGAGATTTGCATCCTACGCTTTCAAAACGAGATAAATATTTTTCTATCATAAATTCTTTAAGCTCGTAAGCCATGAAAAAATGAAAGCTAGCTGCTCTTCTGCACAGTAATTCTGCGTTTAAAAAACACTAATGGACTTTTATGTCAGTTCGTTTACTGAATAATTAACAGCAGCATCGTGTGCACAATGCGCAGCCATACATTATTGATCCCTTGGTTGTTTTTGACTTCTCTGGGTTCTATTTCAATTAATAAACACACACACACTCTCACACATCTCTAAGCATTATGGTATGCGCATTTATGGTGTGTCTATTTATGTATTTTTTAATTAAATGTATTTTCTCTCTCATTTTTTCAGACCATCGAAAGGCAGAAAAGAGCCTTGGAGGCTTCAGGCAGAGTTAGCTGTGATGCTCATATGGGTGATACAGGTAAGATTTCTCCTGATCTCCTTCCCAAAAAGCCATTCTGAAGGGTCAGTACACAAAACTGAGTGACCGTAATCAATCTCATCTCAAGAGTAGCAACAGGACCAGTGTGGCCTTTTCACCCAAAGTACAATTACTTGAGTTTAGCTAACTGTATAATCATAAATGTTCATGAACAGAATGAAGAAAAAAGTCACTTTTCAAGGTGAATTTCACTGCCGGGAGGGTTAACGGCACACCTAAACCCTTCACACTAGTAAACTTCATCAACCTATAGGCCATGTGTTGGGATATAGATGCAAAAAGCAGCTTGTTGTATAGATGTAGAAAAACAGGAGGGTCGTTTGGCCTCGTTGGAAGGTTTTAGAAGAGCTTTGGCTTCTGAGATGGCTGGGTTGCAATGGAAAGGAGGCCCCGGTAGTGGTTTACCAGCTTATAGCCTGCGTCTCAAGGGCATTTACATTATCAATTAATGGAATATAATAAAGGCTTAGTTTATGGAAATGTGGCTGACTGAAATGGCTATCCGTACCTCTCAGCAGGGGCTGTAATTACATTTTCAGATTCAGTGAGAGCAGGCCACAATTGGATAATACTGCCGTCACCAGGTTCTCAAGCCATACAAGTATATGGAGTTCAACGGGTCAGCTTGTGTGAGGATTTCCTCTATACAACCGAGGTCTGCTGAAGAGCTGAACGCACAACACTTCGGACCACGCTGCGTCCCAATTCAGAGCCTGCATCCTTCGAAGGACGCTGACTTAAAAAGGCCACGAAGGTCGGAACAAGCTTTGTTAATCGGGACGGTCTAGCCTTCCTGGGATTGTTTTTGTTACCTATACTGTGACAATTGCCGTTGCTGTGTGGCAGTAACGTTTATCCTTGGACTTGTTTGAAAGTTTTATTAAACCGTCTGAAAACGAAACAGGGTAAAACATGTCTGAATAAATTCACCATGGTCCATTTCTCCATACAATTAGAAGATATGTCAACATTTTAACTACTTTAAACTGCTTTTTTTTATCATTAGATTTGGATCATCATTCGATATTTGAAGTTGAAACCCAATACTTGCGTTTAAAAGTGTAATTCTGCAATTTCTTTAAAAACAAATCCTGTCGTACTTGGCTTGCAATGAATTCTGGGATAGGCAAGACCGCGAAGGATCCATATGTTGTATCCTTCATTGCACAGGAAACGAATGACTCATTTGGAGGCCGCATTTGAAGTAGCCTTGGAATTAGCACAGCCTTCAAGTTCGTCGTGCCACGGGGATGCAGTCGGCCTTCGAATGCAGCCTCTGAATTGGGACTCAGATTGGAAAAATTGGATTCCTGGTCTGACGAGTCACGATTTCTGCTGCGACATTTAAATGGTAGGGTCAGAATTTGGGCGTAAACAACATAAAAGCATGGATCCGTCCAGGTTACTGGTTTTGGCACACTTTGGACACCTTAGTTCCAATTGAACATAGTTTATATTGTTGCTGACCTTGTCCATCATGACCACAGTTTGCCATCTTCCTATGGCTACTTCCAGCAGGATAACGTGCCATGACACAAAGCTCAAATCATCTCAAACTAGTTTCTTGAACATAACAATGAGTTCACTAAACTCAAATGACCTCCACAGATCTCAGTTCAATAGAGAAGCTTTGGGATGTGGTGGATCAGGAGATTCCCATCATGGATGTGCAGCCGACAAATCTGCAGCAACTGCGTGAAGCTATCACGTCAATATGGACCAACATTTCTGAGGAATATTTCCAGCACCTTGTTGAATCTGTGCCATGAAGTATTAAGGCAGTTCTGAAGACAAAATGGGGTACCTAATAAAGTGGCCTGTGGCTGTAAATCTGGCAGGAGTTGATGGGATGAAGAGGATAGAGCTGGGACCAAATGTGAACTTGATTCGAACCCACATCCAAACATAAGGCCATGGTCGGAGGATGCACTTGCATATCATTTAAGGTTTGAGCTATCTGGCATACTAATGGCTGGTATCTGTGGAAAACACCAAGCAGAAGCTGCACAACACATTTAATGTGTTTAAGTGAGGAAAATCCAGCAAATGTGTTTCTTTTTCTGCTCCCCAAATGGTCTGGCACTGAGACAAAGACATCGTATTCCTCATGCACAGTTAACCTTTTCATTAAACTACATTGCATAATTATCGCAAGAAGCCCCAGCATCCTCTATTGTTGTTTAATTAGCCAGTTAATGTTGTTAGTCTGTGCTGCAAACCATTCATTTGTCTTGCTTAAGGAGCCTCTCTTGCCGTAACGGGGAGGAAATTGAGTTTGTTATTTATTGTGAACAGAGACAAAGTGACGGTTATTAAATTTTAATAAGCTCCAGTTTACACTGCTGAGTTGTTGATGACAGCGAAGGCTTTATTACCGAACTGCGCTAACCACGAGTAAGCAATGAACTGGGGTTGGCACACTGTGATGCAAGCTTCCTACCTTTTCCACGGAAATGGGACTTCCTTTCCTTCTGTATACGTCAAGTTATACTGTGAGAAGACATGGCGCGCCATATGTGAAGTTGCAGTCACGTATTGATCCTGGTAATATTCCTTAGCACTTAACCTTTACACTAGCTGGACGGGATATGAAGTCCCTTATTGAATGTGTACTTTTATGCCTTCCTCTTGTGACGGCCCTAATCGATAGCCTCTGCTTCATTAGTTAGCAGAGCTCTCAGTTTTCTCTCCTTCAAAGCTGAAATTTATCTACGTATGGCAAAAAGGGGAAACCAGGTGCTTGTTAGACCAGGTTGTTCTTTGTCAGTCCTGTTACTGGTGTACAATAGTAAATCAATACTGACCTTGTTTGGTGCCAGATTTAAGATTATATTTAGTATGAATAATAATGTTATTTCTTTAACTTGGGGCTATTTTAGTCCTATGTCTTTTTATAATATACACTTTTTTTCAGTCATCAACAGAGATACAAACTAATTTAATTTCTACCAGATCCATGGTGGAAATGACAGTTGAGTGTCAAATGCAATTTACTTAATTTATCATTTTCATACAGTAAAAGTTCCAATGGTTTTTCACTTTATATATTATCAGTTTGATGTTCAGATAGCAAATTTAAAAATCGTAGTTTTTTCTAGTAGTAGTAAAATCTAAAGTGTCAGTAGTTGAAGAAACCAAAACATGTGATCCAAGATATCGCTGCAGCTCTCGGATAAAGTTTTTTTTTTTTTTTTTTTTTTTTTTTTTTTATCTCGGATGTGCGGTTCTGTTTTTATTTTCATTCCCCTTAGCTGTTTTCTTTTCGGATGCACGCAATTAATTACCCTCATATCCGCATCTGTTCCTCTGCACACCTTCACCTGAAATTCTGCATTCGGAGTCCCCGAATTACATCCATCTTCCCTGTGCAATTGGTTGACACATTATCTCATTAAAATTTACAAAGAAAACTCCTTCTCTTTATCTGCAATAATCTAATTAGCATGAGGCAGATGGTTTAATAAGCGATATCTGCGCCGTTTAGCCTCCCAGACGCCCAGGTGGAGAGCCAGGGAGCCTCCTCTGGTTGCCTCCTCTCTCCCTGCCTGTGAATGGCTCTCCTGGGCTCATATTATTGCTTCCTCTGCCTGAGGGTCGCAGCGCTCGTTGCTCTCCAGATATGAATACAGAAGAAGAAGCTGAGGGAATCAAACAAGATAGAACCCTAATTATTTTGCTTATTAACCAAGCCTAACTAGTTAACAGATGTTCGGAGGTTTGCACGGCAAATTAATGCATTCTTTCCTTCTATTATTTTCTTCATTTTAGATTGTTTGTCTCATCTATGTGGTTATCAGGGATAATAGCATTTGCCCCGGAGTGAAGATCAATATCATTATGCAATCGGCCTGTTCTCCTCGCCGTGTGACTCTATCAGACGTGACTAGGAAGAGTAGAAGGGCAGAGAGATCGAGGAAGGCCATCATTAAGAAGAGGAAAAAGTCCAGTGACCAGATTACATTACAACCATGTTTTTCCCCACTTCTGACAGTTCTACCAGCTGATAATGAGGCGTCGAACCCACTGCCCAGACATGAACGCTCAGATGAAGTCCGGCCGACAGCTCAGCCGTAGCCACTACATCCTGAATCTAGGCAAATAGGAGCTGGGCCGGCCTTCGCTTCAGTACTGAAGCGGAGGGAAAGATCCGCTCAATTACCTCCCCAACTTTCAGCTGCAGTCTTCTTAGTGACCGGCTGAGAGGAACCGTAATGAGAGCGGATTTAGAATAAAAAGATGTGCCCGTCTACAAAGGCGGAAGGCAATATCGGCTCAGATTGATGGCTGGAAATGGTGGGGAGGTCGAGGCGTACCCGTGAAGCATCACCCCAGTGAAGGATATGGCAATACGACCCAGCAGAGCCAGAGTCATAGGTGGTCTGCTTCCCAGTTAGCCCAAAACCCGAGATGTGCTCATAAGCAACATAAACGGAGCTGCTCCATGCGTCCACACACTGAAAAATACCTTTACGGCCCCTATTAACACGGATCAAAGAGAGGTCTTATGGGAGGCAGCTGTAGAGTTACTCAAAAGCTGAAAGTTAAAGGGTAAAGACTTGGGAGAAACCAATTTTCTTTCTACCTTAAGCCTTTTTTCTATATTAATAAACATTTCTTCCAAAATAATGTGTCGATAAATAACATTCACATTTAATAATTCAATTGGCCATGGATTGATTTATTGACATTGTATTATGTATTGAAAGATATGTTGGCATATACAATGTATACATTTCTGAGCAGTGTTTAAAAGCACCCCAGATTCTGTATATATTCACGTTTTATGCTGAAATCCATTGGCTTATTATTAGTTATTGTAACCATTTTCAGTTTAGTGTTATTGCCGGTAGAGAAAAAAAAAGTAATATAGAAGAAAAATAACGTCATTTTATTATATTTGAGAAATTTGGCCCTCACGAGTCTGGTGAAACAAGTACGCCCCATCACTATCACTACCTGGATTTGGTATCCAAAGTTAATGTAATACTAACTTCTCGTTTCTAGATGGTTTGCAAATGTGACCTCTGTCTTCATATGATCTGAACAACATGCCAATTAAACGGTCTGTGAACTAATCAGCCTTAGAAACACTTTCAAAGGAAATTGATTATTTCTGAAAGAAAACATGAAATTAGTCCTGCACTTCTTGCCTTAGGTTAGAGATTAGAAATCATGCTTATACTATCTAATTCAACCCAGTGCCAGCTCGCTCCGAGAGGAAGGACTCCAGAAGTTAATTACACTCAGCTGTGAATTGAAACAATATCTAATTGCACGCTGGATTAATTACCAGCATCTGTGGTGTGCATGCCTAAACAAGAGCCCTCATAAATAACAGCAGGTACATCTACATCTACACAGATGGGAATTCTACAGCCAAGCCCTCGGTTTACTCGGAAAACACGCTACTACTGTACTCGTTGTTCTGTAAGACAAAATCTATAGCCTAAAATCTTAAAAAGGGGACTTTCTGGTTAGTTACCAATGAATCAAGGCTGTTTATCCTGTTATTAATATTTGTCTCTGGTGATCTGAACACAAAAATCTTAAAGCGTCTCCAGTGACCACTTCTGATCATGTATATATACCAACAGTGGTCACAAACCACAGCCGTGTACGTGTGCGCCAGTGATGCACTGTGGGATGACGGCAAGCTGGAGAAGGTAGTGTAATGCCCTGTGAGTGTGTACTTTTTCAGGTTTTGCTTTTTATGTGGTCCAAATGTCTCTCTTTCCAATGTCCACATAAAGACAGTAAGAGTTTAGAGAGTAGCTTTAGCAGTTAGTTAGTCTATACCAATTCTAATGAGCCTAATTTTACTATGGATCGTCTTGGTTTTTCTTCTGCGACTATGTAGGGTCTCTTATACAGACAGATCATCCCTTCGCTCCCCTCCTGAGCGCCGATCAACTGGCGTGTTTACATACAACACTCTTCAGTTTAAAGGCATTTGCATAGTCAAATCCCTCCTCATATTATAAATGTAATTAAATCTCTTAACACAGAGGCAACCTCTGAATGTTTTCGCTGCTGAAGCACTTTTTCTCCCGCTGTTTTACAATCAATTAAAATGAAGGAGATTCACAGTCATCGCCGAAGCACTCTGATCACCATCAGCTGTGAGTTTATGATGTGCACAAGACAGTCGCAATTAATGCGTGACCGCAGGTGTTCTGCACCTGAGGCCGCCTCGGGAGGATCATATCTAACTTTGTGCGGACCTCAGTCAAAACTAAGACTTTGCACGCGTCAGGTTTGCATTAAGAATATTAATGCCCATATTAATTTTGTATTGACCTTTCTTAGCCGGCTTCATCCGGCAGTCCAAACAGAGAAAGAGGCAGTTTTAATTCCCCGGCTTGAAGGCAGAGAGCCGTCGGCTAATGAAAAAAGGCAGTCAAACAGAGCTGCTCACACAACATATTAAAATAGCAAGATCAATAGTCCACTCTATGATTATAGCCAAACATTCCCATATTCCCAAACAGCCGGCAGGGAAAAAGTACAGCCCTTTCTGTGGGATGCCAGCAAATGAAATCAACAGCACGACTTTAAGCACAGGCATTGAAAGTAATAGATTTTAAATATTTGTGATGTCTCCGGTGAGTGTTTTGTGTGGGATGTCTATTTTAAGATTATGTGCACAATTCGCTGTATGTGTGCCATTCTCAGCAACATTCAAAAAGCTTATGGCCTCATATCATTCCAATGAAGTGCGTTCCTCAACATTATGGTAATTTTGCTGTAAAATCGCACATTCATTTTTTTTTTTTTGGTCCATAGCCCATTTTTGAGGTCCCAAAATGTTTGCAACCCCACTAGTGTCAAAGTATTAAGCTAAACTCTGTAGCATCTCGATTATATTCTTAAGATTAACACAATTTGCCATTTAATATCATTTGTATTAAATCCAGCTGGTATTGTGTCATGAAAATATAATATACAGTTCTGACAGACCCCAAAGTTAAGAGCCAACTCATTAAATCAATGCCTCTCAGGTGAATGAACACTTTAGAAAGTTCATTACTTCAGTTTAGGATTCACATACGCTGGATGAGGTGTTTGGTCGCAAAATAAACTTCAGCAGTGACAGAGGGGACGAAAGGAGATGCGTTAAGACTTATGTTGTGTTTTTCTAAAGTCGACTTTCTGTGTAAAGATCACTCAGGAGAAATTACATTTCTGCTTTGATTTAATTAAAGCTAAATATTGGCCAATCGTCAACGGCCGGCCTGGCTGATGCTTGACACTATAATTATCTCCTGAGGTACTTTGTCTTAAAGGCTGCGCTCGAGCGTGAAACCAATTCCAGCGTTCACTCATCAGGGGCCACGTCGCTCGGCTCTGTTTGCTTACTGCTTCTTTAAGTCGTTTCTGAATTGCGCCATTGGATCAAGCAGGACCGCTTTGTGAGTCACATTGGCCGGGGAATTACAGCCACGCTGCTGTTAATGAACAAAATAATTCAGTGTGTTTGGTGGTCTAGTAGGTTGTACTTTGGAGAGCAAATTATTATGAGGGTTTAAAAGGCCTAATTTCCAGTGTGCGACTAAACAAAATAGCATTCGCAACTCATTTTGCTTTGTCAATTTAATATATTTCTGATATTCAATGAGAAAAGAAATCTAGGAAAAAAAATATATATATATATAATTCTTTCTATATGTATATTATATATTTTTAGGTTTTCAATGCTGTTGTAGAAATGCATTACTTGTCCATGATTTATTTATTTTAAAGGTAGTAAAGGTAGTAGTAAAGTAAAGGTCTCTAAAAGAGGGATGACCGAGATAAAGGGAACTGGATTTGACTGACCATGTGATCTCAAAATGGCGGCCTCCATGAGGTGACCCACTCCTTGTTAAAATGAAACTGCTTTTATTTGGCTACTGATGCTCAATTATTTCTACATTCAACACATTTTTTCAAAGCGCTCATTTTTTATCAACATTGTTTCTTTAGAAAAAAATGAATTTATATACCTTTAAGAAACTTAATATCAGGGTCAACTTTAATTTCAGAAAGACCGAGAAGCCTGTGATTTGCACTCAGAAGAGTAGACGGATGCAAATGTTAGCAGATGTGGCCTCCCAGACCAGAAGTATTGTATTGCGGTGATGTAACTTGTAGACACTGCAATATGTTGCTTTTGATGGCACAGCAGAGTGTTACGACAAGCCGAGAGTATCCACCCATACATGTTCTATACTTTTTGTCATTGACTTATCTACTCCCTCTCTCTCTTCCCCCCTCGTTCCTTCTTTCGTTTCTTGAATTATTCAACAATGTCACAGCAGTGACCTGTCCCTTGTCAGCACTACCCGCAGTACCTGCAACTCTGAGGCTGTGGTGATGTGAGGTCTGTCTCTCTTCTTTGCTTTCTCTCTCTCTCCTGGCTGTAATTTGTGTCGGTGACAGCAGGTTGACGACTGAGCGGCAGCATATGTTTGTGTGTGTGTGTGCGCAAAAGGCCTCCTAACACACATTTTCTCTCTCTCGCTGGCGTGTCACTGTGAGAAGCCTGGAGGAGACAGGCCGCAGGTTTTTTAACCCGGCGCTCTGCCGTTCACAGCTGCGACTTGTCACATTAGTCAACTCAAATTTTAAGAAAATCAATTCCAAAGTTTAATTCGCTCGACTCCCATGCCTGTTCTCCCTCCGTACCTTGGCCGCGGCGCCCCCCGCTACCCCCCAGCACCTCATGAAACAGACTCCCAAGGGGCACAAGTCATCAATCTTAAATCACGTCCTCAAAACTAATGGCGAAGCTCTGCGCCGGGCCTGCTAAATTGAATTATTAGTGGATTGACAAAAAACTGCTGGGATTATTTTAGGGACAGGCAGTGAGAGGCTTAATGACAGGAAGTGGCGGTAGGGGTGGAGGGAAAGGAAGGATGTGGCCAGAGTGAAGTAGGAAGAGAAACGATTCAGAAGGGTCTTCGCTTCCTCTTGCAAATCATCTTCTTCAGCTGCGGCATGTTCAAGCTGCCAGTCTTGGGCTCCAAACGCACTCTCTGTGAGTTTGCGAATGCAGACGCTTTTAGCTATGCAAGCAAGAGTGAATTGCATTTTCAACAGCGCCACTAGGGGCGCTGAAATGTGCGTTAGATTAAATTGTCCTTTTACAGTCAGTTTTTCTCGTTCAGGTCAACCGCTATCATGGTGGAGAAACGGTTTGGAGACACTTTAATCCTATAAAGCCTACAGTATCATTTTTGATATAAGGCCTCTAAATTATCAACACGGATCAAAACGTGGCTTTGTTGTGCGCGATCTAAAGTCCCCATGAACAAGTCTTGGGCAAATCTTGGAATATTGCAGTATTTTTTGTAAATTATTTATCCGTTTTTATTCATGCGCCCTCGTAATCTTCGTCTCCCTCTTGCAGCGCGACCTCTCTTCTCTTCTGTGATGACGTGTTTACTGGCTTGAGGGCGGGACAACCTGTCACTCACATGAGGTGAGATCGACCAATAAAAACCCCAACCAACCAGTGAATTCCCAATGAACAAAATCGAGTCCCGCTCTACATTTTTGTTGGATGAGAAGCCGTTTCACTCTGATATACTGTACGTCACAATAGGAAAGAAAAGACTATTGCAACTTCCGTTTCATGCCGACCTATTGCTAACTTGTATTGTTAGGTGAACACTTACTAGACTAAAGCAACTTTATTTATTTAACTATCCATACATTGTTCCATTTAAATTAATGTGTTTGATTTATTTCATATATATATTGGGCTTTACAGGGTTAAGGTTACTACCATTTGAAGGAAACTGTATTGCCGCTTTAAGCAGTTTGTAGTTTGTAAAACAAAATGAGTAAAAAAAAAACAAAACAGTTTTTTGATCTTAAGATGTTTTCTTCTCTTTCTTGTCTCTTTACATTTTCTTGCCTTTGACTGAGTACAAACTTCACTACATCAGCTTCTTTTATCTCTGGAGAAACTGCTAAATTTTGTGTTTAAAAGATGCTGAAAATCACACAAAAAGTTAAAGTTCGAAACACACACTGAATTTGTAAGCACAGTTACTGAATCTCAACTTTCTTTCTTACCTGATATTTATGATAGTGTGTAAAGATACACATTTACAAGAGTTCAAAAACGGAATTCTATAGTAAAAAAGCCGGTGATTCCCATCACAACCCGATGTGAGTGGGTTGGCCGTGTAAACCGATATTTAAAGATGTATTTTCATGGGGGTTTCCCTCCACCGGGTCTTGTGTTGTATATAAGCGCTACAGCTGTGCTCCTGGCTCATGATGGTGATGGATGAAAGTTGCTCTCTCCCAGAGCGCGGCACTGAATTAAATTGAAAGGTACTGTTGATTCCCCCCGTTACCGCCTCAGAATCAAGTTTGTTAGAAATTGATTTAAGCCAAGGGGGTCTTTGTGGAAAGAAGAAGGCAGCGATTTCCTCTTGATGGGAAGGGATGATTAGATTTGTTTTGTCTCTCTTTTTTTTTCCTTTGCTGGTGTCAGCAAATCACATCAGCTCTCTCCCTTGTCAACACATGCTCCTTGTTGAGCAGTCAAAGCTAATTTGCAGATGTGCCACTTGCTATTTTTCGTCTTGCTACTCGTTTCCCTTTCTTCTTGTCTATCCTCCAAGATATTTTGACACTAAACGTTGGCTTATCCTTTGCCACCATTGAAGCTTAGCAGTATATTGTGTGGAAACTTCCACTGTTTAGCCTAGACGAGGAGTTGGTAAGCTGTAAAGGTTGGTTGTCACACTTTCTACCTTTTGTACAAGATGGTTTCCTATGGGAAAACTGAGCTTCTGACTTATCATTCATCACCCGTGGTACCGGGATGTTTTGCAGTCTCCAATGGCAGGAGTCTATCTCCTTATCATCCATCTTCAGGCCAAAGTCTCACCTCAGCACTGCAATTAAACCTCAACCTCTCGTGTGTAATAAACAAGCAGGGCATGTTAAACCAGATCAAATATAGAAACAGTGGTTATTGCATCTTCAGCGGTTTAATTCAATTCCAAGATGGTTTAACTTTGGCCCCACCAGGTGTCAGTCAGCGTGTCATCGGGGTTCCCCCAAGCCGCCCCGGGACGGTGATGTTTTGAAGACTTCAGTTCTTCCCATCACAGCGACGGGGACCGAAAGAGACTAGCCTCATAAACCTCCATGTCTGTGCCGTCCACAAGAGATTTGTCAATACACTGAGCCATATAGGTTCTGGCAGGCTTTCTTCAGGGACGGCATTTGCCTTGAAGTACTGTCTTTTCTCATCTTCAATGTCAGCCCGCAGGCTGGAAGACAACATATGTTCTCTTCATGTCCACCAGACAAGGCCCACACCAGTCATATGACACATTATTGAGTTTAAACGCATCACATATTTCAGCTTTCTTCACTTCTACGAGAACAGATGGCACAAATTACCGTTGCAGAGATACTTTGACAAACATGCACTGTCCCGGCACCAAAATGACAAAATCATTAATTGGTCTCTGGTACGTTGGTGATTTTTCGCACAGCGTGAAGGCCTGTCTCAAACTCACAGATGTAAAAGATTAATCTGTTGCCTTCAGGTAGGTGAGATGAAAATCAATGCCCTCGATGACGACTCCTCACTGTTTGGAGTTAAACACAAGAGGAAAGCGCTTCCTCTTCCTCCTGGGAAAGTCTTTTTTTGTCCTTGAACAGAGTCAGTGATGCTGACCCCTCTGGCTGTCGTAATTATGACAATTTGAGGAATGGCCTGCAACTATCAGTGATTTCCTCCCATTTACTCAATGCAGTATTTAATTGATTTTACCACCCAAGATGCCAACTAAATATAATCATATTCTAAACCCTTTCTCCATGAAGAAATAATTATTTTCCACCCTTTCTGCTTGCATTTTGGCTGCTCTAAAACTACATTATTATTAATACACTCTAAAAAATGCTGGGTTGTTAACCCATCTTTGGGTCAAATATGGACAAACTCAGCCATTGGGTTAAATGTTTAAATTACATGTTTAACCCAACATTGGGTTGTCCATCTTTTAAAACAACCCAACATTTTTTAGAGTGTAGTTTATCAGTATGATTTAATTTTATAAGAGACTATTAGTAGTTAATTAAATTCAATTAAACAGTTAAGTCATCATTGTGCAAAAATATTCAATTGCAGAATGACATGATTGACTAATCAGAATCAAGTATTTTATAATATTTGCTATTGTTGTTTTAAAGTGTTACCCAAGTATTTCATTGGAAGTTATTCCATAACCTACTGTGTATGAAAACGCAGTTCATTTTTTTAATATTCAGTCAAGTATTTCAGTGCAGCCATAACCCGGAGTCCCACGTTGAGAGCTATAATCTTGCTGCTCTCTGGATGTGTGGAGCCCTTGTTAATGTTAAACAGAGATTAGCCCTTTCATTTGCCATACAGCTCAGTTCTCGCCCCCTCGTCTCCTCTGCCCCCTTCAAGTATTCAAAATTAATACTACCCTCAGCTCCGAGACCACTGTCTGATATTAACAAAGTAATAAAGAGAATCAATTTTTTAAAGCATACTATATTCGTAGAGGGTTAATATTAGACTGTTATCATCGAGAGGTCAAGTGATGTGGGGAATTTTGCTGTCAGTTGTAGGAGCCATGCAATTTTGATAGCTTAGTCGTTATTCGTTTAACTTTATTTTATGCCTTAATGTATGGAAGCCCTTTTATGGTCTGTAGTTATTTTAATATGGGTAAATGGCTAATTAGGGATACATGTTGGGTTTTTTTGGTCATTGAACACAAACATTATTACCCCTTCTAGTTAGAAAGATGTGATGCCATCGTTCCTTATCCTCCATCTACCTTTCCAACGTCTCAGTTGCTCTAACTTCTTCTTTTTTGTTGTCCTCTCTCTCCATTAATCTTTTCTGAAAGGCCTGATACCATCCATCTCCCCAGTCGGCTATTCCCGAAGGGTAAATTACTCCAGAGGCCCGCGTGGCCCCGCTCTGTATCAGGTTGACCCACGTCTTGTTTGCCATTTTGTGTACGCCGCTGTTTATTTAACAAGGAGCAGAGTGAGAAGGCCTTCCAGAGACGGTCCTTTGATAGTAACTTTGACACCCGAGCTGAATAATAACCCTCATTATGGAGTGGCTGACAGCTCCTGAAAGAGCTGATTTATGAATATGCTGGGGGCTGAAGCCTGCTCGCTCTCCACGGCTCGGCCGGCATCTTGGGCCGCCACCGTCCCTGTGCTTCCACCTTCCTCTCCTTTCCCCCTTTTTGTGCTCGAGATTACAGGCACGTTACGTCAGGAGACTGTAGGCCGATCTGAGAGTCTGAGATCTGAAATCAACGGTAGTTGTCCATTGAGACTAAGAACTAAACCTATTACCTCTGTTTTGATGAAAAATAAAATAGATAGATAGCTAGGTAGATGGATGGATGGATATGTAGGTGGTTAGGTGAATAAAACTTGCTCCGCTTCTAAAACAATTTTCCTTTTTCAGATGACATCTTCAAGCCCTCCAATTTTCAATCCCTCCCTCTGAACATGTCATGCGCAGGCCAATTCTGATGATCCAGTCTATTCCTGATGGATAAAATGCTATATTCTTTTTTCTCTTGGATACTCTCTGAAATACACCACATTAAAGTAAAACGGTTTGCAAAGTGTTACACATTTGACTTTAAAGTTGTTTAAAGTTAAACTTTTCTCTGCATTGATGCTGTAAATTGCAAGTCAGTTGGAACTGTAATGAACAGTTGTAATGAACCCCCGCCCCCCGCATTTAACGCTTGCAACTAGATCTTTTTATTTTTGAGGATAGTTGTTCATGAAATTTTAAACCCACCCATGAGATTAAGCCTTATATATATTAATATTTTTTAAATATCGCCTATATCAAAGCTTGCCTAAATAAAAGATGAGATATACACTATATTTCTCTCTTTTTTGACACCCCAGCAGAATCAATTAAGCAGGAAAGGGAATAGGGATCTCTCTGGGAAGACTGCGGGTTTGGAGAGGCCTTGAGCCCGAGCTTTGGACGCCGTGGAGGTGGGATATCCAGTGGATATGCATAAACGGGCTGGGGAGGATGAAAGCTGTTCAGCAGATAAAGCCATACCAGTCGGAATCCTGCCACGCCAGCCCTGATTTATGACCGTCTCTGGCAGACTCCCTACCAAATCCACCCGCTGCCTTTTTCTTGAGTGGAGATGCCCACGTTTGAGCCGATAGCACGACTACGCATACGCACAAGGTGAAGACAAATCGCTCACAGGACTGGTACAGTTGGACTGTCAATTTTGTCTTCAGAAGACAACAGCAGTGAGAAGAAAGGCTGTTTCCAAATGCTGTATATAAATCTACTGTTTACATAGAATAAGTCACTGATAGTGGGTTTTCATGCCAAGTTGTTTCATAATCGTTTACCGGCTATTTGGTTACCACAGCACCTGAATTAAGAACATTTACTAGCCATAAATGTCTTTTGATAAATTAATCATTAAAATAATTTATTTATTAGAATTATATATTAATATATTTCTGCAGACATGAAACTATATTTTGCATTATTTTAATTCATTTAAATATCCACGAAAGTTACCGACCAACTGGTGAACAGCTATATTTTATTTACCCCCTAAAGCCTTTACTTTGACAAGTGTTATTTTGTATACACTTGCTTTAGATATTTAATGTCCATTACAATGCTCATTGGCTACAGATAGCAGAGAGTGACACAACATTATGTGATTGTTTCACAATCTTAAAAGTTTAAAGCTGTTCTTGTTTTCCTTCTCTGTCAATCTACTCTTCCATAAATTCTGTATGAAAACCAAGTGCACAAAAACTTAATTGACACCAAAGCTGAAACATGATGCCGATTAGCAGCAAGGCCCGCTCTGAGCCAAAAGCATCTCTAGAGTATCAGTGCTTTATTATTTGGTGCTGTTTTCATGTCATTAGTGTAATAATGATGTGTGTATGTCTTCCTCAGGGACGTGGTCTGGTTCTTCACACTGAACCTGAGGACACAAACGATGCCTCTGAGTAGCACTCTTATGTTCCCGGCTCTTCCTCTCTCGCGCAACATTAAAAAGTCTGGATAAAAGGTAAGGAATAGGCTTTATTAACTTTAAATATGCATGATGTTTCTGAGAAAAGTGCAGTACGCCATCGAGAAACGTCCAAAAGCTTGACTACTTATTTCTTCTTATTTTTCTCCCTCTTCCTCTCTCCTGCTCAAAAATGGTAAATAATTGAAAACAGAGAAGGGAAGGAAAGAGGGGGAAAGACACCAAGATTCTGACACACTCTGCATAAACATCTCCTTATTAGTGACCCTAGATGCCCAGGGAGAATCTGCCACCACACACACACACAGTCACACACACTGTGACTGAAGCACCCTGACTGAGGTCCATCTTCACCATCATAACCTCTTCTGGTCTTTCACAGGTGACTCAGAACTGTGAATGATTAACTATAAGGTCAGAGATTCATGGCAAAAATGGTTTCTTTATGGGTGTCAGGTAACCTTAAATTGCTTTTATTTTTTTTTAATGTTATTCAAACCGACTTGGCTACAACTAATTAAAAAAAAATATATTTTTATTCAGCAAGGATGCATTAAATAGCTCAAAATTGACAGTGAAGACATTCTGTTCATCAAACAAATCATTGTTATCCCTTTATCCACAAAAAATATTAATAGCACAACAACGGCATATCAGAATGATATCTGGAGGATCATGTGACACTGAGGACTGGAAATTACTGTTTTTGAAAATTGTAAAATTGAAATCTTGTAATGCATATGTAATATTATATATATATAGATAATAACTCTTACATTTAACTACATACAAATACATAAAGTATTTAGTATTGCTGAAATGGTGCATTAACAAATCAGAATCTATTTTACAAGTAGTATTGAGAAACACTGTGATTATTTGTTTATTGATTTCTACTTAACCTGTAAAGCCAGAGAGGAAGGGCTCTAATTATTATTATTCAATGGCTAAAGATGCTAACATCATGAAAGAAACGCCATGTCTTTGAAATCAATGTTAATTGATTAACATTGTTGTAACGGTTGTCTGAATATTGCAGTGTCATGCATTCAATCATGGTGCCTCTTTATGAATATATACCATACAGTATATTAAAAGATTTAAGAGTTCAGAGTCTAACATTTTAAAGGGCTTATGATCCTAATTTGACATATGAAAGCAAAAGTCTTAAAGGAACGTTCTGGCTATTAACAGCGTGTGTGGCATAATGCTATCAGTGAATCACAAAATACATCTCTACTACTCAGTAAAACAAACCCTTTGTAATAGTTGTTATAGTTGCTCTTAATCTTTACTTATGATGGGAGTCTTTCTTCATCCCTTCATCCCACACACTTCTCTTCATTGAAAGTGTCAGGTCAAATGGATAAACAGCATGTATTTACCCATCATCACGATACTGTCAAACGTGACTGTGTACTAGCGCTCGCTGGGGTATTTATGACTCCCATTCACTGTCTTCTATTTATTATTACCTGCGTTGCCTTTATTATCTCATGGCTTCTCACTAGCCGGTGATGCATGGACCCTCCTCTGAATTTTAATTTCAGAAATGTGTGATTATTCCTGCCAGGGCGCTGTAAGAGGACGTCCTTCATGGTTCCCTCTCAGTGATGGATTAACACCCGGCCGGTTAATGAATGGCCCTCATAAGTTGTTAATGCTGTTTTAAGGTGCAATTTCTATTAATTTTCTAGCCAGCGTGACTCGCGTTTTCTCTTATTAAACACTTTTTTTCTACAGCATTTCTTCTGCAGTTTGTTTAAAAAAACAGCTTTAAAGTGTAATCATATAAAAAAAAGTCTTTAAAATATCAACTTGAAGTGTATAGAAGCATTATTTTATATTATATATCTCTGTGGGTGGGTGTGTGTTGGTGTGTAAAGCCATTTTGAGTTAAATTTTTATTAAACTTTTTTTATTAAATTGTATTATTATTTTATTTTTTATTATGATTATTTTTTTATTAAACATTGCAATATTTGCTTTTTAAATAATATTTTCATACCATCCATCCATCATCCATCCATCCATCTATCCATCCATCCATCCATCCATCCATCCAAATCATCCATGCATCCATCCATCCAAATCTTCCTTCCATCCATCCAAATCTTCCATCCATCCATCCAAATCATCCATCCATCCAAATCTTCCATCCATCCATCCATCGAAATCTTCCATCCATCCATCCATCCATCCATCCATCCATCCAATTCATCCATCCAATTCATCCATCCAAATCTTCCATCCATCCATCCATCCATCCAAAACTTCCTTCCATCAATTCAAATCTTCCTCCCATCCATCCAAAACTTCCTTCCATCAATTCAAATCTTCCTCCCATCCATCCAAATCTTCCATCCATCCATCAATCCAAATCTTTATTTTGAAGGGTCCATTTCACACCGTATCGATACCAAGCTCCTCCGCATTTTATTGCCAGGTGCTGTAATCTTTGGATCCCCACAACAATCCCGGCACATATGTAAGCTGTCATCCTCCGAGCCCGGCCTAAATTACTGCATAGCTGGCTAAGCTAAAAGCTCCAGTTAGAATACGGCATGCTTCAAAAAGCCCATGTTGGATGGCTAAATTAGCGAGCGGCTGCGTCGGGGTGCGGGCAGGGGGATGCGGTGTCTTCCCGCTCCACTGGGTAGATTATTCTCAGGTATCAGGAGCCAAGAAAGAGGATTATTTCAGTGCAAATAGAGTTGTCAGTTCAGAAACTCCAGATGCAATCATTTCCATCTTGGGATAGTTATGGGATCAGAAGTGGGGTTTGTGTTGAAAAGCTGGCGTGGGATGAGCTATCACTCTCTAATGAAGGATTTTACACACTGAGGGTGAGCAAAGTGTCAGCTAGAGTTCTCTGATCCACACCTTTTTTCCCTCTACCGGTTTTAATAGCAACGGGCCGGTCTGACCTCGTGGTAATTGTATGTTTTGTCTCTTCTTGTCTATTAGAGGGTTAAAAGTGTCATGAAAGTGGGTACCATTGACCTTTGACCTTGTTCACAGAGCTGCTCACATTAAAGAAAGGGCTCTTTATTATGGCCTTGCGGTGGCCACTTCCACTCTGGACTGGAGTATCAGCTCTCATACCATACACCAGAGAGAGGTGAGGGTGTCCGGACAGTGTGCCAGTATTTTTTAGCGAGATTTTCAGCATGAGAGCATAAATTGGCAATAAAAAAGTGAATTGTTAGGATTCAGTGAAAGTTATGGTGTTGCTGGGTGGTTTCTTAATAGTCTTGCATAGCCAGACCTTCAGACTGACGGCTTTGATTGACTTATTCTGTAAATATGTTTCCATCATAGTTTCTGCACGTCTTGGCATTTCAATCCAGCATTTTTTTTTTTTTTTTTGCAATATCCCAAAATTGCATAAAAATAGGTTGATGGAAACAGAGCTATTGTGAACATGACAGCTTTCTTCTTCCATGAGGGGGTTTGGCGTTGCGACGGCTTTGTTTCTGTTAAAGAATGCGACGCACATCTTCCAACCAATCAAATGACGACTTTGAAACTCCTAAAGTTTTTCCTTATACATTAGACATTCAGCTACAGTAACTGTCCCTGGGCGTCTGTGATTAACTTCTTAGTGGTCCAAGTTAATAGATGACCACACTTGATATGGTTATTGGACTTTTTGCCTTTTTAATAAACTGTATGTCTGATCACTTAGAAAAACAGTTCATTAATATCTCAAGCAGTGCTGGATTAGTTACACTGGTAAGTGCACTAGTACTGTCCACCACATGAATACAGTAGCTGTAAAATGGCCTTGTATTGTCTATACTAATTATGAATCAAATGCTGGACTGTCTTATTTCATAGTTTAGCATTGAGCATTTATTCCCTCTGGTGTGTGTGACACGTGAGGGGGTTCCTGCCAAACGTGGTGGCTGGATATGTCGCACTGGGGTGTGCAAGCTTGGAAAAGGTCACACATTTGAAGGGATGGCCATTATGTTGGTGTCACTGCATGATGATGTATCGTCGGAGCCAGGCTCTACCTGACACACAGCGAGCACGAATATGATTTCAGAGAGCATTAAAAATTCAACAGTCTGACCTAATTACGCTGTAATATTCAGATGAAGGGCTGCACATCACACCGGGAGCTTGCTTTTGGAATCCATTTCTAATTTTATTTAGTTTGATTCGTCAATAGCTGGGATTGTAATGTCTGACGCGATGCAGTGCTTTAATTGTGGAATTACATTGTTTGTTTATACCTTCAACCCTAGTACCTTGTACTATATATGCTATATGCAAATCCGTTGTTCCCCAGATGCCATGTCCATGCTGATGTTTTGATTTATCAAGAGTGGGTTAAGCTGTGCCACTTTTTATATGAGTTGTCCATTAAAAGGACACTGACTATGCATTATTAGATTTCAGGATGTTTGCTCAAAATCAAATCCGAAGAAAGCATACATTCTGTAACTTGCCCAACATTAGGGAAGTATTTATTAAATTTATTGTGTATTTTTATTGAATTTTTGTATTTTAGGGTGTCTGTTAAGATCTGGCTAGGGACAAGCACTTGTAGCTAACTAGGCCTTGTTTACAGCAAGTAACTTTGTTGATCAATGAGCATTGTCCCTATAAAAAAGTACAAATAAAAGTTTTTCAGTGAGTATGCATTAGTGCAACAATTAGTAATATTAATAGTATTTCCTTTGAGTGGCAGATTTTATGCCAAAGCATCTAACACACTTTAACCCACACCATCATATTCTGGGAAAGATTTGTTTGTTTAAGAAGTCATTGCTTTTCCTTAGCCAAATAATGGAGGTGTATTGCATTTTTAGACCTGGTTAAATTTCCTTTGACATAATTAATTTGACCTGTCATGTAGGAAATTTACTTGAAATGCAACATGATTATGTTTACTTTCCTTGTGAGACAAATTGTGCATTAAAGCCAGGGTGACGCATCTTACCCACCTCGCAAAAAACAACAACAACAACTTCTTAATGACTTTTTAATTACTTTCTTTGAAAATATCTAAAAATCAAAAAACAAGATAAATATACTTGAGAAGCTTGTTGTCATAGATTGCATTTATAAATGATTTGTTTCAACGAACTGGCACATTTCCCCATCCCTGTTTTTACTTAAACAAAGTTAAAACATTTTTTAGTAAAGATGCATCCTATGTAGTGTTGGTTTTTCAAGTACATTTTCAAGGATTTTTAGATCATTTAAATGCTAAATTAGATAATTTTCATTAAAAAATAACAGTTTTTGCAGTGCACTGACACATCATACCCCTCTTCCCTAGTGTTTGGACCATTAAGTCCTTCACTTAGCATGTATGGTGTGTAAAACGTCAGGTGGAAATCCTTATTTACAGCGTCTGTCTTGCTTTAGGCCCACAGTGTCTGCTAAAGACGCAGAGAAGCTGGGATTACACTCAAGATAAACACTATCTCTACACACAGGCAGTCTTAGAGAAAAGCGCTGCGTTTCCTTGCATTGTTCTAGAGTTAAATCAATTCCCCGCGGCATTCAACTCCCTTTTCTTACCCCACTGATCAGGCCCGGTTACAAACAGCAATCATTTGCATGAGAAAAAAAGAAAGCTCAAATGGAGAGAGTGGCGTATTATCAATATTACAAAGTGTTGCAGGTAGCTCCACTGAAGTCAACGAGGAGCCCGGCTTTTCATGTCTGTGCGCATTGATTTAATGCTACTTAAAACGAATTGCAGATCAATTGGATTACCCAGAGGCAGATTTAATGAGCCGCACACCGCAAAGGATGTTTGTGGCCCCCCGTCATCTCAGCAAGAGAGACTCGTCATTCTCTCGGAACAGTTTCAAGCAAATGACGTCTTGAGCGGCGGTCATAACAATAGCGAAAACTTTGTGAAAGACTTAGTTTACTATAGTATTCTATGATATACCTTGGAATACCACAGTGTGTTTAACATGGTACAATGATTATACCATAATTTTTAGACATGTACCATACGAGGGCTTGGAGCCAGAGGGGCGTAAGTGGCTTTTAACAAACTTTACAGGAGAGACAAAACAAAATTGACCACACTTCAATCACCTGGATTATTAACTTTAAACCACAAACACTGCAACCACAGGCATACTTGCATGAATAAGTATTTAAGTAAAAAATGTATGGCATACCTATTAACACAATGAACATGTTCTAAAACATTTAAAAAAAAAAGTCAAATACGTCAGATACGCCTTTTTGTTGCTTTATTCAATACATTTTGATCTCAGATAGGTATTTTGGCACCATTGGATAGAGCTCATTGAGACCTTTATTTTGATATAAAGAACTCCTATTTGCCCAAAATGCCACTTACACCCCTCGCATAGTATTACCATGGTATTCTATGAAATGCCTTTGAGTGTCACTTTATTATGTTGTTGTTTTTGAACATGACACCATGGTTTTATCGTGATTGTTTGGAAATGGCTTTTTTACTATGGCTTTTTGGTCATATACCCTGGAACTACCATAATATTCGTTGGAGTACTATAGTTATTCCAAGTTTTTTTTTACATGTACTATGCTAAAACAATGTATTTTTGGACATACACTCCAATAAAGAAAGGTCCATTGTTGCATTATTTGCAACAATGCTTCCATGAAGAACCTTTAACATCCATGGAACTTTTATATTGCCAAAGATTTTTTAGATGTTCTTCACACTAAGAAAAAATGGTTCTTTTAAGAACTGTTCCCTGAGATGTTTTTTGGAAAACCCAAAAAATGATTCTCTGGCATCGCTTCGAGAACCTTTTATTTTTAAAATATGATGTTATTCTCTGAAATACCTTGACTTCTATGGTGTAGTATTTATTTCAATTTGTTTACCCTAAAAAAATACTGTGGTAGTACCATTGATGTAATCAAATAGTACTTTGCCATATACACCATGGCACTGAAACTGTTCCTCCATTGTGTTTTTTTTTTTTTTTGGTACATGTCTCCAGATGTACCATATAAATGCCATGATATATGAATATAGCAATCAGTCAGTACCATGTATCTGCATTGGAACCTTGAATATCTGAAACATTATCATCGTTGTGCTATGGTAAACTCTTGAATTGAAGGTCCCCAGTTCAGTGCCAGGTCCGCAGTGAGTAAAATCAGTCTATATTTATACAAGTTATTTTGTATAAGTGATGTAATGCCCAACCTCAAATGTCTCTATCCCCTTTTTCGTTTCCCTGCCAACTTTCCATTTCCATCCTATCTCCGCAAGACCAACCGCCACAGACCGGGTTCATCTTGATACTGGCATAAACTCCCTCTGTTTGACGGGCATGTTTTGAATGGCTCTATACCATCATAGCGAGAGATGTAGAATAAATATTTATCCTTGGCTGCTGATCCGCACCTGGGATCAATAAAGCTTTTTCTCTGTGCTAATCAGATTGCCTCAGGATCATATAATTACTGTTTAATATCCGGTTACAGTGAACAGAGGGAGAACGCCTTGCTGGAAGATCATGATTCCCCGCTCTGTCATTGGAGCGGTGTTTATATCCGCGAATCCGACCGCAGGACAGCAGGCACTCTCACGGGCCGCCCGACGCCTCGGGTTCACTCAGCACCCGCTGTCTTCCAGTTGGACATGGAGGGGCACTCAAATTTAGATCAGATTCCTGTTAAGAATCTGAGGAACATTAAGATGGAAACGTTAAGTGTAGCGAAACAAGGAATTGTGGAAGGGCTCGCCTTAAAGTGAAGTTTAATTGGCTTCTTTGGATGCGTTTTAAAGAGTTTGTGTTTATCTATTAGTTAATTTTTTACTCAATTCATCGAGGGTGTCTTGCTTTAAGTTTTTAACAGAGTTTCCCATTAGTTCCTCACTTGTTTGTCAGTGATTCAAACATTATTTCACCTCAAACAGATCTAACGGACATGACCTTCAGATGAAGTGCGTTCGTCCACCTGAGGAGAAGGCACGCTGCGCTACCACCAGTTCGGTTCTTGGAAATCTCGGCACATCAAAATTCAATCACACACAAGCACCATCCAGGCACCCACCTCCACCCCCTTGTTGACTTGATTAAGGTGAGTGGGATCGCTTGAAAACCTTCACACACTTGCACACACACACACAGGAGGGGCTCATAAGTCTGATTTCAAAGTAATTTTTCGTAATTGGGAAAGGATATTTTAGACCGGGTGTGAATCCCTGTTCCTGTATTGTTTCCTGATTTTAATGCTCACGGGGAACGATTATGGTTGGTATGAGGGTCCATTTAAAGAACAGCTCTGCACTGAAGACGAAGAAACCGCGTCAACAGCCATGTCGTACCCTGCCATTACTGCTTCGGTTTGCCTACTCCTATCCTGCTATTTGATCCCATTAAAAAAGCCTACTCGAAGGACTGCAATTCATTCAGACGTATTGTATGTGGTAATGTACACTATTAAGTACTAGTATATTGAAACAAACCTTTGATTAAATGTATTTGAATCACAAAGAAACAGCAAGAATCCTCCCTTGCCTTTGTTAATGAGGGCCTCATTGTGCTACCTGTGCTCACCGACTTTTGTGCCTGTGGTTTCAAGAGGCCTTTCTTCGCAGTTCTACTCTAATATTAAATCAAATCAACTTGGGGAGGGGGAAAAAAGGCTTTTGTTCACATTTGAATAATTTGTACATATTGTTAGTTATATTGGCTGATCCCATAACAATGTGAGGCAAGCAAGGACGATATTTTTCATGATGGCTGCATTGAATAGTTAGTTTTTATATAGGTTTACTTTAGGTGTATAATTTGTTTGTTCATTATGCATTCATGCAATTCATTATGCTAGATTGTGTCGCGATGTTATTTGGATACGGGAACACAAACAAATGAAAACAAACTTGAACCATTTGCATTTACGGCGTAAACCGAATAGCTTCACAAGTAAACATGCGGCCAAAAGGGCACAAAAACAAGACTTTTAAACACTCGAGCACCTTAAATACACAATACAAAGGCATTGCTCAGCCATACCGAGAAAGGCGTGCAAATCTATGTAAGTATCATACTGTTTGCATAATAGATTAGAAATTAGCATTTTTGTTCATTTTCCATGTATGCACAGTGCCCTGGAAGAAAAACGCTCCATGCATATCAGATCAGCCAGCCTTCCATTTTGCGCAGTATATTATTTGACAATCTAAAATGTGTAATTTGCATGAAATTGCTTAATTAAAACACAGTCACTTGGGGTATTAATTTCTTTGTCTGCCGACGGAGTGCGGCGCAGGCAGATGTAAAGGGCTGTCACAGAGGAATGTCAGGGAGAGAGAGGGGGGACACCGCGTCTTGGCTTGGGGAGGGTTACGATGCCTGCCTGCTCCGGGCACACTTGGTAAACGGAGGACCCTGCTTCGGCAGGATCCAAAGGAGAGGATTCTGGGGCGATGGAGGAGGAGGAGGGTGGCTGGCAGCGTGCCATCGGCTTGTGAGATTGGAGAGTTGGCTTGATCAAGCTCCACATGCTGTATACATAGACACGCTTTTGCGATAGGAAACGCTTGGCTTTAAAATGTATCCATGTATCATGTCTTTTTATGTGTATTTTTGTATGAATGTTTTGTACTGAAAGTTTAATGCATAGATATGGAGCACTTTTTTTTACTTTTGGATATCAACTGAGATTTTCCAGTAAAACTTTATTTCAGTGCTCCACTTTAGACATTGTACTAATCATATTGTAACGTGTTAATTTTTTCAACTAACCCTAAACCTAATCTAACAGTTTACAAACAGTCTGCTACAGTCTTCTAATACTCTAATGAGAGTTAGTTGACATTTAGTTGCAAAGTTACTTAGTTGAATGTCAACAGATTTTTCTCTTTAAATTCTATAGAAAATTTAATTCGACACAGTTGACGAAATTGTTTACGTACTGTAAAATTAGTAGCTGAAACATTTATGGCCAGTATAGCCGAGATAATTTGAGAGAAATGTTTGAGTTGCTTAAGTACAATTGCTTGCAAATCTGAGCACAGTTTGAGAAATTGTTGAATCTCTTTTGAATGCTGCAAAAAACAAAAAAAACTTTTCCAGTACAAATTTCTAAACATTCTTAAATCAGGACACACTTACTTGAGAAGCAAAATAACTTAAAATTCATAAAAAAAGTGAGTTTTTGTTTAAAGAGAGTAAAAATATCTGCCAATGGGGTTAAAAGAAAAAAAGAGTTGTTTTTCTGACCCCACTGGCAGATATTGTATCTTGTTTTAGGTAAAAACTCACTTTAATTTGACAATTAATATCTTGATTCTCAAGAAATATATCTTGATTTTAGAATGTTTATATATTTCTACTGGAAAACAAGACAAAAAATACTGAGGAAGATTTCTGTTATTTCTGTTATTAAGAGAAAAAAATACTTCCAAATAATCTGATCTGTGTCTAGGAGAAACAACTGAGATGTTAAAGAGATCACATTTACGATTTTATTTGTAACTGTATCCGACATACATGTACATGTATTCACATTAGTAAGCACATTGGTATACAAATGTATACTGTTCTAGCAAAACCTTGTGGCAAACATTTTAATTGTAGAAAACTATAACAGTAAAATCTGACATGTACATACACACTAAAGAAATCAACCGCTCAAATACACGCTCTTAAAGACTGAAAGCTTATTGGTAGATCATGACGCGTCAGATGAAGTGTCCCGTTTCTAGTTTGTGAAGTGTCACTGTAAGTATCACGCTGTACCCTTTTGTCTTAAATATCAAAGCCAACACACGGGCACGTTAACATTTGAATATTTTCCAGTTCTTCATAAGGGGAGATCGCACAATAGGGTTGGGGGAAAGGGCTCGTTGTAGTGAAGTAGCACATATCAAAATGAAAGAGCCCCTTCTCTTTCTCTCTCTTTCTCTCTGTCTCTCTCTCTCTCTCTCTCTCTCACATCAGTGACTGCCTGTGAAGGGCTTCCAAATCACAGTCCTTGTACCATTCAGCACATACAAAAGGGCTGTGTGAGCCTGAGCAGGCAAGGCCTAATTAAAATCCTTTAACAGAGAGAGAAAGAGCGGGGCACATGGAGCTGGGCTGGGATTGTAAAGGAGGCTGTCAGTGAGTTGGGACGTCGACAGCCACACGCAGACGCTGTGACAGCTCTCCAGAGCAGCGAACACATACGCCATTTGCTCAGAGGGCCTTAATTGGGTCTTTGATGTCCCTTAGAAAGGTGGCAGAGAGATGGAAATGTTATCGTTGCCCACTTTCATAATGGTTGCCAGCTTAGATTGTTTACGATTTACAAAAGATGTGCTTCTCTTGTGCGCGTCTTTTTTCCCCTGCCTCTTTCTCGCTTTCTAATAGTGATGGGTCAGGATGCTCGATTAGTGAGGTCAACAAGTGAGTTTTTCTTTCCTCACTCGCTTTTAGAGGCAATCCTATAATAATAATACAAGTTTTTTTTTTTTATTGTTACAAGAGATTTAATTTTATTATTATTATTATCTGTTAAAAAAAAACAACAACAATTCCCTGTATTTTTAGCTAATACATCATTGCTAAGTGTAATAACAACAATAATAATACATTTGACATTGATATTTTTTTCTGGCACATTGATATTTTTAATACTTTTATTTTTAATTATTATTATTTAACAATTTCATCTGATTATTTTTAGCTAAAATGTTGAAAAATTAAAGCAACAACAGTAATAGTAGGAGTAGTAATAATTATAATGTTGTTGTCATTGCAGTTATTTTATATTATTTATTTATTTCAAATGCGGGGGGGGGGGGGGATGAATTATGATAATTCTCAGAAAGTGTTTTTTTTTTTTTCACGCTCAAGTTGCGTCTGTAAACTCATCAAAGCACTTTTGCGTGCTGTGAATGGCCCAAAACGCGTGGACTCAAATCAGCTTAATTATGCAGTACATCCATAAGTAGACTACATGCAACCCATTGACAAGCCGTTGTTATAAATATGTTGCACATCCCTACTTCCAATGTCATTACTCCGTTAGCTCACATTTTAACTCCTGTCAGGGTCGTGGCATCTCTAACTTTCACTCCGTGCTTAATTCTCACCCCATAAATTTGCAGCCATTGCAATGGGGTAATAAAACGAGCGTGTGTATGTGTGTGTTTAAGCTTGGAAGGCTAGAGAGGGGCAAGTCCCTGCTGCCACCGCTGATCAAATGAAACAACAAGGGCAACGGCAGCTAATGCGGGGAGCTGTTTAGTGCAGCGCTGCCTTTTGAAATGATGATGATAATGGATTCAGTCCGCTCATTAATGGAGTCCGAGTGCTCGTTAGAGTGAACAAACAAGCCAGCCTGTCAGCACTGGAAATGCCAAGTGCCGGCAACTGTCTCCGTTTTATGTGAGGACACCGCGTTCTCGCCATTTACCCACCTACTCCACCCCCAACATCAAAGACTGTGGCGGGGACCACCGCGACTCGCCAACCACACCACCCTCAGAGGCGAACGGGGTCACCGGGTCAAGAGGGATGAAATCCATTCCCTCGCTTTTGGCTCCGTCCTCACATAAGTGGAGAGTTTTGAGCCAGTGTTCGCTCATACAAGCAGTAACTAATGGGAGTTTCATTTTATTTAAAGCTGCATGTCAATGTGTCGTTTTCCCCCCCCGATCAGCCGTAAAGTGTGGTGACATTAGCAAAATTTTGCAGAATGTCTATTGTAAAAAGTGTAGAGATGTATGTTTACATTTTAATGGTACACTACAAAAAATTCTTTGCTCAAATCCTCCTAAAGCTCCCTTACTATAAAGTGAAAAACTTTAATAACTCTAATGGGAAAAAAAACGTTGCTGGTTCTTCACTGATATAACAATGTGTCTTATCATGTTTTTACATTACTTGAACTCAAGGGTTAGCAATGTCAACATTTTTATGCAAAATTAAACTTGATCTTTTAAGTCAGTTTAATATAATTAAAGTTGAAATGACTTGTATTGCCAATTTGATTATACTTAAAAATGTTAGGCCTTAAAGGTCCCGTTCTTCATTTTTTTTTTTTTTTGAAGCTTTGATTGTGTTTACAGTGTGCAATATAACATGTGTTCATGTTTCGCATGTAAAAACACAGTATTTTTTACACAATTTACTTATCTGTCTACCGCTGTTTTCACTGTCCAAACAACGGCCCGATGACGTCCTTGTTCTATGAAGTCCCTTCTTCAGAAAAACGTAACGAGTTCTGATTGTGTCACCGGTTCCTGTGTTGTGATTGGACAGCAGCTTATCGCACGTTGCCCGGAAAGGTCACGCCTCTCACCATAAATTGGAGATGCATGCGCAGCTGAAGTGCTTCTTCTCCGTGGGAGCGCAACAAGACCACGCCCCCTTTTTTCTGTACTCCTGTGGGCGGAGATTAGTCAAAAAACATTTCTAATTACGTCATTAAAAAAGGAAGTAGAGGGATGTAGTCCAAACCAGCTGTTCGCTGTATGCTTTGAAAGGGGACTTCTGTTAAATAAAATATCTCGCTAGGCATTGAACTAATTTTACAGGTCACTACTAGAAGAAAAGGTTCTATATAGAACCTTAAAAGGTTCTATCAGCGCTATATATTTGGAACCCCTAAAAGGTTCTATACACTCTAAAAAAAAGGGTTCCTCTGGGTTCTATATAGAACCCTGGGGTTCCATACTTGGTCAATAGAACCTTTTACCAAAACAATGGTTCTATATAGAACCATTTTGGAGTTCCATATATGAAGCGGGGGATGGAACCATTTCTGGTTCTAAATAGAACCATTTCTTCTAAGAGTGTATTATTTATGCTCTTACAGCAACTTTACACACTGACTAAAGTTTGAAACATGGAATCACGAAGAACGGGACTTTTAAACTGAACTTACTTTACAGTGTACTTCTTATGTTGTTAGACTATTGCACTAATTTAGTGATGTGCATTACCATGACGGTGTTTTTGTGCATGACACTGTGAGCACTATCTATATACTAGTATTTTTCTCAGCTTGCATTGGAAAATCTCACACAAAGTTCACCATTGCATGGATTATAATTGAAATGATTGGATTTGGCCCTTGGAAATTCACAGAACAACATTTTTAATTTTCTTCTGTCCAGTGAGCGTCATATTTCATTACAAGAATAAACACTGGCTTTTCCTGAGATTGGCTCACACCATTGGCTCAACTAAAGATGGGGGCGGGACTATCTGTTTGGCCAAACAATGTAAACAGTTGGGGAAGGAGGGACCTCTATGCAACTGTTGCGGTTAGTTTCTCTATTCTCACATATCCGTCTGTGTTCTGAAAACAAAGAAATGATTAACATGCTTCACCTCCGCTAATACTGAAATACGGCACTCTCATAAAGCAGAGATGAATGGTTTTTTCCCCCCCTACATCCTTCAATTAAACATTGGCTGAGTTAAACTGAGTCATCTACTGTATGTCAGACGATCTTCGATCTCCCAGCGTCTTTGAACCCATCAAAAAATAAAATGACAACATCTTGTCAAGGAAGTTGAAAGATCAGAGATAAAATCGCTAGGGTTTGTCACAGAAGCACTAGTTTCCACCAAGCACGTAATGAATGAACGTTGGCTACTTTTTGTGATTCGTAACGCACCTTATCTTCCCACAACAGATCTTTGCTAATCAGCGCCTCGTCTTAGTACTTGTCACATTCTTCTCGTGTATACATGGTAATCATACCTCTCCATATCAGAAACGAACTGCAATACTGATTAAGTTTAAGGATTCATTTTTTTTTCTTCAAGTGCAACAAAGTGTGAAGTTTCAGATAATGGTGTGTTATGCATGAAAGGAACATTTGATCATATTATAGTTTTTTGGAGGCAGAAAGAAAAAAGATCACCAATGAAAAGTCATTGGCTATTAAAGTCAGGCAAAATTACCCGGGTTGCATTAAGAAGCTTTAAAAAAAAGAGAGAGATGTATCATGCATGTGGAGATGCATAAACATGACGGGGCAGCTTAAGTAGAAAATGAGATCTGATGCCTTACTGAAGAGGAGACCTCGTGCTCAGAATGCATTTAAAATTAAATATTCATATCATTATAATCCAGAGGAATATGTAACGACTGTATGATATTTTATTGAGGAGGTTTTAAAAATGAATGCTGTCCCAACTCCTTAATAAAAATCCTGCCAAAGCTCTTAGTAGTCATACTGAAGGCGTTCCTCTTTGGTGTCATGCCAGTCAAGTCTGCTACAGGTCCTCGAGTGCTTTTCCCAGACCCACACACACACACACACTCTCTCTCTCACAGGAACTCTTTCTTCTAGCTGTATTTACTTTTTTCTTTGAATCTTCAGATTGTTCTTGTGCATGTATATTTTCAGAAAAACATGGCAGAGAGTGAATGCACCTAACAACCCCGCGTGTGTTCAGTCTCTCACACACACAAACATTTACTTTCCTGTCTAAATGGGGCCATATCTTAGACTTGTGTAAAAAAATATGTACATAATATAATATATTTAAACATCTTTTTTTAATCTCACTTTTGGAGACAGTTTTGAACAATAAAAAAAAAAAGTATGGATAATAATTTCAGAGACACATTAAACTGGGTATTTGAATGGGGGAGTTGCATACATTTTACATATAGATAATCATTGCTATAGATTCAAATTGATCATTGGGAAAAAGTGAAACGAAGCTCTTCTCCATTTGAGAACATTCCCAAAAGTTTTCAGGTTTACTTCAGTATGAACAATATTGTAAAAACTAGTTTAGAAACACACATGCCATAGGTTTGCTGCTCCTAATGCATGATGGGAATCATTCTAACACACTGTACGTCTGTGGTCCAGGTGTGATGTGGAGTCGGTGCAGTGGTCTCCTGTTGTGTGTGTGTGAGGTGTGAAAGGCAGTACACACTTCTTGAGGAGTTGAGGACAGATTGAGATCTGTACTGCTGAACAGCTGTCATTCCCTGCTCACTGTCAAACAACATACAGGAACACATGGGGTTCTGTCAGCCACCGCCATACAGAACGTTTATTTGTCTGAGGCGGAGAAAGAAAAGCTGGAATAACACAAAGAAAGGATGATGGTAAGGCATGTGAATAATGTCATTTCATGTCTGAATAAAAAGGAAAGGGGTATAACTGTCGTTTAATGGCATCCAAACAGCACTACTTAACAAATAATCTTTTATGTTTCGAATGTCATAATATAGTAATAAAAATTAAAACATATTTCTTACTGCTATATATATATATATATATATATATAGTATATATAAAGTATATATGTATGTGTGTGTGTATATAAAGTGTATATATATATATAAAGTGTATATATATATATATATATATATAATGTATATATATATATATATATTTAAAATTATATTAAAGAATATATTATATTTTTAGAAATAAAAATACCTTAAGCAAAAAATAATAATGAATGTATATATATATATATATATATATATATATATATATATTTGTATTCTTTCATTTTATTTTTATTCTTTATATATATATATATTCACACACACATACATACACAGTTTATGAGTATATTACAAATATTAAATCTAAAATTATACGCTCACACACATTATCATCATCATCATCTTTTTGACTTAAAACTTGTTAATTCCTTCTACATTTTGTCATTTAGTTGACTGTCCATTGTTTAACTTCCTCTTGATCGCTCTATATTCATGCTTAGATTCTCACACCTCCATCTCAGCGTTGATATCTGTTCAGAGAGAGACAGAGGGAATGGAAGAATGGAAGGAGGAGGTGCAAAGAAGAGGAGGAGGTAAAAAATAAATTGCATTCCCCTCCTAACAGGGAGCCTTCACTAATTATGCTGTTTGAGTCCTCACAGAAGCCAAGTCTTCTAAATAGACCTGTGCTCGCTGAACCCTGAGTCGGGGGTTCCTGGCGGTGCCCAGCCGGGCTCGGCTGCCCTACTTCCTGTCGTTAATTATCTTTTGTTTGCCCTTGATAATCCGCGGCCCGCCGTGCCCGTAATGAAAGCTCTGAATCACCGCTAAGTGTAAAAAACAATGGCATTGTCATTACCACATCATCAGCGCATTATAAATAATGAATGAAACGTGCATTAGGCAGACAGAGGGAGAGTTTATGAAAATGACTTGTGAGAATAGATTAAATTACAACTATTATTACTTTTCCTTTTGATGTAGTGCATCAGAGTAATTACAAAATTTTATAAAAAGGCATTCCATTCTCCGCGAGCGATATAAAAATCAAATTTATGTTACGAGGGAATTGTGTCTTGAGTTGACAGTGCTTAATGTATTATTTTAAATAACATTTTCTTAAAAACATCCCTTTCACATTCAGAAGGACATCATTAGGACGAGAATAAAGCATTCATTTTCCACTTGGCCAAACGTGAATGCGATCCTGTGCGTGGGCCGGTGTGTATGTGTGTGTGTGTACACACGCGTGCAGACGAATAAAACCCCTCGTGTGATAAGCAGCCATTAAACGTCGGCCTGCTACATTCTCGTCCCTGATTTTGCTTTACGATCCTCATAAATCTGTCGGCGAAACTTATCAAGTCACAACGATAGACTGCGTTGGACCATTAGTTTGCAGTAGCACCTTGTCCTGTTTGGCGGGAAATAAACGCGGATTGGCATCGCTTAAAGATTAGGGTTTCATAAATCTGATGCGCAGATGCAAAATGAAGAAAGTCAACTGTTTCCCGCTCAACTGGGATCATTTGTTGGTAATAGAGATCAGTTTCCTAAGGAGAATATCTCCATGTTTCGAATAGGTACGGATGCCTGTGTGCGGCGAATGAGATGACATGTACACCGACAATTCGTCATTTGTTCATGGAAGTTTTCAAACTGTGGAAATGATGTTATTACTGGCCGGCTGCATTGTGCGGGTGTAATGTGCTATTTGCCATGCCAGGCCTGGGTTTTGCAGATGGAAATTAAAGGGAGAAAATTGCTACTAACTACTCAATTACAGCGCTTGATGGTTATGCTGACCTCGGTTGGCAGCAATGGCAACACCGGGCCAATCATGTGGCCCAGATGGCATTAAATTAGAATAGGAAAAGAGAACCATTGCACATATTCATCGTGCAAAAGACATTTGAATTACCTCGGACGCTTCGGCTTGATATCGAACAATTAAGTGCAGTGATAGGATTTTATGGGACAGTTTAGAGGCAACGTGCATACAGGAATCACAGTGAAGTGGAGAGAATTGGCCTCAGATTTCAAATCTGTCAATTAAAGGGCTTCTTGTTATTCCCCAACAGGCCCGTCTGGTGTTTACCGTTTTATTTAATAGCTTTATTTGCAGTTTCTATGTACTTGAAGCACCTAGGCAAGATATATGAAATTATATGAAACCCGCAGCAGTCGTGCATCATTCAAAGCAGATTACCCAGGAGATGGTCGCCAAACTTATTTTCACATAAATCAATTATAGATCTTGGCGTTGAGTCTCTTCTTTCTGGGGCTGACAGTTGTTTGTATTCCAACTTTAGTGTTGATTACATCGTGATGTGTGTACATGGCATATATTATTTATATCGAAATTCTGCACGGAAGAATTTACAATTACCGAAGGCACTGGACTGATTAATTCCATTGAGTTTTGCTGTCGTGTTCCTGCCGTGTGAAAGCCATCATTTGAAGTCATTTTCTCTGAAGTCTCATCTCTTTAGGTTGATGAAGTGATTTGATATGATAAGTGTTGTGATTTTGGAGTTGTGTGTTTCTTCTCATCTCTCTAGTTTGTTCATATACACATAAAAGCATTTCAGCAATCATGAACAACACTTTATCATCAAGATGGCCACATGACGGAGTGTCACTTTAGAAAACTTATTGTGACACACCATCTTCACTGATATCTTCTCTGACTCTACATGACCTCTAGCGTCTACACACAGTTATCAACCCTCTAAATCAACCTTGTTGGCACATTACTCATACAAAATTTCTTATGATTGATAGCTTGTGGAGTATACATTACATCTGTAATAAATCCTGACTGGTGTAACCTGGCTTAGTCAGACAATCTCTTTAAACCTGTACAATGCCGCTGGGTCATTACAGGCCTCCGACCTCCCTGAAAAGCCTTGACTCTTTGTTTGTCCAGTCGTCTCACTGAGATGTTCTATGGATTGCATTCAGCTGTAATTCTAGGCAGACACTAAACCCGGCCGGAGTCAATAGCCCATAAGTCTCTTGTTTATCACCAGATCAATTGCTCCACTTCACAAGGGAAGGAGAAGACTAATTGTTTTAGGAATAATCTCTCTTTGTGCGTGCGGATATTGCATCGACTTGCAGAAATGGAAAACGATTTCCGCCTCTCGTCCTAGATGAGAAGACGCCACTTCTGTTTGTGCGCGCGAACATGTTTATAAGTCATGAGAGCACTCGCAAGTTTTGTGAGTTTGAGATGATTGCGGCAAACAAACACCCTTCATTTAGCCACAAGAGACTCTTTGACTCCTCGAATCTCCCCAAATGCCAGGTTTCGTTCTACCACATTAGTTTATTAACTTTTGTTTTGGTGTAACCACTAGTAGCTTCAGGATGTTTTTATTCATGCACTCTGTCTATCCTGTGAGAAAGAGCGGTGTGGCTGAACTTTAAAGAAAAAAAAAAACTTTTGCTGATAATTTACTCACAAGATGTCCATGTCTTTCTTTCTTCAGTCGAAAAGAAATTAAGGTTTTTGATGAAAACATTCCAGGATTTTTCTCCATATTATGGACTTTACTGGTAACCAAATGGTTCAAGGTCCAAAAGACAGTTTCAGTGCAAACTGCAAACTGTTCAAAGGGCTTTAAGGCGACCATTTGAGCTTATAAAACTTAAATTTTGTTATTTTTTTATTGTTATTCATCGTCTGGAATCGTTTAAGGCCCTATGCATTGCACTGAAACTCTCATTTGGGTCTTGAACCGTTTGGTTCCCAGTAAAGTGCATTATATGAAGAAAAATCCTGGAATGTTTTCATCAAAAACCTTAATTTCTTTTCAACTGAAGAAAGAAAGACATGGACATCTTGAATGACATGGGGGTGAGTAAATTATCAGCAAAAGTTTTTTTAAAAGTGAACTACTCCTTTAATGCACAGAGTGTCATTCTCCTGGTGTGCGGGTGAAAGCCCTTCCTTTTGGGATCAATTACTTGGCATTGGGATCTTTAAAAAAAGAAACCTGCCTTATTAAAAGTCCACACGGCACCCTGAGATCCCATGTTTGGGGATCCAGGACTCAGCACAGCTATTTATTAGCATATAATATTTAAAGGTCAGTGGCTGTTTTACATTGGTGCTCTATTAGACAGAGGTCAGTTAGGCCATGTGTGTTGTTTCATTGAAAGCATAAAATGCGTTTTTGCTCTTTGCTTTCAAAACATTTAGATTGCAAGGCCGCCCTCTCAGGGGAAAGTGCATGCGAGGAGCACTGTTGGTACTCATTTGTTGGTTTACCTCGTGTAGCATTTAATATTCTCATATTGTAATGCATTTAGTTCATCATTGTGGCTAAGGGAGCTTTTTTTTTTCTTGAAGCACTGCACGGAGAATACCCACAACTCCTTGGGAAGTGGTCTCTATTGGCAAATGTGCACAAAGCGAAGGTACCATGTTCGACATAGCCGCTGATCAAAGAGGCCGGAGGCTGGTAGAGATGGAACGGCTCTCCTCCATGGATAAAACTGTATTATAGTGTATTAAACAAAACCAGTGAAGGAGCAGAGGAATCCCGCCAGTGCTTTCAGAAGTGCTAAATGCTGGGTCCCAGTAGAGTCTATTAGACCCCCATCCAGCACTGGTACTGCATTGTAGAGAGCGAGCGAGAGAGAAAGAGATATCTCACTTTGTGAGAACAATATTGAAGCTAGAAACTCAATATAGAAGGACTAAGGTGTTTTTTTTTTTTTTTTGTCAGAGACTGCTGGTGGTAATGAAAGGCCTTATGGTGCACTGAAAAGTTTTTATAATAGGAATAATGTAATCTTGTAGGATCAGTTGATTTAGCAATGTATATTTTTGACCACTTTCATTGCATTTTGTTTTAAAGTCCTCTTATGTAAATCATAATTGCTTGCATGGTTTCATGCTTCATGCATGGTTGGGAAAAGCATACACGTAAATGCTTTTCAATGTAGTTTCTTTTTTGAAGACTAATGAATCCGCAAACCTTTTATTGATTTCCAATAAATATGATACTATTCTATAATCTGAATTCTTTATGAGGAATAATACAAACAACGTAAACATTTTATTAAATAAAAAATAACGGAAAACCTTTTCTTAAATATTGAACATTCAAGGGTTCTTTATGTAAATGGCAGTGGTGTTAAAGTGCAAGTATGCATGCATGGGCAGTCACAAACAAGAGTAAGTCCTTATTTTCAAGATTTAAATGAAGTCTACAATATACAAGGTCATAGTCAAGTTCTCTACGGAATCAAAACACTGTATTAGTAAAATAATGCAACTTCCAACTTGCAGTCATCCACTTTTAATAAATGACTCTAATGTTGTTTGTCTAACCAGCACGTACTAGCACACTTTGCACAGCAGTTATTCAGGGCAGGTCAGTGTGTTTATGTTTATGATGTCAATACCATATTTTGAACAGCCTGTTTTAGCAGTGTAGTGTTCAGAACTGTTTTAGATGGACTGAAAAGCGAGTTTTGCATTGTGAATGTTAGAGTATGTCTACTTTAGCACATCAAACTCTTAAAAGGCGTCGAAATCCTGTTTTCCATGATATGCTCCCTTTAATAATCAGTGAATCTCTTCACAATATGCTGCATTTATTTATAGACTTGCATTTTTTAAGTAGATCGCTCAGAATCCGAATAATTGGAGCTCTTGGTCAAGCAGTAAGAAAATGTACGGCACTGTGTTATTAGATCTGACAGCAGAGAGGCTTGATTAGATAGTTGCAGTGTAAGATAATCAAGAGTCAAATCACATACATTTTCATTTTTGGTCCTGTATGATCTCTCTCTCTCTCTCTCTCTGTTCTTGTTTCTGCGACATGTTCTCGCTCAGAAGCATATAATTACGGCTTGCCCTGGCTGATAAACAGCTCCTAAGCCGCACTCCACCTCGTACAACAACACATGCAACATACTCCAGATCATACGTGTAATCATGTTGTTGAGTCTGATGGACGCAAGTGCAATTACAGGAGAGGCGGTCAGGTGGGCAAAATTAGAGCTGCCATGCTGCTGTTTGGTCATGGACGCAGTAATGACTACTTAAAGCTGTTTCTGACTAGGGCTGTTTACTCTGAAAAAAACAAAATCGTCCGATTAGAGCATTCAGGGCCAATAAATGTATTCTGTTTTTCTCTAAGGCTCTTTTCTGTTCCTGTATACTGGAGTGAGGATGTACAGTGCTATTTTAAACCCCCTATCCCAGTGGAGCTGTGAATAACTGGTGTGATTAAACAAGGTGATAAGCTTCCGTTTTTCTTCCTGAATGTCATTCCAGGTTTGCTTTATCGACCTCGCTCTAATTGGCAAACCATTTCCTTGTCGAGTTCAAAAATAATGAATTGATTTGGGCCTCTTTTCTTTGTTAGTTATGTTCGGTTTTACCAAGAGGTGTCTGTGTATCTGCTTATTCTCCTATTTAATGAGCACATTGCGTGTGTTTGTGTGCGCATATGGTGGCGGATGTAATTTTTAATTTGTTGATGCTTCCACTGAAGATGAAAACTGAGATTTAGTTTCAGTTCTCCTCCCTTAAATCGTATGTCTTCAACACTAGGCCTAGATATAGTGTTTCACGCTGTTTGTGCAATGTTTTATTTGGTTCTGTGTTGACTTGAGAGAAAACTCTAGCTTTATTGTTTTCCTTTTGATTTTGTTCCTTTGATTTAGGCATGGCACGGCAAGGCGGGTGTATTTATATAGCCCATTTTTTATATGGGCATAGAATAGAGGAGGAAAAAACATATCAAAGTCCGTTTTTAAACCAATCTAAAAATTGGTTATTTTAAAAATTGAAAAGCACAATTGAAATATATTTCTATATAGATGAACAGTACCTAATAATCACCAAAAACCTTTTTTTTTTTTGTAAAATATGAGAATAAATCAAACTAATTTGTTGTGCTTCACTCTATTTATTTATTTATTTTTTAAGCTGCTCTGATGGATATAGATGTACATTCAGTAAAGGATTCTTCGCGCCTTTGTGAACAATTCATTGAAAGAAGTCTCATGAAACTCATTTGTTCATGAATCGCTTGGAAAGAAAGTTGCACGTTATGCAACTTGTATGTCATGACCACCAACAAACTTGTTAATTTGTTTAAAAACCATATTCCTAACTTGAACGCGGCACCAATCACACAGTTTGCCCACAGTCTGAAAGCTCATGCACTAGCTTTCATGACAACTAAACAAACTTTGACATCAGACTGGACCGAGGCACGCTCCGATAGACAGAGAGATTGTGACGGAGCGGAAAAGAAAAAAAAATGTTTCCAGGACAGGTATCTACTGCATGGCCAGGCGCTCAGCCACACCTGACTTTGATTAATTACAACCTCTCCATCCCCCTCATCCAAGTACCTGACATGGAAAATCCAGCCCTGTGCAAGTACAACAGACCAGGAAGCTCCGCCACTTCGCACTCGTTTTCTCCCTCAGGATGTGCTTTTCAGAACACACTTGCTGAGAGATACAGGGCTGCGCTCTTTTGTCCGTGAGGATGTGGAGCTCTGCCCTAAACAGATCATGCTGCATTAATCAGAGCTGGAAAGTACACAGTTGCCTGGCGGCCCTTCCATCGGATTAGTCGTGCAAGGCTTTAAGCGTTCGCATCGCAGGCCTTTTATCAGCCATAAGCGTCTAATTTATGAAGCGCTCCAGCCTTTGCCTTCAGTCAGCGTGAAACCACTAAAAGTGAGAAAGGACAGACCACGAGCCGCATCGTTTTATTTAATGCAGATCATTTTGCAGCATTAACTCCCGAAGAGCTTTTCGCAGCCACTGTGTGGGAGAAAGCAGTGTTAATGCAAGAACTTAAAGTCTGTAATATGGCTGGAATTAGCCCTTATTAGAGTTTCTGAATGAAGTTTCTGGACTTTTGGTTTGTTAAACCCATAGTATACCTCTTTTGTCTTTGGGTTCCCGTCTAGACGCATCCAGAGAGGATGATTTGCAGGATTTTAGAAGCGCGTAGGTGAAATTAGCCAGACGTGAAAGCATGTCGTTAATCAGAGGCGTCCACGTCACTTTTATATGTTTTTTTTTTTTTTGTCGTAGGGTCGGAGACATTTGTTTAAGGAAGACGGTCAAGTGTTTAGTGAAGGACATGTCTAAATTCACCCAGAGTGATGACTTCCTAATAAACTAATGCTGAACGAGATGGAAAAAGGGGTTTAGGGACGCTCTTGGTGGGTGTTAATTAATAACGCGGCCCGTAGCATAAAGGTTAAGATTCCGTCCGATCCAAATATCAGGCGGATAAAAGCCACCATCTAGATTGCTGTTAATAAGATCTCAAACTACAGCAGAACTAAGTGCCCGGCCACCTTCCACTGAGCGATTCGTTCAAATATAAAATTGACCTTCAGCTAAGCTGCGGGCGCATTATTGTAATAGCTTGGCGAAAGAATGGCCACGCGGTGCTCGCATGCCTTGAATTTGTGACCGTTCCTTAAGACCGGCTGGGTTCCTGGGTGGGAATAAATGAAAAAGCACCACAGAAACAGGGCTTGCCGTTCCACTCTCTGGGTGTTTAACCAAGCACAATTTGCAGCTTCAATGAGACAAAGCTTGTGATCAATGCATAATAGCTCCTTATTAACCTCAATTACCACAATTAAGCCCGACTGCCACTGGGCTGCTTTGATGACTTAATTAATCTGATTCAGTGAAGAGGCCACAGTGTCCCCCCATAGTTCCAAGCCTTGACCGACCATGTGGCCCCTGTTAAAAGCACATCTGGTGGAACAAAACATCTCCTCGGTGGCAGACAAATGCCTCCACTCTGTGAATGAAAGGCAACCCTCTGCTCTGTGATGTTCATAATGAATGGTACAAGCCCCTTGGCACAGTGCCTTATTGGGTGGCTTGGATAGCTGCCCAGTTTGTTCGCGGCTAATTGCTTAATTGATGCATTGTTTTTAGCGGCGATATGAATTGCTCTCATTTCGACAACAAAAGGCATTACACGCCATTAGCGAGTCACGGCTCTCTACGTGTGCTTGTTTTAAAGATTTAAGGCTCCTTTTTAGATTTCTCACATCAATGCGATTAGGAAAACACCCTCTTGGAAGACGTCACGCTCTGTGAAGAACGCCTGCGGCCGGGTTGTGTAAAATTCGCAATTGAAGAATTGGCTCCTTTTCAATTCACGAGTTGGGATGTGAATTGAATTGGCCTCAAAACACAAGAAGTTGAACATCTATCTATCTATCAGGCTTTTTTTGAAAACCGTTCACACAAGACCTTGACAACCCAACAACTTTGCATTTTTACTTAACAAGCACTTCTATTGGTATTCTGCGGCTTGTTTGCAACCACAACTCAGAATTTGGATTTTTCAACTCTATTCTAAACGGTGCACAACCATGGCCTGCAACTCCGTCTGGCAACAGCTCCTTCTATGTTTATTTTGCGAGCCAAATATACACAAACTCCCCCTGCCCACGTGAACACAAAAACACTGTTAGTATTTACAGTCCCCTCTTCGCAGTTAAAGGAAATGAAATGGCATTTGACTTAGTGTTGGAGCTGTTTAATTAGCAGGCTAAGGGTTAATAAGTTCCTCCTCCGGCGCTGGAGTGTCTCCTCAGGAGAGTTGACACTTCCATAATGCATTCCCTTTCCTGCTAGAGTGTAGCACTTCCACCCCCTCCTCCATCTCTACATATTCCCACTGATGTCTGGGATAAAGAGCTGTTTTTCCCCTCTCTCTCTGCCGCATGTTTGTCCCCAGACCCTCAGAGAGCATTCCGGAAAGCCGGCAGCCTCTGCGGAGCGTCTTCTGCTGCCAGGGGAGCTCGTGGAACTCGCAGGGATGAAGAGAGGGCCGGCCACATGGAGACACACTGTTACTTATTCATCACTTCGCAGTTCTCTGAGGGAGGAAACAAGGCCTGTGTGCTGTAAACACACTACCGCACAACACAAAGACTGAAATAACAAGAGCTCAGCCCTGCATCCGAACTGACAGAGATGGGTGCCAGGCGAGATTTTTGTGTATGTTTTGGAAGGGATGCCGGAGTGGTGGCTCCCTTGATCACACAGTGCTTTGGGTGCACCAGACTGTTGTGGGAGGAGATGTTGATGCACGTTGCATACACAACACCAAAGCCATCTCTCTTGTGACCGGACAAATGCCGGTTTTGAACAATTTAATACGGACTGATTGGGGCCAAATGCGCAAGCATCCTCCGAGAACGTATGTAAGGGGCTCTGTTTTGGCGAGATTTCACGGGTATAAAAATAGCTTAGTTGCCGCCTATTATCTCAACAAGACAGCGCCATACGTGCCTTTCCCCCTGTGGTACGAGACACCGGCGTTTACATCAGTCTTGCACGGCAGATAGGAAATTACCTGCTTTGTGATTTGCTTGTCTGCTGCGATTAAAGCATTATCATAATGTTACGGTGGGAGAATCGTACCTACGAGAGCGTCTGGCCTTCTCTCCACCCCCCTTTCTCTCCAAGCAGAGGGGTGCAGGCCCCCTCCGGAGAAGAACCGAGGGCCCACACAGACGCGTGTTGTGCTGGGCAGGTGGAGGATGCGGTCGGAGGCGTCCCCCAGGGGAGCTGGCGGGTGCAGATGCTTGACAAAGCCCCCGTGTAGGCATTCTGATTCAATCAGTGCTTTCTGCTGCAGCAGCACACAGAGGCTCATCCTACTGTTACCACTGCAGCTGCTGCGGAGAAAGTCCGTCACAAGACCAGAGTTGCAAAGAGTAATACATTAGGCATTTTTTTTTTTTTTTTTTCTTATGTGTTAAGTTCATGAAGTCCAACGTCAGTTAGGTTGCTCGTGTATGTCACAATTAAAGCCTTTGAGACTCTTTTTCATTTGTGATGGACACCGCTGGACATGTTCTAGATGCAAAAGTCCAGTTTTGTTGTGACATTCACTACAGTGTTGTTCTTGAGCCTCTAACAGCATGCAGGGAACCAACTGCAAAGCCATGCTATAAAGAAGACACTGCTACTGTTCGTATCTAGTGAGCAAAAAAAGCAAGTTCTGGCATTGGAACCGAACCTTATTTTTTTGTAAGATGAGAGGTCTTCTTTACATTGTTCAGAGCAATATGGTTTGGCAACTATAATAAAGCAAAGTGTGGTATTTTAATGAAAATAGCACTGTAAAAACCTTTAGAAACTGGATCGTTGTTGTATTTTCTTTCTCCCCTCATACATTTTTAGAATCTATCTGCAATGTTTCTGACAAAATACCACAGTTAGAGTGTTTTACTGAGTAAAATCTTCCTTTTTGTGTGAAGAGAGTCAATTATCTCTGATGATAACCTATAATCTTGTTCATTTTCTATGATTTAACAGTATCCCCAGTTACTATGGTGTCATGTACTGTGGTAAATATGTGTAACAGTAAACTGCTACAGGCTTTAGTTTGCAAGAGACAGATCCTTCTAAAGTCTGCGAGCTGTGAGCAGATTATCATCTGCTTTTGCCGTTTTGTGCTTTCGGAGCGGAGCGCATTGCATTTGAGTGTGTTTAGCAAGCCGTCACATTCAATTAGCTAACAAGATGTTACAGGTTACATTTAGTTGTGGATTCAGCGTTTAGAGCATCAGAGGGAAAATCTTATGAATAGTGAAATATTCATGATGTTTGTTTAAATGCTTAGCGCACAGCGTTAAACTGTTTATAAATTCTAATAGGCTGCTTTGGAGTCCTCGCACTCGAGTTTTCTAGCGTTTAGCAGTGATAGGCGGGGAGTCTATGAAACATAAGCAAAGGCCTGCCAAGCCTGTTATGTTGCACCTCTGAAGTGCAAATGAGCGTTTTTCTCCCCAACCAATGCTAGATTATGTTTTTATGAAACCGCAACATCAGCAGAAGCTTGTTTATTTCACTTCAGATTAGCATAGCGCTAAGAGTGAGCATGACAACATAAACAAACTGATGTTAGGGCTTTCTTACTGAATTTAGTTAGTTTTTTCTCATATATCTGATCTCCTGCTATTTTTTTCTCTCTCAAGAGTGCCCTGTTTTTTATTGGTCGATGAGATCTAAAGCTTCAGAGAACATTAAGTGTGTGCAAAAGCACAGGTAAGTCACAGAAACTGGCAGCTTTCATCTTGCTAAAGTTACCCTGATTGTTTATAGAAGCTCATATTGACCACAAAATGAACATGAACGTGTTTTCGCACCAAAGAGGCCCCAAAAAGTGCGTGGGTGTGTTTTTCTGGGCTTGTTTGGGTTTTTGGGGGTTGTTATGTTTCACCAAAGAGTCGTCTTTCTCTTTCTCGCTGTAAAAGCCCCAGCGTGGTGTATTTCTGCCTCTGTCTTATTGAAATAGCTCGAATCAGACTTTGATTAAAGGACGGGGAGCTCGTCGTCTCTCTGCCTGGGTGGCTGAAGCTGCAGCCTGGGGAAATTTGATTTGGATCTAACTGATGTGACTAGATTAAGATCATAATTAGTGCCGTGCGGGATGGCGGTGATAGCGTCTCGGTCCGGCATGGGAAGGGAAGAGGATTAAAACATTTCCATTGTGTGTGCGTGTGTTTGAGGGTGCTGTCAGCTGACAGGGTGGGCAGTCCATGTGTCAGTAAGACAAGAGTATGACTGCTAAACATTTCACATCATGTCAGAATGAATACCCGGCACCACGTGTAATGGGCGGGTTAGATTTAGGAACCTGTGCTTGACGCAGGCCCTGGCTGATTAATAAAATGAAGTTCTGTTGGCCTAAACTGTCACCCGAGTGGAATATATCATCCGGACGATTTTGCCTTGCTTGGAATTGCTTCCTCGCCAATGCGATGCGCAGAATTAGAGAGTGAAAAAAAAACAAAAAAACATGAGTGCATTATTACGAAATTTGCGACGTTGGGATGCCGGTGATGTGGTACCATAATATCCTGTGACAAAAGCTAATATTATGGGGGGTGATATTAGCCGGGGCCTTGTTAGGACAGGCAGTTTTTTTCCTGGGCTGTGTTTTAGGAAAAAAATAACTCCCTTCCATGACATTTTTGACTGGAGCCCCCGGGGCACAAGGGGGAATCGGACAGGGTAATTACGCTAGGGTTTCTCCTTACTAAATTAACCTCTACTTGGAAATTTATTGGCCTGCTGTTTTTGAAAATTATTTAAACTTGCACTTTTTTTCTGATTCTGTTTTTCCTGTCAGACGTTTTTTTTTTTTTTTTTTTTTTTTCAATAGAGGGTTTGATTATACCAGAGAGGATGTTTTGAAAGGAGAGACTGGCTGGATAATTCCTTCTGGACAGGATTTGGCCCATCCATGTTTTTAACTGCTCACCTGTGGAAATATACATAGAGCGGGGTAGCTATGACGACTGGGTTAAGTCAATACGCCTTCCCGGGTCATTGGAGGCACAGCCACTACTCTGCATTAGGATGATTCACTCTTTACAGGACGTCGTCCAAATGGCGTTTACATTGCCATCTGGCAGCACTGTAAAGACATTACATCATGATCCAATACTAGCAATAAATGGAAAATTGCTTAATTTGGTATCTCATGTGAGATGAGGTCTCATTTCCTGTTGTTTGAAGTTATTTCCCATTGTCTCAGAAGGAAACAAGACCAGTTGTAATGACTGAATTTCACTTGACAAGAATTAGATTGGTATAAAATAGATTTTTTTTTGTATGTATTTGTTTATTTTTACCTATAGACACCTATTACAGAATTGACTAGTGAATAATTCTTATGCAACATGGAATGTTATTTTGAATAATTACTTTATTAATACTTTTTTTTCATTTAAATTCTAATTTAATATCATCTCTTCAGTATGACCCTGCAAGCATACTTAGCTTTTTTTTTTTTAAACTGCGTCATATTTTTATGGAGATATTCCTCGTATGAGTTCTGGAGGTAAAAAAAAAAATGTAGTAATCTTTAATACATCTTTATTAAATAGTTTGTATGCGTTTTATTCACATAGAGTAACACAATTGTATTATTTTGTAGTATCTAATAAAGTTTCCAGCCAACTGACACCTTAGCCCATTTTAAGTCGCATTTTGGACTTGGCGAGTGTTACATTTGGCCCAAAACTCAAGCTGGCAACGGGCATTGTATGGTTTGATTTTATTCACATATTTTCATTGCCTGACTGAAATTTTATGCAGTCGTCATTGTTTCATAATTGTCCTCACTCGAGATGCCCCACTGTTGATGCTCCACCACTGGCAACATAAGGTCTGAGCGATTGCTTTTTATGGCACATTAAAAACGATCATGTAAAAATCCAATGTGGCAAATGCTAACACTTAAAAAAGATATTAAGACATCCTGAGCCATTAGTTCCCTGAACCCGAGCTCACTAAACTTCCCCGACAACCCTTTAAATACGGGTTAGATAAATGATACAATCTCTCAACCTCTTCCGCTCTCTCATCCTCGAGCATATTAAACTCCTCCACACCCAGAATAGGTGGACTAATGATGAGGTGTCCGTTCTGATGGTTCCGTCGCTGAAATATGTTGGCCGGTCCTTGAAGCGAGACGCTTTGAATAAACATCAATCTCAGGCTCTCTCCAAGTCGAAGACAATTGTCCAAACCATGCAGCCGGAGACGGCCGACAGGAAACTGACAAGTAGCCAAGAGAAGCCGGGGAAACGGTCAGCCGATCATGATTTACATGCTATCTGGCATTTTGGCCGGCTGACGGAGAAAACTATCACTCAGCTCTATTTGACTTTTTGCCTCTGACAGGCCCTGAAGTCATCCTTGTGTGTCTATATGTAAAGCGCTCCTTTTTCTTTCCACTTGTGTTCCTCCTTCTCAGGGCTGACCATCTCGACGTAGCGATGCCAATTTGGCGTGTTGGCCGTGACGAGGAGAGAGATGTAGCATGTTGTCTTTTTCCGCCCGACAAGCCACGGGGGGTTGTTGTCTGCGCCCCTGATACCCACCAACAGCCCAAACCCTCACCTTCTGCAAAAAAGATGCCCCACAATTGGCGCCAATTTGTTAATAACCCAAGAGTGCTCGCAGGCTCGTAATGGAGAGCTGATATTAAAACGGAAGCGTGTAGTGCCACACTGACCTTTCAACGGGAGAGTAACGGCTCCTCATAATCAGCTCTGTTGAGTAAGCAACCTAGAAGGCAAGGTTATAGTCTGGGAAAAATAAAAGGCTGTCCTGAATGCGATTTCACAAGTCAATAAACTTCCCGGGTGTGTGCGTGTGTGGCCGTGGCGGTTATGCTGATGTGCAGGTTTTTAAAGAGTCAGGACAGCGGGATCCCTCCAGACATTTGTAACGCATCAGATAGGAAAGCATCAATCTCTTCCTCCAAAGTGCCCTGAATTTAACACGGCCAGAGGCAACGCAGGAAAGGAGAGCAGTTAAATGTTCTTTATTTATCTCCCTTGGAATTCTCTCGGTAGGCTGGAGGGGTGAAATTGATATGGATGCGTTCCAGGGTTTTTATTTTGCGTCGTGCTGTGACTTTGCGGTGTCTTGTTTTTTATCCACTTATTTATTTATTATCGGTTTTCCTTGCCGGCTTTGTTAGCAGGTTTTGTGTCACTGTAAAATGAATTGGAAAAAAAAAATGTGACACAATGGCACTGTAAATGAAATGTTAATATGAAAATATAGGTTCTGGTAGAAGAGGAAAAATCCTTGCCTGACAGTTCGTGTGTTTGTGTGAGAGAGAGAGATTTTTCTGTTGGAGTGTAACAAGCTTTCCCAAACAGTGGCACTTGTTTTTTTTTGTTTTTTTTTCCTGTGTCTCACTATGACTCCATTGGCAAGTGCATCTTCCTCTGCTTCTCTGCCTTCCTCCACGCACCGCAAACTTCTGCTGACACCAGCAGAGAAACATCTTCTTCCACCCCTTAACAATTTTAGCCACTGGTCCATCACTCTCGTCAAACCTAGTGTTTTGAATTTTTATCCCACTGCAGTTGATAGTTGACTGCTGCACGGGACTTCAGATTAAACGGCTCAGAATGCAAGAAAAATGATGGTTTCAGCTTATTTTACTCACACATGGGACGAGTTGACTGACTAGTTTTCCTTGAGCCGATTTTCATTTCATTAATTAAAGAAATGTACTGGATTCTGTGCAAGCGTTGAATAAATGTTAAAGTAGACCCCATTTTCAGAATATATCCAGAAGACTTGTGCAAAAACTCAGACTTAATATTTTTTTAACTTTATTCCCTGGTTTTACAGGCAAGGTTAACACCTAGTCCCTAGACTAAAATGCATGTTTGAGCTGTGTTACCTGAAAGCAACTTGCACCGAAATATCTTAAAGCCTTTATTTTGTCTAAAGTTGCACATCAGTATTGTTTTTTTTCTAAGGCACATTTATAAAAGCTAATTGAACTAAGGCCTAACCCTGGCTTAATATAAGCCCTGTCTGTGAAACAGGACTAGTGTACATCTCAAAAAATGTCTTTTTTTACCTGAGGGATGAGTTATTTACTATGATGATCAACATTATGCTTTAAATGCTTTCAGTAGAGCTTGAACCTATTGAACTCGAAACATGCCTATAAGGACATTTAAGAGAAAGTACCAACCAGTGAGAACAGCTTGCATGGCAAAATGACAGTGATTTTTGCATCACTCTTCGCTCTTTTCTCTTACTGTGCGTGTTTCTTTGTGCACACACAGAGGAAACAGACAAGGGATTATCAATCTTCATTTTGTAATTCATGAAGGCCTGCTTGTCAGGTATCCAGCAGTGACTGAAACAACTCATTCTAGCGTGCTGGGGTAGAAACCCGAGGGAACGACAGCCTCCTGTATCTCTCCTCCACCTTACCTCTGTCAGCTCGATGCTCACCGCGCGGGATTAACCCCTCTGTTCCTCGCACAGGTGCGTGGGCACCCGGGCGTCCACGCTCATTAAGACAGAGGGCAGACCGGCGCTGCCTCAACAAACGTGAAAACAAGTGCCGCTAGTGGTGATGGGTCCAGCTCTCCAGATCCACGTTCCCACGAGTCTCTCCACGGGCCTTTCCGCTAGCCTGGGACTCTCAAACACGATTAATTATTCAAGAGCTGACGCAAAATCACCCGAGGCACCATCAAAGAAACATTTAGCTCTCCTTTTCTTGTTGGACACTTTTTATAAACAGTTTTTGGGGAATTTGGGTCTTTACATTATGGAAACCAATTTTCAACACGAAAAGTCAACAATTATAAAAAGTCAACAATTATGAGATAGGCCCTGTTTACACCTGGTGTTAAGATGCGTTTTGGTCAATTGGATCACTAGTGGACGACTCTAAGGTGTAAATGGGGTCTAAAATGGTTTGAGCTTGTCCACCTCCAGAGGTAGTCAAAAAAGCATTTGACCAGAAAACAGCCACAAAAGGGCGTCTTCTCACCGCCTACTGACCTAACGCGTTAACATAATGGGAAGCGCGCTAGCCAGACGGGATTTGACCTAAGTTTGGTTTGAAGATGAAAAATTTACCAAGCACAATGTTCTCTCACACACTCAAAACTCATTTTTATGAGATAAAGATAAAATTATGGCAGTCTTTAAGTCGCCATTATGAGATCAAATGCCAAATTATGAGATCAAATTGTCGAAATTATGAGATAGTCAATTATGACATTACAATTTTTCATTATTATGACTTCGTATCTCATAATTTCAACTTTTATTAAATTTGAGTCTTTACATTATGGAAGCCCATTTCCACCACATTTTCAACAAGTCAAAATTATGACACAATTTCAGAGTCAATTTTGATTAAAAAAAATGTGACTTAGTATATTATATTTTGTCACCTTTTCTGAGAATTTTGGCTGAAGAAATGGATCAGGAAAAGTTTTAAAGCACCACAGCTCTGACATCAATTGTTATATTTTACCAGTGTATGAACACACTGGTCTTCATCCCCAGACAGCAGTAGAGTTATAATAGTTTTAGCCACGACGCCTTTAATTTAATTTAAATGAACACATTTGATTTCCGGCTTTTTGGAATGTGGGTGATCAGAAACCGTTTTAAACTAGTTTACATCATCAAAAGTTCACTTACTGTGGATTTCACCATCAAGGTGAAGAGCAAACTTAATTACCCAGCTAGCGAGGGTGTAGCCGGGGTCCGCTCTTAATAAATCTATCATTAATATTTCGAAGCGCATAAATCTGCAAATTTGAAAATCACTTTGATCGCATTTTGCTCTTACTCTCTCTCCCATTTGCAGTTTTTCTGTGCTTCTTTTCCCCTCCTCTTTCCCCTTCTGTCAAACCATTAAAGATTGAAATGTACTTTTTGAGAAGCGGGCCCAAGAAGTGCGGGTTTCGCTTAATTTCAGAGAAGTTAGTTTGTGGCGACCTTTTTGACTGTGAATAATTCACTCTCTTAAGAAGCTCAGTGGGCCTCCTCTATTTGCTTTGATTGGGGAAAATGTGCTGATTTGCAAGCAATAGCCCTAGGCACCCACCCTAGAGCAGCCTTTGGGGTTGGGAGGCCTCAGTCCTGCCCCCCACCTCCAATCCCCATCCCCATCAACCGGTCTGCAGCCCAAAAGTCCGGCCCGAGAACGCTAACTACAGTTCTTTAAGGACTGGATTAGCATAGAGAAGTGAAACTCTGAGTACTTTTGCCTTCGAAACCCCCTCAGGAATGTGGCCTGATCTAGGAGCTGATCCTCTGAGAGATGGCCACTGACAGCTCATCCACGCTGGCCAAGAACCTTCCATCACCTCAGGCTGCAATTTGTCGCTTGACCTGCCAGGGGCCTTGAGAAAATCCTCACCGGAGGAGAGGAGTGGGTTTCTGCTCCTGCCGGCTCTAAACCATGGAGCCAGTGTCATCCTCGCCTGTTTTTATCCATGTATTTATGCATGTGGAAAACTTGACCGCCACAAGGCTTTGAAAGAACTTGCACATGAGTGTGTTTAGGTGCCGTGTTTGTGTTTCAATTTTAGACTGAGGGATCACCACAGGATACAGACACTCTTCATGCTCCATGTCTCTCTTCTTCTGTCCAGGGTTATTAATTGTAAACTAAAACCTAAAACTTTAAAACAAAGATTTACATCTCGGACCATTTCCTAAATATTTGCCACAAAAAAACTAAACGAATCACTACATCATGTTTTCTCTTGAGAATAAGAGAGTGTTTGTTTAGTTCAGATTCCAGTTAATTGCAAACTACACTTATGCATGAATTTATTTTATTAGAACTTAGAATCATATTTGGAATCAGATCATTTTGCCCCCGTTAATTCCCGACCCTGATCCAATTAAAAAAAAAGTTAACACTAAACTGTAACTATCAAAATCATGGCTGAATCAAACTAAAACTAAAAACGAACTCTAACTCTGCTTCTGTTTGCCTTTTGCTTGACATCGATTTGCTGCAATTTATGGAGTGACATGAAACCGCCTCTAATTGCTCTTGAATTTGCTGCTGCATCACAGTGGCATGAATAAAATAGGAAAACATGCTTTTGAAGATACTGAGATATATATTTTTTTCTTTCCACAGAAGTCTCAGATCTTCGTCTAGCTCACAAACTGACCCCAAATAACTCTCCACCCAAACCACCACAAGTAACTAGATGTGCAGCCAACGTCTTGTGCTGGGAACATCTCGTTTCTGACACTAGATTCAGCGGCCAAAGCAGAAAACTCTTTCGAGATGCGTGAGAACAGATGTCTTGATACTCAGAAGGTAAGAGCAAGGACAAATACACACACAAGTTATCTCAGTCGAAGAGTCAGGCCTATTTAAATCTCACTGCTCCAATCTAAATACCACCTGTCCGTCTGTCTCGTGAACATCAGCACTTTCCACATCAAAATTAATTTTTGGTTGGATGTGGCTCCTCCGCTCTGCTTTGTTTGCCTGGAGTCTTTGCATCTTCAGAAAGATGGGAACAGAAGGATAAAAGACACTTTTATAATCAACATTTTGTCCCTAAGCGGTCTTTTTCCCTCTCAAACGAGTTTTCATTATTTATAAGTGCACGGGAGGTGTAACTGGGCTGGGATTTTACGCGAAGGTTTGATAGGAGTTAGATGAAGCTCACAGAATTGATTTGAGAAGCATGGAAATTATTATCTGCTCCCCGCATTGCACCGTTAACACATTTCGCCTTGTATCCCATGAAAAAAGTTGAAATCTCAGCGTGCGGACGCGTGCGTTTAGCCGTGCCTTTGTGTGGGAGTGAGAACGCAAGTGTCCACTTAAACACTGTGTGACTTCAAAGATGAAATGAAGTGCTCAGAAAGTGAATTGAGATGAATTTCTTACTTGAAATATCAAAGAAATCTGAACTGGCTAATTTGGTCTGTCCGAGTTTCATACTGAGTTACATCTTACACAAAGCTTGAATTAAAAATAAGGGACGAATTCAGGCATAGTTTTTAAAAAGGAAACTCCAGCCAAACGCATACAAAGGCAAGCACATATTTTCTCTCTCAATATTATGGATATTTCAGTACTAAGAAAAGCAAACGGATTCCAGAGCGAAGAAATGAGGCTCAGTAAATCTAAAAGAAAGAAACTTCTCCTATCTCTATCCCCCCCCCCCTCTCTATCACTCCTATACTCTGCTGTCGGTTTCTTCCAAGAATGTTAATAGCAAAGAAAAAAATGACAAGAATGACTTAGACATACATGTCAGGGAAAGAGGTCATCTCATGGCAGTGGGATGTTAATTCTCTTCTATTAATGAAAATTATCCTCTTCACTGTCTAGTCGCTTCAAAAGCAGGGACCCTCAAAAAAAATGTAAGGGGGAGAAATAAAGGGAGCGGGGCTAAAAGACTTCTTTTTTTTTGAGGCCACCAGGGGCAGGGCAAAAGGAAGAGACTGACAATCGTCAGGTGATTAAGAGGACTTGGAGGCTAGGTAGACCTACAAAATGAATAACCGGGGACCCAAAACCACGCCATAAGGCTCAATGGTTTGTGATTTGCAAGTTGATAAGACAAGAAGATTAATAATGCTGCCTGATAATGGTTGCTGGCGACTCAGCTGGGGAGATGGTAATGATGTGATCCTGCTGTAGGAGCAGTTCAGCACGCCGCAGCGGTGAAGAGATGGCAAAAAAAAAAAAAAAAAAAAAACACTCATCCCAATTGGCCCTCAGGATATGGAGAGTTTGAAAAATGAGAATACAGTTATCATTTTAATTAGATATAAAGTTTTTTTTTTTTTCATATAATTTTGCTGAAGTGAGGACTTCAAAGAATGCATTTTGCAGCGTTCAGCCCGCTGTAATTCCTGAGTGACAGTTTTGTTAATTTGTGAGGTGTTTTTTCCTCCCCTGTTTGAATCAAACTTTTCCTTCAGGCGATTTGAAGGGGGCATTATAAATGAAAATGGTGTGTGTGTGGGGAGGATGGGAAGACTGAAATCTCTGCTGTAGACGCATTCGATCTGATGAGTATCGTAAAACTTAAAGCAAGTCTTTTTGCTTGCTTAATAAGCAGGGATGGATATTGATGACTGCATCTATGCCTTTAGTGATTTAAATGTATCTTATTTTATTTTGATTATAACTTGTAACTTTATATTTGTGGTGAATTGCAAAATTGCAATGGCAGTTTTTGCTTTTATTATTAACATGGATTGACTTTCTTGACAAACCTTCCCAGAATTATAATTTCAGAGCATTCCTCTGGCACTGAACTTTTATTATCTTGGAAAATATCATTCCTGTAACGCACCCCTAGATGCCCACTGTGAGGTTTCTTTGACCTTCGACCTTTCAGTTTGTTTGGACCTGGAATATTCCTAATATATTTGCATTTGACGTTGTTTTGTTGCGTCACATGACAGCAGTGGTGTGTCAACTCTGATGTGTCAATAAACCACTTAGTGTCTTCGAGCAAACAAATTAAATGTGAAAAGTCGTAACGAGTTTGTTCACAAGATCCCCGAGTGCCGACAAGTGATATGGCACGTGTTGAAACTCCTCGTTCGAATGTGTGAAACGAGGGTGAGAGTTTGTTTATGGTGTGTGTGTGTGTTTTGGAATGCGTGTAGCGTGCATCCGTAGAAACTCACGCCAAGTGTCACATATCGTCTCAGATGGTCTGATACCTCTCCCATTTGCAAAACAAAGGATGCGGCTTTTGCCAACAGTGCCGAGTTCATTTAAAACAATTCAAACAAACGAAATCTCGTTTTTCCTTTCTTTTTTCATGCCATGGCTGACACACAATCCCTCCATTTATATTTTAATTTGAGGCACTCTAGTTAATTATTGCAGCTGGGTTGTAATGACGAACTCCGCATTTGCATAGGTCACAATTAAATGAATGAATTTTCTGGAAATATTCTACCATTGAAGTGTCAACTTTGCTAGAGGTCACAGTAGCTACGAATGCTCCCCCTATGCCCTGTAATGAGTTAATAACTGCTATTAAACTCTAATTAAAAGGCCAGCGCTGGGTGAGTGAAACAGTTAATAGAGCAATATCTCAGATGTTTCTCTTAATGCATAGCCAAAGCAGAGATTGCCTATTCAAATTAAACCTAGCAGGGTTATTGTCTGCGAGGCCGGCCGCATTCTGACACTTTAATTACGACGGGGGAGGAAGTTGCATTTCTCACCCCGACAGTTGCCTCGGTGTGACTTGGTATCGTCTGCGTCGCAGGAAGTGATACCTCGCGTGTTGTTGTACGTGTGAAGTGGCCGTTCGAGAGCGCTTACCGGTAGATGCATAATGGAGCTCTCTGAGTGTGTATCTGTATATAGGGCCGCTGTGTTAACATACTGCGTCGGTCACGCTTGCCGCGATGGATATTTGTCCTGCGTTGGGATTGACATCTATTTAAGCGTGGTGGGCTGTCAGTTTGACACAAAGCGAATGAGGCATATTAGACGCACGCACGCTCCTCCGGTTTACGGCTTTTAAGTGGCGCGCCGATGCTCTGATAGCTACCGGTAAGCAACGATAAGTGCCGAGAGAAGTGACAGTGTCAATAGTCATAATCTCGCCCGCCAGGAAATGATGAAACACACGAGCCGTATCTGCTAAACATGCCCCTCAATATCCACTAATAAAACGAAGGGGAACATTTCTTTGAAGAAGCAAGAAACAATCAATAAGCCATCGGATGATAAATATGAAATTGGCGTGTAGAGTGAATATATTTGCTCCCGTGTGGACGGCCGTCAGATCAGTATGAAGAGGGCTAAGAAGCCTATTTGTATGTAAATGTGGGATTGATTATATTTATTTGTAGGCTCATGGAGATGCGCTAGAGGGACAGATCATCTCACGGCTCTTCCTGCAGGGTCTCTGTGTAAACCACCAGATACTGTGAGAACCAGTCCAATTAGCCCTTCATCGCCAGAGCTGTGGCTTTGTATTTAGCACACGGTCCAGACATGTTGAGCTGTGGCACTCACCAGGTTTGAATCTGGCACGCTTTGTGTCCGTATCCTGTTGTCTCTCTTCTGTGTACATAGTAATAAAAAGAAAAATAACCCTTAATTTTGATAGGATAATCCTGCAGTTTGACGTGCTTCCACTCAAACTAAATTAGCTAATTACATAGCTTTTATGACCTTGAGACTACAGAACCATTTCAAATGAACTTTTGAAGGCAAAAATGTGAATAGAAATAATGGACAACAGCAACAGAAGTGCACTTTTACTCTAAATAAATATATAAGCTATCAGAAAATTATTAGGGCTGTCAAATAATAATCATGATTAATCACATCCAAAATAAAAGTTTTTGTTTACATGACATATGTGGGTGCACTGTGTATAATTATTTTGTATGTATATAAATACACACACATGCATGTATATTTAAGAAAAAAAAAATATTATTTATATATAAATATTCATATTTATATATCATATAAATTATATATAAATCTATGTACAGTATATACATGAAAATATTTATTAAATATATACAAGCATGTGTCTGTATTTATATATACAAAATAATCATACGCAGTGCACCCACATATATCATGCAAACAAAACTTTTATTTTGGATTAATCAATCATGATTAATCATTTGACAGCTCTAAAAAATATTATATTTATTTTAATGTAAATGATTACATTACATGATATAGTGTTGTAACATAATACTATAATAAAATTAAATGTTTGATATATGTTTCATAATGTAAATAATAATAAATTATTATTACATGAAATTATATATTAAAAGTCTTTTATTATGTAAACAACACCGTTTCATTTCTCCTGCACAGAAATCTATAAATAATGAACTAATTTTCTATATCAGCAGTCTTGTGATCCATACGGGTTTCTGGACTCGTGACAGTAACCTCCAGACCTCACTGTAGTTTTCACCTCTCAGCGTCAGCGTAGCCTTGGGTAAGCTCACTATTCCAGCTCTCCAGAACATTCTAATTACCAGTCCACCCTCATTATGTTTGCCATGTCATTGTGTGCGGACGAACGAACGAGGCGGGGAGGGGAGGAGGGGAGACAGACAGACAGAGAGAGAGAGAGAGACTGCAAGCGGTTTGGACCAATTTTGTAATTTCTTAATCACTTTTTTGGCAACCTTTGCATGTGCCTGGGTTAATACCATAAATTGAATATTGCTTTGGTTTTCTCCTAAATAGGCTATCACACCATTGCCGTGGCGCTTAGCGAAATCTATTATTGTAATTTGCATAGTCCTTTTTAGTGCAAAGATCCCACAAAGGCTAGAAGAACAAAGAGCTCATGAGGGAAAAAATAGGACAGGAATGATCCGGATCGTGCCTCAAACGTGACGTCAGCCCCCTAATGAAATCCTTTGACTGAGACCATAGCAAATGGTGAAATTCATATCTGACACTTAATGGTTTGCATAGAAATTAGAAAGCTCCCGTGCTTGATGTGCCTGATTAATTTACATCTCTTCTGTTATGTCGGGAGCGCTGAAAATAATTTGCAGAGCGGGGTTCTTATTTGTAATAATTGCAAAAATAATAATAATAATATTAAAAAATCGATTTTTAAAAGGAAAGCATTAAATAAAATGGCTAATTACCGGGGGGAAAAAAGCAGCAAGCACATTGCATGTGTGCCTTTTGGGAGAGCTGGCCACTTGATTTCCTATGAAAATTAATCGGCTATCAAACAATCTTCGTCTGCCGTGGATGATTATAAAGCCAGGAGAGAGAGAGAGAGAGAGAATGCCCTTTGTGTAGGTGAAATGTGTCGGAGACTGTCATCGTAATATACCTCAGTGAAATGAAGGTTAATTCTGATGTACAGCCTGCATGGCAGTCATTATCAGCGAATCATGAAAATAAATTAAGCCACTGAAATAGATACGTCCTCCTCGCGCACACAGCAGGGATCCTGTGAGCGATGGACGGATGAACTTTACAGATTATTATTGGAAAATACTGCCGAATTCAATTAATGCACCTAAAAGACACCTTTATAGAGGGCAGCCATAATTTAAATGACAGCGGGTGTAATTTTGCTTGTTATAAGTCAAATTTGCAGAGTTTCATGTTCCACATATTTCATTTTTCCCACGTTTTCCTCCAGCTTTTTGTTCTTTCCCCTCCATTACGACACATTCCTCGAAAAGTGTGATCCCTTTTCCCGTACGTTTTCGTGATTCCGTCTTAACGGAGACATCTACGGCATTTACAAAATAAAATCCTCGGAATTTATGCCTCAGTCTGTCCGTGATCCCTCACGGCAGCATCTCTCCCCTCCCGGCCCCGTTCCAAATGAACTACGTCGCCTGTATGCAGATCGCCTCTCATCGAGGGCCTAAGGATAGGGCTAAACGGTCGACCTCTGACCTCGCGACAACGGGAGGGAGAGAGCAGGAAGCTTCGGTGTTAATCCACGCAGGCATCTGACAAGCGGCGGGTAGACTGGGAGTCCATATCAGCCTGACCCCGACGCACAGCACCTTTATCTGTTAATCTACAGCTCTCTTTAACAGCTTGCTGAATTAACACCCAGGCAGGGCAAGAGGGCTGCCGATTAACACACATCAGCCCCTCTGCGCCGAGCACAAAGGAAACGCTGCCTCGTCTTCCTGCTTGTGTATGTAAGGCGTTGTGCCACCCGCCCTCCCTCTGTCTTTCTTGGCGCTCGGGAAGTTAAGGAAAGTTGCGTTAATGTCCTTTGAATGTGATGGTGGCACAATGTTAAAATAGGTTAGTGTGACAAACTGCTGCGTGTATTAATTAATCTTATCTTTTTAGGTTGTGTGTATTATTTTTTTTTAAGATTACAGTATGTTAGATGTAGGTGATGGTTAATGAAATATATTTTAAATAAGAGTTTTTCCTACAGGATTTTAGGTCAAGTGACGACCCAACACTGTAAATGTAAACAAAAATATACAATAAAATGTATTAATATTACTGTACGTCATTTTTTTTCAGAACCCACTAGTTAACAACCACTGATATTTATAAATTGATTCATTTTTTTAAAATTATATATAAAACAGAAGTTAACATAGCAAAATATTTTAATTTATTTACTTATTTTATCTTTTATATTTTAACATTTTAAGAAAAAAAAAAAACCATCACTATGATTTTTATTTTCAAATCTATTTCCCTTTTTTGATGATTATAAAGGTATTTTAAAGATTTTTGTCAAAGTAGATAATGGTGTGACCTTTGTTCTTTCTGAATTTATATATCATATTTTCATTTCCTAATGAAATATATTTTCAGCTTCCGTATGGATATTGAACTCATCTTTGGGTTGTGGAATTGGACGGGGATGATCACTCATTGCAGCAGATAGTAAAATCAATGTGTGTGTGTGTGTGTGGGGGGGGGGGGGGTGGGGGCAATGATATCTTTAGCACAGCAGACTGTGTTCGGGAGAGACGCTGCAAGAATAAAATGTGAGGGAGTGGGGCCACCTTTTGACGACATGAACGTACAGACAGCTGTGTTTCCCCCGCACACACACATCCCGTCTCTATCACACACACACACTCAGACTGGGCCCCTTGACAAAGCATGGACGGCTAATTCCAATGAGAGCCAAATCAATCAGCTTTTTTTAATCACAGCACTACTTTTATAGTCTGGCAGTAATGATGAAATCCTACATAGGGTGATCCCCTAAGATACACACACGCACACTGTCGATTTCAGTACTCCAGACACTTACTGTGATGATTTTCATTTTTCAATTACATTATCTAGTCAGCCAATCAATCGTGGGGCTTATCAATAATTAATGCTTCAATGACTATTAAAACTCCTAAATAAAACTGCAACATGGCCCCTGACAACATTTAATGATTTTAGCTCTGTGACATATTGCTGGGGCAAAATAATCTCCATATTTATTTTTAAATTGATAATTTCAGTGATTCATTATACCTGGAATGAGACTGCATATCTTTATTTAAATGATGAATATAACACAAATGATTATTATCCCTCACCGCACACATGCAACACACAAACAGCCGTGTTATCCCGTCTAGGCTGCTGAATTGAATAGATTGAGCTTCTAGTAATAGAAAATGTTTTTTTTTTTTTTTTGGCCACAGGCTCAGCTTCACTCAGAGGGGTGTTAACGCGTGCGGTTATGGGTCGGTTTCGCTCTGCCACTCTCGCCTGTTGCTGCCGCCTCTCGTGGCGCGTGGATTTGTCCATGATCCAGCTCAACAGCCAAAAACAACTGTTTATAAACAGCTTTAGAGCCCAAAGGCCTTGAACCAATTCAGCCTCACAGCAGATGCAGCTTTGATCCGACTAATCGGAGGGCTGAACTCTCTCGCTCTCGCCGTGTGTGTGATGTCTGTTTTTAGGGAAAATTACAGGTTCATTTGTAGCTACAGGAAAAAACTTTAAAAGAGAGATCTGCTATATTGTTTTGCAGCACGATCCCATGTAACTTTTATAGTAGATAACACTTTATTGTGATGGTCCACTTTAGACATTTTACTATAAGTAAACTACATGTTACTAACTCTCATTAGAGTATTAATCTACTTAATATCTGCTAACCTCGTATTATGATGTATTTATATGATATCGGATAGTCAGTGAGGAAAAAAATATTTCATTTTATCCATACTTTTATGTATTTATAGGCTAATACTTTTAGCTGAAGCATGCATTTTATCAGTTCATGCATTCCCAGAATTAAACCCGTGTCCTTGGCGTTGCTAGCGCTTGTTTGAGCTACAGGAATGCCATCACAAATTACTTGGATAACAAAAAGGCAACATTCTGTAGCAGACGTTTGCTAAAACCATGTCTAAATATCAATTTGCCTCTGTTAACGTTATCCAGTAGCCTGCATGCGTTAAGTTAGAATGTCAATTTTGGCATAGCTTTTCTTTTCTTTGGAATAATGTGCACTGATGAGTTGATCAGAAAAAGACCAGGAACGTGTTTCAAGTCAATTTTGACTTTTAAAATGCAAAACTCAAGTCTGACAGTTGCATATGTTGGATGTGTGTGTCATCTGCAAGGAGGGAGGGGAGTAAAAAGCGAGGCGAGGCAAGAACATCTGTCAGCACTCAGGCCGGTGTGATGAGGAGTAGTGCTGGTATGCAGCCGCCCAACGCAGAAATCAGCAGGGCCGGTGAACTTGGCACAGCTGTGTTGTTTATTTGGCCTGACCCAGCGTTCGCCGCGAGGCTGAGGCAGCCGCTCGCTGAAAGAAGCTTTTGTCCTGCAGCAAGAAATCTGTTACAAATATTTACCGTGAGGGGGAATGCAAAGGCCTGGCCCTCGGCCAGCCAGACTGCGGCTATAAAATTCACTGCACATTCTTGAATTAGTCGTCCTTTCAAACTGGGCTAAATTTATACCCTCGCTTTATTAATGAGATCACGCTGTCAAAGATTATTGGCCATTTATGCTGTCAATGTATGGATTTCATGATCACACGCTGTAATTTAATATCTTTGAACGGAAATACATATGTGCATTTCTGAAGTCTGGACACGACTAAAATATGAACGTTTCCTGGGAAATGTTTAATATTTCAAGCCATCTGATTATTTTTTTTCAATATTTAATGTAAAATTATGGATATTTTTTAATCCATGCTTTTTTGCACCTTCTATATATATATATATATATATATATATGTATACACACACTCTTATGTATTCAAAATAGACATTTAACATATTAAATGATGGATTTTTTTTACTCTCATGATTTTTCTTTTCATCTATATTCAATTTATAAATAATGGATTTTTAGTTTTTACGTTGTTTTGCACATCGATATTCAGTGCATCAAATTATGTCTTTTTTAACCTTTTTTGGACATCAAAATGCAGTGTATGGAAATATTTTTTTAGAGCAAGAATCAGAACAAATCCTTCTTTGTATTCTTTTTCTGAGGCTCACACTTGGGTCAATGGTAACAAATGCCATTTCAAACACTGCATAATATCACACAGGGAAGGTATGTATTTCTGTGGTTAAAAAAAAAAAAAAAAAAAAAATCCATAGCGCTCTCGAATACATCTGCCTTAACCCGAGAGCTCGTCTTTTACCCTTGTAGCCGGACCTTGCCAACAGCTTTCTCCAGCACATTGACATGCAACAAAGCTAATGGTTCCCAATACGGGAGGGTCTAATCTCGACTAACTGACAAGATTTAAATCGAGGAGACATGTTCTTCTGATTAGCTTCCACACCCACAATTATCCAACTGGGGTGTCAAGCAAGGTTTAACATCTCCACTGATTCTTCTCTCTGGAGAGATCCGGCAGGAAACGCAATCGCTTTTAATAACTGCAGCCACCTCCAGCAACACCATCCAGCGACTGCAGCGTTCCCAGCCATTCAAACTCCCTTCAAAATTAACCTTTCCAGCAAAAATATAATTTCGTGCAAAATGAACCACCGAGTCCTTTTTCTCGCCCCTCTCTTTCTCTTTCTATCGCCAGTCGCCCCCCTCCTTCGAATAATTTATTCAAATTGCTCAACTCAGAACAGTGGAGCAATCTGCTGCCCCTGAGAGGACCTGTGAATTCAGATTTTATTCGGGGAAAAAGAAAAAAAATAAGTTTATATACCTGGCCGTCTCCTGACAAATAAGGGACTCATTTGAAACGGCCCCTCGGTTGCGTGCCAATGAGCCTCATTTGAATATTCCATGCAAAATATCATTTGATTGCAGGGCGTGTCCCGCTATTTCCACCAACACCAAGCCCCCATCGGGCAGCATATGTCACCGCCGACTTTGAAACCGAGATTGACCCCGTTTGGCGCAGGTGCGGCGCCCGTCACCCGACGTCACGGACAGCTCGGTTCGTTCCGCCCCTCCGAAGCCCTCGCCGCATCACTTCGGTTTTCATCTCCACTCAATCACTTGCCCGTTTCCTGCACTAACGAACTGTTTTTCCAATGCTGATGAAACCGGGACACAAAGCAATGCGATTAATAATTTACTGTTTAGTTTTACTAATTGATCTGTTTGGGGAATGAGGATAAAAGTGAAGCTGCATCCTCAGATCACAATGCTTTCATATGGCATTTATACACAAGCCACAGCAGGTTCCCATAAGATGAATAATGAACTAAACAAGATCAAATAATTATCACCAGGGACTTGAAGAGCACAGTGTAGACAACAAAGTTGCCAAATAGCTTAGGTTCAGTCCGAAGGAAGTGAAAATTGTGTTGTTTTGTTTCTTTAAAGTGCGTTCTCTTTGTCTCGTGGTGTGGGTTTACTGAAACATTGTCAAAACCATAATTAAAGGGTTTATATTCAGTCATACGAGATGAGCTATTTTTGAAACTGTGAATGCCTGTGAATAAATTAGGCAGATTACTGCACTTTGAGTCAAAGAAAATGCGGGCCATGTTTAAGACTCAATAAATTATCCACAATCTATCGCCCGATCGTTAGTCCGCACATGTAGTTTAGGTTTCCCCAATAAGCAGGATTGTACCCGCCTGTATCTTATGAATATTTGTATGTGGATTTGCGCGTGCGTGCTTCCACCATTATGAGCTCAAGTTTGTGTCGCGAGTCTGACATCCGTCTCCACAATAGCTTAATATTGTGTCCCAAGGTCAAACGTTAAGCCGTCGTCAGGCTGATCAGAACGGCCCCGCCATCCCGAGGTGCTGTTGTTATTAGCAGCCAACTCAGAGACATTCAATGTGCTAATTTCAGAGGAAGGGGAGGGCGGCGCGGAGATATGAGCGCCTTAGTAGCATCGCTGTACGGAGTAGGATTAATAATGGGAATGGGATACATTTCCGTGGTCTTAAAAAATCTGGATGAGGGAAATTATGTAGCAGATATTCATCTCAGCTCGCTCACAAATGAAAAAAACTCCAGCTGCATTTCTCCAGATGCGTTCGCTGTGTTTTAAAACATTAATACCTTGATAGATTTAGCCTACTTTGTATTCATTAACTAGTTTACAATCCATAATTGTGTCTGTAATAAGCCCAGGCAGAGCGGCTCGCGTGCGAGTAAGAAGTGAATCAAATGTGCCCTACCTAATATTCCAATTCCCTCTTGCATTTCGAAAATATGTATAAATTTGTGTCAGTGTGACTGAATTTTGCGGCTTTTTTCATGTTTACGATCCGTTCATTGGATCGCGACGTCTAATCACTCGTGTCGTTTATTTGCGACAGCTTTCTACGCTGTCTCTTTATCTGCCACGGCAAATGAATGGGCTAAGACGACATGTGTTCACTCCTCCAAATATAGCTTTAGCATACAGTTTGTGCGATATGGAACCACTACGGTGGGCTGTCATAGTCGTACCCGCATCTACATATGAAACCAGACAGATCTATTTCCAAAGGTGAAACTGAGGCTTAAACAAACCCTGATGTCAATCACAGGGGCGATTCTTATTTTAGCAAAGTCAAGCACATCTGAATATGCATTATTTATGATGGAAATAAGCTTCTTAGGCAGTTTAACCCAAGCGTGCTGGCAGATATTAGCAGGAGACATACTTTTCATCATAGCTCGGTGTTTGAAGTCTAAATAACGCACGTGTGATTAGACCCAAGGTAACTGCCGCCCGTCCCGGGAAACTCTTTTCTGAGCTGGAACAAAGAATTCTGTGTGTGTCAGGAATTTTGGGAGTTTTGTTCGGCAACAAACTCTTTTTCATGCGCTATTTCCTCTGTTGTTCGGTTGCACACACTAGCTCCTTCTCTCTGTTTTCTTTCATATCGCATTACCTACTGACAGTGTGGTTGATGTATGGCGAGTTTGTGGAGAAAGCAAAGGGTTGTTGACCCATGTTGTTTTAATGAACAGTTCTTCGTGAAAGGCACTCTCTGTGGCCCTACGATTTCTCTCTTGCCGCTTTGCCAAGATTTATTTCATTCATAATAGATTTGCGGAAACTCTGGCTTGTGTCTTCATCTGACAGTTTTAGAGCCTTTCTTGTTCCTCTATCTGTAATATAGCAGAAACGCTCTTCAGTTTTTCCACTTGAGATTGCTGGATTTCATCCAGCTCTATTTTAGTGACAGAAGCTGCATGACACAAATTCGAAAATATCTGTTCCAAAACACGTTTTTACCTTGGGTTGTTTTGCTTTATGTAATGGAGACATCTCATTAATATATCCATGGGCGGCTCTAATTTCAGTGGGTTTCTGTTGGTGGAGAGCTCAGGCCATACCTTTATTTATGTGTCTACAGACATGGGCCCATGGGTCCACTCTTTTATGAAATAATGGGGAGAACCTGATATCAGCATGAACATTTCCAATCAACAAATCAGATTTTAGGGACAAGTTTACAGTTTGTCAAGTTTAGGCTTACAACCAGGGTTAGGTGCTTCTACGTCAGTCTTATTAACCTATCATTTCCCTCTGATTTTAGGGATAAGTTATGGTGTAGGGTTAGGATTACATTTCCGTACTGCTGTTCCGTGGGTGTGGGGTTAGGGTTGTGTGACAAAATTCACAATGCATGAAAACTGCTAAAGACAAGGTGATTTTAAAACTTAAGCCATGGAATATCGGTAATGATTGTGGTAAAGAAACACAGTAAATGAGGGACAAGTACAAACGCCGCAGCCGCATCAGGTGGGAGGCCCCTGCCGCTACGGCTCTGGCCCTAGTGTTAGCGCTGCTTATTTGGATGCACTTGATGACACAATGGATGTGCATTACTCGCCCTCCAGCCTTCCGGCAGCTGTAATTTCATAGCAGTTACCACATGCATCCTACTTGACATACAATTCACTCTCTCTGGGAAGGGAGCCAAATAATGGGATTTAGCCCGGGCTGCTAGCGCGCTCGTGCCACCGCTCCTCTAATTAGCCTATCCAGACATGCACCCCTTTGCACTGTCAGCCACACATCAGCCCGTGACGTACCACTCCACCACTGAGAGGTCAAATCTGTTTTTCGGAGCAAATGGAATAATGGACTCATACGGGCCCCCTCTCTCCTTTGCCCTGAGCACTCTTAACCACATGCCGAGCAGTACAGATAATGCTTTAGATGGTAGTGATGCGCTGGAGCATGAAAATGTTTACTGGAACAGGGAAGTGAATTGTAGGTAAATAGAGCAAATGATGGTCCTTCATCAAATTATATGTGCCATAGGTATGTTGAGACTTGCTGTACAATCCTCTGATTCCCGATCTTATTCAGAATAATTGAATAATTGATTTTTTTTTACTTATAATGTGCATATAGGTTAGTGGGTTAGTCAGTTATCTTCTGATTAAATGTTGTGCGTTCAGAGGTGCTCTTCTGCAGACCTTGGTTGTATCAAGTGGTTATTTGAGTGACTGTTGCCTTTCTATCAGCTCGAACCATTCTGGTCATTCTCCTCTGACCTCTGGCATCAACAAGGCATTTTCACTCACAGAACTGCCGCTCACTGGATATTTTCTTTTTTTCGAACCGTTCTCTAACCTAAGTGACTACAAAAGAGATGTTTGTGTGTGAAATACTCAGACCATTCTGCAGGTCTTCTTGAACATGTCTACATGAGTTTCTTCCATGTGATTGGCTGATTAAATATTTGCAATAACAACGGTTGAACGGGTGGACCCGTTAGTGGCTGGTTAGTGTATATTCTGTTTTTACCAAATCCACAAACTAAAAACCACTCATAAAATATATTAGAATGTATTTGCAGACAATAAAACTAACAGTTGAACTAGGTCTGTGTGAATGAGCGATGCCGCACGGCTGATCATGTGTGGTTTGTCTGGACATTGTGCAGGACTTTAATTGTTACAAGCAGAAGCTTCATCATAATAGCCCCCGCCACCGTCTGTAGTCGAGCTGTCAAAAACACACTGGAACAATTTCATCTGCTCCTGAGAGGGAGGCTCACACACTGTCTAATCAGCCGGCAGAGTATTATTGACTTGTTTATTTAACGGTGATGTTGGACGGGGCCTTTGTTCCCTTTTTCTCTGAGACCGTCACGCCGCATCCAAGAAAAAGATAGGGTCAAACAATTAACGAAATTAATGAGTTTATTCAGTGTGCAACCATACACAGGGAGAGATGAAAACGGATACCTCAGCAGCAGAAACACAAGACGCACTTTCTTTGTGTTTGTGTTGGGAACGCACAGCTCATTAAGACTGTGAGTTATTGAGAGTTATCTGTTTAATTGTGGAATGTATTAAAAAATGTAACGCCTTAACAATGAGTGCAAGGTTCACTGATCAATAGTGGAAAATGGATCCTTTGTGGTATTATTACAGGTAATTGTATTTCTCTGCCTGCTTGCATCAATAAACAAATTAAAAATAAACCGACTTTGAATAGCGTGCTGTATATTAAGCTTCGAAGAGATGCTGTTGGCCAAGTTTAGAACAGCAAACTCTTTCTGCAGTAAATATAATCTGTTCTGTCACTGTATTTAATTGCACTTATATACTTAAACAGAAAGATGTGCACTGTAGCTCAAAAAACCCTCTTTAGCTTGATAACTGATATTGACTGCCAAAATACATTTACATTTATGCATTTCGCAGACTGTTTTATCCAGACTGACTTGCATTGCATCCAGGATAAACATTTGTCTCAGTTCATGCATTCCCTGGGAATCAAACCCATAACCTCGGCGTTGCTAATATCATTCTCTACTGTTTGAGCTACAGGAATACAGAAAAAAATAGCAGTATTTATTTGCTGAGGTCATGTGACAACAACATCGTTGTTTACAGAGCTATGCTTTCTACTTTTGGTTTTTAAAAGTAGTATGCGATGAAATCTGTGTAGCATTCAGTAATGGTAAGCCAATAATCATTTTCAAACCAGTCTGCCTCCGGCTTGTTTTGTCGAATTGTTCAAAGCAATGGTCCCCAAACACTTTAAATGCATTTAAATACAGGATTCTCCCCCCTGCGGGCCTTCTGTAAAAGTCTGTCCATTTCATGTCGGACTCTAGATTGTCAGCCTTATAATGAGGATCCGTTTTTCAGTCTTTGAGCCCGGTTGCTTTGGGCTTCATTAGTTTTCCCTTCGTCGTGAGAAGTGAGACTCACACGTTCACAGAAAGCAGGGCGGACACTATCTCAGAGTTGACACCCAGAGATTGCGACGGTGTATTTGTGTGCGCTGCCACCACAGGGTGACACCTCGGCCGTCTCTGATCAACGTATAATTACCTCAGCGCAGGAAGTGGCGGGTGTTGGCAAGGGGGTTTTGGTCGTGATGGATGTTGACCCCTCCCGGGAAGGATGGCTCCTGCTGTGTCACCCTGGGGGTAGGACAGGAAACAAGAGCTCTTTAGAGGATACCACCGCCATTAGGTCACGGCAGGGGTCCTCTTCATTGCACACGCAAACACACACACACACACAAATAAGAAAGAACAAGTGTCATCGAAGAAGAATGACCTCGCCATTCCTGTCCACAACACTATGAGAGTCGTATAGCCCATAAACTCCCCTAATATCTTCCCCCGTCTCGCCCGCCCTCTTCCGTCAGGAGCGTGCAATAAATATCATGTCAGACCAAACGGCGATGCTCCTTCATGGAACACTGGCTGTTTATTAGCGGCAGGCTAACTTTAAGAGAAATGCTAACATCATTTATTAATGGGCCGCATCTTGGGTCTGATGAGGCGTTTCGGCGGCGCAATGGCCGGGCGCAGTAATTGTACGTCCAAATCGTACAGTGGGGCCTTCCGAGGCCTGACAGTGACAGAGCAATTATGGCGAGCCAAGCGGGCCGTGTCAAATTAGCGGCCCTGAAGATACTCTCATCTCTCCCACCCAGGAAGTGATCGTGACTGATGGGTGAGACATACAGTAGATGCAGCACTAACTCTCTGATTTGTCAATAGCAGGTTTTCAAGAACTGGGTGTCAGGACTCTATTGAGATGTTGAAGGTGGGGGTCCGGTGACCCGAGCAGGGAGTCTTTCACAGGGAAGGTCATCAGTCAATGTTCCTGTCAGGCGGAGATCACACGGATGCCTGCAGCCCTCCGCAGTAATTACACTTGACTGGGGATGAGGAGATGTCTTCTTCTGTGGGCCTACAATGACTGCATAATTTATAATCAACTGCAATCAGGCAAGTCAGACGAGGAGGCTTTTGTTTTTTGGGTTGTCTGCTTAGTTCGCTGCAAGGATAATCTTTATGACGTGACGGAGTAAGCTAGTGCGGAGACAGTTCGCTTATGCATGAATAAATACGTGCGCAGCTATCTTAGAAGTTGAGTGAAATTTTAATAAAGATGAATCGTGAGTTCTTGAGAGAATGTTTTATTTTAAAGATAAGTAAGATTCTTCCGTTGGAGTCCAACACTGAACTCACTAAACTGCAGTTTTGCAGTGTCGGTTTTGAAAGCAGTCTAATTACTGCTGTCTTTGCATATTACACAAGGAAGAAGCTTTTTAATGTAATTCACCTTTTAAGGAAATATGTTTTCTTTTCATTTATGTAATTGTAGAATTGCTGTGTGTGTGTGTGTGTGTGTGTCTGTGTGTGTCAATCTCATTTCTACCATTAATGTCACTTTCAGATCATCACTCTCAGATTATGTTTAATTATGAATGCTTTTCAGTCATAAATGTTAATGCATATTTGCATGGAGTTTTATGTCAAAGAAGTGACATCCTCTATCTCACTTAGTGTTTGCACTTGCATCCTGGTGAAAGGATGGAAGAGATCAAGAAAGAAAGAAGGAAAAAGGAAACGATAAAAGCCAACATTAAATATAACGAAATCAAAAAGGGTAAGGAAGGATAAAATGAGAAAAGAGAGAAAGAAAGAATAAGGAAAAAATTTAAATGAAAGGAATTTTCGTTTGAGAAAAAGAAAAAAATAAAGAGGATAAAAGAACAGGAAAATGAAAGAAACAATAAATAAAAGGTGATAAAAAGAATGAATGAGGAAAAGGGTAAAATATCAAAAAAAGGAGAGAAAGAATGTAATTATAATTCATTACATTTATATAGCTCTTTTCTGGAATCTCCTCAACCTCCACCAATGTGCAGCATCCACCTGGATGATGAGACGGCAGCCATATTGTGCCAGAACGCTCACCACACACCAGCATGTAGGGAAAGGATGAATGAGGGGAAGAGAGAGAAAACCAAGAAAGCAAACAGAAAGAATAAAATGAAGAACGAGAAGTTAGTCAGTATGATCTACACGGAGCTTTGAATCCTATATATACATGAACCAGACGTGTTGCTTTATTCAATTATAATACATGCGACAAGCTCTGCAGTGATTCTACAAGTGTGAATGTTTTAGGCCATTTTCAATTGTTCATGTTCAAAGGCTTAAGTGAAACTCCCAAAAAATAAAGAAATCCACCAGCATATTTTTACACTAGACTACGATTTTAGAGAAGAGAGCTGATGGTATATTTATACAACCTAGATGTAGGCCCAGTGTTGCGCTCTCAAATATTCCTCATCTTTTGGGAAGGATTTCACAGACGGCGTCGATGTTGCAGACTTCCGTTCTACATCGTGTTTCCTTTGTAACAGAAATCCATATGACAAATTCATCATCCATATTTCATCCCTCTTTTGTGTTTTATTCTTATATTACGTTTGTATGCATTCACATTTTAAAGGTGCTTGTGGTTTGTCTGAACAGATAAATGTTTTAGCTTCGTGTTAGTTTATACACATTTGATTTCAGGACACAGTCTTGTTGATTTCTTAGTTTGTCAAGCACTCCTGGCGTTGCACGTTTGAAGTCTTTCCGGTTATTCCCATAAAACAAGATGAGTAGGCCGAATCGAGGCGTGGTGTTTAATTATTCACTCTGTCCTCCACGCAACCCTGATGAAAGTGTTGTTCGTTATTCACATTCACTATCTGCTGGGCGCTTCTCTTTTATACGTCAGAGATTTTGATAGGGTGAAGGGGGGGGGGGGGTCTACGTTCCTCGGTTGACATGGCGGATGCGTGTGGCATGGACTGGGAATTTACCCAAAGAGCCGCATAATCTTGTGGCCCACTTTTGATGTGAACTGTCTGTCTTGAAATGACAGTTTCAAGTTCACCCCGCTAGCCATGAGGAAAAAATAAGGAACGAGCGGGAAGATCCTTAAAAACTGAACTGAGTTCCGAAAGTGCTCTCTGCAGCCAAGACCAATCGGATCGCTAGATTGACGGAGCTGAATGATGGCGCAGTGTGGTGTATGACCACGGCTCCTTTAATAAGAAGTAGAAGAGGTCCACTTCCTTGTTTGTCTGCTGAGTTTTGGATGGATAAGACTTCCTCTTCTCCTGAGGCACCGAGGCTTGACAGGAACATTTTTTTTCTGTGCTCTCTTTCTCCACCCATCCCAGAGTTCCACTTCGAATTCCTGGAATGCTCTCGTCTTTCTCTCTCGCTCCTGACAGGTGCACTGCGGCCAATGGGATTTGTTTCTGTGGCCGGTAGGTTGTCAAGAGAGACAGCCAATAAGCAATCAAAGTGGCATGAGTTGCTGAAACAAAGAACCAGGTTTTTTTTTTTTCCCCCTTCTCCTTTTTTATGGCGGCACGGTTTGGCGAGTCTTGCATGTATAATTAAGTGAGAGGAAAAAGGAAAGGCCACTTAATCTTCCCCCTAATGGCGATTCCTTCCATCACTGGCTTCCTCTGGGGGGCATACCCCAAAGACCACTCCCCGGGTCACCAGTGTCCCCCAATTGTCATTGGTGAATCTTTTTTATCAGGCTGAGAGGTGTTTGCTTGCGATGTGGCATTATTCCATTCATCATTGCTTTGTTCCTTTAAAAATTTGTAGGGCAGCGGAAGGGTCTGTCACTGGGGCGATTTATCATCTGAAGGAAAAGAAGAAAGATGTGCGGGGGCCCTAGTTGCATATTTCACATGAGATGTGCACACACACACTTCTAGTGCTGAAACCTGTCCTTTCACAGTTTTTATTTGTTTTACCACTTTAGTGGCTGCAGCAGAAGCAGTTTTAAGGGAGCCGCTGGTTGTAATTGTGTTGTGTTGTGAGGGATCCAAATGTATTCATCTTCCATAATTAACTGCCCACTCACTGTCTGCACCTTAGACATTAACGACACGCACCATTTAATGTAGATTATTCCGACTATACTACCTTTGTCACGTACAGCTCATTACGAGAGGCTTTAAATAGCCAGTGTTTTAATATCTTGGTAAGTTGTAAATACTTAATTTTCAGTCTCTCTTGCGTTTGCACGTCATTAGCTTTCCGTTCCCAACATGCAAATCAGCTTATCTCAATATTGAGATCAAAAGATACCAGCAGATATTATTAAAGGTAAATGATGAAGTCGCTGCTTAAGAGTGGCTCCACCCTTGAGTGACCAAACTAGTTGTTATTAGTTTCAAGTGTCGTCCGCATGAGTTCCATCCTTTTGCGCAAGTGTCCCTGCGTTTGCAGGACAAGGAGTTGCACCGGAGCCTGTGATTTACCCCAAATGGGCCGCACTGCTGCGCTCTATAATATAGACTATTATGTGGTCTCACCACTGACACTAATGGGATGTTACAGCGATTTAAAATGATTTAATGGCTCCCAGGTTGGGACCCTAATGGCCCTCTTTATACTGCAATGCCTATTATGAATGTGAATGACAGTGTTGTGAAGTGCCTCTGTTTTTCCCCACATCTGCTCAAACAGTGTGACAGGTGCCGCTTTACCGGCCGAGTGGAGGGATCAAGGGAAAGGCACGTGTTGACTGCTCAGTCCTTTATTAGATTGGTTTCTTCACTTACTGTCAATCCTTTCTGTCTTTCTGAATAAAAAACTACTTGGAGTTATGGTTGGCGTTATTTAGTCTGGTGAGAAACACAGGACATTAACTGTCCGGAATTGTCAAGTACAGGTGTCCTTCCCTCAAAGTTTTCAGTACATAGTCCTGCTTAAGGATACTACTGTATACTGTCATAAAGATGTGTGAAAATTGTACCTTTACCCTAGGAAATACCATCATAGTTACACATTTGTACCCTATCTACCTCTTAAAGGTTCACATTAGTATCTCAGGGGTACTTTAATGTACTAAAATGCAACCTTTAGGGGCACATAAACTATAAAGGTGTACTTTTAAGGGCGCTGGTAACATACGGTAACATTTTTGCACATTTTGTCTGATGACAGTGTATCTTCATGATGCTGGTGTGGTAAAGTGGTTGAAATCCAGGCCAGAAAACTAAAGGTTAACCTGATCTCCTCAAGGAGGCCTGGGCATAATCTCCAGACCTTTCCACATTTTCTGCACTGAAATTTCAGCAGATTAGCCAAAATATTTATTTAACAAACATGTACAAACCTTGTGTGCAGCAGGAAGTATGCAGATCCTGTGTGGGCTTGGCTGTGACCCCTCACCATTGTCCTCTTTAGAAAGGCATTTAACCTTGGATTGCTCTAGGGGGCTTGTCCCTCTAATAGGTTCATGGAACTATTCTGTGTGAGCTCTGTGCACCAGATATGCATTTAGGTTTTATCTTGTTGAGGTTGAAGTTCCAAACTGATGTTCCAACATTAATGACTTCTATTTCCAATGAAATGCAGTGCATTAATAATCATGGACAACTTGGCTTACAATGTCCTTTATAGATGGCAAAGCAAGAACTAGAGGGTGTCTGTGGCGAGTAGGACGAGGCCAAGGGCTGTGAGATACTAGGCAGGTGCGTCTCGCAGGTGTTGCTCTTCAGCAATTACGCCACCGTCCTCGTCCTCGCCACTGTGTCATTAAAGCAAACATTAGCATAGTAGCATTTTGATAAGGCTATGCTACAGTAGCTAGCTTTTGAGCAGAATTTGACCTATTCAACATGCGAAGCCCCTCCAACACAAACTCCTCACAGTCATCATGGATAGTTCACCGTCTGGGTAAAGCCTATTGATCGGAGCGGTCAGAGGCGGCTGTGGGGTTAAGCTAATTGTGTCACAGTCCCAAACATCTTAAATGAACTTTCCTCCCTGTAGTATCTGTCCTGACCCCATTAGCATTAAACAACCACCAGCAGTTTAGCCGCTTATTCCCTCCTGAAAGGTGAAAGCTTGTGTCCAATCAGAGGGTGATGCTGAAGGGTTAGAGGGGTTAAAGAAATTGAAGGCTCGAGGACGATGGCATCGCTGGACACAAGCTGCCACTCATCTTTTCTAGTTTTCCAGCTCCTCTGGTGAAAACCGCACTGTCCACAGGCATTTTAAGAGCCGGGGAATGAGAGAAAGCCGCTGGATTGACATCCCTAGCAGTCATTACATGCTGGGTTGAATTCTAGATTATTCCAAAGTGGCTCAGGGTCAAGCGGTAACGTGTTCGCTTTTGGCACGCGATGACTTTAATACCGGGCGCCGTATCAGACAATTACTGCAAATCCCAGCACTGCTCTAATCAAAAAAAAAAAACCACACACACAAAAAAAACTCACTGCCAAGTGAAGCTTCAACCTCAATGAAACCAGACAACAAGCAGCTCCATTTTGAGACAATAGCGCACCGTCTCCTGTCCAAAATGGCCACTGTGAGAAAACACGTCCCTGTTTGAACCCTTGAACTGCCATCCTTTTTCTTCTGGGTGAGTGATTCGACCTTTAGGTGCTTTTGGTGACAATTACAGAGAGCGAAAAATTGAATTATTAGCTTTTTCTTTGCCTGCCGGTGGCTGTGTAGGCGTAGCTGTAAAATGCGGTAATTATTTAGCTAAATTGGCATATTATAATTTTTTTCCCCTCCTTTTGGAAAATGAGTAATAAAGGAGATGACATGCTGGTTGTTGAGAGAGGTTTGAATGAAGGCAAGTGATTTTAAATAGCTGGTGTAAGCTCGGCTTGATGTTGACTGTCAATAGGAACAATAGACGCACTTTCCAAGAGGTCACCGGGAGACAGTTGGTGTGAAGAGAGGCCGTAGTCCTCCTCCATTTTACCTCTCTTTGGCTTTCCTAGGTTCAGACAAGGTGATTTTCTTGATGGTGTGCACCCCTCTGGCCTTCTCTCTCCACTTCCTCTCCCTTTTCCCGGCGTGCCTGATTGTAAGCATGTTCCCGCAGTGGCTGTAATTATTTCCCCCTTGGTATTGCCCTGAGATGAGCGTTTTGCTTAGTGGCTTGTATCCGGCCCTGACAAGCCTCGTTTTGATTATGGTATCCAATGATTTGGCAAACTCTAAAACCTGTGTCGCTAATTAGGTAGAGTTTGAGTGGAATAGATGACTGCGAGGTCCTCTCAAGGTCATTCCTGCCTCTCCAAAGCCTGGTAATAAATTTGAAGTTTGAACGGAAGGGGAGCAACGGGGCCAGTGAATATGAAGATGAAAGTCCCTGGACGATTCGTTTTTGTGCTCACTGGGTTGTGAGTGCTGTCATGTGCACTCTCACGTCGGCATTAACCTTTTCTTGCCTTGCCCCTCTCATCCCTACAAAACATATTCCTCCCCCCTTATCTCCTGTCCTGTCCTGTTTGTTTTTCCCAGATGTATGTTTCGGCGAGTACGTTCGTGCATTTATTGCGCACTCTCATTCCTTCACACTTATTCCAGTCAGCTCTTGAGATGTCCTGGGACCGAAATCCTTAATGAAGGCCTGATAAGAGACCCTCTCTATGTCCCTCTGTCCTGGCACCTGGAAAGCCTGTCTAGCGTGAAATAAGATGTACCAACTGTGACTCTTTTGTTTCCCATTTTGAAGAGTTAGCCCAGTCCATATCATTAGCACAGTCCCTCACGGCAGTAAGCACAGAAAGTTAGACACAAAGGGGCTCTGTATCGTAAGGTACCAGGAACAATATATAGTGATACACATTGCCCATAATTTATAGTCAGAATTGCTTGAATTGTTTTGTTTTAGTTTTTTTTTTTTTTTGAAATTACTACATTGAAAGAGGAGCATTTTTGCATTCAGACTACTATCTAAACACTAATTTTCTGTTTGGATCATTTGGTCCCATTCGCGAAGCATGTGTATGCTTTGTTGAATTTCTTAAACATTACTTTTCTTGTCATCCCAAATTCCAGTTCAACTTCTTTTGACTTGCAGATACTTTGATTAAAATTCGCTCTCAAGAATTGAAAGGGAGTCTGTTCTTTACTTCTGCATTTTTTTTAACAACCCTGGTGTCCCGTTTTAGTTTTGTTGTTGTGCCGTTTAACTGATAATGTTCTTTTATGCTCGTAAAAAGTTACGTCTCTGCAGAGCTGATGTTTCTTATAGGCAACGACAAGGTTAACGCATATGTCTTCTCTTTGCGAGTCTGCAGCCGCGGGGAGTGGGTTACCTGTTATTCTGAGGGATACTTGGTGCGGGGAGGCCAGAGACACATTTATCTGTTTTTCAGATGGTGTTAAATCACACAGACGCAGAAAAATGGAAGGTCACATCCTCTTGCGATGGGAGGCCTGAGACTCACCCCAGTCCAAATATTGACATGGGTATGCTAAACTCAAGGCAATAAAAATCATCAATGACTAGCTTTAACCGCCAGTGTTATTCCAACGCCGTGTGTCCTTGAATTACCGCACAACACAGAGGCCGTTCTTTAGTTTTAAGTAACTCCGGTGTTCATTTGGGTTGGATCGTTTTCCCGGCCCGTCTTGTAGCACGTCGTTTGTGTGCATCTCTGGACACTTAGTGTAATAAGAGCACCAAATCTTGCAATATCAATAAAAACAGTAAGGTAATGTAAAGGGGTCTGCGTTAAATCAGAAGCGGCTCCTTCCTCATTCAAGGTCGGATGAAGAATGAGCTATCGCTTGCGTGAGCCCTTGGTCAAACGGCTCTACGCCAGCCCTCTGTGTTTTTAAATATGCAGTGCGGATTGGAGACCTTCCAGCGCTCTCTGTGTAACCCTCTTTATGCAACACGGGGTGAAATCTGCATTCTGTGTTGTGCTGAGAAGCCTTAAATGATCACCTGGGACAGTTTTTGACCTCATCCGTGACCTCTGAGGGAGAAAGCCGGAGATGAGGGTTTTACTCCCACCAATGAATCCGAAGGTGCGTCGCACACACTCGGGCACAACGTGGGCACCCGTGTCGGACAGGATTCTAATGGGCTCACACCTGCCCACTGTAACTCTAAGGGAAGCCATTCTCATGTGGGAAAAAAGTGACTTGTGTTTTCTGTCTGTTATTATCATTCTGGAAATGAATATCATGATTTTTTTATGACTCATTATTTTCCTGGCCCAGGAAGAGGGCTGATATTGATTGCAATGCAGAATTCATAAAGAGTCAGACTCCGGCTTTTGTTCCTCCACTGTTTCCCTAGTCATGAAGTGTCCGGTCGGTCTTCCAAAGGAGAGCACGGTGCAGTTTTTTTTTTCTTCTGTTGTATCTGTTGTGTCAAGTGCTGTGGAAAGAATAGATCTTCCCCCTTTCAAACTAGTACCTCCTAAGGAATTCATTTATCTTGGTAAGGCCTTGTGTGCAAAGTGACATGGAAACTGAGGCGCTTTTGTGGCGGGAGGATTAATGGGACAAACAGAGCAATAAAAACGTCCAGCACTCAGAATCCCACTCAAACGCTGAACACCTTACGTTCAGAACGTCTTGTTTTCAGTATAGAATGTGGTTCAGTTAAGGTGGAAACGTTAATCTAGCAGTTTTGCTGGGACGTATATTATAATATATTCAAATATAATGTATATAATATTAAAATATGTAAAACAAAATTATAAATTGCTAATTTTAGCGAACTAACAAAAACTCCCTAACTCCCTAACTAACAAAAACTTATTTCATATTGTTTATTAATACACAAATGCAACTTTAGACACACTGTAAAAAAATATTTTTGGTTTAACTTTTAAGTTCATTGAAATGGAAAAATGTAATTAATACAATGAAGGAGATTAATTTAATCACCAGAAACTCAAAATATGATGTTATCTGAACTACATAAATTATCGAAGTTGATTTGACAAAAGAAAAAATGTTGTGATTACAAATCATGAAAATATTTTTTTTACAGTGATGAACATATTCAAACTTCGCAAACTTAGCATATTCAAATTGTTTCTTGGAGGTTTCCTTAAAAATGATGCCTGAAAATCATGCTATACTTTCAGATTTTTTTTAATTATCAGTAGCTTCATACAAATACTTCAAAGAAAAGAAAATGCATTTATGACAATCACAAAAAACTATTTGTGTACATAATATACTTATTAGTCAAACTGTTTTATGTTTACGATTGCCAAGCAGCATTGAAATTTAGCATATTAATGTAGAATTCTGTTTATGTGCAGTTCTTTATTACTGTATTCAGGCATGACTCATCCAGTCCAGATTTTAAAGTAGAACCAATCCAATTTATATATATATATATATATATATATAAAAATTCACACCAAAGTTATGCATTGACCTCAAATGAAGCCCTACACGTTTATGAAGGGGAAGATTGTGCTTCGAGCAGATGTAGCTAGCTGGTCACCATTTAGCAGAATCTTTATATTTAAAGTGACTTACAGTGCACTAATTGCATGGACCGTCCCAGCGGGTCGACCTGAGGTTAAGTGCCCTGCTCAGGGGCACAACGGTGATACAGCAAAGATTATGATCTCAGTAACTCTCCTTTCTACTTCAGGCTGAACTTGCAATCCATGTTAGCGGCATAGATCTGTAACCAATAGGCTAACGCCACCCCAGAACAATAAACAAGACAATTAACAATTTACCACATGGAGAACAGCTCATATTTATTCATTAAAGACTGGATTATCTCAGCGGTAGCCCAATAAATGTTGCGCGCAGCGTTCGGCATCAGGGTAAACTGTGCATCGAACCTTTGTTTGAAAGCAAGCAGGGCTTATAATTTTTCTACTGAGGTGACATATCCAAATAAAAGAACCAAAGCATGAAGAGTGACATTTTCTTTTTCCCCTTTTTTTTTTTTTAAGATCTCATGACAAATGGTAACCTGACACTACAGAATTACCGAAGTGTGTCTGAGAACTAATGAGAAAAATTTCCCAAGGGAATCTTTATCTATTGCTCCTTGGAGTGCACCTTGGGGACCTGCTCACCCGCTACTCTGTCTGTCACTCCACCCCCGACACACACACACACACGCACGCACGCCACAACTCGCACTTGACACCCTGCTTCCTTTACACTGTCGGGGAGTGAAGCCATTTCACTTTGCACCTTGCAATTAAAATCCGAGAGAGAGAACGAGGAAGAGAGAGATACTCTTACTGTTGTACGAAGCGCACATACTTGCCACGTTCCCCACCCCTGAAATATGTGGCATACACATGTACGCAGAACGTGTCAAGATTGTGGATTTGAGAGCAATGACAGGTATGGAATTAATTAACAAAAGAAATCACACAATTCCCCTTTAGCAGGAGCATTTTCTATCAGCTTTTTACATTACGCCTGTATGATTGCACAAGGTATTGCTTTGCTATTTACAGATGTCTCTTACAGTTTTAGCTCCCGCTTTGTTAAAGTAGGTGTTGCTGATGTTGCTTAGTGTTTCTCTTTCAAGTGCACCTTTAAAAACTGTACTGTGGTGGTACTGAAGTACAGTGATGTTGTCTAATTGAAATACTCTTTTTGGAGTAAAAAAAATGCAAATGAAATAACCATCTAGTCCCACCATTTATTTTAATTCATGTGATGTTGATTCCCCTCATGTTCACACAGTTTGCAAACCTAATAGTGTCTAAATGAGTAAATATGTTTTGTCTTAATTTAATATTTTGTCTTGATTTGTCTTAATCCTTCTTTTTTTTTTTTTTTTTTTGGTCCCCATGAGGAAAACCATACTGAGTGATGTTTTTTGAAAATGTAAAAAATCAGAAAGTTTAGTGATAGTGTAGGGGATAGTAAAGGGGATAGTATAAGGGGAAATAATATACAGTTTGTTCAGTATGAAAATCATTATTTCTATGGAAAGTCCCTATAAAACAACTTGTGTGTGTTAATTGCTTTGTCATTTACAACATAAATAGTCAGACTTTCTTATTTAATTAAGTGACATTCATGCATTTTAAAATGTGGCTTAAGTGTCCTTAAACAGTTCATTTTGGTTTCCAATTAATTAATACAATTTTAATAGAGGAATCAAACCGGATGCAGAATTGAGGGGGAAATGAATTCAAGGAAGCAAGGAAATTCAATAAATTAATGTATTTGTAACTTTAAAAAAGGCTAGCCAAGATAAACTTTTAATGTTGGCTCAACAAAGTCTTGAAACTTTTGAAAAAATAGATAGATAGATAGATAGATAGATAGATAGATAGATAGATAGATAGATAGATAGATAGATAGATAGATAGATAGATAGATAGATAGATAGATAGATAGATAGATAGATAGATAGATAGATAGATAGATAGATAGATAGATAGAGCATGCGTGTGAGTGAGTGAGTGTGAGCATTTCTAATCTGTGGTGTTAGTATACTGACCTCTACAGGAGGTGTATTTGTCAGTGTGTGTGTGTGTGTGTGTGTGTGTGTGATGTGATGTGACCCTCTTACATTTTTTGGTAAATAAAGCGAGGTCTCGGGCTGCAGAGGCGTGTGTAATAGCTTCTTGTGGTGTCTCACAGTAATGTTTGAACACAGCACCACAAACAGACCTGGACAGAGGAAGCTGTAGTATAAAACATTAGAATGGCTGAGAACAAACACACACACATGGCCAGTGCCACTACACACGGGTCAAAAGTCAGATCCATGTAAACAAGACGCTTTGATGAGTTTTTCCATAACCGTTCAATTTTTCATTGAGCAACAAATTGGAATTTCATGCGTTATATATGTGTCCTCTTCTAGATGTGATATTAAATATGAATTATGAGCATCTCAAGCACCCAAAAAAAAAATAATCAAGCATGATTCTCTATGTGCCAAGCAATGTTGGTATGTGTGAAGAAGACATTGGATAGCTATTAAATGTAGAAAGTGCAATTTGTTCTTGAAATACCATTATACTGTTCATATCTACTTCCTGCATATCAGTCTCTCAGAGTTTAGATTTTATTTTCTGACATACCTACATGAACTAATATTTCCACAATGACATTTTGTTATTACACAGCTCTATTTTCTGTAATTTTATACAGTCCTGGACAGTCATTCTGTCTTTTGGATGCATCAATACTCTAGTAGGTGGCCACAAGTGACTTTCTTTGCACAAGTCATTAAATCATTCACAAAAACACTGATTCATTCAGGAATGAAACGAGTGGTTGTCTATAGCTGCGTCACGATTCAGAGGATGCTACTATGACAGAGTGCCAGTAACTTTTCTACTGGATTTTTTTTTTTGATAGTAAATGATCTGAAAACAAAACAGGGTTCACAACCTGTCTACAGGTTAGGGTTAGGTTGAAACCTAAAACTTGCATATAAAAGTCTAATCTGCTATCTACGTTCTATTCTTTGTGACCCAGGGAAAGGATTTGTGGGCCGCCTTCGTATTGGGACAGCCTTTGTCACACCTCTGTGATGCGCTCGGCCTTCGAAAGATGCAGCCTTTCAGCTTGTGTGAGTAAGTCACTGAATCATTATTCATCAAAAAAATGAATAATTACGGAACAATCAAATGTTAGTCTGTGAATCGTTCGCTCAACCGATTTGTTCAGACGAACAACAATGGATCTGTTTCAAGTAATTTCTTGTCTAAAACATGATTTGCTAAATATTAACTGCTTGATTATTGAACTGTTGTTACACTCACAAGCGTTTTATTGGTACGAATATCAGCTTGCATATAATTATATAATTACCTGCAGCCTATCTGTTTTATTTTTGGTATTTAAGAAGCTGTGCAATAATGGTAATGAACAGTAATAAAATTGTGCCTGTGCCCTGATCTTCCTGTCAGGTTTTTTATGTATGTGTGTTTTTGTTTATGTATTCTTACCTATAGTGTACGTATATATCCATTGAAAATTAAAATCTTAAATGAGATATTTTTAAAAATCTTTTAATAATCTCAATTGTGTTTCCTTAGACAGAAATGACATCGGATGGGAATGAAATGGACAGTTTTGCTTCTCAGATGTTTCTCCTGATGAAATCTCCATCGCAGATGTCTCCTCAGAGTTTTAGAAAAGACTGCTCATATTTCTAAAGTCTGCTACCAAAGGTCAGTGATTTCAATATGAATATTTTCCATCCGATTTGTTCAAAGCCAATTTGTAGTTTTATGCTTTTCCAGCCCATCATTTGGGCTGGAAACATCTGAACTTGACATTTGAATGAATATTTCTATGAAAGTGTAACCGCTAAACAAAACCATTTTCCTGTGGGTAAAGAAGAACAGTTCAAATACAAAACTCTTCTTGGTCTTATTCTTCTGGAAAAAAAATGTTGTCTTCATCGGAAAAAAAAATGTTTGCCCCCATTTTTAAATCACCTGTGAACCCCTTTTCATGATCTTATTTCTAATGGATATACTTCGGTATCACCTTGAATTTTTATCATTGAATATCATGTTTCACTTGGGAAAGTCAGATTACAGAAGTTAAATTTTAGATTGTCTTCAAATAACTTGTTTTTTTCAACAATACATGAACTCGGTCCACTCAATACAGTCTCTGCGCATCCTGCTATGGGTCTGGGATACACTTGTTTAGCTTCAAACACCTGCAATCAATACGAATGTCATTAAAAATGTATGAGAACACTAGTTTCTGTTTATATTTATTTATTTTAATTCTGATCATAAGCAACTCTATCTCTCATTCTCTCACCCTTTCGCACCTCAGGGGTTTTATAGATTGAGGACAGCGATCTTTGAGATGATTGACAGCTGATTTGTTCAGTGATGATGACGTGCACGTGTCCAAGGAAAACAGACATGATGGAAAATTTGAACAGGGGCCGATTCTAATTTCAGCTCGGAGTAATTATGATAAATGACGAGCGGTGGGGCAATCGGGGGCCATGCACTTCTCCTAGTCACCTTCAAAACGCGTGTTTGATCAACAGAGGAATCACCGCACATCCCAATTAACCCATCGACTGACAGGAGGATGGCGATATTACAGGTGCCGCCGCCTCCTGTTGTTATGGTAAACCGTCTATTAATTTGCTTAGATTTTATTCCCAAACTTGTGAAGTGTGCACGGATTTCCGAGCCCCTGTTGACAACAATGCAATTTCAATAATTTTCAACGAAGTAATTGTGTCGAGCTACGCCTGTCTCAACTTAATTTCAATTACGTCTTTGAAGAGAGTGGTGTGTTGTATCCTCTGGACCCAATTAAAGCTGTTTTTAACCTCTGAAAAAGACTTCACGAATAACCCCAAAAAACTGAAAAAGCTGATCTTCACACACAGGGCTATAAAAAATGCATCTGCTGGTACTCGCGGGTATATCCGGCGTCAAATTTGATTTTGGATTCGATTTGGGTGGTTTTCCGCTGTTTTTGCTGCTCCCCCATGGTCAGTCACTTCAGTTCTTCATTGAATTGGATTTAGATTTTACACAAAACCTAAAAAGAGTCTTGATTTAGTGACTGTCCCACCCCATTTTTCAGGAAGTTAACATGGAGATTGGTGATTACTTCTCCAGCTCACTTCTGGATCTTCCATCCCACCATCCGCCCCTCTCTCTGTTCTCCGTGAGCGGTAGGGTCGGCAAACCGAAGTCTCGCTCCACCTCCTGTGGCCTGTGTTGTGTGTGTGTGTCTCATTAGCTCTCTGCACATCTGCCAAAACGCGCACGTCTGTAGGCCTCTCCTGCGCATCAGCTGCGTTTACCATGGCTTTGAACACCTGGCCCTGCATGTTTTATTGATTGCTTTGTTGGTTAATGCCGGATTCCCCTACAATGTCCAGAGATGGGCTTATGTGTTCGGAATGCGGCATGCAATAGGTCAGGCAGGATGAAAGGCGATCCGAGATGGGGCTTTTTTTATGTTACCCTGAAGAACTGGAGGCTGGATCCTTCATCAGATAACTACATTTATGAGCTGTTTTCACGGCTGTCTGCATCGGTTTTATTATAAGACATTTGTTTGTACTTATTGTAGTCAACTACAAAGTATTACCTGTACTGGGTGTAGTCTAACAAAATATAATTTTGTCATTTGTTTTCCATTGTTTTGTCCTTATATTGTCAGAAAAAAATAACTTTGAAAAAAGGTTAGGATTGTACCACAAGATAAGGTTGCGGTATCCTTAAAGGTGCTTAGGAAGCTCTGGATTGTGTCGCCACATGACAAATAATGTGGCATTGCGGATATCATGCGGTTTTATGTGTTGATGTTGGTTTAGCATTTTAGCGGAGTACCAAAAATCCTCCTTTACAGGATTAGTTAACTCAAGAATGACAATTGTCAGAATTAAATCACCCTTATGTGGTTCAAATGACATTATTTCATCTGTGGAACTTAAGCAGCAAGTTCATGCTGCTCTTTTCCATACAATGAAAACATATTGTGACCAGGAGCTGTTTTACAAATGACCAAAAACCACCATAAGAAATGTATGATTTGTTCTCTATGTTTCAGGACTTCTAAAGCAGTGGTTCCCAACCTTTTTGACTCCCAAGGCTCCATTTGTAAACAATAATATTTGAAGGACCCAGCTCATTATTTACTTGAAAATACCCAAGCAAAAAATTGTCTTATTTTAAATCATTTTAATTCAAATGGTCTAAACCCTATGATGTGTGGCACAGGATTAAATGCAAGTAAATATTTACAGAAAATATTCAGTATATACTGTAGACGTATGATGATGCATTGTGCAATGTTTGTTTAATATACATAAGTGTGAATGAGATTTTTTGAGAGCAAGTTAAATTACAGCCTCTTCACATAGGCTTCAGAGGAAGACAATTACACTCAAGGTTTATGGATTACTTTTATTGTGCATTTTTGGAAATGTAAGGCCTATTAGATGGAAAAGGGCGGCATCAACTTCATGCAAAACATTTCCTTTTGTGTTCCAATCTAGATAGAAAGTCATGTGGGTTTGCAACAACATGATTTTTGGTTTCTTAAGTGTTTTCTGAGTACTTGCTTGTCCCGTGTGACTCAGTATTAGTTGTGCGTTTGCATTAGCTTTCAACAAGTATGCTTCCACATGACATATAGAAACAACTTAAAGTCCCTCGAATACTGTTAATTACATCACTGATTCACCCAAGAGAAAGCAAGACAGCACACTGGCCAAAAACAGTCAGAAAATGTCACATTAATTAGAGGAAGGAGGAGAGCGGCAAAGAATGTATCACTGTGAAGTCATTAATTACATGCTTAGTTTAACCTCTTGACTCGGTTTCTATTTGTTCTAGAGGGGGTAAGACAGAAACATGCAGATGTGTCAGGACCTGCATTAACGCTCCATATTTTAGAGCCTCCGCATGCTGCAAACAGTCATCAGATGAAGGGACGCGGCACCTTGTTGTCAGACAGTCGCTCCACACAGACTTTTTGTTAGCGCATGCATCGGCTCATCTCCCTGTGGTTCGGCTGTTTTGTCCGTTCTCGAAATGCGTTGACTTGCATTTCTCATTGTTTCCCAGCTCTCTTGCCTAAATGCTTGTAATTGTTATGACAATGTTTAAGAAAGGGATCAGCACGTAGCAGATGGTCGTCGTGACTTTTGGCACTTATACATGTTGGAATATAACAATGGCTACTATTTATTCGAATGAAAAGGCTTGCAGCGCCGCCCGCACGTCAGATTTGAGGCCGTTCTGCTGATACGAGCGTTACTTTTCAGTCCGAGATGAATAATCTCTCCTCATGTAGACTAAACACTAAATTAAAAAGCTCTTTTTGATCTATCTCTTTTGCTGTAATAAGACGATGGTGGAAGTGCGCACCGGTGACTTTGAGAGATAAAACGTGGCGGCGGTAGCCGAGGCTTGGGATAAGGGGAAATACATTTCCCGCATATGTAACAGGGCTTGATTAACAGCCTTCCCAAGCAAAAAGCTAATTATTTTATTGAGTCAGGAGACAGAATCTCACCCGGGGGATTTGGCATTAGCTTTGGAATAGAGAAGAACTGTGTCTTTTCCCCCGCCTCTCGGACGACCAGCAGTCTGACAGAGGGATGAGCCCCAGGTATGGGTGGTCTCAGCACATGTGTATCAATAAGGAGCTTACCGGAAGAACTGCAAAAAGGAGGGAGTACAATACTGGAGCAATTTGATTCTAAGCCCCTTAGGTCAATCCGTTGAACCCTTTTTTTCCCCCCACAAGGGCTTTTTTTTTATCAGGACTCTTCCCATTTTTTTATAACTCAAGTTCTGAGTTGGCGAGAATAATGTTTGCTGTCTTTAAGCTAGTCCTTGATTCAGTTTTCAGGAACGCAGCAACGTTTTCTCTCTGGACTCTGCTAAAAAAAAAAGTACCATACGTTTACGTGCCCGAACAATCCATATCTGAAGTGGTGGCACTCCGACAACAAATCGCCCTCTGCGCGGGTCGGTGTCTCCAAATGCTAAGGTTAGAATTTAATTGTGACGCAAGGGGGAGAACGTGGCGGTTATGGACAAAATAGCAATGTACATGTCACAGGACGTGTTGCGAATAGTTCACTTAATACCACTGTATACACAGCGGACAGAGAGCGGCCACCTTTGCTCCCCGCTCTGCAAATCCCTGAATAAGAATGTGACATAAATTCTGCACATATAAAATTAGTAAATGCCACTGTAGCCATAGTTAAATATCACACAATTCCCCAAGGAGGCCCCTTGCAAGATACCTTGCCCTATTTTGCAATAAAAAAGAAGGGGGGAGAGAGAAATGGATGACAAAAAAAGAAAAGGGGGGGTGGGATTGTAGGCAAAGAAAAGACGACGGCGAAGAAGTGGTGTTGGCTACAGCTGTGCATAGTTACAGAGAGAGAGAGAGAAGGGTTACAGTCCAGGCTTAGCCAGAGTGGCTTTTGCATTTAGCAAGACCTCCCCTCCTGCCGACTCATATTGAAACTATCAAATAAAACGCGGCATCGAGAAGGCTTTCTCATATGGCTCATTAGGGGTTAAGTGCGGCCTAATCTTTTCTCTAATAAAGTTACTTTGAAGTGAGGAAAGTGGGCGGTACGGGGGCCGTTGAACATTTTGTAAATGAGCTCAGCTAAAAGCCTTGAGTGTGTGTGTGTGTGTGTGTGGACTTCTCAATGCAATCTGTCACTTTGAACACGTTTAGAAATGTACTCTCCTGCGAAGTCTCAGATGTGTCTCTGTCCTCTCCGGTTAGGGTTTCCTCAGATTCGCTTTGCATGATGGGAGATTTTCCTTTTCTGTTCCGCCGCCTGTTGCTGCGCTGGCGCGGTGCCATGTGTGCAGGGGGAAGCCCCTCATTAATTTAGCCACAGATTGCTGTTAGCTCCTCGCGCTCTGGTGAGAGGTGTTTACAACAGTTTAGCGGCAAACTGTCACAGACTGAAGCCTTAATGTAGTACGGAGTCACTGCTTGGACGGGGCTTGTTTGTTTTTTTGCGTATGTTGGCATTTTCCGTTAATAGGCAACGTTGGGCCGTCGCCAGCAGCTCTGGCAGAACGCAACAGGTTCTCTGCGAATGCCTGCAGGGTGCCAAGTGCTGTATCTAACACGTTGCAATATGGTTGTGATTCCAATGTAAATGTATTCTACTACAGTGAGTGTGTGCGTGCATGCGAGCAAGCATGTGTGTGGGGCGGTGGGTGTATATGTGTGTGTGTGCGCACTCCACGGTGTGTTTTCTATCCATCCCACATTTTTTTAATCCTCCCACTCCAATAGGACTGGGGGGGGGGGGGTTCTTTTCTTCGAACAGATCATGTTAAATTACCCAAAGCCATTTAGCATCCAGCACAGAAATGGCATTTTTAACATATGGAACTCTTTATTTAATGTTTTCCTTGTTGATATACAGAATCTATAACAAATGTTAATGATTCGCAGCTGCTGAAGGGATGTCAGATGTTTGGTCGAGACTGGAATGATGAAGAGGTGCCTCGTTCTTGCAATAATGCACATTTACTGCTGATTGGACACTTGGGTCAATTGACTCAATGCTCACGGGGACAATAAAAGATAAATCGAGAACGATTTTCAAGATGTGCAGCCGCATGCTGTAAATGTCAATCAGTATGCAATTTTTTGGTCTTTTTTTAACTGTATTTACTATTTAATATAATTTAAGTAATTTTGCATGCAAACTTTCTTGAACTTAGATGCATACTTTTGTGGATTTTTATCCTTTTCCCAAATGAGGTTGACTCTATAAAAAAAAGCGAGAGAGCCTTGACAAGTGTAACTGAAATGAGACATGAGAGTACATACGCAGGGATACTATTTGACCTTCTTTGCATGTATGTATGTATGTATGTATAACCTGGAGAAATGTATGTTTCTTATTCACCACCTCTGTGATTGCCATGTTCGCCCCAACTCCGGACCATCACAGGCCTAGTTAACACACCATGCCGTGTTTCAGCCTGTCATCAAATTGACTTGATGTAGCATAGCATGGCAGCGAGAATGTTGATTTTCTGAAACCCCAGGCCTTGATTATACCTAGCCGACTGTGACCAAAGCAAATCATAACAATAATCGCACATTCTGCGGCCTCCAGGGGGGCCCATATATGAATGTGCTGTCAGTAATGTAATAACGGATGTATGGAACTTTGTTTCCAAAAGCAGATCTGCTGTGATCGTTATGGACAGATGACTCAATCCCCACGGTAGTACCAGTTCTCTAGGCAAGTTAACATCTTGGAAAATGAGGACAGACAGTTCTGACTTTTGAAACTTTTATAAATTTGTTTTAATGCAATATTTCTATACTTATGTTAATATATTAAATATCATTTCACTGTGTTGTGCCCAATTGTTGTTTGAGTCGAATTGAGTCTTGTTGAGTATTGAATCTGGAATATTTCTTAAAAGTCTATTATTACATTTATTCATTTAGCTGACGCTGTTATCCAAAGCGAATTACAATTGCTATATATGTGAGAGGTCGCATGCCTCTGGAGCAACTAGGGGTTAAGTGTCTTGGTGCCTCACAGTGGATTCGAACCCGGGTCTCTCACACCAAAGGCATGTGTCTTATCCAATGTGCCATCACCACCCCTTTTTTAACTTAGAATTATCCTTCAAGCTTTTATGAAATCAACTCATTTCACCTGCGTAATGTAATGGATTTCTAAATATAACAGGATATTCAATGAGACAAATGCACAATAAGACTAGTAGAGTGTGTAAAATGAGTTCACTTTTGAATTCATGTTGACTTTAAAGCCTGTCAGACAAGCCAAGCTGTTGTTGTAACAGCAAACGAGTCATGCTACAAGGAAAATACCCAATTCATTACTGCATATCTCTCTTCTGACATAACATGACACAGAAACAGGGCAAAGAGCCTCCCTTAGTCTGAAGTGTTTTTGTTATTTGATTTGAATGACAGTCTTTGGCGCTATAATGAGAGCTTATTGGTTTAAGGTTTTGGCCCTTTGGAAACCCAGCAGATACCGGCTTGGCTTTGAGGGGGAGGTGGATCTTTTTGCTAGATTTGGCCTCTGTCCTTTGAAAAGCTGTGTGTTGTTGAAGGTTTTTTTTTGTTTTTGCGCCCTTTAGCAAAATGGCTTTATTGCATTTTTGAGCAACCAGCATAAAGCTCAAGGCTGTCAGCGACTATCCCACCATTACCTGAACATGTTTGTTTGACAGCCTCTATCGATAAAGATAATCTTTGATCAAACAGTGCGCATTGAACTACACGCAACTCCAAAGCGATGCCTAGATAAACAACGAGCTCAATCACTGCGCTGTCAGACGAGCGTTCTCCGCTAGCTTAACCATCCGGGCCTGTTTTCCTGACAGCTCCAGAAGAGCTTTTTTCCTCTTCTAAGGCATCGTGGAATGATCCGTTCTGACAGCGCTGGAGAATAGCATGTTTGGAGTCCACAATGGGCTTGTCACGTCTTTGTGTATTCAGATATTTACTTTGTGTTCATCTCATTCGGGCCCGTGGCACTGAATTCTTTCATATCGAAATAAATGTCAGAACACAATGTTATTTTTTTTTCCCCCAGCTTGTTGTGCTAAATAAATATTTAGGCTCGTGTGTCACTATTGCGTTGTTTTTTTTTTTTTTTCTCGCCTTTATGCATATCTGTTTATCACCCTGCTGAGATGAGAAGCGACCGGGGAGATCGTTTGAATAATACAACAAATTAGCAAACACAACAAGTGCTTTCTATCCTTTGGCAAGCGGTGGCAAATTAAATATCTATTATTTACAGTTACATCTTGTTGCCAGAAGAGAAACAGTTTGTTTACTAAACATGCAGATGCCGAGATGAAAGCGTCGCAGTTGCATAATTCATGCACCACATGTTTGCACGTGTAAGTCAGGCATCCTAAACTCTTCCCCATGCATAAAAAATACACCACTGTAACTCAGCAAAGCTCCCAGTATTGTTATCATTTATTCAGTCACAGTGGCATTAATATTGCACACGCGCCTCTGCCCTCCCGATCTGTTTTTCCGAGCTACCGGGGCGCCGTTCGGGAAACCCGTCGTGGCGCGGCCGACCTGGGTTCTGCTCTCCGCCGAAAAAACGAATCCTTATTATAATGACACCTAGATTAGCCCAGGTGAGACAGCCCACCGCCCTTCGGGGCATCTCGGCACGCCGTTTAATCCAAATGCCAATTTGGCGTGGGTTTGTTTGGCGCGAGGGAGGGTTGCATGGAGAGGGGAAGGCGCTCCTCCCAGCTTGGTGCGTCTCTAATTGGAGTGCAGGGAGCGGGTGGAACTGCCTGGCGTCAGTCAGTGTTTAGGATGCCCGGGGGCAGCGCTCTCCTGTGGGTATCAAAGTGCTCTAATTAAATGCAGGGTTCATAACGTGGCCCTCTGCATTACGGGCTGGGAGAAAGCGAGAGCGGCCGGCCGTCTCCTTGCCTTTGACTAGCCTCTGCTAATTACCTATTGTCCAATTGACTTCCCATTCCACTTCATACTAAACAATGAAACCTCGACCCTCATCTTGCTGTTTTTATTTTTTCCTCTTGTTATTCTTCTTCTTCTTGCTCCTCACCTTGTCTTAGCCTAATTAATCTTATGGAGATCTCCCTCTGTCAGGTTCCTGTGCGCCTGGCCTCCTGTTTATAATTTGATTTGGAATGATAAAAGTATGTGTGGCTATAAAAGACGAGTGTCATTTCCCCGAGTGCTGGGACGTGCCGGGGCTATCAATCTTCCCAACGTGCCCGGCAAACTGATTTCCCAGAAAATTAACTTCAATTAATATCACAAATCCCCTCGGCGTGGCCGCGGAGGCAGGCTTCGCTTTGAAGGAGAACCTTCAAAGATGTCTCACAATGGTGTTTCGCTCGCATCCACACATGCCCTTTTGTTTCCCATAGCATAGGAAATATTTGCTGCATCTACACAAATATTCCCACATCAACATGAAAAATTGATAACCCTTGCAGAGCAGAATGCTAAAACGGAGATCGTTTTCAAAATAAGGCATTCAGGACGTTTGTTAACTTTGTACTTTAAATGGAGAGTGCTGGGGTTTGTTAATTTTCTGGTCAAAATGGGAATTTCTCGGTGTAGCCCTTCAGTGTAGGAATTTAGACTGGCAACGAGCCCTCGTTCTTCATTTCTATCCAAAACACCTTTTACATTTTTTATTTAAAGCATGCATTTCATTAAATCATGCATTTCTTGGGAATTGAACCCACGGCCTTGGTGTTGCTAGCACATGCTGCCACTGTTTGAGCAACAGTGAAGCTGTGTTTGTGTGCATCTTAAACCAGCGTAAGCTGGTTTGCTGGCCTTATCTGGTTTTAGGTGGTCTTTGCTGGTCTGCTGGCTGGTTTTAAACGGGTTTGGGTGCTAATCAGCTGGTCAGGCAGAGAGACCAACTTAAATTAGCTTAGACTATCTTAAACTAGTTGAGACCTTCAAACTATCTTAGGCTGGTTTAAAGCAGTTTTTCATATAAGTAATGAGAAAAAAATGTAAGGTAGAATTGTGTTTTTTACCCATTTGCAACTGACTGGATTGGGGAAAGTGGTCTCAATGTGTGATCTTTTTTTTGGGAAAAATCGATCTTTTTTTTTTTTTTAACCATTGGAATAACATGTAGCCATGATTCATTTACTGGTAACGTTTTTATGCCATGTTAACTATAATTGAGTCTCACAAATCAAATTCCACTTTAGGACTGTTTATGTGTGGTTTTGCAGTCTGCCGTCTCCCAGCGCTAGCTGTGTAGCATCTGTGGGTCGCCATTCCTCTTCTTCTGACTGCACTCAAGAAATCACACTACTAAAGCAGTTGGTGTCAACAACCAGCAAAACCACAGGCTACAGCGAGGAGACACACAAATACAAATAAAATCTGTATGCTGTGGCAGGCGTTTGAAGGGTCCATTAGAGGGGCCGTTGGAGGCAGTGATGGAGGGAGATGAGTGTCAGACCCCCCGCTGCACTGCGCTGGAGTCCTGCCAGCTGTTTACTGCATCCTGGAGCCGATGCTTGTTACTGTCTGACACAGTCAAGATCAAATATCTTTCTCTATCTCAGCTTAGAGTGCAGCCTTTCCTCCCAACAAAGCGGCTTCTGCTGACTCGCAGGACCTGTGAACGGCCCGAGTGGGACACAATAGCGCAGGCATTACTCTTTACAAATGTTTTTGTTTTGTTTTTTGCACTCAAATCTTTCTTGAAAACCCTATGAAATTGGTCTTGTGTCTATCAGTCCATGACTAATGCTCGATATCTGAAAGAATCGGACCTTTACCAACTGTTCCCTGCTGGTGGAATGATCTGCCCAACTCAACCAGAGCTGCTGAGTCCGTAGCCATTTTCAAGAAACGGCTGAAGATTTTTTTCTTTTTCATTTTTTTATCGTAATAATTATATGTCCTGCGTTAAACTAAACTGGGAAGGGTCATAGCACTTACATATTGTTGTCCTATTGTTAGTTTAACTGCTTCTATTGTTCTCCTCATTTGTAAGTTGCTTTGGATAAAAGCGTTTGCTAAATGATTAAATGTAAAATGTATCTGAAGGCATCTGAGAGGTTGCTAGAATATACATGAGTAATTATGCAAAAGAAAATAAGTATGAAAATAATAACTTATAAGAAAATATGAAATATTTGTTTTATATTGTCATATATATATATATATATATTTTTTTTAAGGAATATTTCCCTATTTATTATCTTTTTTTTTCTTTTATCTTTCCCTGCCAGCGTTTTTTTTAAAAGTTGCCAGCCACCACCAGCGCTTTTGACTATTTTCACAAAAATGTCATGGTCCCTAGAATATATTGTTGTATGAATATATGAACCTACATTCTATCAAAAGAAATAACGTTTCTATTCTAATGACAACCTGTCACTCACATGAAATCGACCAATAGCAAACCACAACCATCCAATCAATACAGTACATTTGTTCTTGTTTGAGAAGCTTTTTCACTCGGATATACAGGCACCCTCTTGAAACTGAGAGTGAACGCGGCAACACTCCACGAAAATTAATATTATCAGGTAGGCTGTATGCAAGACAGTGGTTGAATCGGAAAAATTCATTTGGTATTTTTGTTTTTTTTTTTTTTTTTGTATTTATGTCAGTAATATTTTGCTCTTGGTCTTCTGCTAGTGCTAACAACTTGTACAACATATACAACACGTTCTTAGAATTAGCTGCTTGTCTAATCAAATTCTTGTACTCTCAATTCGATCTAATGCAAATAACTACATTTTCTGTTGTTGGCTCACTTTGTAGACAACCCCCATATTATAAGAACATAAATTGAATTAGCACTACACTGTAGCACTGTAACAGGTTTGTTATTCATTCTCTATATTAAGGTGAAACTGCCTCAGAATCAACTCAACAGAGTAAAAGTGAAGGTCAGAGACAGAAAAAGTTCAGAATGAGAAAGATACAATACAATATATAACGTACAATGTGGCCTTTACAAAATGTTCAAATTCAGTAGGACCCTATTGTCCAATTTTGCCATTCGACTCTCTGATCTTCTGCTTCTGGCCATTGAAAAAGACATCCCAATCATAAAAAATATGAGGTTATTAAGATCTTTCAGGAGATGGTACCAAATAGAAAGGTTTTGCTGTAAAAGGAAAGGGTAAATACCAAAATGTAAAATAGTAAATAGTTTCTGTTATTATCACCAATGTGTAATTGTGAATCATTAAAAATTAGGTTATCAAGATCTTTCAGGCCATGGTAATAAATAAATAAAAGGTTGCTATAAATGGAACAGGTAAATATAAAAATGTAAAACAGCAAATAGTTTCTGTTATTATCAGCATTTTTGATCCAATCATCATAATTTTTAAATCCAATTATTCAATTTTCTACATGTCATCATTCAGTTCATTTCATTTAGTTTTATGTCATACTTTATTTTTTTTTTAGAAAAGTACTTGTCTCATCCCAATGTCCCATTTCAACAGGAAATACGTCACCACAGAAAAGCAACTGTGCTTGTCAAGCTATTTTATAGGGTTTTTAAAACCCTTTTATGCCATATTTTCCCAGCAGCTGCTGTTAAAAAGGCCTTTACATTGAGCCTGCGTTTGCTCCACAGGCGTTTACACCAACTTACCTTCCATTAATAACACAAGATGACAGTTTCATATAGTCTGACAACAAAATATTGCCTTTATTGAGATGTCTGGAGAAGCGTCAGGAACCTATCGCACACCTGCTGCTCAGTCAAGAGGAATTCTGAGCGTGTGTGTGTGGATGAGTGTGAGAGCGAGTAGGCTCCATGTAAAGCCAATGTTTCCTGGCTCTCTACCCTGCCTGAGGCACTGCCTCCATTGGGATGGTTTATATGCAATAGTAGGCTTCTGCTTATTGATCAGTGCTAATGTCTCAATGATCTCACACTCATGAGTCAGTTCTCTCTCTCAGTCGGGGGAAACTGCAACCCCAGCTGGTGCCTTCATGTTTCAGACTGATTTACAACTGCTCATTAATTAGCCACAATTCTAATGAAGAGACAAAGCTCCTGTCTAGTGCCTGCTGAAAATATCCGCTCAGTCCCGCCTAAAGTGGTTGGCTGGTTTTAGCTAGCCACCAAGCTTTTTTTTTTCTTCTTCTTCTTTTTAACAGTGTGTGCTGAGTGATTCCGTCCGAAATGAGAGACAGATCTCTTGAATGAACGATTCAGTGACAAATGCATTTTTTAACATTCATTGGTCGCCAATGATTGCGATGCATAACAACAGAGCGTAGGCGCCAAAACTGTTGTGGATCCACTTACCGCTTATTTGCATCCAAGTTTGTGCAGATAACGTGTGCATTTTTTGCATATAGATTAGCATGATCATGCATCTCACGGTCTGTGCAGATTTTGCTCATCTCAAATGACACTGTCGTCTCATTTTTGACGTTTTTATGACTTTGTAGAATGACTAATCTCATTCTGGAAAGCTTTGTATTTTGCAAAAATCTTTGTAGTGCAGGATGAGTCATCAATGTTTTTGATAGGGTACGTTTTGAGTGTGTGCTAAAGATAAGTGTAGTCGAGTTTTAGGACTATTTGTGCATATAAGATTTGCATCAAAGCTAACGGACTAAAACCCACAAAACTCCAACTTAGACTTTATGGTGTTTTTCAACGCAGTGCCACATCATTCCCTGCTCTTTATTACCCAAACGTCTTTTCAAACCCAAAGCTTCTCTGGTTCATGTGTGCGTTTGTGCATCATTCTGTCTTATTTAAAGATGAGGTCGTAATTCATCTGAGCTTGTAAAGTCTCCAGCCTCTGTGTTTGTGCTGGAGTTATTCTCTCAGTCCCTTTTGTTTCCACGTGCCTTTAAATCTCCCCTGGAGTGGACCTAAACTGGAAACAGTAAATTAAAGAACAATGCTGAGGTACTGACCCTTTAGATCTCTCTCTTTATCTTTCGCTCTCTTTCTGTCAGCTGGTGTGTTTGATTATGGAGAAAGCGAGGAGACTCTCCCTCGTTTGTTTTCATTAGGGTGATTGCCTCAACGTCTGAGCGACCTTCAGCTTTCCTCTCATTCCAAAAGAAACGCACACACTGTCTGTCTGTGACTAATGGCATGTGTGTACAGATTCAGTGTTAGGGTCAGCACTGGAGCATGATGGGTTTGGTGTAATGAGGGAGGGTTTGACTGACACGGTCGCAGAGTTTCTTATTTTCTGGACCCCTTTATCTGGGGCTTTGCCATTAGATGCCGCAGTGTTTCTGTTTTTAAAGGTTGTGGTGATTTCAGTTTGCGTGAATGATTTTGGAAGTATGCTTGGTTGGCTGTGACAATATCTTGTTTCTGATTGGCTCATGCTTTTTTTGGTTGTTGTTCCATGCTGCTGTGTCCTGCAGCTCAGTTATGATGCAATGCAATCTGAAAAGCTGTAGTTGAGATAAAATCCCATGTGTAACACCCACACAGTTATGAAGGACTCGCAGAGTCTCTAATTAAATTACACTTTAATGTCTGTACCAGGACTGGAGCTATATGCGCGGATTAATATAATTATTACACTGTTCTCTGAAATACTTGATTCTGATTGGTCAATCACAACCTTCTGCTTCAAATTTCTGCAGTTAATTTTATTTATTTATTTGTGCTCATATATGTGTTTTCAGATCGATGTAGCACCAAAGCAGGTTATGTTCTTCTTTTCTTATATTGTTTCTCAGGTGTGCCGCTGAAGATGATTAATATTAATTAGTGGCAGAAAGCAGGATGCTGTGGGTGTTGTTGTTTTGTGTGATTGAAGGCCTTTGTTCTGCTGAGAGGCCCATGAACTCTCCTGAGTCGGACACCCACGCAATACAGAGAGAGAGAGAGAGAGAGAAAGCTGTTATTTTCTATCTACTGTGTTCCTTGACAAAGGTGGTGAAGTATATCATAGTTTTATTGGATAAACCTCATAAAAAAACGTCACATTTCAACCCCAAAATCATAAGAAAAATAAGACTATACACTGTAAAAAAAAAATTTAAAAATAAGGTAAACTACACTGGCAACTGTGGTTCATCATACCGTAACTATATGGTGTGTTACTGTTTTTGTGTTAGAGCATGTAGCTGTTAAATTAAAGTTTTATACTATAGCTGACAATACGATATTTAGCTGTTAATTTCAAAAACAGTAGCACACCGTATTTTTGTGGTCTGATAGTTTACCCTTTTCTTACAGATTATATTTTACAGTGTAACTTGCATAAATAAAAATTGATTGACTGATTTGTTTTTTCATGATAATTTGATAACTTATGATAACTGTAAGGTGTCCAGACGTTTTTATGCAAGTCATCATGGGGGTGGGGAAACAGATTCTGACGCCCATTACAAATGTAATTGTTTTTAACAAAATCTAAAGCTTAGTTTTAAGCTTTAAAAATATTGAATTAAAAATTCAGAATTAAAATCCAGAATTAAAAATATTGTCTTTAATATTGATCCTCAAAAATATGCTTTATCTTTTAGCTATTTCTTTCTTTTGATTTTGGGATGAACTATGCTTTGCATCACTGTTAATGGAGTGCTGCTTTTTGACGGTTTTGAATCTACAACACACTACAAATTAAAATAAACACATACTATAAGATCACATATTAAACAATGGCTGCCAGTGGTTAAGTTACAGTGTGCAAAGTTAGACGAATTATATTGTGTCAGTGTAACTGGTATCCAGACAACAGACTTACACGCTTTTCCTTGTGTTTCTGTGTGCCATGGAAACAAATTTGCGGCTAAGTGTTGGTCGCGTGTTAAATTTAATGCTGTTTTTAGCACGTTTTGCAACACTAAAGCAAGCGCACACAGCTATGTCCATTGTGAACGCCTTTTATTAACCAGGAAATATTTGGTACTATAATTTAAGACGCTAATTTAGACAGCCGAGAGAGGCAGTGAATTAGTCGTGGGACTGAATTCGAAGACACAGGCGTTCATTGTGCACGTTGCGCAAGCCCTAGGCTGCAACTTGATGAGTTTATAACTGTCAGCAAAATTGAAATTATTATCAGGTTACGTCAGTTAGCAACATTTCTCTTGGCCATACCGAGAGTGTAATTAACTTCTAGACCTCTCCGTTCGAGCCAAGTTTCTCAAAGCAGGTGTGCCAATTGAAACAAGCGCAGAGCCACCTTTTCTCGCCTTCGTGTCTGTCTCACTCTTTTCTGCTCTCTCCAGCTTTGTATTCATGTTGAAGAACACCCGCTCTGGAGGCCCTTGTTACCGATATGAGCGCCTTTCACTTTTCAGCCATCAACGCAAAAGCCTTTCCTTGCTTTGTAACAATTTAGCGTTCCCAGGAGACCTCCTTGTGTTTCGAGCGAGCTTCAGTCACGCTGGCACTCTGGAATCGCTTAACGCAGCAAATTTCTCATCACCAAAGTACTGTGCTGAACTGAGAGGAAATAAAATCCAGGGCATGTTTTCAGTAAATGCATCCTGACACACTCATCTGGTAGTATATTCAAAAAGTAGTCGTGTTATTGACTCACAATTGTTATTTTGTTCTTTGGCAGTAAAAGATTGACAGTCCTCACACAATGGGTGTTTCTAAAGTTTCGCAACGGTTTGTTTCTAAAGTGTTTCAGACAGTCAGCTGAAGTGTACTGTAGTTGAGTAAGTGGAAAGCGGCCCCTTTAGTGCAGGTGTGCATCTTTCCGTTCACATTCCAGGGGCCCTCCATCACTAATGAAGGATGATGCCTGGATCTCTGTTTATTTACTAGATTCCAAACCAAATCGGGCCAATTTAAAGGTTCACTCCCCCCCCCTCTCTCTCTCTCTCTCTCTCTCTCTCTCTCTCTCTCTCTCTCTCTCTCTCATCCATTGATACATGGTTAATGGTTGTCAGATGTGGCGGTGTTAGTGGGGCTTGAGATGTATTTGTTTGCTCTGGCTGATTTCCTCAGACTAAACTGGTATCTGTCCTCTCCAGTTGGTTTATATCAAAACATGAGTGACTGTGGCGGCTCCACCTGGTAAAACAAGATGGGAGCCGGACTGACAGGAGTGTAACATCTTTCTTAACATACGAGCAGTTTACTGAGCGAAGCCACCTGACCGACGCTTGTTATTTTAGTGCTAAATGTGGATGGGAGATAAGGAACGTGTGAAAATAACATTTCTGTGTTTGTCTGCAAGAGCAGGCCAGACTGAATTATGGGACACGAACACTACATGCCACACTCTATATTTAGTTTAGTGGGTTGTTACGGGAGAAGGAACATATTGGCTTGATTTGAAGTAAAACACTTTTCTGATTAAACCGTTTGGTCTGAGAGGTCCAGTTTCCAAACACTGGTTAGGCATTAGATCAAAAAAGTTCCAAAAAAAGTGTTGGGTTTACATCTTCTGAAGCAGTTATGGTGTGCTGTCCGTGGCAAACCTCAAGTGTATTTTGCCGTTATGAAGTTTTTATGCACAGGTCATCGGCTGTCTACTTGAATTAGCTGTTTTCTGTGTGCCCCATGCTTGATTGTATTGAGTTCAGCGAAAACATATTTGTTTTGGGATGTGGTGTAGTTTGTGTTTCTCTGTTGAGGATCCACAGGTGTGTTGTGGCAGCCCAGCTCAAGTTCACCTATTCTGGCCTGGAGAGGCACTGCGGCCTCATTTGGTCGGTCGATCTCCAAATTAAATTGATTAGCGGGTCAAGGGGCTGTTCTCCAAAGAACCTCTGGGATTTCTTCATATCTTGTTTACCTGAGGTTTTTTGGCTAAGATAGTAACAGGAAACAGGCGAAGAAGTCAAAAATCGTTGAAACAGAAGCAAAACTATTATATTGGAATAGGGACATAAAAGATATAGAATTTGAGTTGCAGCTATCAGGACTTCATTCAGAGAAAGCGGCCTTATTTTGACACTCAAAGTCCCCCATCACGGTATGCTTTTTCAGATTTTGCCTTTCATGTACTTTGTAACTGTTTGTGAATGTAAAAGATCCAGTTTCCAAACACCGTTGGGCATTAGATCAAAAGTAGTCCAAAAAAAGTGCTGGGTTTACATCTTCTAAAGCTTTAAGGTATCTCAGTTTTGGAGTCTGTGGAAAACCATAAGTTTCTTTTGCCGTTATGAAGTTTTTATGCTCAGGTCATTGGCTGTCTACTTGAATTGAGTTTGTGCTATCTGTGCAATAGACCAATTACAACTACCTTTCATGTAGTTTGTAACTGTTTGGGAATGTAAAAGGTCTGACAAGTTTTAAAGATCAAAGTGCATAAATGGATAAAAGAAAGAAGCGATTCTTAACTGCCTGGAACCAGTTGTCAGTAACTGCCGTCTTTCGAACTGCACACACCTACGTAGGTTTGTCACAAACTTGCCTAATGCTAGCCATTGGTCTTCATTGGCCGCCTACGAAGAGCGTCTACTTTCCCCTGCCCTCAAACACTGGAGGAGTTTTGTTCGTGTTGTCTGTGTCGAGAAAAGGCATTTTACTTTGCATGCACTTCCAAAGGATTAGGACTCTAACTTTACTGTTTGTATCACTGTGTATCAAGCGCTGAGGAAGCCTCTAGATCTAAAGTTCAGATATGGTAACAGGCGTTCAGTTTCTGACACATGCTGTAAGGGGGTTAGACCAATCACAACAGACTGGGCCGTCTGACCAATGGTAAATGGTAAATGGACTGCATTCATAGACCTAATGGCCACCAAAGCGCTTTACATTTGCCTCACAATCACATTCACACACCAACGGCGGTGTCAGCCATGCAAGGCGCCATCCAGCTCGTCGGGAGCACCTGGGGTTAGGTGTCTTGCTCATGGACACCTCGACACTTGGTCAGGTGGAACCGAGGATTGAACCACCAACCTTTCGGTTCGTAGACAACCCACATGAACCACTGAGCCACTGCCGCCCCGCCACTGCCGCCCCGACCAATCAGAGCGGAGTAGACCAATCACAAACAGATTGGGCCGTCTGATCAATCAGAGCAGAGTAGACCAATCACAACAGACTGGGCCGTCTGACCAATCAGAGCAGAATAGACCAATCGCAAACAGATTGGGCCGTCTGATCAATCAGAGCAGAGTAGACCAATCACAACAGACTGGGCCGTCTGACCAATCAGAGCAGAATAGACCAATCACAAACAGATTGGGCCGTCTGATCAATCAGAGCAGAGTAGACCAATCACAACAGACTGGGCCGTCTGACCAATCAGAGCAGAATAGACCAATCGCAAACAGATTGGGCCGTCTGATCAATCAGAGCAGAGTAGACCAATCACAACAGACTGGGCCATCTGACCAATCAGAGCAGAGCAGACTCTCGGAATTCAAGGTTTAAAGGGATACTCCACTTTTTTTGGAAATAGGCTCATTTTACAACTCCTCCAGAGTTAAACAGTTGAGTTTTACCGTTTTCGAATCCATTCGGCCGATTTCTAAATCTCAGAAAATCGGCCGAATGGATTCGAAAACGGTAAAACTCAACTGTTTAACTCTGGGGGAGTTGTAAAATGATCCTATTTCCAAAAAAAGTGGAGTATCCCTTTAAGGTTACACGAATCCTTGATCGAGCCATTTCAGACACTGAGAAAAGAGCTGACACAGCAATGTATATTACGAGAAAATTAAAGTGTTTTTAATGCATGTAAATCTATTGTAGGAGACCTCCAAAATTAAATTAGGTATCTTTAAAATATAGCATAATAAGGGCACTTAAATAAAAGTGTCCAAATACTTGTCTGAATTTTGAACGGTATGTTTTTATTTTTTATTTTATAATTTAATACCTGAAAAAAAAATCTCTTGTCTAATGTGTGCCATATTTCTGTAAAATTACTCTAGGTTTGATATTTTGTAAAATAATTCAATGATATTCAGACATTTTTAGGTGTGCCTTACGTCTTTGAATAGTTATTTGAGCCGCAGGATGTGCTGCGCATTAAATCAATTTTAAATGCTTCTCCTCAAGTTACAGATCAGAATGAAATGAAGACGTGCCAATCTGCTTGGATTTCTCTATTCAACATAGTCATCTCATTCATTCTTGTAAGGCTGTTTTTTATATATATATATATATATATATATATAACTATCCTATCTGACTATGATCATTTCAGAGTGTTTCTCTGGTCTGGAGTTCAGATATCATCATTCAGTTGTTTTACACTGCCAGCACTGATCCAGGTTACAGTGCCAAGTGAGGGAAGGAGATTGAGAGCCTCATTTATACAAACTCAAATACAGAATAGCCATTTAAAGATGAGCTATTGTCAGAAAGTTTAAAGTACAAATACAAGTTTGCCAACCATTGTTGGTTCCCCAAAGAACACTTTATAATCTAAATAACATTTTCCACTATAAAGAATCTTTTGTGCAATGTAAAGGTTCCATGCATTTTAAATGTTCTTAATGGAACCATAAATGTCAGTAAAGTACCTTTATTTTTATTTTTAAGAGTGATGTTATTCTCTTAAGATATGAGGTGGCACCACAGTACAGTGAAAGCAATACAATAATACTGAATTATGCACTATTTGGGTAGATTTTCGAGAAGTTGGTGGTGGAACATGCAAGAACAACAACATAGCATTTTGCTAATTATTTGATAGTTTTTATTCATGTGACTTTATAACCTCGAATTAATCTAGAAACGACATGGAATATTGGTACTTTTTACAAATTCATTCGTCACACAGCAGGACCATTTAGTAAAGGCAAAAAGATTAGGGAAATATAAAATAAATGGTGACCATGAAGTTACAGCACTCTTATACATTCATGTCAAATCTCGAAGCTCTGAGAAAAGATTGACCAATTAAAGTACAAACATCCAAAAATTATGACCATGATACATGTTGAAACTGCTTATTGTATTTTAACTGAATTAATTTACTTTTATAGTGGAAGCAGTTTGAGAAATCAGTAGAAAAACAATGATATTTAATTAAAGTCCTCTTTTTTTGGCATAATGCATGCGTTTTTAAATGTTTTTGACATTTCCGAGTTCATCCGCTGTACAGGAAGCTGGTGGTGTGTGGTGTGTGGAGTCTCACAGGATCAGAGCAGAGACTGCAGCCTCTCTTCATGGAGCTTTGCAGGAGAAAGGGTCAGGGCGAGAGGTGAGGCCACGCTGAAGTGTGTTTATTTGTGTCAGGTGTATGGGGGACAAACAGGCCTTTGTTGCATGGTGAAAGGGGTCACGCTGTTTTAAGAGCTCACTGTTATCACCTACACTGAAGGCTGAAGGAGGAATTACGACTCACTCTCTCACACAATCTTTTTTCTTTCTCTCCGGTGAGCAGTCTGCCGTTTTTGGAGTGGTATGTAGATAATAGACGTTGATTATATTACGTGAATCTTTTCAGTGTGGTCTGTTGTGCTTTTTTTTTACTACCTGTTTTTTGTTTTATATACAATATGCGGTTCCACTTTATATAACTACTATGTGCTAACATTTAAATGAATCATTTTATACAACACACTTATTGTGTAAACACCTGCATAATTCCAGCTGTAATTAATTTCTGTAATTACACTGTTGAAACTTCCCTTATACCCTTAAACCAAACCGCCAAACCTGACCTCACCCCTATCCCAACTCAATCGCAGTAAAAGTGTTTTTGGGTAACACTTGATTTGTTTGTACAGTCCATAATTTTTAATTCAATTTAACCTGACTAGTTTTTCTTGGCATATGCATTTAACTTCTACATGTTATGGTTTCTATTTTTACAAATTTACATTAACCGGACAATCTTGTGACTCTCAGTTGTAAAGGAGGGTTGGATATTTGGACGTTGAGCAAGGCATTCTGGGTAGGTGTGCATGGTACTTGGTAAAAATAGTTAGTTTGAGGCATTCAAATTGTGGTATACGCCCATAGTAACACACAAACACAAGTATATGTGAGTGCAAATAAATAGAGGCACTAATAAATCTAAATGTTTTCAATGGTTTTCCCTCCTGCGCTCACACTCCGTCAATCCCTACACGTTCAGCATCCTTCAGTGGAGATCATTATTTACTAAACAGGCTTCCTAATAAGTGTGGAGTGATTACTGAGAGGAAAAAAGGGATAAAAACCGCCACTAGAGGAATATCCATCATAATTGATGTGTTGCAAAGCAGATTACACACATTAGCGCACACAGTTTTGAATATGACAGCTCCAACTGAACATGACAAATTCCATAATGTGGAAAAAAAGGAAGGTATTTGACTCTCAGGGTATTAGGATGCTCGGCATGCAACAACGCAGCATTTGCATGCGGGTGTAACGGTAACCAACCCCCCACCTCTGTTCCTTCGGCCGTAATTATCTCTCATTTGTTCTTTATTTCAGTGGGATCCTGCGCGCTGCGTTTGCTGGACGGCTCGTAACGCGTCTCTCATTGAGCCGGGCTAATCCTCAACACACACCGTATTAGATGGTTTTAAACCGCTGCTGTTATTTACTGGAACAGATACACAGACGATTTACTAAAGCAGTTCTATACTAAATGTATATTTAAAATATGGGAAATAGAATTAAATATCTTATAAGATTTTACTTATAATAATGGATTTCATTTTTAATGTCTATCTCTATATCTTTTTATTATCATCATTATTACAACTACGATCTTATATAGATTTGGATATTGTTTTTCAATATGAATATGGCCTGAAGATATTATTATCATTATGCTACTACTAATGATACAATTTGTATATGTACATAGATTTGGATAATGTTTTTAAATTTTGTATATTAATTTTCATAGAGGGAGAGAAATGGCCTGTCAGCATTATTATTTTATTATACATACTGTAAATTCATTTGGCATGAGAATTATTCCTTTTTTACAGTTCTTATCCTACTTTTCTTTTAGTAATGATTCAGAAGTGTCATTACTTCCACACAAATTCCCCACCCCACACATGATAATCACATTCAACAGAAGGAAAGAAATAATATCCCACCTTCTGATTGTAACACCTACAATATTTTAGTCTTCTTTACCAAATACAAGCTTGAATTGATTTTATCATGCAATATGTGACTCTGCTAATAGCACATCACAAGTCAGGTCGAGTAAATCTGTCGTTCGTCGTTCGGAAAGACAAAAAAGTAAAGCAATACTCTCTCCCTCCACGCTTGAACACAATTAAACACTTGTGTTCAGATTTCTCTCTGGATCCACATGTGGTTTCTCCCACACAGTCTCTCATGTTTTCTTCAACATGTGTAAATTCTAATAAGGCTGTTTAATTTCTGTCACACTCCTGGGTGTTATTGAAGTCCTTGGCAGATATTTTACTCAACGTACACTGTCACAGATTTATATAAATTGTAAAAGTATGTTTGCTGACTAAGAGGCAAATGGAAAATGTGTTCTCTGCGCCCTTTATACTGATGAGAATTAAATGATTTTTTTTTATATGCTCACAAGTAGTTCCATCAAATTCCTCGTGGGATATCAGTGATTTTCATTTGACAAAGAGTCAAATGACCGTGTTCTTAATTGTAATAATTATTTGGAGCTTTTAGTGATCGCTTATGGTGCTGGTTTAATCGGTGTAAATGAAAATACTCAGTGAGGTTGTGTGTGGCTGCACGGGCACGAGTTGTTTTGAAATGTTCTGTGTTTTTAGGGAGGATTTGAGTGGTGAATTCTGCTCCAACACTGACCTCTAGTGGCCGGAGTTTCCTGAATCCTCCTGTCCTGACACACACTCAGACCGTGACCCGTTTGATAAAGACACTTCTGCTTTAATTAGGATGAAACAATTATAGCTGAATGGAATTAAAGTGACCTATACTGTGAACAATTAAAACATATAATTACATTATCATTTTTAAAGTTATAATCATTTACTGCTGGGGTGGTGATGGCGCAGTGGATAAGACACATGCCTTTGGTGTGAGAGACCCGGGTTCGAATCGACACTTAACCCCTAGTTGCGATATATATATAAATATATAGCAATTGTAAGTCGCTTTGGATAAAAGCGTCAGCTAAATGAATAAATGTAATGTAAATGTAAAACAACACCTCTGCAGAAATACAGATAAAAGAAATGGATACATAAAAATAATAATAATACTATTATTAATAATAAGTTGGTATTATTTTCAATATTAATATCTTTTTTGTCAACTATTATTTTTCACTGTTTTTGTCAATAATAATAATAATACACAAGATATATTATTACAAATAATAGCAGTTATTCTTAGTATGTACTATATTTTATAAATAATTAATATTGATAACAACATTATATAATTATATATATATATTATTACATATTATCATATTCAATATTATATTATTAAAGTTCACTTCTTTCAATAAAAATCATATGTGATATTTATAATAACTACAATTATTATTAATAGTATATTCAATAGTAATCTTATATTGTGTTATTAATGTTTTCACTATTCTGTGAGAACGAGCAAACATTCAGATATGAATGGATTCGTCTTTCTTGGGGAAAAATAAAAAAAAGTACATTTTATAATTGAGTGCTTAAACTAGAAACTGGTATCCCAACCTGCCTGCCATCCAGAGTGAAGCACATGACCCACGAAAGCAACCTTAACTCATAAATATGTAGTCCCGTCTCCCTTTTGACCCTGCACCTGTTAGTCTGCTCTTCCTCATTCCTTCTCATCCTCTTCATCCTCATGTCCCGTGCAGCTGTAGGCCCCGTATCACATCTTTAGGATACGGTCAAACGGCCAGTGTCTACTCCACAGGCTGTAATAGGCATAATAGGGTCATGCCTCTGCATTTAATAAACAATTATCCATTAATAATTAATAAGTCTCCATCTAAAGGGCGTGGCGACGGCCCGCTGCAGGCCTGGAGATGAATAATGCACAAAGTCCTGGTCAAACGGGCCGACCCGCACAGTGCCAATTATCCCGGTATGATAACGAGCCTCCGAAAGCCAACACTGCTGGTCTGAACACACACACACACACACACCTCAGAGTGATGGTGGCAGTGTTTCTAGGATTAATATCTCCCTCCTGCTTACGTTATTTTCTTGATTTCCCTGCAGTGTTTATGAAGGAGAGGCTTCTGTTGCCTTCAGACCTGTCGTTCTCATTTTGAATTACAAATCAATGACGGGTGCCGTCCGCCGCCCTGCCAAGGTCACTCAGATTATCAGAGGTTACTGATGGACCGCCGGAAGATTAGCATAGTCCAGAGCTGGGTCTCGATTTAAAGAGCCCCCGTGGACCCTTTCAGAGTTCCCAGAAATCCCTGCTCGACCTCCCCAAACACACTCTTACTGTTTATAATGGAATGAACGCTTTGCACTTTGCTCTGGTCAATTATAGATATTAAGCATAAAGAAAATATACAGGGCTCCCGCAGGGCCACGGGATATCTGACCGCGGTGGGACAGAAAGATGATGGGTTAGTCTATTAAATGTGGGACTGCATATTAATAATCATCTTTTTTTTTTTAACAGTTTACTCGTGACCAATAAATCAATCCATTCATTGGCTAATTTCTGATATTATAAGTTGTTTAGTATACATTCAGACAATTGTGTCATTTACGGTTTGTTTTTTTCATATTAATGAATTGATTTGTTTTATTATTATTAGGGTTTTTTTGTGAATTTTGAGTAAATAATTTATTTGATAAAAAATACATAATTTTTTGGCAATTGTTTACTCAATTTGTTGGATTGTTTTTTTTTTGTGTGTATAATTATATATATATATATATATAATTAGTGACTATTTGTGTTTATTGATAATAATTGAATTATCATATATATCAGCCCATTCAATATATAAAAACACTTATTTGTATATATATAATATTTATAGTTTAGAGTTGGATAGTTCATAGATAGCATTATATTGGCTTTTCGCTGCCCTGATTTCCAGATATCTGTTTCTACATCAGACATTGGCAACTCAATATCAGTGGATGGCTATATATTTATGGCAGTCACAGTGGTATACTTGCAAAATGAACATGAGTTTCACACGGATGCTAGTAAATGTAGGTAAACCTGTGAATTAATATGCACTCACGTAAGTATATGCATTAGAAAACCAGAGCAAGATTTTCCTCCGCCTGTGATTTCATTTCCAGAATGAAGGTTTGGCAGAAGGCAAATTAGCATTTAAGAAATGTCTTTGCTAGATGACTGTTCTCCCAGCACCTCGCCCAAAATTCTCTCTCTCTCTCTCTCTCTCTCTCTCTCTCTCTCTCTCTAAATGGTCTTGTCCATTAATGTCTGTCTGGAACTCTGTCAGTTCACTTTGTCCTAATGACACTCTCGTCTCCACATCCGCACTGGTCGTCTCAACATCCTGCCCTGATCCGAGTGATTTAAAACACACTCGACCGTACCCCATCTTTATTGTGGAATAAAGCACACACGGGCCTGAGATACCTTTGCTCTCCCCGTCTGCATCTGCGGCACATCTGGAAGTGTGCGTCTAAATAATTGGAAGTCAATTTGTTTGAAGTTATGTTTTGGCATCTGGTTCAATTCATTCGATCTCTGGAAATCACATTCAGGGGTTTTATAGCGCCGCCCCGCTGGAGGCTTTTCATCTCTTTGTGCTCCATCGTTAATTCGGCTCTCCGGCCAGTGACGTGGGAGTTTGTGAAATACTGCTGGGTGTGGTCCCATAAACACAAAACGGAGGCTCTATGCCCCAGAGGATTATGGGAAGGCTGGTCAGTGGTCACCACAGCTCTCACGTGCAGTCTAACCCTGGGTAGTGCTAGTTAGCCTGATTGATCACAATCAAACTTATTAAAGTCACCATGAAATCAAAATTCACTGCATTTATTATAAATGATTTATTTGTGTGCATTTTTTTTTAAACAATGTGCCTTCAGAATCTTTAATCTCAGTAACTTCCTCTGATGACGTGTTCACTGGCGAGAGGGCGGAGCAACCTGTCACTCACATCAGATCGACTAATAGCAAACCATCCAATCAATTCCCCGCAAGCCCCGCCCCACATGTTTTCCTGTTTGATAAGCCGTTACGTCACAGTAGGGAAGACTGCCGTAACTTCCGTTTCATGCCGACTTGAATTATTTGATTAGAGCTAATTTAGAATTAGAATTCATTTATAAATAGAATGAACAGTGGAATATAAAGCGTTACCTTTTGACCGGTCAATGTTTGACTAAATTGTTTATTTAAATGACAAAAGTTATTCTTTTTTATATATACATATATTTCAATACTTAATCACTTTATTTAATTTGTTGCAGTTCCAAGTAGTTTATCTATTTAATATTATTATTTATTGAATTATTATTGAATCATGTTTTTTGTTTATTTTTTAATGCTATAATGTTAACTTTTTCAATATGTGTGTTGTGTATTTTTAGCCCAAATGAAATCACCAGCAATGCTCAACACAATGTCAGTGACCTCTCCGCCAGGTGAGTGTGAGATGCTTTTTTGCTTTCTTTATTCCTTTCTCAGATTATATGGAGGATTATCTCTATTATTCCTGCACAAATAAATAACATCTGATGCTTTTACACATCTATTCTATTCCTTCCCTAAAAATCTCCCAATCTTCTTTTGTTTCCAAGATTTATATACATCAACATCAGATGGCGGAACAATCCGGAGGTCGCTGTGAAACATGATTTACTGACTATACATTCTCAACTCTTGTGTGTCACATATGAGGATCTCAGTCTATTACCACCATCTGCTGGTGACACACAGGACAGCGGGAACTAATTCAGGTAACACCAACCCTCCATTTTCTGGGATTCTACATTAATGTTGTCTATTGATTGTAATTTTTCTAAGAAATGAAAATATATTGACCTATGGCTGTAAATGATTGAAATACTATGTAGAATATCTATCTAAGCTTCTGCTGCATAATACATTGTGCGTGTGCGTGTGTTAAGAGTGCATTTTAAATAATGCATGATATATTATTAGTGGTGAGATCTGAACAGACCCCTAAACCTCAGGATGAAATGGTTCTGTTTGCATGTAAAACACCATTTAACATGTGACAAAACTCCATAGAGTTGCTTTGAGGAAGGGACTGTATATCTACAGACCACAATATGACAGAGACTCTGATCTGGACCAGTTAGAAAGCATGTACTAGCCATACACAAAAGCCCTAGCGTTATAGTGGCATGTTTTACATGCTCAAGTTTCACTCAGAATGTAAAAATCTAGTTTCTTTCTCATCTGACTATAAACATTGTAGATCTCTCCTTCTCTTGCATATGTGCGATAATATGATTGCTTTTTTTGCATTGAACATAATATTTGTTCCTTTTTCAATTCTTTATCCATATTGAAATAAACCAAAGGACTGTGTTTGCGGAGGAAAAATGGTTTGGAAGTGGCTGAGAAAAAGGAAATTGCGCTCATGGAAATGATTTCCATGAGGCCTCGTCCATGTTTGTAATTTAATGAAAATCTATATTTACTTTGGGTAATTGCTCTGGCCAATTAAGCGTAAACATCACTCAGCACTTTGTAGTTGGAGTATCAGCGCTTGATAATGATGTGGCAGTTAAATTTTATTTTCCGTCTGCGGCGGAGATGCAAGTCGAAGCTTTTTCGATTTCATTACAGAGAAACATATAAGCTAATAACATTCTCAAACATTAATTTAGCCAGGCTTTGATGAACGCGGGCTATCTGCTGAAATGCATTGACGTGTTTTTTTTTTTTTTGTGCTAGTGTTTGTTGTATTATTAATGTGTTATTTCATTTTCGATTTTGGTTAAATAATATCTGCTAATGAAATACGTCTTTAAAAGGCTGCGTATTCTGGGCAAGTCCAAAATAAAACTTTAAATCAACTAGAGCTCAGTGCAGATGTGAGATGTTGTTGCTAACTATTAATGATCGTGTTTGTATATGCAGCAGAGCTCGACTCGTTTGGGATTTCTCTCATGACTGTTCTGTGGTTAACTTCTTCTGCGGATGGTTTTTGTGTTAGTAGTTGTTCAGAAGACCGCTAGCACATAATTAGTGTTTATTTGAGTGTCATTAGTGTCCTGCGGCTGAGGGTCATCTTCATCAGCGGGAGCCGGGTGTCATCATCTCTCGCTCGCCTCACTCTTGAGTCTTGGGCCGGACTCTGTTTATGTGAGGTAAATAGAAGTGCAGTTCATAGAGAAAAAAAAAGTTCTCAAATATTTTTTTAAGAACGTCTTAATTGACAGGCGTCAGTAACTTTTTGAATGTAAATTTTGTAAAATGTGTTAATGACATTAACTGTTAGAAGAATTTATTTGATAGATTATAAAAGTATAGTACTAATAGGTACTGGAATGTTTAATATTTGATATTTTTTTTTAAATCATTAAAAGTTTTAGCATTGTAGATTTAATGGAGTAGTTCACTTAAAAAAAAAAAAAAAAAAAAAAAAACTTTTGCTGATAATTTACTCACCCCCATGTCATTTAAGATGTCCATATATTTCTTTCTTCAGTCGAAAAGAAATGAAGGTTTTTGATGAAAAAATTCCAGGATTTTCTCCATATAATGAACTTCATTGGGAACCAAACGGTTTAAGGTCCAAATGACAGTTTCAGTGCAGCTTCAAAGGGCTTTAAACGATTTCAGATGATGAATAAGGGTCTTATCAAGTGAAACGATCGCTCATTTAAAAAAAAAAAAAAGTTTAAGTTGTATAAGCTCAAATGGTCGCCTTGCTCTGTTAGGGTTAGGGTGTGATGTGAGTTCATGAGTCTCCTATTCGAACTCGTTCATCAAAATGAACAAATCTTTTTTCGTGTCATTTGGTTCATTCAACGAACTAAATAAACGAGTTGACTTGAGAAAAGACCCTTATTCGTCGCCTGGTGTCGTTTAAAGCCCTTTGAAGCTGCACTGAAACTCTCTTTTGGACCTTGAACCGTTTGGTTCCCACTGAAGTCCATTATATGGAGAAAAATCCTGGAATGTTTTCATCAAAAACCTTAATTTCTTTTCAACTGAAGAAAGAATGACATGGACATCTTGGATGACATGGGGGTGAGTAAATAATTAGCAAAAGTTTTTTTAAAAAGTGAACTACTCCTTTAAGACTAATTTATGGAAGCACGTTTCCACCATGGAATAAAAAGAAAACTCAAGTTCATATCTTGCAATTCTGACATTTTCCCCCACAGAATTGCAATTCTGAGGGAAAAAAAACACTTTTTACGACAATTACTACTTTTTCCCTCACAATTCTGAGAAAGAAAGTCAGAATTTCTGGGATAAAAATCACTATTGTGTGGGGAAAAATCGTAACTGCGAGATATAAATTATTTCTCAGATTTGTGGCTTTATAACTTTATAAAACAAGCTTCCATACGAATTGGAGATTCATGATGAACAGACTTTTCAAGAATTTAAACTTAAATGTAAAGTTCTAACATTCTACCAAATATTCCAAATAACTGCCATTTTATTATTATTTGATAACTTATTAGGGATACTGTCCCTTTAAATGGATACTCCACTTTTTTGGAAATAGGCTCATTTTACAACTCCCCCAGTTAAACAGTTGGGTTTTACCGTTTTCGAATCCATTCAGCCTATTTTTTTTTTTTTTTAAATTTAGAAGAATATCAGTAACCAGACAGTTTCTGGTCTCATTGACTTCCATAGTATATTTTTTTCCTACTATTGATGTCAATGAGACCAGAAACTGTCTGGTCACTGATATTCTTCTAAATTTAAAAAAAAAAATCGGCTGAATGGATTCGAAAATGGTAAAACTCAACTGTTTAACTCTGGGGGAGTTGTAAAATGAGCCTATTTCCCCAAAAAAGTGGAGTATCCCTTTAAAGGGACAGCGCTCTCTCTCTCTCACACACACACACACACACACACACTCTGTCATAATTTACTCACCTTCGTGTTGTTCCAAACACTTCCAGACTCTGTTCCAGACTCTTTCTTCTGTGGAACATAAAAGAAGATATGTCCTTGTGTTGTTGTTTTTTGGTCAACAAAACAGTTTGGTTGCCGATTTTTACCGAAACTTTGATTTGAATGACAATTTGAATATGCAAGAAATGTGAGACAGTCTGTTGAGTTTATCAAAAAGGGGTTTATTGTGTTTTCCCACACCCCTAGAGTTATATATAAAAAGTAAAAGAATGTTAGAATAAGAAATGTTTTTTTTTTTTTTTTTTTTAAGAATACAGAGATTAAAACATAAATACTTGAACGGTATGTTTCTGGAAAAATACATTATGTATGATATACAGAAAGATGTGTTAAGGTTTTCCTGCCTAGCATAATTACATCTGCATCGCTTCTGGTCTCAGTGGTAATAAAGTTAGCTTGCTTTGGATAAGGCACAAAAAGATTTCTCTCTTTAGACTGGTCCATCTCAACAATGCCATTAAGTGTCAGAAATACACATTTGGTAATCCAGTGAACTTGTAACCAGTGCTATTGCTGTACAGACAGTCCTTTATCTGCACAGTATGTCAATGTCAGTAGATCAGTCAATCTCCCTTTTTTGATGTGTCTGACTCAACATTGGGTAAGATGTTGGGATGAGTTCCCGTCGTCTTTGTAATCCAATGGAAATGGGAGGTCAGTTACACAGTGTTGCAGGTCGGCGTCGGGACGGTCAGAGGTCGTCTGCTTCCTCTGAGCTGAAGCTGCTCCTGCGACTGCTCCCTTTAGACGCCGCGGGCGATCCGGCGGAGAGGAGTGGGTCGGTCCCGAAGGGCGAGAGGGGGTCGTCCATCAGGATCTCGTCCAGCCGATGCTCTTCTTTCAAGGTGCTGCAGAAGAAGTCAGTGAAGTGGGAGAGAGGATCTGAGAAGGTGGTGGAGCCGTCGGTCTGTTCGCCGCCGTTCCCCACGACCATGGCCGCCGGTAAGGGTGTCCGCTGGGCGTAGTCCGGGCTGCTCATGTCCTCCTGAGGGTAGAGGGGGGGCTGTCCTGGTTGCGGGGGGGTTGGGTGCTGCTTCAGGAGATGGGATGAAAGCTCAACTGCTCCCATTGGAGCAGCCATACTGGGCAGACCGTGAGCACGAGCCTGGATTTCCAGTTCCTGTCAGAGATACAAACAGGAAGGTGGGTTGAGATAAACTGTCCACTTTGCATTCAGGCCGTCCGGGTCAGGTCTGACAGAAATAGATGACACTCTAATTTGGTCTCTTTCCTTCTTTTTTGCTCTAGGCCCTTACGTGCCATAAACACACAACTCATGAAGGGGTGCATTCAACTTTAAAAACTCATCATCCATCACAGAGATCAATTCTGAGGTAACATCCGGCAAGCAGGGCTTCCCGTTACAACAGGACAGCTTAACGGTGTGTGGCGCACAATCATTAACTTACACAGACCTTTGGCCTTGAGCTGACATCCTTACACAGTTTTTGGTGAAAATATTCTTAAATGGGTCATTATTTCATTGTCTTGTTTATTCTGTGACTAGAATGGTATCTAATAACAGTTGGCTGTTAATTAATAATAATTAATAATGTTATGTATAGAGTGAGTTTGGGTGATTGGATCATTTAAAACATTATTATTGGATATTACATATTTTTCTTTGAAAAATAATAATATCAGGCATTTTTGGGTGTTATTTTTATTATTGAGTAATCGTATTTAACAACACGTACGCACTATATAATTAGGGTTAGTTGTTTGAATTTTCTGTAGTCAAAACAGCAAATTATGCATAATTACATGCAAGATGTGTATAAAGGTGTGACCTCATATTCTTTATTTGTTTACGCATCTTCTTTTTCAAATCGTTTAAATATGATGCGCACGTTTATGACTCATTTTTGTTATTGTTGATTGAATGATAAAAGATTTGTTCACTCATTTGGTCGATGAGATTAACACTAATTACTAACCTAGTACTCATGCTTGTGTCTACACTAACCGCTATGGTTTCGTGTTTCCATTACTCCCACACATCATCTGTAGCGGAGACAGTCTAAATGAGCTATTGCCTCTCAGCGTGGGTCTCTTCAGACACTCAATTGGTATTATTAGCATTAGCTTTTGGAAAGGAAGCCTCGGGGTAATTACTTTGAGGGCTAATTGCGATGTCTTCACATGTGTGAAGAAGACTCGCGCCTGGTCCGTGAATATGTCAATACTGTTGGAAACTAATGCATAAATTCAGACAAGGAGCCCAGCTCTTCAAAGTTATTAGCCCTCATAATCTAATTCCGGGGCACATTCCTCTCCTGACGAAGCTGTAGCCGTTATTATTAATCGGATAATCACCTCGGCTCGCCGTGTTTCGAAGGCGGTTACAAACATCGATGGCGTCAGGCACATGGGGGGGGTGTGTTTGAACCTTTGTTTTCAAGCTAAGCTGGTAAAGATGATCATCCGCGTAAGTGACCAGTTAAAGCCATGGCAAACTAAAAAGGACTGTTTTAGTAGAGTGACTTTATTTTGCTTTCAGTTTCCAACGAGAAACAAACCAAAATGCAATATCGCAAAATTTTACCGCATTTTATCATGTCTGTAGATTTGACGAGGAGAGAGTGATTCAGTGGGCAAACAAACAACTCACCGAATCATTTTTGCCCCTTGGTCTGTTATGTGAGTAAATTCTGCTGTTTCTGTTGTATCTCTTTTTGACTTAATTATGAATTATTGTTTTCTGCCATTTTTAAAAAAAATAAAATTGCGGTTAATTTAATGCTATCGGCCCAATTTAGATGTCATAAAGATATAAAGATGTCATTGTCTAGCTTGGAATGTAAGCTGGTCTCTCTTAAGAAAAATGTCTTGCCTTTCGCTTTGCTTTCAGCCATCGCTTTCTACCGACTCTCATGTCTACATCTCATTCTCTGGCCATATTCCCCTCGTTCACTTGTTCTTTTTGTGTGTCTTTACCTGGATTCGTAGCTGGAGTCTTCTGTTGGCCTGTTCTAGTTTCTTCTGTCGGCTCTCGAGATCACGGGCGTGCTGCTGCTCTTTCTGCAGCCACTTAATGTATTCCACCGAGGCCTTGAGGATCGTCCCTTTGTTCCAGCGCATATCACTGGCAGAGAAACGTAAAAGATAACCTTTCTCAACACCGCCTTTGCATCAGCAGAACTTTCATACACAGAGAAAAGCCTCACAAGGGTCTCCTTTTTTTCCCCAGGACCAAGAAACTGTGATTTACATGGCCAATTATTCATTCTCGGACATTACCTTGCCTTTGAATGGGAATTTTAATGGAATAGTTAAGTACGTCTGCAGAAAGACCATTCCGTGGCCCCTTGTACGGTAAAATTAATCCCTGCGCAAAAATAGGTGTCGGAAGAGGCAGAAAAAAAGAAAAAAAAAATTGGACTTTGGAAGCCGAAGTAAAGTGCAGTCATTCCCGATACCATTACTTTTTAAAAGGAGGAAAGTGTCGTGAAATTGTCTCTTTCTTTGGAATAAGATGTTGGCCTGATCGGAGCTAATAATCTCCTTTATCTTGTGTTAATGGCAAGGTGACAGCACTAGACTTCCATTTAAATTCCATAAAAAGTTCAATTAAGCCGGGGCAATGGGCTCCCTGTCTGCAGCGTACTTCATCTCTGGGTTCAGTTGTGCTTAAACTTTAGTTCAAATGGTCTATACTTTGCCTTGAACCTCATTTTCATCATTCAGATGGTGGTCCTTTCGCGCTGTAGGGATTTCCTTGAGAAATGAGCCCCGTACTGTCGTTTTCTCTCTCTACTTCAGTGTCATTTTGCCCTGTCTTTAAGACTCTATCTCTGATGTGATTTGATGTGAAGACTTTGAGTTTGGCTGTGAGTCCAGTAAGACTTTTACTTACGGGTCATTTGATTTCGGTATCAGCGTTCCCAGCTCTTTGATCCTGTAGTTGATGTTGTATCGCCGTCGTCTTTCAACTGGCAATTATGAGAACAAAGTAAGTCATGCAGCACAAACCAAACCTAATATTAATGTTAAATAGAAATAATGGATGCATTATCGAATTACAATATGAATGGCTTATTATTGAATAGAAATAATTACATCATATTTTGTTGAAAGTGACTTGAACTGTCTTTTGAGAGCCTAAATTACATTTAAATAATAAATAAAATAACATTTTGAAATTAGTCTCATTATCCCAAAAATCTGATCTGAAAATTTTCAAGATTTAAAATTACAACAAATTACAATCAACTTAAATTGTTAAGGCAACCCAGGCTACTTACTTTTTTAAGTTAAACCAACAATATTTTTTTTACAGTGTAGTAATCACAACATTTTTTTTTTGTCAAATCAACTTAAATAATTTATTTACTTCAGATAACATAATATTTGAGTTTCTGATGATTAAATCATTCTCCTTCATTGTATTAACTCACTTTTTCCAGTTCAATGAACTTAAAATTTTAAGGCAACCAGGTTACTTACTTTATTAAGTTAAACCATCAGTATTTTTTTTTACAGTGTGGAAACAGTCTGCAATAAGTTTTTCATTGTTTAACATAATGTTAACGTAACATTAATTTCAGCATTTACTATACATTATTAAAATTAAAAGTATCTGTTAATATAAATGGTCACACTTTAGATTAGGGTCCAATTCCTACTATTAACTATGACTTTTGCCTCAATAAAGTCCTAATTACTGCTTATTAATAGTTCTTAAGGCAGTTAAGTTTAGGTAATGGGTGAATTAAGGGATGTAGAATATGGTAAGGCATTAATACGCACTTTATAAGTACTAATAAACAGCCAATATCCTAGTATGCTAATAATTTGACTGTTATATGGAATACAGACACTTTGCTTCAGTTCTGAGTGCCGTGAAAACCATACCACACAAAGAAAAGTCATTTTTTTGAGCAAATGCTCTCTTACTTAGATTGTGGTTGTCTTTTTTCTGTCTTTCTTTGGCCGTGACTCTGGTGTCGTGTTCTGTAAGAAAAGAAAGTTTATTGCAGAGACTAATAAGTGTATATCCAAAGGTAAATTGCCAAAAAAAAGCCATTAGATCAATAACATCTTTGGTTTTAACAACTTCCTAGCCAGTCCTCAAGATTCCTGCCAAATCCCAAATCAACACCCATCTCATGCAGCCACACTTCAGCACAAGCCCTCTTTTTTGTCTGAATGAGTGTCAACACCAGGTCTTAATGTAGGCAATCTGTGTATCTTTTTTTAATCCTTCCGGACCTTACGATTAATCTGCTGCTGACATCCCGGAGCGGGTGAAGAGGAGGGAGGCCTAATGCTTCTGCATTCATATTCACATTCTTCCAAATTATATAATTGGGAGCAGTGATTGGATTTCTCAATTCATTTCTGCTGATTCAATAAGGTCATTTGAGCCGCGCGTAACCAAACAAGAGTGCCGTGCAGCACGCTTATGTGAAAAAGATAGTAATGCACTTATTTTCCTGCCGGAGTGAAGAGTTCTCCAGGCATCCTTTCTATTTCCTGAATCAATTAGCTTTACTTGATGCATGACATTCATAAGAAAAAAGGCTACCACAAAGGAGGAATTGTGCCATGTCTATCATGCTAAGAATACATGCTACCATATCCCGCTCACTGAAGCATTGATAATGAAGAATGAGAGCAACACAATGGCGAGCTAAACATGGAGCATGCTGACTCTTAGAATAAGACACCTGGATGATAACACGAAACATACAGTTGTGTTTGGCTCTCACAGCCTCGGCCTTCTGAATGAGCCAGTCTGGGTTTGCTTTGCTAGATATGGCCAGAAAGAAAGATTATATTGTGTTGTTTTGTTTTTAATAGCTCTGTTCCCTACATGCACCTATAAAATCCAAAGCAACTTACAGTGGATTCAGAATATATATTTTTAGCATATTTTTATATTGACTAATTATCATATTATGCTGCAATTAGAGTGAGAGATTGTAGACGTTTTACACTAATTTTTGAGGATTAAAACGTGTTGATGAGAGGCAGATGAAATCATAATCAAATTAACTAAATATTTTTAATTTTCATATTGACTTTAATTATATTTGATTATATTATACTGCAATAAAAGTGTTCCAAAGAAACACACAAAAATAATATTTACTATTATTATTATTATGTGTTGTGTGTTTATTGGGAACACTTATCACAGTATAATGCAATGAAATGTAGGAGACGTCAATTTAAAAAATATATAATTTAGAAAATAATGAAGTATGCCAAATGCATAAACGCTAATGTAATTTAAAGATGGCTAATTTATTCATAATTCAAGTATGGAGCTAGTAGAAGGTCACAAGTTTAAGTCCCAAAAAATATTTCTTTGTTTATTGGTCCATTCATTCATTTCATTTTTTGTGTTATTATGTCACAAGTTAAGTCCCAAGAAACACACAAAAAAACATCTTTATATATTTATTTATTTGTGTTTTCATACACTCTTAGAAGTAAAGTTTCTATATTGAACCTTAAAGGGTTCTGTCAGGCGTTTCATATATAAATCCTTTTTCGTGATTCCTGTTATGGGGTAATTTTAAGCATTCAGCTTTAATTAATTAAATAATGATCTTTTAATTCATTAAAGATTTTATGAATTAAACAGCTCAAACACTTCATCACTAAAAAAACAACTTAAAATAAAAGGTTTACCCATGAAAGTATTATGCAATCATTTAAGACATTTGGGTCCTTTAAAATTAAGTCAAGAACCCTAGAGTTCAATATAATTTTTAGTTTTTTTAAGAGTGTCGGGACCTTGTCATGGCTATTGCAATGCTCTACCAGATGAGAAACAGAAAATGAACCTTTTCAAAACTGTAGTCGCATCTTTGTGGTTTTTAATCTGAAACGAAACTGCTCCTTTCTGAAATGCCTTTGCTAACAGCACAGGTACCTGTGACTTCCATTAACTGAGAGCGTTGTGGGCAATGAGGCTTACCTTGGTCACCGCCGTACATCTCCAGCATGCTGTTGTTCAGTGACACCTTCAGAAGAAACAGAGAGCAAGTCTAGATTCACACAGGGACATTACATGTTTATGTTGAAGGGATTCTGGGTGCATGTGATCCAGTCAATTTAGGATCAAACGCAATATTTTTGGTGTTACATGCATGACACTGACGTTCTCTGTTTAGAGTAAACAGGCCTGCTTTTTCACACTTATTTTGAGGATTAAAATGTGATTATTACAGCCAGATGATGTATAATCAAAATTAAATATATAAAATGAGGATGTTATGAATGATGGATGATCCAATTCTGGATTTCTGCAGAGCTTATATGCATAAAGTCAGTCTATGAGTCTTAAATGAGCAGAGAAACTCAGATCGGTTTCTATTATTCTGCAGGAGTTTTGCTATGGCATAATCGCTCAGCACCATTTACACATTCGTTTTTCACCAACTACCATTCCAACAAAAGCTATAGCAGTGAAAAATCCCACTTCTGTATAGGTGAAATGTAAACGTAGTGCAGGATTAAAGAGGAGGTCAGAGTGTTACAGGAAGACAGAAGTGGCAGGCGTTATAGTGTTTCTCCATTATCTCAGTAGGGGAAAGAGTGGGCTTATCAACATGAAAGATTGCCACAGCCCCTTGACTGTTCGCGTCGTAATCGCTTCAATCCATTCCCATCATGTTAGCAGATATGTTGACACGGGGAAGCGGCTTGATGCGTCGTGCTGTATGACTAATTAGAACGAATTGATCCGTTTAAGCATGGTATCATTTCTGAACAAGTCCACTGGGAGAGAAGATATTAGCTCAATCTGATGCTTGACTGCTTACTCAAATACAAAACTCTCGCTTGCTCATTCTCTCTCTCTCTCTCTCCCTCTACTTCCTCAGCACGCACTGCCTTATTCGTTTCCCATCATTCTCTTAGTATCGCATACCTCTCTAGTGAGTTCAGGTGTTGTAGTCATCACAACTCAAGCCATGCTTTGTCCGTCTACGGACGTCAGTATGACAGTAACAATTTCATGCTGGTCTCACACATAGTTGGGCCACTTGTATGCCCAGATGCTTACCTAAGGGTTTTCATTGGCTCTCGCTGAATTGCAATTCCTTAGCAGAATGCGCTTTTGGCATTTAGCAGAGTTGAGGTATTTTTCTCTCTCCGTTTTGGAGAAGTGATCACTCATTAACATAGTCTGGCTCTTCTAAGGCATACCTCTCTGCATGCCGACAACATTAACAGACTAATCTGTATTGTTCCACTGTTTAAAGCCTGAGATTTAAGTCTGGTCCCCCTTTTTTTCACTGCACAGACTGAACTTTGACTCTCAGCTGGATCTCACGCAAAGACAAACCCCTTTTCAGCACACCAAAGACTGCCGCGTGTTTGTGTTATTAATGTTTAATTCATTTTGAAACCTACAAATGTTGCTTATATTTTGGATTCAGACCTGTTTTATTCATCTATGCACATGCACTTTGTCATTTTCATTCCATTGCAAAACTTTACTTAAGGTCTGTTTATATAATGCATCAAATTTATACTTTTTTATAATTATAGTTTTTTTTACTTGCTGCTATTATAGTTAATACTTTGTTTAATTTTAAATTATTTCTAAAGCATTTATAATTATATAAAATAGTATTTGATCTAATTATTGTTCATTATTGATATTCTGCAAATATTCTGGTTATGGTTAAACTATTTAGTTTTTCTTTAAGTTGTTCTATAAGGCAATAAGTCTGCACTGTAATGCAGTATATATTAATTTACTTTCAAGTATGAGATATACTAGATATTTTGACTGTTAGTTATTTTGACATACTGTACAAGCCATTTATTATACACCGATCATTATTAATTGCATGGTACGTCACAGTTGGACAAAGTGAGGAGATTAACTTGGTATATACTTACATTATTTTGCATTATGATTCCTGGCTCTATACAATCCAAACCCCCATCTTTGAACCCGGTTTCAAGGCTAATAAGATCATCAATAACTTCATCCATTGGAAACTAAAAGAAAACCGTGATTATAGTGCATTCTTCCATGAACAGAGGTTGAGTATGTCAAGTTTGCTTGTTTTGAGTTTCATTTTCACTGTCGTCAGTCATTGTGTCAATGCAGAGTGAAAGTGAGAGATGTGGTGTGAATAAACTGGGCCACTAATCCAATAACAGATGATTCATCATCTCTGAAAGACGCTCTTATCTCTTTCATTGTGAATGTGATCAGAGCTGAATGTTTCAAGTTTTTGATGAGTGCAAACACTCAGACAGATGAGATCACAAGAAGTACTCACCTCGCTGTCGTGATTGTTGGCCAGCGTGAGCAAGGTGACGGGGCTTCCTGGCGTGCTGCTGTCGCTCATGGGTGGCATGTGTCCGTTGCGCATGACGGGCACCGTGCCCAGGGCCTGGCCCGAGTGAGGATGGGCGACCGGGTGGGCCTGGCTTGCAAGTTTGCTGCCCAAAGTTAGGTATTGTTTGACCTGCTGGGTCTGGTGGAGGTGGTACTTGTTCTCCAGATGACTTTGAACCTTCAAAAAGAAGAAACAGAAACTCAGCCTTTTTTGGCTCAGTGAGTCTTATTTGTCCACAAATGATGTCCTTTACTTCTATCTCTTTCATTTAACGTGTTTTCCAACATCCAGAACCACCTAACCATATTCAAGATATGCCAAAAAACTGCACTTATTTCCTTAAATTATTAAGCATAAGCCCAACATTTAATTTGAACCATGTCTCAGTCTCACTGCAAATCCACAATTCTGAAAGGGATAGTTCACATACAAATTCAAATGCTGTCATCATTTACTCACCCTCATCTTGTCATGTTTGACTTGTTTCTTCTGTGGAAGACCCCACTGAGTTTCATCATATGGACAAAAACAGTTTTTTCAGTTGTTCCACAGAAGAAAGAAAGTCCTACAGGTTTGAAATGTTGAGTAAATGATGACAGAACTGGGTGAACTACCCTTTACCCAAGCACCAAAACGGCCCTTATCTTGCGCAAAACAAGTCAAAGCAGAACATAGCAAGTCCTTACGTTGGAAACTCGAGCTCCGTCTCTCATCTTGTAGAAACTACAGTCAGTTAAATGTGGCATTCTCAATCCCTGTACTTCCACACGGAGGAACGCTAAGGTAGGATCCCGGGCAGGGGATAGGAAACCAAGTGACTGCCCCCTCTTGTTCCTGTCCGGTCTTTATAACCAAGCAGGAGGAACTCCGTGACCTAATTAGTTTTAAGACCAGGCCTTTCCTTTCTATCGCAGATCGTAGTAGTCACCTCAAGTGGAAGGGTTACCGATCTGACAGGTTTGATCACTGCAGGGTCGAGGTCTTTTGCCTATATGGCTAATTCGGTGGGACCGCCCAGTTTTGTTTGCGTGAGACAGCCAATCCCAGACTTCCCCCTTCTACCACTTCTGCTTCAGGGGGTCCGAGACAATCACTGCTTGTTGTGTGTGGTTTCCAAATGACCCAGAGGCCCATCTCTGGACCAGACCCACTAGACAACATTGTTTTATCTGCTTTCAAAAACTAACTGTCTTGAACCCGGCGGCTCCCCTAATTTTAGTCTATAACATAGTCTATAAAGCTAAATTTAGGAGGGAAGCATTCATTCGGGGTGATGGAGGCGACCCCTAGCAGTCATTATTATGTTGTCTACGCTCACAAAAGAACAACTGTTGAGTTACTTTTATGGCGGTCAAAGTATTTTCGGAAAAATTCATAACTGAACTTTTACTGACCGTTAACTAAAGATACTCAATTGTGTGAACGAAAGTTGCATTTAATTTGATCAAAACATCTGTTTGCCATAACAAAAGAGGCATTTAATACTCAAGCTAGTTGGGCCAGAAATATTTTTTTTCCGCTGTATCGCCCTTCAGTGGAAATCTTAAATGGAAAATATTATCCCATTCGCTCTGAAATAGTTATTTAAGCCCTTGAAGGATGAATCCGAGGACCAAATCGGATCTTCTATGCCCCTCTGACTGCATATTCAACAGTTCACCAGAGGTCTTTCTCTGTTTATCAGCCATTGCAAAGCTCTTTTCATTACACACACTAGATTTGGCTTCAAAAAGACCTAAGAGTGTAACTTCTCTCTTATCCCAGGCAAAGGTGAAAGAAGCCATTGTGTGTCTGAGAGCTCATCTCTGCAGTGGGGAAGGGAAGGGTTATAGTTGCGTTAGAGGGCCATGTCCTTGACTTGGCATCTTCCCTTTCTGTTGTGAATGCAGGATACACGACTATTAACTAATCAAAGCCTGTAATGTGTTTGAAGTTGTAGAGATTTCGTTCATAAATAAAGTGTGGACAATGGAAGCCCTATATGTGAAGATGAATTAGATGGCATATAAAACAACATTACACACTCATTAACATTCAGCATCCAGATTAGGATCTGATCTTACACTAAATTAGCAATGATACATTTGAGATTTGCATGCTTCATAAAGTTCATAAACTTATTTTGTTTACACTTTTGATAATGTTTATCTTTTGATGTATATCAATGTTTATATTGTCTACAATAGTAATGTGTAGTCCTTTAACTTGTATTTAAATAACTAATGTGTGTGTGTGTGTGTGTGTGTGTGTGTGTGTGTGTGTGTGTGTGTGTGTGTATATATATATATATATATATATATATATATATACACACACAAACTTTAAGCAAGTAGAATAGCAGTTTATATCAACATATTAGTTAAATTAGTTTAATTAATAATTGTATATTATTCATAATAAATAATGGAAAAACAAAAACACTGACACATTAGTGTAATTTAAAATATAATAACATTTCCTTTACCTTGATTTGGTCTTTAAGTGTGCATCTTGCCTAGAAATCCTGTAAGTGTGTCTGAAATGACGAGGTATAATCTATTGTGCTAGCGTTGATGTTGCTTAATTTTGTTTCAGCATTAGTCAAGTTCTGGTTTCACTTCAGAAAAATCTGTGTTTTGAAACAGTGGGGAGGCGGGGGGGCAATTTTTACCAGCTTTAGAAATCATGGACAAAACCTTTCATGACCAAAAGGTCAGGTATTATATTGAGTTGGAATGGGTAAAGAAGTTTAATCATTTCAATATAAATCTATAGGATATGCCTTTATTTTGACAGGTGTGAGTCAGAGATACTCTTTTGTTTAGTTTCTGAAGACATCAGTTGTGCTATACGGAATATTCCTCTTAAGAATCAATGCTGTTAGACCACAAAAGTTTCTGAGAGGAAGAGAAAGTAAATCTTCTTACACACACAACACACACTACACACCAAAAGAACTGAATCACATTCACACCAGGTGTTGTTCCTTCTCTTGAATTTGACAGCATGTTCTTTATATTTCTTTGAACAGCAGCAATAAACATATTTAAACAATTTAGCCACACTCAAAAATGTCAAAAGGCAAAAATGCAAACCATCAAACTGGGCATACATTTATTGTATAGAAATATAGGTTTCTAATATGAAAATATATTTGTATATTATTGTTACTACAAAAATATTGAATGCTATACGTGCGTATAATATTTTATATTTCTTTTTTAACATATATTTAATATGACATTTAGTCATTTTTGAGGGTGACTTAAGTGTCCAAATACTTTTGGGGAACAATGTGTGCTTTACAGCCACATGTGTGTGTGTGTGTGTGTGCGTGTGTTAATCCTACATCTGTCATTCAACTCTCTTCAGAAGTATTGCAGATATTTAATTTTTAGCTGGAGCCATAAATCTCTTTGATTGTATCATCTCTGTCCATTTAACAAAGGGTCCAACCCAAATAGATATTCAATGTATATTTATGCATTTGACAAACACTTCCCAAGTGATTTATGGTATACATTTTTTTTCGTCGTGGGAATCGAACCCATAACCTCGAGTGCCATGCCATAGTGTACTCTACCAGCTGAGCAACAAGAAGCAATCTCCTCAAAACAGCACTTTTATAGACTCAGAGTAACTGAAGCTCATCTAAACTCAGTTTTCCATGAAACAATTGCAAGCAACCATTAAAGAACATTGCACTCAATGACTCACAAACAGCATCTGAACTCAAACTCTCATGCATCTCTCATCCCTATTTCTCTCGCTTTTGCAGCTACATACCGGCAGCAGTTGGATCTCAGTGAGAGAGATGACTTGAACCACACAGCAGCGGCTCATGGTCCACAAGCAGGCCCTCGCAGTAGGTCAGACTCAGCAGGTGTCACGCAAACAACATGCACACAGTCTTTGCCCTTAAACCGCAAGCCAAGAGGAGCTGCAATCTCTGTCCAGTGTAAATGCAACAAGGCTAGGAAAGCAGAAGGATAACTGAGCATATGTGTGTGTGTGTGTGTGTGTGGCTTTCCTGAGCTGTGTGTGCAGAAACACAGGCCTGGAGAGGAAGGCATGACACATCAGCTTTCTCAGCTTCCTCTGTACGGGATCTAGTGGTCACCCAAAGGCCTGACAGAGGCAGAATTTCAGGTGCTAGAGACTCGGAGCGTTATTTTGTTCTTGGTTCTTCCTGCCTGACCCTCTTTACAGCCTTACTCAGCACATTCCCCTCATAGGTCATCTCTTTAACACACACACACACAATGTACATACAAATTAATCAAACAAAATGCTACTGCAGACACACTCGCTTGCATGTGCACTTGTTGTGTAGTAGTGTAGAAGCACACACATTCACTATGAGAACAAGTACACATAAGGCCAAAAAGTGCATAGTGAGGCTTACTGAAGTCTCTCAGATTCAAATTACTACGTTGTTTTGACTGTTTTTCATTCAATTTTGTCATCCAGGGCAGTTTTTCTTATGCACTATGGAGATTTTTTTCCCCAGAGTCTACAGTGTTGTTTGTGTTTCTCTGTAGAAACTGTACAAGTCATGTTTACTGCTAGTTTGAACCACCAAATTAAACGGATTAGGAATTTATGGAAGTCTGTTCCCTCCTCACTCAGAGTACAAAAAAAAATGTAATCGTAAGATCATCTCTAAAACAAGAAATTAAGTCCTAGTTGTTGATTGTGAGAGATGAATTGGGAGACATAAATTTGCAATTTTGAGAAATCATTTGCAGTTGTGAGATATGGGATCGTGATATTTAAAGTCACAAAGTGATATAAAGTCACAATTATGATAAATCGCAATTGTGAGATATCAAGTGATATTGTTAAATATAAAATCACAATTGAGTAATAAAAAAATCGCATTTACTAGGAATAGTTGCTTTTTTCAGTGCTGCATAATATAAACTAAGGAAGAAAACTGAGGTCATTATACAACTAGTATCTCAAGTGATGATTCATGGCATTAGAACAGTGAGAAGATGCTTTGGAAAGGGTTGAAATCGTTGCAGAGCTCTATAGTAGACAGGATGTGTGTATCAGCATCCTTTTGTTGCCTTGTTTCCTGTTTTAAAGGAAATACAAAGGAAAGTTTCTAGAAATTGACTATAGTGGCATTGAACCTGTGTGTGTGTGTGCGCATGATATTCCCTATCTTATGGGGACCTCAATTTGACCTCATGGGGAAATTTTTTTGGTCCCCATGAGGAAAACTCCCCATAAAACATGGAAACCTGTGTGTGTGTGTGTGTGTTTTCTAGAGTTTCTGTATGTGTTTGTATATTTACCTCTAACCGAAAATCCTGGTTGGCCATTTTTCCATGTTTTTCTCTGGGTCTGAATTCTCACCTTTGTTAGTCCCACATACAGTATGTATAAAACATGAGCTACTTCCTGTAAGAGTTGGGCCGCTTCTGAGACAAGACTTCAAAGTCCAGCTCACACATCTGAGAGCTGTTTTATCCAAGTAGAAAAGGAATGCATAATAACCAGAAGACTTTAATGATTCATATATAAATTAAATATTACACTCATTTTAACTGTATGATAGGAGTGCCAAACTGTCCTCCCTGAGCTCAGTGCTTCAACCCATTTTATCAACAAGAAATATGGTATGTGAAAATAGCACAACATTTATATTCTACATTTACCTGGATTCTTTTTCATTGTCTGATTAAGTGACCCCAAATTGATTCAAATGTACCTGTGCAATTATTCTTTATTATTTTTCTTTAAAATCAATACCAGATGGTTTGTTATTTTGTTACCTGGAAGCTACTTTCTGCCATGGAATAGAAAAAAAAAAAAAAAAGATAATTGAGAATATTAATCTTACAATTCTAACTTGGGTCTATATACTGTATCTCACAATTCAGACTTTATAACTGACAGTTCTGGTAAAAAAAAGTCAGAATTGCAATATTCTGACTCTTTAGTTTATATCTTGCTATTCTGACTATTTTCCCCTCACAATTCCAAGTTTATAAATTTACAATTCACACTTTTTTTCCTCACAATTCCAACTTTTCCATGCAATTACAAGCTTTATACCCTGGAATTCTGAGTTTATATCTAAATTGCATGAACCGCATGCAAAAAGTCAGAATTGTGAAATATAAACTTGCAATTTTGACTTTTTTCTCACAATTCCAAGTTTATATCGTATAATAAACTCAAGATATGGACTTGGGATTGTGAGGAAAAAAATCTGAATTTGTCACTTTTCATGGCAAATGTAACATGTCTTAAGTATGCAGGGCCTTGTAAAGATGCTTACAATAGTTTTGATTTTTATATTCTTGACCATGCAGTAAAAAGTATTTGGACTGGTAAGTCTTGCTTAAAAATGTATGAATGTCATTGCATTTGGTAACTGAAAGCTTGTCAATTCTTTTAGAGTTTTAGAATCTGAATAAGTTCAGATTTCCTAGATATAAACTTGGAATTGTGAGATATAAACTCAAATGTTAACATCTGCAATGTTACATAAACAGCTTCATAGGTTGCTAATACGCTTGTGCGTTTAAAGACTAGGCTGAATAGACAGTTGGTTTCCCCAGCAAAGATGTGATTACGTCTAATGAGATTTTCGATGTAAATCAATTAGCCTCCACTCCATCAGGGCCGACAAGGCAAGCCGTTCACAGGCACACCTGAGAGGAATTCACTCAACCCCGTCCCATTCAGACCCACAGTTCCTGTGCGGACAGATTTAATTGCAGATCCAAAACAAACAGCAACTGTAAAACACATTCCTCCCCATTCAAATACAGGCTATCCGCTTCAAATGACGCATTGGAAAGTAGTTGTAGTGAATCCGATCAATAAACTGCTTTCATTGGGAAATTTATCCACAATATTTGGAGGGGCAAACAACTTTTCAGAAGCATAACCATTTCCTGTGATCTTCCAACTTGGCACCCCGCTTTGCACTGATCCCCTTAAAATCACGAAATGACCAAACCGCATCACAAGACTTCCCTCCACACACCAGACTCACAAAAAGAACCCAGCACTCTCAGAGCAAGGGCTTATGGGTAAGCTGTGGTTTTGAAAGGCCTTCTTTATTCGGGGTTGGGTCTAATCACTGGTTTGAATCACCTACAAGGATTTCTTTTTGGCAGGCAGAGTTGTGCTGTAACGACAGATCGTAGTTAATAGTTAATTTCATGGTTTGCCTTGGTGAGGTGAGCTGGGGTAAAGAACATTTGAGGATAGTTCTTTTGTACACAAGCGTAGCAAACATTTTAAAAAGAAGTTATGGTGTCCAAGCAGTGATGCACAAACCGTTCAAAAGATTGGAGTCAGTAAGATTAAGAAAATTAATTCGATCAAATTGATCAAAAAGCCACAGTTAAGACTTTTATAATGTTACAAAAGATTTCGGTAATACCTTATTTTAAGGTGACGTAGTTACGTTTACTAAAGTAATAACTAACCCTAAACGTAACTCTATAGTAGTGAATGAATAGTACTTGTAAGCACAATGTAACTACGACACCTTAAAATCAAGAGTAACCAATATTTCTATTTCAAATAAATGCTGTACTTTTGAACTTTCTGTTCATCAAAGAATCCGGTTACACTTTATTTTAAGCTTATAAAAGCTTTATTTTAAGCTTTATAAAAAATAAAGACTTATTTTAAGTCATTGTGAGGTGTAGTTATATATTTAAGTACCGAGTAATATTAAGCAACTACTATAGGGTTAGGGTATGATTAGGATTTGTTTGCGGGTTAGTCGCATATAATTATGCATAATTTATTGTTGCTTTTATGGTAAGTACATGTAACAAGGACACTGTAAAATAAAGTGTTACCAAGAATCCTAAAAAAAAAAAATAAATAAATAAATAAATATCATGGTTTCCACAAAAATATTAAGCAGCACCAATGTTTTCAACATTGATTGATAAGAAATGTTTTTAAAAATCTTTCAGACCCCAAACCTTTGAACAGTTTTGTAGTGCAGCTCTGAAGAAAATGTCTCACAATGCTTGGGTGTTGCTCTGCGGTTTCTGAGGCGTTTTGAGCCCTTTTCTATACGCTTGCTATGGTCTTCTGGATAGTTGCTCGGTGGTTTCTATCTGACCCAAGTTAAAAGAGCCCACTCTCAAATCTATCAGGTCCCTTTTTCAATTTTGTTTCAAGTTTGATTGCTTTGAAAAGTACGGAAGCGTGTTGCATTCACTTGAAGAAAACAAAATCTCTGTTTTTTTTCTGAATTGAGTTAATTATCTCAGAATTACAAGATAATTTTTCAATGGAAAAAAGTTTTTGCTCTGTTTTTCTGAATTAACGAGTTAATTATCTCAGAATTACAAGATAATTTTTCATGGAAAAATTATTTTGCTCTGTTTTTCTGAATTAATGACTTGATTGTCTCAAAAAATTCTGAGATAATTAACTTGTTAATTCAGAAAAACAGAGGAAAAACTTTTAGAGTAGATTAACTTTTTAACTTTTTTAATTTTCTGAGTAGATTTTTTTTTTCTTCAAGTGAATGCAACACGCTTCCGTAGTAAAGCACACCTTAACCCAACAAACTAACTAATTATCATTCATGGTTGAGGGATGAGTTACATGCAAAAGTTTAGGCTGATGGGTTTGTTTAAATCACTAAGTATGAGCAATAGTAATAAGCACCACTGTCTATATCAATGTATAGTCATATAACATGGCTGAAAACTGTATTACAGACTCCTTAATTTTAGACTAGACTGTTTTATTTTGAGTACTCAAGCCCTTGTGTCATTGTCTCAGCTTTCTGTTGTAAAATAGCTGAACACAATCAATCCACTTTACTTCAAATGTCATGAAAGATTGAAACAGGGAATTCAATTTGGCCTTTAAACACAGACTCTTGTCTTATCTGATAGGAGGAATGTACTTTAAGCATTTAAACTTTATTTATGAGTGCAAGTTTAAAGGAGTATCAAAAGTTGAACGGGTTGTCGCTCCAAACATCTGGACAATTACTGCCTTTATCCTGAAAATTTGAGTTTATAATGTGAGTGATAGTATGGCCTATGGTCCACAGTAAAATATATTTAACTTTACAACCTTTTTTTTTTCCTTCCAAGTGCACATAAAGTGCATTTGTGAGCTAAATTTGCAAAGCCCGGTTCAAAAGCTTTAGCTTGAGATATATTCATTATGGACTAAATCTAATTGTGTAAAATGAAATAATGCAATAGCTGTTTAATGAAGACTAAGCAGAAAATTAGATCAACTTTGACCTTACCCGAACTAATAATACACAGTTTGAAGGATGACAAAGAAACGTTTGTGTCCACGTTCTCTTCAAGTCAGTGTCATTTATGTGTGTGTGAGAGATCTACACAGCGTCCATGTGCATTTGTGGACATACACAGAGGCACAAGTGTGTCTGATTGTGCGGTAACACGCGTGACACGATAAACCAGTCATGGTCGTCTCAAATACATACAAAGTCGCAGTTGAAAAATTTGTAAAAGCTTTCAGTCATTACACTGACACAGAGAGACACACAAATCTGATACTCGCACACACAAGGATTGTTTATATCTATGCTCAATGTTTTAGCTTTCATGTTTGATTTCAGTGTCATTTCTCTCAAGACATTATCAAACTTTGTTATATTGAGTGAAATGCATTTAATCACATAACTTGGCTATACAAAACAAAGGTTTATTCACAAACCCTATACATATCGGCTCCTCAACAGTGCTATAAAAGAGGGGGTGAACTTTTCATATTTCAGACCTCTTCTCTATTACGACTTAATCAAATGAATTGTAATATCCAGACATTTCTTTTAAGATGAATACACTGATTTTGTGATTTAAATTGGATCATTGTAATTTCCTTCCACAGACCGAACTCTCCACACTCTCCCGGCCCAAATTGATTAATCAGCACAGCCTGAGTTGAATTTGATCGTGGAGTAGAAGAACAGACGCTAGTACAAAGTGACCAGTGTGGCGGCCTCTCATGTTCAGGATTGAATGAAAGGCCTTGTCCGTCTGTCTGAAACAGAAGCTGATCTTCTGGATGGACCCTTCTACTCTCTCCTTTGATTTGTGGCATATCAGATGAGGTATTTTTGGGGCATGTTGGGAAATTGATCACGTACAACTAGGGTTGGGAATCGTGAGAAATTTTCCGGTTCCGGTTCCGATTCCGGTTCCGCCAAACGATTCCGGTTCCGGTTCCGGTTCCCATTCAATTAAAAATATTAGTAAGAGAAAAATCCACAATCCTTTTTGTGTTTATTTCTTATAGTACATGACAAATTAGTTTAACAGACTGGTAATGTAAACAAACTCAAAATATTATTAAGCAATCTTTGCAAAAAAAAAAAAAAAAATTATATATAAAGGAAATTTAAAAATTCTGCATTCTCTATAATAATTTATACCTCTCCTTTATTGTATCTCCAACAGTGAAGAATACTCTCTCAGAAGAAATTATATGCTTTAACACACATATGTGTGTAGAACAGATTATTTTTTAAAACGGTTTGAATGATTGATTCATAAAGACTTTACTTATTTCATTACTGGATAAATCGGCGCTCTAACAGTTAATAAACAGAACTACATGCGTCTTGCGGAAGAACATTGTTGCCGGAGCTACTTCTCTCTGTTTATGTCCATGACGAGTCACGCAGGCATTGGGCTACGCAGCAGCTGCGATCCGCCGGCCAGTCTAAAGAAGTCCGAGTATTAACGCTTATTACAGGCTTTACGTAGTGATTCAAGATAAGACAAAAACACGGTTTGAAAAAAAAACATTATGATGCACTCGCTCATTGTATATATTTTGTAAATTCTGAACACGGACTGCATCTGTTTTGACCACTACCGTCAATAGGGTGACCACCCGTCCCGCGTAGCGCGTGCGCGCACAGCGTTTGAAGCCCAATTCATGCGTCCCGCAAATTGAGACCGTGTCACGCAATCAATGCTTGCTCAAAAAAAAAAAAAAAAAAAGTCGGTCAGTCTATATCCTCGAGACCCAGGCAGCCAAACGTTGTGCCTGAACTCGTTCACGTTCATGAACTCGTTCATATTTTGGGTGAACTGAACGTATTGTTTTACTGCCTGTCCTGATTAACGTGTGAACTCGTTCATTCTGGTGTCTGTGAACGCACGCTCTCTCAGTTTAACTTCGTTCAATGGGGTGCCAGATTACCAGGCGAAAACACGGCTAAAACTCACCGTAAACAGGGCTTAATATGTTGCGAAAAAACACACAATCTGGCAACACAAGCCACCAGTGTCGCACCGCGGCCGCCGTCGACAAAGGCGTCATATGATAATTTAAACGGATTTTATAACGAGGTCGGTGAAGATGGGAAAAATCTTACATTTCTGTGCAAACTTTGAACTGAACTAGTTCGTTTTAAAATGTGTGAACTGAACTTTGAACTAGTTCAGAAAGTGAGAACTTCCCCAACACTGGTTGCCATTCCCACGTGACCTGCTGACTAGGTTGATGTCAACTTTTTCATTGTTGTCATGACAGCACACCTTGTCGTTCCGTGAACCTCTGGAGTTGTGAGTTTAGACTTTTTTCGACTTTTTTAAAAACTGTTCCTGTGGTGTTGAGCAACTATAATTCCTGTTAATCCTATAATTTTATATTTTTATTTATTTAAAGTGAATTAATTGTAATGAAAAATAAATAAAATTAAATAGCTAAAGTAAATCGTAAGTGGAAGTGCATCTGTCAATTCATTTAATGTTCAAAATATTAATTTTATTTAGAAAAAAATACACATTGGTTGGCCTATTCATGAGCATATCAGCAATTACACATGTTTAGGGAATAGGGCATTATTAATGTATGTGCTAAGGTAAGTTTTTTTTTTTTTTTTTTTTTTTTTTTTTTTGAATTATTCATGTACAAACAGTAAGGCAATAGTAACAATTCTAGATATGGGTAAACCACTATCAGAGTCTGCCCGTGGGGTGGGGGCACCACCGCGCCAAGCAGTGTCCCACATTGTCCCTCAGAAACATACCCTTTGTCCCCCCTTGGGCTTATTAGCAGGTGGTCACCCTAACCGTCAATGTTTACTCAAACTATAATCTCACTAATTCTGTAACGGAAATCATTTGAATATGTGAAACAAATAAATATTGAGACTGTGTGATTGTAAAGCAGTTTCATATCGACAACTGCTCTCTCTCTCTCTCAGCGCAAACAGATTTGAATGTAGGCTAGAGAGTGACTCGGCGGTCGGCGCGCGCAGCGTGCGTGTGTCTGTGTGTGACAAATGCAGCGCGTGTGAGAGCAAATCGCAACTTCAGTGGTGAAGTTTTTGTCATTTAGGAATAAGACGGCGTCTTCTACTCCCAGCACTTCGCCCACATGATGATATCGCATCGGCATCAGAACCGTTTTCGGAACCGAAACTTAGGAATTTTGCACGGTTCCGGTATTTTTTCAAAAACACAACCGGTTCTGGAAAAGAACCGGTTCTCGGTTCCCAACCCTACGTACAACTAGAGGAAGGTTTATTACATACACAACAGGTGCATAATGTGGCCACTTAAAGGGATAGTTCACTTTGAAATTAATTTTTAATATGTTTTAGCTTACTTCAAGGGCATCCAAGATGTAGGTGTCTTTGTTTCCACAGTAGTTTCAATTTTGATATTTTTAGGTCAAACCGTACTTGGGTCTATGGGGTCCTCCTCAAAGAGCATGCACAGAGGAGTCCAAATTAAACATGATTTAATGACTCGTAAATGTAAGTACACATTGATGGCCTAAGACACAAAACGAGCGGTTTGTGTGAGAAAAAGAACAGTATTTATATCGTATTTTTTACATACAGTATTTTTACATCTTGTATTCACAGTCACGGCCAAGTACGAACAAGTGAACAAAGACACCTACATCTTGTATGCCTTTGAAGTAAGCTAAAACATATCAAAAATTAATTTCAAAGTGAACTATCCCTTTAAAAATGTCTGAATGTCATTGCATTAGATAATCAAACATCAAACCAAGGGGCATCTGTAAATTGTAAGAGCTTTACTCAGAATAACCAACTTGTCTGTTTAATTGGTCAAAAACACTAGATATTTTGATATTTTGTTTTCTAAAGCAATGAAATTCATACACATTTATGTAGAATTTCTCTTCTACAGTAAAAAAGTGACTTTTTCAAGTTGATTACGCTTTTTTTTACAACTGCGACCGTCACATTGACTTAAAATGCCCTTATTATGCTTTTTCGAAAATTACCATCAGGCATTGTGAAATATAGCTGTTTGTTAATGTAAAAGGTCAGCAAAGTTTTAAACATCAAAGTGCACAACAAATAAAATAATCGATTCTGAACTGCCCACATTGAGTCGTCAGCAATTCCAGTATCACTTCCTGTTATACAAAATTATACGCAACAATCTCACAAATTTGCATAATGGCAGTTTATGATCTTCATTGGCCGCCGAAATGTGGATAAGATGCTGTTTTCTGTGCTGCAAACCAATCACAACAGACTGGATCATCTGACCAATCAGAGCAGAGTAGTTCGTATAGAGACTGAATCTTTGCACTAACCTTTTTGTCAGATTTTGAGAAATTAGGTGATGCTGCAATCTATATTATGATGTTTTTGACCATTGGTGCATGTAAACCTATTGTAGGAGACATTAAAATAGCATAATATAATTTGACTCAATTTGAACTTTCTGTTTCAGACTGAATTTTTACATCCCCAAAAGTCTTTTAATTTCCTATAAACCAGTGTAATGGCTGTCAAATGGTGAAAATGAATCTTTCGCACCACGCCACCACATTGACGAACAACAACACACTCCGTTGAACGGAATCCCACATTCTTGAGGAGCTTTCAGTGTTTTTTTTCTCCTCTCGTTTCGCTCTCAGCTGAGTACGTGGGTGACGTTAACGTGAGACGATGCTTCTCTTTTCATCACTGCAGGGTGCTGCTCAAACCAAAAGTCTGACTTTAAGACCTATTAGGTTATTAAGTGCCTGATATGGCACACCCAGGTATGGGAAAACCACCAAAGTCAACCGAACCGCGCTGGGGGTACGAGCTGCTTCAGAGAGGGGAGTGGGGTGGAGGGCATCCGTCTGAGGATGTTAGGTTTGTGATGAACTATTTTAAGGAATTTTACCTCATCACGTGCTGGTAACTTGAACATTGAGATAATTGCATGTGATACGCAAGGACAGATCGTGCAGTCGTGACATTCTGTGCCTCAACAACGCAATGAAAGCACCACTGTAAACGCACATGCTTTTGTTTACACACAAACACTCATTTTAACAAGGGATCTACAGCATGCGAGCTAAAAATAAGTATTCTCTGCTCAAAAAAGTTTTACTCTTCTCATCTTTAGATGTTGAGATGCTGTTCTTTTTTGGACATTTATATCATTTATATGATATAAATTTTAAGAGAGTTGTTTATTTGCTTATTTGTATATAAAATTCCACAACCCAAGTAGCCAAATTTGCATTTTTTTTCTAAATGTCTTTAAAAATGAGATTAATTTCCATATCAAAACTGTGATCTTATGGCTGGTTTTCAATCTAAGATGCTTTAGAAGACTGTTTGGTGAAAATATGAAGCGTAAAATGACCCATTATTATAACACACACGCAACACCAATGATACAATTATGTGAATTAAATTAGCCAGATTGAATTTACTTTGACAAATGTAGCATAACATTGACACATTATATATGTTTCTCATTATACACCTAGTTTGTAATGCGGATTTTCACTACAGATTAATTCGACGCAATAGGACAGACTTTAAAGCATTTAAAGTTGTTCCTTGACAAAATAATACACTTTATTTTGAAAATGGCAGGACAAACCAGCATATAAGCAATGGCTCAATCTCACTACTATTTCATGATCTAGTATACAAATGCTCGACTGACTTACCTGACCGTACCAGTTATATTCCAGCATTTTGATTTTATGGGTGGAATCGCTCTCAAAAGCCAAACTGTCGCTCTCTATGGCACAACCATATCATGCATTTACTTGTGTAGACTCATCTACGGGTCCCACTAAGCCCTCAACACACACACACACCCCAAGCCCGTTTAGCACTCCTAAGCTTACGACCTGTTGATAATGAACCTGAACCCATTATTTTGAGTCAATGAATTGAAAGAAATGGGGCAAGGAATGAAAGCCACAGGGCCAATTACTGATGCTCTTTGATGTATTATTCTCCCTCACTCCCTCAAATGGATCTGCACATTTTGTCTTCATCCTCTGTTTTTCATTAATTATTTTGCTTGGGGTCAAAGTTCGACTGGCTAATTGTGCAGACGGTTCAGCTTTGAGAATGGCAGTGATTCTCCAAAAGCTGACACTCTCTCTAGCTGTGCTCAGCCACCTTGCATTATGCCAATTAATCCAATTCTTTGATTTTTTTTTTTTTTTTTTAATTTTCCTTTCTTTCTTGTTCAGCCTCTCTTTCTGTCCCTTCTTTTGTAATTCATCATCTTAAAATCTTTAAAGACTTGGGGGGTCTTGGACTGGTTGGGAGATTGTTAGGTCAACTAGAGTAACTAATCGTTCAGTGTTGGCGACACATGGAGAGCTCTATTTTACAAACTGAATTCCAACCCATAACCTACTGAGACTGTGTGTGCTTGGGTGTGTGTGTGTGTGTGTGTGTGCGTGCAGAATGTATGTATGATGTGTGTATGAGTATTTTTCCAGCACTATGAAACTAAATATGCATGGCAAAAATTGGGGGTGGCATTGTAATAACTACAGTATTAATTTACCAAAATTTTATATTTCTTATTTTGTAGGATCTATATAGTGTTAATTTACTTGTCTATTATAATTCACAATATTATATTGAATATTGAAGACACTGATATTCTGCTCTGGCAATCTAACTGTTTTTTTGTAAAAAAAAAAAAAAAAAAGAAAAAATCTGCATTAAAAAGTAATATAACTACTGTTTCATAACTTTTACAGTTTCCCATTCATAAATACTGGATAATGATTACACTCAAGAACAATTTAAAAAATAAAAAAATAAGCTGAACAGAAGTAGAACATGTTCATTTATTCATTGTTAATTAAAAATCCAATTTTCAAAACAATTTCAGGCTGGGAAATCTAAATTTTAAATATCCACGAATATATAAATAAATATCCCAGCACCAGTAGGATTAGATATTCTCGCACCTTTCCTCATAAAGGGCACATGAATAATTTGACCATAAGTATTTACTTTAGTAAAAGAGTTGTGGAAAATTTTATATTTGAAATCAGATTTGCGGTCCAAACATTAAAATCGCTGGCCCATAACAATAAACGGCTTTTCACGCTATGCTTGACCCTGAGTTAATGTGCTTTTTAACTCTGGGTTAAAGCCACTTTAGCATCTAAAATGTTTCACAATATTTTTTGAAAGGTGCTTAGCAAGGGAAGTAAATTGACCGGGAAATGCAGTGCAAAATGTTAACTTAGGGATAAAACAAGAAAGCACAATAAAAGCTGAATATTCATTAATAAAATAGTTAATTCTGTCTCATGTTGCTTACAGGCTGCCTCCACATTTCGGTTCTCACTGGCTTTTAGCTTAGCCCTGCAACTATTTCACCGTGGCAGCCAGTTGATCACGCATATTAGAAGGTATTCTCGCATATTATCGCTGTAAAAGTCATCTTTCATCACCTCCAGGATAGTTCCCGCTTAGTGTTTTTAGTTTACGTGTATCTTTCATACCGAACAGTACGTCCTATTTTCATTTTACAAATGACCTTTTCAAATTAGATGCAAGCAAACGTATTTATTTACTAAAATAAAAAGCCTGTTTGGGATTAGAACCTGTGGAGAAACCCACTCATTGACACCAAAGAGGATTTAAGAAACAAAAGAAATATTATTCTAGAGATTAACTTCCCATAATGGGACGGATAGAGTAATCTGAATGAGATTAGGAAATGCTAATGACGTTTCCCCTCTGATCTTGATTGACATTTATCTGAATTCCAACAGGAAGCATTGGCTCCCCTTAATGGCTAATACTTGCCACTTTCCTGCTTTAATTTTTATTTTATTTTTTTATTATTATTATTTCAATTTAGTCTAGACCCTCACAAGGGACTTGTGCAGCCTGACTTTAGAGGAACTCCTGTGTCCTTTTCAGTTATTTTGTCCCAAAGTTGCCAGTGACTAATCAGCATGGCTGAGCTGTGATTCTGAGATGTCGCCCTGAGGGTTTTGCCAGGGCCCCTGGTGATACACCGCATTAAGGGCCATAGTGGCCCTGTTTGATACATGTTTCCCCATCAAACGCAGAAATGGACTCACACTAATCAGAGGCCAGAGGTCAGTTGGGACAGACAGATAATATCTTTGAAGACAAGAAGAGTCTAGTTCTCCTGCCTTTTACCGTTTAATCAATACGATCAAAGCAGTTCTACGTAGTGGAAAATTCACATGCAGAACTGTGACACTGTTTTATCACCTTCCATACATGAATCATCAGGTTCATGTTTGTCCTTTCATAACATTATAAGAGTTAATTATTATCATATCTACGTTTTATTGTTATTAAACTCTATTAAATATATAATACATGATAGAAAACATTGTGTTATTTTTATTAAAGCAATAATAGTACGATTTTCTAAACTGATATAGCCTTTTTTCACACACTCAAGTTCACAAAATGTCTTTTCTCCTGTAAAACTCCTATAAATGTGTGTTTTTTTTAACAATCTTATGTAATTGCTCAACAGAAGCCTGTTTCTAAAATCAGTGTGAGAAGTCTCACTGTGAATGCCAGAATATCATACTGTAATCCGAACCAAAATAATTATTAAATAGCAATTTATACATCATATTTGTACTTTCTAATTGAAATAATCTTCATTACAGTTTTATGTCTGTAGCACAGTACAGTAGAGCTTGAAATGTGATCTGAATGTTTTTGTCAGATTCACCCATTAAGAAATGATGTTCTTCTCACTTTCGTGCTCCAGCAGTGTGGGGATGTACAGATTCTCGAGTTTTATTAAACTGTCAGATTGCATTAAAAAGAAAAAAGCGAAACCTTTACTGCTTGTAATAATCCCCGTACACCTAAATAGACCCCGTCCCTCCTTGCGTCCCGTCTAGCCCTCTGGCCAGATCAGGCCTCACAGGTGCCCTGGGGCACAACGCTCTGCCCCGCTCAAGGCTAAAAGCCCACACTAGCATATACTCCATGCATTGAACCTTTTTCCTTTGAATCCTATTAGTGGCTGAACATGGTTTAACTGAAAAAGACTGCCGACTTCACTCAATTAGGCCTAATAGGATTACAGGGCTGGTATGGGCCGGGCGGTTTAAATAAGACAGGAATTTTGGCAGACACCTGCAACATGTACTGCATTAATCTTATAAAGGAGAGTATGCTTGCTTGTTAATGGGGATTGCACATGCCAGGACTTTAGCTGCCATCTTTGTTGAGGCAAGAATCAAGCTTGTGATGAAAGGACTGTTCACTTGTTTCAGGCCTGTTTCAGGCCACATTCGGGCATTTTATGTGCGCCAAAGCCCGTGTGTATCATCAGAACATCATGCAATTAATAAGCTTGAAATTGATTATATATGAATATGTATTCTATTATTTTCTATAATATAAACAGATTCTTTTGAATTATTTTTGCAGACAGATAAACAGGTTCCCATCCCGCATTGTTTTTTTTGTTTTTTTTTTTTTTTTTTACACACAATGTATTTAACTTAAAAGGCCGCTGGTTGAATCCTATTACCGGGGAACAACCCTGACGGACCAAAGAGGGAAGGACCGAGCAACATCGCCACACAGCAGGGCTGTAAATGTCCCTGAAAATGGTGTACTTGATCAAGAGTACTTCTGATCAGACTCATTTATTTTATAGAAAGGGAGAACAGTGACGAGTCCTGGAAAAACCCCATCTTATGTTGCAATTGATGACAGGCCGTTTGTAGTAATCAGAGCTGCTAATACGGTTTCCTCTCACTGCTGATTCACAATGATTGGGTGCAAGTCAATTTTGATGTTCATGTTCTCCATCCTTCCTTCCTCATTTGCTTTTATTCCATTTTCTATCCTTCCACCCATCTTTCCTTCTTTTTAGCCATCTCTTTTTTGTCCTGGGCAATTGAGTTGAGATAAACGCCACCGTTTCTCTAGATCCGCGCTACACCCACCCTGCTTTAGCAATGCTTGTTCATTGAAAATAGAATTCATACTGTGTGTGAGTAGTTTACACAATACCATTTTCAACATAAATGTTACATTAATATCATTCATTTATATCAGTCATAATGAATACATTTTTGTTTCATGCCAAATTTAAACTATTTATGATATTTCCACAAAGACAACCGTTTAAGCCATTTACAGGGCAATAGATGTTCAGCATCATCAGATTGTGTGTGTAATGTTTTCACATTTCTGTTAGCATTCAAGACTGTATTAAGCGTATCTGCTCCGTCAAGAGCATTTTAATTGTGCAGTCCAAGGCATGGACTTTAATGCACATCCGCGTCAGTGTAGGCTACAACTGTCTATCCCCATAATACGTCTCTTGACCTGCCCTCCCTCCTGCCAGTCCAGTGGGCCGCAGGATGTCAGACTGAGTTTGGGTCTGAGCCAGACGGGGTAGGTGGTCTCCTCGCAGTCTGCTTTGGTCTTATTAGTCCCCCCCATCTCCGTCTCCCATAATACGTCTTCCCATAACCCCTTGGCTCTACCCGAACTGCCTCATAGGCGGGGAGGCGAGTAGATACACAGTTATAGACCTGTGTCTTCTTGAGTGAAAGTGTGTGTGTACGTCTGCCGTAGCCTCAAGGGACAGCACGCTTCTAAGAGATCAGCCTCTTTCCTCCAAACACAGGTAGTGCTGCAGTGTTTGAAATACACAGATCCACACCAAAACACAGACGCACACACACTTTAACACATGAAAGGCCTCTTGTGGACCAGAGCAAACACAAGGCAGCTTTGATGTGCTCCAGCCTCTTCTATTCCCTTTCACACACCCTAAAACTGACTGTCTGAAAATCTGATTTCTATCTTTCTCCTTCTGACAGGTATTAAAAGTGCAGATGAAGTGAATGTTTTTCTTCAAATTTAAGACAAATGAAAGACAAATGATCACAACACTAATGAGATGTGTATTTTTACTATTATTGTTATTAGATTTCCCCATATAGATATATAAATAATACATCTGGCTTCATTTTTTAATTAAAGCGACGATTATTGGGTTCCAAGAACAAAAGGCTTGTGTAGACAATACAGTTAAACAATGGCCATGTCTCTTTTCAAATACAATATGAGTTTTTAAGTGTCATATATAGATGTGTGTGGTTCAGGTGTATGACCCTAACACATATCGATATGTCTATGGAAAGTCCCCATCAATTTTTTATTTAAAAATGTATATGTAAATATTCAATTTTATTATGTATATGCATGTATGTATGCATGTGTACGTATATGTGTGTGTATATTATATATAAACACATACACACAAGTTGTATAGATTGATAAATAGATAACTTAAGGGATACTCCACTTTTTTTGGAAATAGGCTCATTTTACAACTCCCCCAGAGTTAGACATTTGAGTTTTACCGTTTTCAAATCCATTCAGCCGATTTTCTGATATTTACAGAAGAATATTAGTAACTAGACAGTTTCTGGTCTCATAGTAGGAAAAAAATATACTATGGAAGTCAATGAGACCAGAAGCTGTCTGGTTACTGATATTCTTCTAAATATCCAAAAATCGCCTAAAAGGATTCGAAAACGGTAAAAACTCAACTGTTTAACTCTGGGGGAGTTGTCAAATAAGCCTATTTCCAAAAAAAGTGGAGTATCCCTTTAATAAAACTGCCAAGATTTGATGTTAGAAATTTCAATATTAAATCTTAGAGTTAAATGTTTCTCTGTATTTTGCTCTCTTATATATTTAGCCATTTATATTGCTCTCCTAAGCTATTCAAAAGCCGCTCTGAGCAATATTTAAGAAAATGCCTAAGAAT